>CM061538.1:247000843-248200843 GCA_030864215.1 Capsicum pubescens
CCAACATGATTCATATGCCAATATAGTATGATTACATCACAACACATAATTGGTACCATAACACACTTTTCACTAAACAAAATACAATTATCATCATGTATACAAGGCTATCAATATCACATAGGACCCTACACCATCACACATAACACATAATGTTTCAAAACTGCCACATAACATCACATATAGGCCACCACACAGGCACAACACATTAATATAACCATTTTCATGATTAATTCCCACACCCTGAACATGCTTTTGTATCAAAATTAACTGTCCAACCCAGTCTGAAAGAAGTTAAGCCATAACCTACCTCGAAGGTTAAAAACCAGAATAAAAGCCTTCAATCCACAATCTTACTCCTCATGCACGGACTCAAAATCAACTAAAACATAAAAATATAGAACTTATGCGTCAAAAGAAAGACAACGATACTCATATTGCCTATTTTCAGGTCGGGGTCAAAATGGACCCTCGAAATAAATTTTCAAAAAAGAAGGGAAAAATCATAACTTTAATTCAAAAATATATTTTTCATATTTTTAGGACTCTACAGATGAAAATCCTAGCGAAAATGAGTTAAAGATGAGGTTTAAATTGAAGAAAACCTATTTTTAAACTTTACCGGATAAAATTCTCGAAATCCACTTTAAAATCAAGAATCAAAGTTATTTTAAAAATGAAATTTGAGGAAAAGCTGATAATTATGAGATTAGAAACTCATCCAAGTGAAAAAGATTTGAAATTGGGTTTAAATTAGAGAAATACAATTTTTAGGCCTTATAAGTCAAGACCCGCAAATTTCATTCTTTAATCCAAGTTTAAAATAAGAAATAGATGATAAAGATTGAATAAAATAATTGAAATAGGTGTTATGAAGATTACCCAATCTTAGAAGTGGATGAAATAGTTAAAAATATGAAATCCTAAGCTCCAAGTCCAAAAAATAATGAAAAATAGCAAAGACCAGGTATTTATACACCCAGGCTTCGAGATCGTGGACCAGGATCACGATCGCGGTACCTCGAATATCAAGGGTATCATGATCACGGAAGGGTATTACGATCATTATACCTCAAGTGAAGGACCAATCTAGAGCATCGTGATCGCGGGTGCACCAGTTGAGTAGTGCACCAACTAGGGCTTGGTGCATGCCAAGTCTCTGCGGCCTCCTCAGAATTCAACCAAAATTCTGTGAACACAAAGAACTATGTTACCCTATCAAATTCAATGCTCCGAACTCAATGGTGATATCATATTTTTGAAAAAACATCATTTTCATAAAGTTGACCCTCGAAATCTAAAATCACAACTTTCCTAATTGAGGATTGAAATGAGATTTCAAAGCCATAAAATTACACCAACTAATGTTACTACTTTAAAATCGACGTTCCAGATTTGCTGGCATAGTCCTTTTTTCCATCCATCACAGGGATCAAAAGATGTTGACTGAAGTCAACTATAAGGCTCTTGAAGCCACCAAAAACCATAATATCACATAAATGACATCAAAATGCATCGAAAACTGTGCCAATCATCTCCATACCGTAAAATACCACAACATAACCACGGAGATGGGTAAAATAGTTAAATTATACAGAAATACATATTTCACATATTTTATCAAAATTCGGGTCGTTACACTCCCTCTATTTAAACACAACTCTCCAAAGACTCCTTCAATCAATAAGTCTTCTATCTTGTGTGGAACTCTTGACTCTTCGCAGTTTGTTGTGAAGTCAAAGTCCTTCTTCACATAGAACTCTTTTTCCACTTATTCTCTATTATCATCAAGTGTTGTATTCAAACTCAATGTCTTTAATTGCACACGTGATGGCCAAGTAGATTTTATCAACTTCACTACCATCCACTTCTTCAATCTTGTCTTTATCCTGTCCTATTGCTCCTTCATCATATTACAGGTGTATCACCTTGTACCTGATGAACCAGTTGCATCGTATGTTTCATTCACTTTGTAATGTATCAAAACTTTAATACTTCAACGAATTCTCCCTTTTTGATAATGACAAACCTCTTGAGTATTGTTACCTGTAGACACTTAATGCAAGATCCACTTGAATGAAATAGGTTAGTCTATGGGTCATAAGAATTGTATAATCTTGTTAATATGATTTTCTTCCCCCTTTTGGCATCATTGAAAAACTAAACATACATATCAAAGCAAAACTATGACGTTAAACAACTTATGGCCACTAGGGCTGTCAACAAGACAATCAACACATAACAACGGTATTAAAGAGCAATTAACTGAGTAAGACAAGAAGACAATTTAGCAAACTAAAATTTCTTTACATTCAGTACCAAGATAAAAGCATTATATGCTAAGCAACAACACCAAAAGAAAGGAACAACCCTGAGTATAGGGGAATAGAAGTAAAAGAGAACATAGGGATCTAAGACAAGAACTAATTAAGCAGATAGAGAAGATGAGATCAGTTGAGTCAGGTTATGAATAGTAGCAACACTAGTGGCCTGTTTCTGGGCAAGTGCATTCCACAGTTCAGCAATCCTAGCCCTGTGTGTGTCTGTCTCCCGCGCATGTACAATCCTTGCATCCTCAAACTCTTCAGTTTTCTCTTCCAAGGTATTTTGAGCCTATTGAAGTGGAGTATTTGTACGTCTCATTGAATCAGGAAGAGAGGAGTGGCGAACCCTTGAAATAACATCTTTGGTCGATTGATATTTTAATACTAGAATTGGAAAACCAAACTCCTCACAGATTTCCCCAAGCCAGAACCCATAAGGCAAAGAATGACCATTCTCATCCTGATGGAGAACTTGATTTATGTGTTTTGAAATTAATCTAGGGAGATCAATTTTGATCTCAGAATCCAGAAGCTTCATTAAGTTCATATCCAAAAACTTTACCTCAGTCCTTCACTCTTTCCTATGGAGAATGATCTTATGTACTACATTAAAATAGAGCTGATATAGTGGATACATTTCTCATTTTTCAACTCTATGATGGTGAGAGTGTAACGCCCCAAAAATACATCTTAGATGCCAAATAGTGATTATAGTCCCGATAGACCACAAGCTAACCCATGAGCTGGTACCTGTTGTGAGCACTAAATAAAATAGATAACAAAATAACATGTGTAGAATTTAACTGAAAATGCCATAAGGTTTTAAATACTGAAATATTCGATTAAAATCATAGTTCTGAAAGCGCTTGAAAAAAATACTGCGAAGACTGATAAGAATAACTAATAAACTGACTAACTATCTGAAATAGTCTAAAAAGCCTCTAACTGACTAAAGGTTTGATGGGAAAAGCCCCCAACTAAGTTTAACTGACTACTGAGCTGAAAAACTGAAATAAACATAAATGGTCCTCGATATATGAGGACTCACCACTACTACTGTTGTTGATATGCTGGAATATCTAAGTACGGTCGGAAACCCGAGCATCCAAACCTATGATATAAGACATCATATCACAAGAAATGAGTATGCAATCGGTACTTTGAATGTACTGGTATATGAGATGAGGTTAGTATAAAATGCATGGGTTATATGCATGAGATAATAACTGATTGAATAGCATGAGATAACTGAGTTTGAATGCATAAAAGTTGGAAAATCTGATAATGCATGACCAAGCATAAAACATGATTCTGATATAGACTATAAACTATAGTACTGAAATACTGATACTGAATAACTGATAACTGTAGGCTATGGTCAAGTAGACTTGAAACTAAACTCTATACTAAATACTGAACGAAGACTGTGGGAGCTAGCTATAACCGACATGCCCCAATGTACTATCAGGGTCCAACCTGTAACCCCAGTTTGAAGGGTGTCAGTACCGTGCCACGATTACTAACATTGGTTGTGTTGATCTACTAATCTGATAGCCAAAAGTACTTGGGTGTCATATCTAACTGACGGGAGGGCCCTCAAAGTCTATGATGGCATCGTAGGTCTGGAACCTAGGGACTGCTACTAACGTCTCATGCCTACTGACGGGGGAGACAAGTTCCTCATGCCTACTAACGTGGGATACGCCATTTCTACGTTTATTTGGTGCTAAGATTTTACTCCCAACTGAAAGACACTGATTACTGGACTGAACTAAGCTTAATTAAACTCACAACTGACCCTAGTAACTGACTGAATGATTTTTCTCATGGTATAGCTGAAATCATTCTGTACATAATGAAAACTAAGTAATCAACAAAATTTTGGGCATTCATAACCCCCAGGACTCAATAACGATAACAATAACAATAGGAACATACTGAAGGTTCAAAAATATCATAAATAATCATTATTTAAAACTCAATAATTTAGGCATTTCATCAAACACTTGAAATTCATAGGCTTAAGTATGAGAATAGTTAAAACATGTGATACTAACATAATTGTAATACTAAAATCATAGATTTAGTATTTAACATGCGAACATCATCATTCAAACGTGTCAAGGACAATTTCCAACAAAAATACATGGTAAACATAATTTGTAATCAAAATTCATAATAGCTTCATGAAGATAACTCATAATAATATGTAAAAATCATGGCTTTAAACTTGTAAACAGATTCTTGGACTCCATGGGTGAAAAGGGCCATGGATGAACATCACGCATACCTTAATTGATGAATTAGTGAAAGTTCTTGGTGATTTCTTGAAGCTTGAGATTGAATTTTGAAGAGGCTAGAGTTTGTTCTTAAGAAAAAGAATTGATTTATTTTGAGAGAGTTTTTTTGTAAAAGATGACAAATAATGCTTTTGGGACCCTAAATCCCGTGTTGTGGCTAGGATAGGTTGAGGGAAATAACTCAATTACCCCCCATGGACCCGAACTGATTAAACTAAACCGAACAGACTGACGTGATTTGCAACACAGAGAAATGTGATATGCGACACGCCGCGTTGCTCCCCACCAACACGATATCTGACGCACCGCGGCCTTATCACGGAGCCTCACTATTTTGATCTTCCAAAACGGTCTCAAACATCGTTCGAAAAATCTGAAACTCACCCGAGATGAACTATCAATAATCTCGATGATGAATCAACTTAGAAACTAACATTCCGAGGTCGGGAAGATCAAAAATAAAATCATCAAAGTTTAAGGGGATTTGGAGAAGACTAAGCCTTAACACTTTGTCAAGTTTTCTAAGTCATGGGCCCCTTTAACATGCAGTAGTAAGATGAAATGAGCTAGGATCTTAAAGGGTCTTACAGAGAGAGAGTAGGTTGTCCTGAGAACTTTCTAGTGATTTCCAAGGTGGTGGGTAGGGTATGAAGAAAAGGCCACTCATTATTCACATAGTGACTCTAACCCCAAGAAAGAATATCCAGAATACGAACCACATCATCACAAGTAAGCTTAATCTGAACCCCAAACTCTTTAGAAAAAAATACAGAACCGTCAGACTTTCCATTTATATTGAACTCAGTCACTTATTTCTTGGCTAACTTCCATTGAGTTGTTCTTTAAAGGAAAAAACGTGACCACAATTATGCAATAATTTTGGTAAGAAGAACATATATTTCATGCGCTCATACCCAGTAATAACTCTACCTCGCACCACTTTCTGCTTTTAAAACTTGATTATGTGGTCAAGAGATGAGAGGTAGGGTCAAAAGTTGCAATGGAGTGAGAGGAAGATAGAAGAATGGATGGCGCAGGTCGAGTGATTTATTTCTTGGAAGTGCGAGAGAAAGATTTGAATTTTTTAAAGGATGTCGTGCAAATTGAATAGTTTTATTTTAAGGAGGTTTGAGGGAAGATAGAGATCTAGTGGAACAAAAAGAGAAGGATTTTGGGATAATGTCCTTCACTTTTCCCACAATGAACTAGACAAAGAAGTAAGTTATCATCATTAGCGGAGAGGGTTGCTTTCGAAGAGGGAGAACCAACAGGCACGGGGTGGTTTTTTTTTCTCACCCATATAGATTTCTCAAGAACAACTTCATCTTGTCTTTTGTGATTGTAGGTGTGAGGAGTCCTTTTTGGAGGAGGTATGATTAGGGGTTCCTCTAGAACCTCATCATCAGGTACAAAATTGGGAGCACTAGAAATTTTCTTGATCTTAGATCTGGCTCTTTTAGGAACTTGGTTTGAAGGAGAATGGGATTCAGGGAGAGATATTTGGTTGGGGATGATATCTGGAAAGGGTTTTGATGAAGGATGTCAGAAGGAGTCAATCATCACCTTAAATTCATTCCAAGCTGCAAAATCAGATAATTTGATGGTAGTAACAGGTGGAATTTGGGGTATGGATAGAGTGAATGGGATAATTTCCATTGAAAGATATGGAGAAGAATTTTCATCAGCTTGGGAAGAGAAGTGAAAAAGGAAGAAGAAGCTATAGGAGAAAAAGTTCTAAAAATACAAAGTAAGAGGTATGGTGCAAGGAAAGTGGGTGAGAGAATATGGATTAAACAGAGTGAAAAATTAGATGAATATAGGTGAAGATGAAGAGTTTCACTATGCTAGAGTTAGTGCATTGCAGATGGGAACTGATTTGATAGGTGGTGGCAGCTTTTTGAAAAGTTTAAGGACTTTTCAAATATGGCGGTTAAACAAGATGAAGTAGAACGTTTAATATAGGAACTAGATATGCTCAAGTGTTCCATTTCAATTAGAATTGCATATTAGACAAGTGAAAACACACCTTTAGATAACTGGTAGCATGGACTTTTAGTGCACCTCATTAGAATTCTGAAATTCACACAGATGATCTACACTAATAAAGATTTTTAGGCACTGGACTTGAAACACACAACTAAATGTGCAAGACTGAATAGAGTAACAATTTTTCTCTGTATATTAATGTAAAGAAATTATTCTAATCAGTCATTTAGGGTGATTTATAAAATTTAATCATTTCCAAGTCTAACTTGTTCTTTTCAAAGTATTCCCTACCTAATGCCTTGGTGAAAATATTTGTAATTTTATCTTTAGTAGAATAAAATATTAGAGAAATATGACCTTTTTCTACATTGTCCCTAATGAAATGATGTCTTATATCAATGTGTTTCTGTTGCATCAGATTTTTTGCAATATTAACATCACTAGTGTTGTCGCAGAAAATAAGAAACACACCCAACTTACATACCAAAATCCTTGAGTTGTTGCTTAATCTATAACAATTGTGCATAACAAGACCCAACATCAACATACTTAGCTTCAGCAGTAGACAATGCTACCGAGTTTTGCTTCTTAGTAGACCAGAAGATAAGATATCATCCAAGAAAGTGTGTTATACCTGTGGTGATTTTCTTATCCACTAGATAATTTGCATAGTTAGCATTAGCATATCCCACCTATTTGAAATTGCTTCCTTTTGGATACCACAAACCCAAGTCAGTAGTCTCTTTGAGATATCTCAAGATTCTCTTAATAGACTTGAGGTGAGATTCCTTTGTATATGCTTGAAATCTTGCATATAGACCCACATTAAAGACAATGTTAGGTCTACGAGATATGAGATACAAAAGTGACCTAATCATACTTCTATATAGATTTTGTTCAACAGATACACCTGTTTCTTCCATATCTAATTTTATAGAAGTGGCAGTGGGGTTGCTATCTCATTTTCTTTCTCCATAGAGAACCTTTTGAATAGCTTCTTCAGATACTTTTATTGATGAATCATTATTCCATCAGTTGTTTATTTGATTTGCAATCTCAAGAAAATGTTAAGTTCTCCCATTATGCTCTTCTCAAATTCACTACTCATGAGTTTTACAAAGTCATGAGTCATGTTGATGTTTGTAGAACCAATATGATATCATCTACATAAACCTGCACAATCAACAAGTCCTTTCCATTAGTCCTTAAGAAAAGAGTGGTGTCAAATTTACCTCTTATTAGTCTTACATGTACATGCTCCAAAATTTTTTTTGACAATCTTTCATACCAAGCCCTTGGAGCTTCTTTCAGTCGATATAAAGCTTTATCAAGCTAATACACATGGTCAGGAAATTCATCCTTTAGATAACCATTAAGGAAGACACTCTTTACATCGATTTGATAAAGAGAAAATTTCTTGTAGGATGTGAATTCTACAAGTATCCTAATTGCTTCAAGTCTTGCCGCAGGAGGAAAAGTCTCTTCATAGTCTATGTCTTCCTCCTGATTGTATCCTTGGACCACTAGCCTTGCCTTGTTCGTTGTAGTTGTTCCATGTTCATCCACTATATTTTTGTACACCCACTTAGTTCCAATCATAGATCTTTCTTGTAGAGGTGGTACTAAGTTCCAAACTTTGCTTCTTTCAAACTAGTTGAGCTCCTCTTGCATGGAAATGATCCAATCTACATCAAGAAGTGCTTCATTCACCTTTTTGGTTCAACAAATGATAAAAAAGTTTTGAAGGCTCATAGGTTTTTCAATCCAAATCTGGTGGTGATTCTTGAGGTAAGATCGGTCAGAGCATTCTCAATTGGATAAGATCTTTGATATTTGTAGATTTTTGGAATCAATCCTTATGAGCTACATGGCTCACTGTGAATGACTTGGGCTGGAGTTGCTGGTGGTTCAGTTCCCCTTGTCAATGTGCCTCCAGGTTGTTCTGTAGTTAGACCAGGTTGTACAACATATTTCTTTTCCTGTTCTTTAGTTTCACTTTTATTTTACATGTTAGTCTCAATACACGATTCATAAAAAACAACATGCACATATTCTTCAACACAAATTATTCTTTTATTTAAGACCCTATAATCTTTACTATGGTGAGAGTATCCTAGGAATATTCCCTCATCACTTCTTGCATCAAATTTTCTCAAATTATCTTTTTCATTATTATGAATGAAACACTTGCAACCAAAGGTTCTAAATTAAAAATATTTGATTTTCTTCCTATGAGTAGTTCATAGAGAGTCTTTTCTAGAATGTGTCTAATCATGCATCTATTTCCAATGTAGCCAGCAGTATTTATGGATTCAGCCCAAAGATTGTTTTTAAGATTTCCTATTAGCATCATTGTTCTAGTCATATCTTCTAAGGTCCTATTTTTCCTTTCTGCTACTCCATTTTTTTGGTGTTCTAGGAGCAGAGAAATTATGATCTATACCATTTGTTGAACAAAATTTCAAAAATTTTGCATTTTCAAACTCAGTACCATGGTTAGATCTTTTGGAAATTAGGGAAGTACCTAGCTTCTTTTTTATTTTCTTAATGAAGATAAAAAAAGACATCAAAAGCATCTTCTTTAATAACCAAAAACACTTTTTAGATAAACCTAGAGTAGTCATCAACAATTACAAAAACATACCTTTTGCCTCCTCTGCTTTGTACTCTCATTGGTCCACAAAGGTCCATATGGCCCAGGTCAAGACACTTGGTTTTACTGACATAGTTCTTTGGTTTGAAAGAGGATTTTACCTTCTTTCCCCTTACACAAACACTGCAAACTTTCTCTTCTTTGAACTTGATTTTGGGAAATCCTAACACCATGTCTTTAGAATTTAGTTTGTTTAGTTGCTTCAGACTTGCATGTCCAAGCCTTTTATGCCAAATAAGGGGATCATATTCAATCGCACTTAGACAAGTTAGTCTTCTTCCCGGTATCCCCATAATATCAGCGTTGTACATATTTTTATGTCTTCTAACAATCAAAACAATCTCCTTGGTATCTATCATTTTGACCTTACAACACTACTAAAAAAAGAGGAAAACCGACCTCTAATTCCGACCACAAAACCGACCAAAGTGCGTGGTCAGTAAAATTGTGGTAGCTTTTTAAAAACCAACCACGTGTGGTCATTTTTTTAAAAATATATATATATATTTAAAATTTATTATTATTTTATTAAAATAGAAAAAAATGAGTTTAAAAATAAAAAAATCAAAATAAACCGACCACAAGTGGTTGGTTTTATTTTAAAATTAATTAACTAATTTTAATAAAATCGACCACGAGTGGTCGGTTTTATTTTAAAATTAATTAATGTATTAATTTTAATAAAATCGACCACTTGTAATCGATTTTTTGTAAAATTTCTAGAAAAACCGATCACTTGTGGTCGGTTTTTTATAATTTTTTTAAAAAATCGACCACTTGTGGTCGATTTTTCTGGAGATTTTTTTGTAAAAAAAAACAGCAAATGAAACACCATACAATACAACAAAAATAACAACAACAAATCAAAGTACAAACCACAACAAAATGTCCAAATCCATACAATCAACAACAACAACAAAAAACCAATGTACAAATCAAAGTGTAAAAACTACAACAATACTTACAAAAGTGTAGAAACTACAACAAAATGTCCAAATCCAAAGTACAACCCATACAAAAGGCAAAAAACTAATACTCATCTTCATCGTCATCGTCATTGTTTTCGTCTTCCGCATCCTTATCTGTGCCGATATCATCGAGTGGGCTTAGACCTTTGCATCCCGAACTGCATCACTAGGACATAGAGGAATAATCCCTGCAGTCTGAATAAAAGAGTTGAACTGCTCCTGCAGCATTTTGATTTGTAATGATGTTTCCTCCTCTTTCTTTTGCGCCCCCTCTCTCTGCTCAGCAAGCTCTTCAGTGAGTTTAAAAATTGTATTTTTTAGTGATTCAATAGTTTCTCTATCAACTGAATAGGTATAGGATGTAGGACCGGACAAAGACCTAACATTCTCGCCAAAATAATTTCTGTGGTATCCGTAGAAATGGCCTCTAACTGCAGGACCCACAGTTTGTTCCCATAACTACTCCTCTACATGTTGAGGTATTGGGTCACCCTGACTTTCAGGAGGCTAACTACTACGAAACTCACTAAGGAGCTACCTATACTTGTCCTATATTTAAAGTAAAGATATAATTAATAATCAAAAAATATTAAAGTACTTATACTTGAATAATATCAACTTTGATAAAAAGATTCATAAATTCAAAATTTGATTCTTACATGGGCATCTTTTGCACGAGGTTCTACCCAGACATCTTCATTAGTCGGGTTCTTTTTCTTTTTCAGATGAGTCTCCTCGAATAGCTCATCGTGTGGTATCTTCCTACACTTTTCTTTTTCCTGTATATGGGAAAATTATCAATCTTCAAATAATTAAAAATTTAAATAGAAACAAACAATTAAAACTGTAAAAGTTACATATCATTTTTTCCTCCACAACAATCATACTTTTGGCACCTGCAGTATGCAGGGAGCCACCCTAGGATGATGCCCGAGCTTTCTTTCCTTTGTCCCTCAACCATTGGTATTCTTCGCTATTCCAATAGAGAATATACTGTTGCCATAAGGGTTCACTTATCCAGTCAGGTTATACCATGTTGGTTCTGGCATAATCCAATAGACCGTTAAATCTGGATATATCTCTTCTATAAAAATTTCTCCTTATAGCACATTCATTCGCATCATCCCTCCAGTAATATTTCTACAACAAAAACAAAAATAAAATATTTAATCTTTTTTCCTAACAATGTGTTAAGTAATCGATAAGTTAAATCCTTACATGAATTTCTGGAACCTTTTGTCAACTGGTCCGGTAGCCGTTGAAGTACCGACAAATGTATTTCCTCGTAATTGTTCCAACTCCAGCATCCGGCCTAAGACTACAAAATAAGATCAAACAGTAATTTCATAGAGCATAATAATATAGTAATAAAAAATGAATAATGTTAATATATTTAGAAATCTTACCCTGTTCCACAGGGAATAAAATAACGCCTCCTATAATCATCTCTATCTCCAAGTTGTGGAGCAAGTGCTGGTAGATGTACTGGCATGGGTGGATTTGAATTATCAGATAAAGTGCCTCCAAGATGAAGATCCGACAACCCAATAGATCCAGCAGAATCACTGTGCGAACCTGGGTGACTGCTACAGGAGGGTACCGATGATGGTAGATGTCCGAATGTGCCAGCAGTCGTCCGATAGTATTGTGATGGTGGTCGCACGGTGATAGGAGAACAATGAGTCGGTGTAGACCCATAAAGTGGCCCCACATGTGTAAGAGCAGGAACCAAATGCTGAGACGGCCTAGAATATGAGGGTCGTGCTGGCCCGTCAGCAAACCGACCCTCAGATATATGAATACATGTCGGTCGTCTATAAGACGGAGGTTTTTTTTTTCGTAGGATCAACTTTTAACTTACCTTTGTCACCTCTACCAGACATCTAAATTATGTAAAGTTAACAACTAGTTAGTTCCTACAAAATGAATATATAAGAAAACATTCCAAATAATTAATTTCAAGTTACTAATTCACATTTCAAATCGCTCTAACAATACGAGATAGACAAGAATATTTTTATTACTATATAAATTATGAAAAAGTGAAAACAACAATCTTAAATAGTATATTACATATCAATCTTAAACAAGAAACATAAAAGTAAATATATAGTACCACGCATAAAGACATCCATACATAAAAAACACCCTACACAAACTAATCCTCCTCTTCTGAAGACTCTCCACTAAACCATTTACCCTCTTAAGAAGTTTCCTCATCTTCTACCCACTCAGCCTCTTCTTCCGCAATATTAACTTCTTCAAATATATTTTTTGGATGATTCAAACTATCCACTACGTCAACGTCCAATAGCTGGTGATCAATCTGCATTTTAATTTGATACGCAGTCTCCAGCACATTCTCAACTTTCACCCATCCTACAGGCTTTGTTTTGATTACATACCACCAATCAGACTTATCACTGCTCAACGAATAAGGAGCATAATACATTTGTTTAGCGTTTTGCGCTAGAACAAATGGATCGTAAACAGGATACGACCTATTGTGGTTCACTTCAATGATGTTATGCTTTATATGTACTGTTCTTGGATCAAACAACTTACATCGAAATAGGATTATTTTTTATTGAGAAACCAGCATACTCCAGTTCTAAGATCTCATGTATGATGCCAAAGTAATCAACATCATCATCACCCTTAACCCAAACACCACTATTGTTTATTTTCCTTGTTCTGGAGTGTTCTTCGATGGAAAATTTAAACCCATTTACTGTGTAATGGGACATTGCATAAGCTTTAACTGGACCCAAAAAAATATCTCTCAAGAGCTGATCGTAGGCGGCTGCATTTGGTGACTGGTGTACCTAAAAATATTATACATACATATATATATATATATATGTTAGTTGAGGAATATGTAAATGTTTAAAATTTGTAGAAATATTAATACACTTACGAACCTCATATGTAAACCATGTTGCAAAGTATGCATACACTTGATTTTCATAGAATTGAGTCTTAAATGAACTGAATATCCAATATGCGAAACACAATTAGTTTCTTTAAGGGAATGAGTAAACAAATAAGATATGTTAAAGTTTTAATCTCCTTACTTCAGAAAGGGTTTAACTTCCGGGCAATTCAGCAAGACATACAAAGTTGCTGATTGGCGCTCCGTGGGAGTGAGCCAGCGACGTATGGTCTTTTTAGCCTTATAACCATATTGATTAGAAATTGATATCGGTTGCAAATAAGGCTCATTCACATCGTCCTAATGACGATTCGATCGGTTTCTTGAACAAGCAACGTCATCACGAAAGTAGTATGAACAAAATTGAGACGTTTCTCTTGCAAGATATGCCTCAACTATAGATCCTTCCACCCTATGTTTGTTTTAGGACCCCTTTTTAATTTTCCAATTGCTCTACAAAATCTTATGATTAGATGTTTACTATATTAAAAAAAGATATGTATGAATTTAAATATGTTGCAATTACTTACCGTTCGAATGGATACATCCACCTAGTTTGAACTGGACCGCCTAGCCGAACTTCGTCAACAAGGTGAATGGGAAGATGTTCCATTACATCGAAGAATGCTGGCGAAAAAATCTTCTCCAGCTTGTTGGTGATAAAAACAATATTACTTTCCATTTGTGCCAAATTTTCTTCTTTTAATGTGGTGGCACATAAGTCTTTGAAGAATAAACTGATCTCTGCTATTTCTTTCCATTTGTTTTCAGGTAAACCAATAAAATAAATTAAAAGTAATTGTTCCATGAAAATATGACAATCATGGCTTTTCATTCCATGCAAGATTCGTGTCATATCAACCCTCTTTCCCAAGTTTGAGGCATATCCATCAGGCATCTTCAAACTTTGGATCCACTCACATACTTAACGCTTTCGATCTAACTTGATGTAAATCTAGCCTTGGGCTTAAGGGCATTGCCATTGGGGCCCTCCTGTAAGTGTAATTCTCTGAATTTGGAATATTCTAGTAAGTCAAGTATGGCCTTACGATTATCCTTTGTTTTACCGGTGACATCCATAACTGTGTTGAACAAGTTGTCAAAATAGTTCTTCTCAGTATGCAGTACATCAACATTATTTCTAAGAAAATTATCTGGTCAATTTCTAACTCTCAAAATATACTTTGCTTAGTCCAGTTAAGTGAAACGTCATATCCATCAAGCCTGTACAATGGTTCCTTGCTGGCTTTAGGCAAATCCTAAACTATCTCCCAGATGTCATGACCAGACAGCCTTGGAGGTGGACCATCATGTTCTCTTCTATTCTTTTTAGATGCATTCTTGAGTCTCCTAAATTCACGATTAGGTGGAAATAAACAACGATGACAATCAAACCATAAATTTTTTCTGTCATGTCTCAATGTGAAAGATTTTGTTTTTTTCATGCAGTATGGACAAGCCAGTTTTTCAGATGTCATCCACCCAGAAAATATTTCATAACCAGGAAAATCATTAACAGTCCACATTAGATATACACGCAGATTAAAATTCTGTTTAAGTGAGATGTCCTAAGTTTCAACCCCCTCATGCCATAAAATTTAAAGTTCATCGATCAAAGGTTGCAAGTAGACATCTATTCTGCTTTTTGGATTACGCAGGCCAGGAACAACATAATTCAAAAATATATAGGGACTACTCATCAACATTTCAGGAGGAAGATTATACGGGGCGATAAATATAGGCCAACATGAATATGGCGCAACACCAACTGAAAAGGGAGAGAAGCCATCCGCACATAATCCCAAACGAATATTTTGTGGTTCAACTGAAAAATATAGATAAGTTGTATCAAAATACTCCCAAGCCTCTCCATCAGATGGATAGCACATAACACCAGTGGGCCTTTCATTTTCAATGTGCCATCTCATATGAGGAGCTGAGCTGTTTGAAGCATACAACCTTTCCAACCTTGGTATTAGAGGTAAATAATGCATCACCTTAATAGAAATTTGATTTCCACTAGAACCACGCTTATATCGAGGGTGATGACAAAACCTGTAGGACTCTAGGTTAGCGTATTCCTTAAAGTATAACATGCAACCATTTTCACAACAATTAATTTTAACCGAGGAGAGACCTAACTTTGACACCAATCTTTTTGCCTTGTAGAAAAAATCAGGAACCTCCAAGCCGGGGTCAACTAACTCTTTAATAAGGCCTATCATTGAGTCCATACCTCCTTCAGCAATATACCAGTCAGATTTAGTACTTAATAATCTAACAGCAGCAGACAAACGAGAGTGTGAACACCTGTCAAACAAAGGATGACTAGCAGCATGCAATTGTTCATAGAATTTGCCCGCTTTGCTATTAGGAATATCTTCGACATTTTACCTAAAGTCGCCCCCGTGTTGCATTCCAAAAGCATCGTGCACCATTTCTGTCATCCTAGTATCTTGATATTCATTATGCCCTGCAGACCTACTACTTTCTCCAACAACAAAGATATTTTGCCCAACATCACCATCAATAGCACACAATCTTAAAAAGTCCTCGTGAAACCCCTTTCTATAAAGATGTTCCTTCACAACTTCTTCTTTTAAAAGATTTATAATATCACATCTAACACAAGGACAATGAATAGCCCCAAAACGTGACCAAACATCAAGTGTCTTAGCATGTTCAACAAATTGTCTGACACTTTCAATAAATTTCTCTCTAATACCTATTATATTATCATTGTTCCGTTTATATATCCAGCTATAATCAGGTTCCATCTACGCAACCAATCATATTCAACTAATTAGATTAAGTCACAAAAAGTTCAGCAAGTGATGACTAACCTTTATCAAAACTAAAAAACACCTTTAAACTCCCTACACTAAATTACTTTCAACCTACCACATCACCAAGCATAGCCACTTTCAAAAAGAAAAATTCACCTTTAAAGTCCCTAACTTAATCATTTTCAACCTACCAAGTACTACACTAAATCATTTTCAACCTACCAAGTCACCAAGCATAACCACTTTCAAAAACAAAAATTCACCTTTAAAGTCCCTAAAATTAATCATTTTCAACCTACCAAGTCACCAAGCATAACCACTTTCAAAACAAAAAATTCACCTTTAAAGTCCCTACACTTAATCATTTTCAACCTTCCAAGTCACCGAGCATAACCACTTTCAAAACCAAAAAAATACCATAAAAGTCCCTACACTTAATCATTTTTAACCTACCAAGTCACCAAGCATAACCACTTTCAAAACAAAAAATTCACCTTTAAAGTCCCTACACTTAATCATTTTCAACCTACCAAGTCACCGAGCATTACCACTTTCAAAAAAAAAAAATACCTTTAAAGTCCCTACACTTAATCATTTTCAACCTACAAAGTCACCAAGCATAACAACTTTCAAAACAAAAAATTCACCTTTAAAGTCCCTTCACTTAATCATTTTCAACCAATCAAGTCACCGAGCGTAACCACTTTCAAAATAAAGAAACACCTTAAAAGTCCCTACACTTAATCATTTTCAACCTACCAATTCACCAAGCATAACCAATTTCAAAATAAAAAATTCACCTTTAAAGTCCCAACACTTAATCATTTTCAACTTACCAAGTCACCGAGCATAACCACTTTCAAAATAAAAAACACCTTTAAAGTTCCAACACTTAATCATTTTCAACCTACCAAGTCACCAAGCATAACCACTTTCAAAACAAAAAATTCACCTTTAAAGTCCCTACGCTTAATCATTTCAACCTACAAATCACCGAGCATAACCATTTTCAAAACAAAAAAAAATACCTTTAAAGTCCCTACACTTAATCATTTTCAACCTACCAAGTCACCAAGCATAACCACTTTCAAAACAAAAAATTTACCTTTAAAGTCCCTACAGTTTTTCTATTTCAAGTGACGAAGTCACCAAGCATAACCACTTTCAAAACAAAAAAACACCTTTAAAGTTCCTACACTTAATCATTTTCAACCTACCAAGTCACCAAGCATAACCACTTTCAAAATAAAAAAAATACCTTTAAAGTCCCTACACTTAATTATTTTCAACCTACCAAGTCACCAAGAATAACCACTTTCAAAACAAAAAATTCACGTTTAAAGTCCCTACACTTAATCATTTTCAACCTATTAAGTCACCAAGCATAACCACTTTCAAAACAAAAAAACATATTTAAAGTCCCTACACTTAATCATTTTCAACCTACCAAGTCACCAAGCATAACCACTTTTAAAACAAAAAAACACCTTTAAAGTCCCTACACTTAATCATTTTAAACCTACCAAGTAAACAAAAAATTCACCTTTAAAGTCCCTACACTTAATCATTTTCTACCTACCAAGTCACCAAGCATAACCACTTTCAAAATAAAAAAATACCTTAAGAGTCCCTACACTTAATCATTTTCAACCTACCAAGTCACCAAGCATAACCACTTTCAAAACAAAAAATTTACCTTTAAAGTCCCTACACTTAATCATTTTCAACCTACCAAGTCACCGAGCATAACCACTTTCAAAACAAAGAAACACCTTTAAAGTCCCTACACTTAATCATTTTCAACCTACCATGTCACCAAGCATAACCACTTTCAAAATAAAAAATTCACCTTTAAAGTCCCTACACTTAATCATTTTCAACCTACCAAGTCACCAAGCATAACCACTTTCAAAATAAAAAATTCACCTTTAAAGTTCCTACACTTTATCATTTTCAACCTACTAAGTAACCAAGAATAACCACTTTTAAAACAAAAAATTCACCTTTAAAGTCCCTACACTTTATCATTTTCAACCTACCAAGTCACCAAGCATAACCTCTTTCAAAACAAAAAAAACACCTTAAAAGTCCCTACACTTTTTTAATTTCAAGTGACTAAGTCATCAAGCATAACTACTTCCAAAACAAAAAAACACCTTTAAAGTCCCTGCAGTTAATCATTTTCAACTTACCAAGTCACTGAGTATAAGCACTTTCAAAACAAAAAATATCTTAAAAGTCCCTTCACTTAATCATTTTCAACCTACCAAGTCACCAAGCATAACCACTTTCAAAACAAAAAATTTACCTTTAAAGTCTCTACACTTAATCATTTTCAACCTACCAAGTCACCAAGCATAACCACATTCTAAACAAATAATTCACTTTTAAAGTCCCTACACTTAATCATTTTCAACCTACCAAGGCACAAGCATAACTACATTCAAAACAAAAATTCACATTTCAAGTTCCTAAACTAAACTACATTTAAAACTTCATTATAAGAAAATAGAGAGAAATCAACTTACCTTTTCTTGGTCTAAAATAAAGTGAAAGAGATAAGCGATTACCGGAAAAAATAGCAAAAATCCTTTTATCGAATTCAGAATCTGTCAAATAGTAAAATTATTACAAAGAATAATCTTTCACTTAAATAATTACAACAATATAGTAAAGGAATAAGAATAACATTTCTTTAAAGAAAAATTAAACAATTAATGAGTAAAATAGAGAAGTACAAGTCAAGACTAACCAAAATTTAGGTACTTCGAACTTAAATTAGTGTAGGAACAAGCCTAAAATTAGCTATTTCAATCTCAGATTCCAAAAATTAGTTTAAATATAGATAAATAAAATAAATATCCAAACCCTAGAACTCAAACCATAACCAATTGATGAAACTAACACTAAGATATATTTGTATGTACACCCTTAACATTTTAGATATTCCAAAAATGAATCTGTGGATACAAAATAAGCTAAATTTAGTTAATGAGTTGTAGTTAATTGTTACCTTGCCCAAAATTGAAAGTTAGGATATAGTTCCTTGCAAATTTGATTAAAGCCAAAAAATGCCAAGAAGATGAGTAGAAACTTATGACCAAAAGAGAAAGAACAATGAAGATTGGGGGGATTTTGGAGTTGGAGGGTTAAAGTGTGAGATTTGGAGGGATTTGGAGGGTTAAACTGATTTTGGACGGGGTATTTGGGCGAGCAATTCGTTTGTTTTGTGTTTTATTATGTAGTACGGGTCGGGTTAAAGAATTATATTATTATTTTTAATTATTACGAAAACCGACTACATGTGGTCGGTTTTCGTAATAATTGAAAAAATTATTTTTGAAATTAAAGTTTAATAAATTACAATTAATAAATTACAAATATAAGTTAATAAATTAAAATTATTTTTTAACAAATTCTATAATATTTATAACAACATCCAATTAATTTAATACAATTCGTATATATATAAATCAGATAAGTAGTTATTTTATCATCACATTAACACGAGTAGTATATTTCCTCAATCATATAATAATATCAATGAATTTTACAAATTACGATAAACTTTTGGTTAATTAGCTTTTAACTATGATATTATATATATATATATATATATACCTCGTAATATTAGTCTTACGTTATTACAACTTCAACAACATACGCGGGTCTACATTGACGCAAAATAGTATATCTATTTCCTCAATAGTATGATATATATCAACGTATCATTCAAACTATTTTGATACATAGATTCAATTATCTAGCTTTCGATTACTACATACGTCACTACACGATATATACGTATATATATATATATTCAATTGTCAATCAGCTTTCAGATACGTACTATAAACATCAAGTACACGATTTTACTACCCCATAATAATATAAAACATATTTCACAAATACTCAAATGAATTATCGTTTATATTATCTTATGTCATTAATATACCTTCACTGTATAATATGTATATATATACCATACATACACACACATACACACACTATTGATTATATCAAGTTCTAAATACGTACTATATATATCACATACGTACACAAGTATATTATCCAATAATATAATGCGATGTGTTTATTATACATACTCAGATGAGTGATCGATTAATTATATTTGATTAGCTTAATATAATATTAGATTTTGACTACATCGTTCATCAATCGATCACTACATGATATATATATATATATATATATAAAGATATTTATGTATATGAACTTTTGAATGCGTACTATATATATAACATCCACAAGTATATTACCTTATAATAGACCATGTTCATTATATTCTGATGAATGAATTATCGGTTATATATTACATTATTATGACTGAAATAGTAACATAATATCATTATCTAAATGGTATGATATATATATACACATATTGATTATACAAAGATTATGCATGTTTAACATCATTTAACGTATATACAAAGAAAAATATTTATTTTATATACTGCAATACAAGTAAAAGATAAAGATTATGTTTAACGTAATTTGTTTATTTTGTTTAATATATTTTTTAGTGTAATTTTTTCACAAAATTTAAGAATGATTTATTTTTATTATTATTATATTGGTTATCTACTACGTGTGATCAGTGTAATTTTAAAAAATTATATATATTATATATATAATTATTTTTAATGAAAATAATATATATATATATATATATATATTTGATTACATATATATAATTATTGGTTACTAAAAATTATTTACTTTTTATTTTTTTAGTTCAAAAACCAACCACAAGTGGTCGATTTATTTAAATTATTTTCTTTTGAAAAAAAAACGACCAGTAGTGGTCGATTTTTATAAAAATAAATTAAAAAAGAATTTTTAAAAATCGACCACTTGTGGTCGGTTTTTATTACTATTTTTTAATTATATTTTAAAAAAAAAGCGATCATAAGTGGTCGGTTTTGTTATTTTTTTTAATTTTATTTGTAAAATAAATAATAATTAATATAAAAATTATTGAAATAATTATTTTAAAATTTTAAAATATAAAAGCGACCACATGTGGTCGCTTTTTTTAAAAAAACCGACCACAAGTGGTCAGTTTTTTCCGACCACAAGTGGTCAGTTTTTTCCGACCACAATGAGTGGTTGGTTTTTTGTGGTCGTTTTTTCAGGTTTTTTTAGTAGTGCAACATGCAGAAGTAAAAGTTACTTTATTACCTTTGTCACATAATTGTGAGATGCTGAGCAAGTTGTGCTTTAGTCCTTCCATAAGATAGACATCTTGTAGTGTTTTGAATTTAGATTTCCCCATCTTCCTAACTCCATTAAACAATACCCTTTTTTCCATCACCAAATGATAATTCCCCTCCATTAATTTGGAGAGTAAAAGAAATTTTTATTTATCTCCAGTCATGTGTCTTGAGCAAGCACTATCTAAGTATCAATGACGTTTTTCTCCTTTCACTCTTACCTGCAAATAATTTAGGGGTTAGTTTTAGGAACTCAGACAAGCTTGGGTCATTTTTTATGAGTAAAAGGAAGAATAAGGTTCCTTCTAGCCCATCGAGGCAATAGGTTGTGTAACCTGTTTCTCTAACAAGTTTTGACCTCCATGTTAGCCTATGCTACATAGAGTTAATTTTTTTTGCTAGGTTTATGCTTCTATATTTACTTTTTTCTGCAACTAGGGATTAAGTGGTTGGAAGCCCAAGATTTCCACAAATATAACACATATTTTTAGTAGCATTAGAACTTTTGTAAAAACCCAATCCAGCTTTTTCATTATGAGTTCTTTCACTTGGTTTATGAACAATTCTTGAGGAACTTGTCCATCTATTTGCTCTTTCAAGATCAAGCTTCAGTTTGAAAACTTTTTGACTTAATTTACTCACCTTTTCTTTTTCACAAAAGCATTCATGTTTAAACTTAATTAATTCTGGCTCAATTTTTTTCTTGTTCCTCAATCTTGACCATTTATTCCTTTTCAGAAAGAGACAATTTTAAGATTTCAAATTTGTGAGTAAGGTTTGATGAATCAAATTTGCTGCCATGTTCCTTTAGAGTGTTGTTTTCCTTTTCAATATTGTTCTTACAAGCCTCTAGATTGATATAGTCAAACTTTAGGCTTGCAAGACTATTGAATATTTCATTCTTATTAGAGGTAAATTCTTAGAAATCATCAATTAAAACACTCATTAAGGATACAAGCTTTCTTTTTGAAAATAAATACAACTTTTCTTTAAGTTCAAGGATACTTACCTCAAAGGTTGCATCTTCTTCTTCCATATCTGAATTACTAATGGCCATGAGAGTAGTTTCATCAATATCCTCATCATCAGAATCATCAGAGTCAGATCCCCATGTAGCTAACATAGCATAATCTTCTTTTTTCCTTTTTCTTGGCCTTTTCTTTTAGTTCTTTTTCTTCTCTCTCTTTTCTCCACTCATCTTCTAGATAAGACAGTCTCTGATTTGAAAAAGTCTTTTTTCATATTGGTAGTATCCAGCTTGATTATCATTGGAACACTTCTTTCTACCTATTCCTTTTTTCTTTTTAATAACCTACTGAAGTTCTTTGTTATGAATGCAACTTGTTCCTTATCTAGTTCAATATCTTCATCACTGTTAGATGCCTTTAGGGCTAGAGTATTCTCATGAGTAGCTACATCCTTCTTGTATTCATCTATTTGTATTTCATAAGTCTTCAAGTTGCCCATTAGTTCATCTAAGGTCATTCTAGTGAAGTTCTTTGCTTTTCTAATTGCTATGACTTTTACATCGCATTTAGCCTTAGGTAGAACTCTCAACACCCTTTCTACCTATTCGTTAGTAGAGATAATCTTTCCCAAAGATGTCAACTCATTAGTCAAGGAGGTCAATAGGATCATTATTTCATGCAGTGATTCATTTTTTTCATTTTGAAAGCCTCATATTCAGTAAAAAGCAAGGTAATTCTGAATTTTCTCACTAGTGGTACCCTCATGTGTATTCACCAAGGCATTTCAATTTTTTTTTGCAGTAGTGCAGTTGGATAACCTATTTTACTCAGAAATACCTAGTCCACATACTAGGATATTCTTGGCCTTTGTATTTTTCTTTAATGCAATTAGGTCCTCAACAATAAATTCACTTCTAACCTTCTTGACTTGCTCTCTATCAACTATTTTCATAGGAATTTTGGGTCCATCAGTAATCTTATCCTACAACTCATAATCTTCTCCTTGTAGAAATATTTTCATTCTATCTTTCCACCAAATAAAATGAGAGCCATCAAAGAGTCGAGGTCGAGTGGTTGATTGTTCTTCACTGTGACCGATAGGTGTGTAGAATTCATCATGGTGATCTTATCTTATGTGCAAACCTCAATTACGATAACCTCGCTCTAATATCAATTGATAGAGTGCTAGACCTATATATTTATTTATTTTAACTTAACAGTTTCCTATCAATGAAAGAGGTTGCGTAACGTATTTCAACAAAGATAAAATAGTAAGTAAATGAGACAATGATTTTCATGTCGAAACCACCCGACTTAAAAAGATGTAAAAACCATGACCTATACCTCTACAAGATTTTACACTAAACTTCACTAAATAACTCTGAGCCTCAACAAACATTAAATTACAAGAGTTATGTAATCTAGGAATTATAAAATCTAATTCCTACTTCTACAAAATAACACAAACCTCCCAAGGTATGTGTTTCTAAGTTTTCGAGTTTTCAAACTTGAAGACAGCGATCCTAACTCCGTTTATACTTTGCTAAAACTAGAATTACATAAACATTACAACTCAAGAACCAAACCTAATACATAGAAACTAAGACACCTTACTTTCTAAGTAATAGCACCAGGTTCAACTATGTGTTTCTCCAAGCTATGAAACTACCAAGTCAATTTGTCAGTTGCCTTTTTTTGTAAATGCATAAGTGATTGTGTAAGTCACTCACTCTATTTAAACACAACTCTCCAAAGAGTCCTTCGATCAAAGAGTCTTTTATCTTGTGTGGAACTCTTGGCTCTTTAGAGTTCATTATGAAGTCAAAGTGTTTTTTCACATAGAACTCCTTTTCCACTCATCCTCTTTTATCATCAAGTGTTGTATTCAAACTCAATTTCCTTAATTGTTCATGTGATGGTCAAGTAGATTTTATCAACTTCACCATTATCCACTTGTTCATCAACTTCTCCATTATCCACTTGTTCAATCTTATCTTTACCTTGTCCCGTTGCTCTTTCATCATCATATTGTAGGTGTATCACCTCGCACCCGATAAACCAGTTTCATAACATGTTTCATTCATTTTGTTATGTATCAAAACTTCAAGACTCCAACAATGACTGAAAAAACATATATATGAAAAAGCTGAAAAGGTGTTAAATAGATGTTATATTTGTTTATATACTAACACGATGATGAATAAAATTTATTCTCTATGATACATGAAACCTATGTTTCAATTTTGAGATTATTTGAAATAGATTTTGACGTTTAAAATTTTAAAAAAAAATTGGCAAAAAATTCCAAACTCATATGTCTGAAATGTCAATTCATTTTTACATATAGTGACTGAAGTGCAATTTGAAAATAAATAAATAAAGCGAGTGAAATATGCGTGTTAGATTTGTATGTTTTTGATAAAGTTGATGATTATGTTTTTTTCTCTATGATATATGGTCCTTATGTTTTAAATTTGTTGTTATTTAGAGTATAATTGAGTGTTAAATTGCATGTTAAATTGTTGATGTTTGAAGAACAAATATTAATTTTTGTTTAGACACACATGTTTGAAATTTCGATTTTCTTTACATGTATTTCAGTCACATATGACTAAGGTGCAAAAGATACATTAAAAGATTTAGACGTACATAATTGAAAGTTTAATCAATTGTTGTATGCATCTCAGTAAAAAATATTTAAACGTTTATCTTTACAAATTATACCAAATATCAAGCGAAAACATATGATGTCAAAAGGCAACACTATCAGACGTGAGTGCTTGAAGTAATAAAGTTCCTGAGGCAATTGTTTGATTTTTTGTCCTAAGCAAGTAAATTTGCAAAAGCATTATGAAACGGGTATTAGTTAAATGACATTATCAAAAATGGATATCCATGCACTTCTCCCATAATAAATATAAGAAAAAAGTTTCATAAATAGCATAATTATGAGATTCATGACAACACTTTCATAATTACTTAAACTAGCAACTTGTATTTTGTATTTGAAGAAACTTTTTCTATAAAAATACATATACTGAATCAGTTGAGTTAACTATGGTATAATTACCCATTAATTAAATGTGGATATTTCTTTTCCATTAATACCTCTTAATTAACGTGATTTTTGTTATTTGTTACCAATAGAAATCAAAATTTAAATTTTAGTTTTACATTATCTTTTTCATCCAAAAAAATCAAAATCAAATTCAACTGAAGCTTCTTCTCTTCAATATCTGCGAAAATTCAAATTAAACCATTACTATTGTTGAAGGTATTTAACCGTAATATTATTTTTTTATATGAATTTCATCAGTTGTTTGAAATCGATCAGAATTTTGTATGAATTACGGTTATATGAATTTCATCAGTTGTTTGAAATCGATCAAAAAAATTCATTCTATGTTTGTTATTCCGTTTGATTTTTTTGAGCCATTACTGATGTTCCGTTCAATTTTTTTGTTTCTTCGTTAAATTATTTTTGAATATTTTATAAACGAATTTTGAAAAAAAAGTACTGCAACAGTAAATTGAACTGATCGAACAATATAGTGATCCAAATCAATTTTTCAAGTTGCTCAAACTCGATTTTTTGAATTTCTGATTCTCAAAATTTAAGTGTATATTTTGTATTTTCGTAAAGTTCGATTATGGATATTTTGATTTTGTTCGAATATGGATGTTGTGGCTATGATTGTATTTTACGTTGCACAAATATATTGTAATTGTATTTTCGGTGGGACATCTTGGTTGTGTATGTAATTGTAGAATGTACTCGTATGATGGTATGATCATTTACATTTGTGGCACTTGTTGGTATGAATTTATTTTTAATTGTGTGCATAAATAGCTATGGACATATGTGCTTTAAAAAAATTAAGGTAATCAATGTTCTCTATGTTTTCAAAAAATACATATGTAGTAATCAATGTTATCTGTTAAATACATATGCATTAATCTCTGTCATGAAACAAAATACATATGCAGTAAACAATATGCATATTTGTGGTATTTGTTGATATGAATTTATTTGTAGTTGTATTTATAAGCACACACATGCAGTAAGTAAGAAAATACATATACAGTAACCAATATGTATATTTGTGGTATTTTTTGGTATGAATTTATTTGTAGTTGTATTTATAAGCACACATGTGCAGTAAGTAAGAAAATACATATCTAGTAAGCAATATGTGTATTTGTATTTTGCAGTTGTGTTTTCAAAAAATCAAATATACATTCCGCATCTGTTTGTAGCAATACATTTACATATTTGTGTTTGACCTTTTTTAATTTATTTTAAAAAAAATAATATCGGGTTGTACCAGCTGCAGAGTATGTCTATACGGTGCATGACAGAGAAAATCATTTTATTGTTTGCCTAAAAAAAATATGTTCATGTCACGCATTTCAACTGGATGAGATACCTTGTGCACATGCTTGTTCGGTCTTGGATAGCAAGAATTTCACCAAGGGACCATATTTTTGTGATCTGTGTAAGCCAAAAACAGTCTTGAAAATGTATGATGTTTCAATCTATCCTTTACCACACATAGATGACTGGATAATTTCAGATTGCATACTTGGTGAAATAGTACTGCGTTTCAAAGTACAAACGACATCCCGGAAGACCTGCAAAGAAAGATCGTGAAAAATCGAAAAGAGATATGTTTGAAAATAAAAATATCAACTCATGTATTGGTTGTGGGTCTAAGGGTCACAATAGGTGTTCGTGTAGGAAATATCGTAAATGATACATTTGTTCTAATGTATCCTTACTTTATAATTTATTTTACACTTTTCATAATAATGAACTCATTTGTTGAATATGTTTTATGACATTTATGTTCCATTAACTATAATGCATTATAAATGGCAATAAGTAATACAGTTATGTATCTCTAACTTTGAATGAAAATAAATATATTTTTGCTTTGAAAAATACATATGCTTTTAGGTAAATGTATTTGATAACTGTGTTGTTATTCAAATATGGTGACCTATACATATTTCTAATATCAAATACATAAGCAGTTTTTTCATAATTATTTATGAATGATGTGTATTCGATAATACATTTGTAGTCTCTATGTATTTTAACCTTTGTTATAATATTTACTTTTATAGTTGTCTATTTGTATTAGGTGTCACAGTTAACAACATATTTTTTTATGAATTTGGCTAAATGTATTTGCTAAAATAAATATTATAACAATAGAGAGTAAACTATATAGTATATTAACACATAGTAAAATACATATATGCAGCAGCGTATGTATTTGATATTATATAAAAACAGAGAAAAATACATATATAAAGTAGCATATGTATTTGAAATTATACGAACACAGAGTAAAATATATATATAAATCAACTTAAAATATATATATATATATATATATATACACACACAGTGCGTAAGTATATGTGAAACCTTATATGTATTAAACATGTGTATGTAATGTAAACTGCATATGTATTTTGAAGATAAATCTGAAAACTGCATATGTATATATTGAAATGTAAACTGCATATGTATATATATATATATAACTGTAAACTTGAACAAAACACATACTATATAATTATCGAAAACATATTCAACATAAAAGACTAAAATGAATAACTTTCATTCACTTCAAAATGAATAACTTTCATTAACATCAAAACAGAAAATAAGTTCAAAAAATTATTGCACTAAATTACTATCAACATCCAGTTAAATCTTGTCAAATACAAAATGAAATACAACCATCAACAATCAGACTTCAAATACTTCTGTGACACTTGTTATCTTGCTTTTCCTAAAGGGCCTCAATGGTGCTTCGTCGTCACTTTGAGTTTTTGCTTCTTGTTTTCTCATACCGTAGTCCCACAATAGTGAAGCATATCTTGTACGAAGTACGTTGGGATTGAACTCAACTGAAGGAACGCCTTGACCATAAGAAAGACACTCTGCATATGTAATCATATACAGTCTATAACCCCAGCTGCATATTTAAACAAACAGAATACCCAAATGTATATTTCAACACTGCAATATACTTAAAATTACATAACAATTATAAAGAAAAATACATATAGGCAAATACCTCTTCATAAATAGTTCATATATAAATGCATTTTTCATACATGCAAATTAGCATATGTATTTAACATATAAATACGAATAAATACATATTACCTCAAAATGTATATTTAAGCTATCAGCTTCACCAAAATACATATCAGTAAATACATATCAGCTTCACCAAAATACATATCAGTAAATAAATATCAGCTTCATCAAAATACATATTACCCCAAAATGATATCAGCTTTACCGAAATCCCTAAATACATATCAGTACATAAAAATACATATACACTGAAAAATATCACTTTCTTCTTATCTTCTTCCGATTCATTACCAAAAGAGTTTTCAACATTATTATTTACAACATTGCTTGAATCTGCAATTTCTTTTGCTTTCCTTTTCTTCTTATTTTTTTTGTTATTTTGTGACTTTAGGAGAAGGAGTTTTTTTCAACTGTTTTTTTAAATATCAGCCATCTTCACTGGGTCGTTACGAAACTTCGACCTAAGCTCCTTCATACTCACTGATTTCTTCGACTGTATAGGAGTAGAACAACTTTAAATACTTTGTCTTGAGTTAGTCCAAGACTAAATGATGGTGCATTATCAAACAAAAAATTAATAGGTGGTATACCTCTATTTGTTCGTGTTTTTGGTGTGTGTTCTTCCATTAGAGCATAAAAACCTCAAACTTGAAGTTGTTAATGGTTTACACAACACAAAATACAAAAAAATTAAACTAAATTGTGAACTTGATAACATGCAATAACTGAAATATATTAGTTACCTGAAATTGTGGAACACTATCCTAATCAAATCGTGAGAAAAACGTGAGAAAGGGAACAAATTGAAAGAGAAATCTGAGAGAAAAGGTAAAGTAAAATTAATTAAAGAAAAGAGAATGAGAAGTGACGTGAAAAGTGCAACATTATAGATGGTAACTTCTCAAAGGTTGTAAATGGGGGACCACAATTAAAAAAAAAAATGATATTTTTGCTACATAATGTAATTTCATTAAAGTGTTGCTATTTTTCATAATTTAAATGTTAAGTATGTTACTTCTTGTAGTTGTTCCTAAATATAATTAGAGCCCATTTGCCTTACCTTATACGCAAATTTAAGTTTGAAAACTAATTTATACATTAACAGTTATAATACATCTATCGAAAACAACCTTTCTATCTCATTTCTGAGGTAGTGATATGACCTGCGTACACTTACCCTTCCCAGACCCACTTGGTGGGAATATATTAGGTGTGTTGTTGTTGTAACAGTTATAATACATATCCTTGGATAAAAATATTGAAATTTGTTTCCTATAAAAAGGGTCAATGAGCTATTGGTTTAGTAAAATGACTAAAACATCCTTGATCTTTTTTTTTTTGTTTATGAGAATTATAAATCTGAAATTATCCTTGCAAGGAAAGGATAAACATACATGAGTTTCTTTAATTTCGTTATTTCTTTTCAAACTATTTTGATATATATTTTTCTTGAGCCGAGAGTCTATCGAAAATAGACTCATGTGTGATTAAATTTAATATGTTATTGTTGAAAGATGAACAACGATATGAAACGTAAAGGAAGTTAAGGAGTTAATTTTGGAAACTATATTTTGAGAATTTTAAAAATACTAATGATGAAATAGTAGATGCCTTCGTAAAAAAAAAAAGCTTATAAGTTTTAAAAAATAAGTAGTAGTAAACTAGTAAATTTAATCGCGCTTCTCGTAATCATAAAAATAATAATTAGAATAATTTATTTTAAAAATATAATTGAGATCAAAGATTTTAAATAGTTTCTTATGTAGTACATACATTTTTTAAAGTTAATTAAATCACAAATAAATATTCTTAGTGATCCATTTAAGGGTGTTTTCTATACTTCAAGCAGAATACATATGGTTACAAGCCCGATTTTGGGAAAATGCAAATATCCAAACTTTAAATTAGTTAACATGCATATGTGAAGATGCTATATATTTCTAAATCAATATTAGCTCTTTTGTTACTTAAATAAAATTTGAGAATGAACTTTTTATAAAATTTAATTGAGACATCAGAGATTAATTTCATGTACATAAATGCAAAATGATATTTAAACTTATAAATGTTTTCATTAGAATCAAATCTTAGACAGATAATATTTTTTCATAATTAGATTTTATCTTCTTTTTTTTCTTTTAGTAAAGGAGTTCTTAAGAAAAAGTTATCTTTTTTATACAACTTAAAAAAAAAAACTTTTTCTTTTACTTATGTATGTACGAGCCTGAAGCGTTTTTTGGTACATGCATTTTACTCCTCTTTGACTATTACATAGTAGCCGTTTGACCATGAAAATTACTTTTTCTGGAGTTGGAGTTGGAGTTGGAGTTGGAGTTGGAGTTGAAGATGAAGTTGGAGTTGTGTTTGACCATGTCATTTTAAAAAATTTTTTTAGACTTTTGAAAAATCTTTTTTAAATATGATTTTATGCTCTCAACTTTTAAAAATTATCAAAATCACTCAACTACTAATTTACCTACTAACATACAACCAAATGTTGAGAAAATAATTTGTATGTCTTCAATTGATAAAATAATTAACAACAAACTAATTATTATGATTGTTATTCTTCTAAAATTTGAATAAAAATATCACAACCACGAGCTAAATAAGTTTATCTAGCTATAATCGATTAAATAGAGAAAAATACATTTTGAGAAATATGATTGATAGATATAAATATATTTTATATATTCTTAAATTTGTTGATGAAAATTCTTAATTATTTTCACTTGAATTAATTATTTCATTGAATTTGATCTTTTTAAAAAAATTACAAAATTTAGTTAATAAGAGAGGTTTGTGTAAAAATTTAAAGATTGGGGTTATATGTAATAATAATAGAAGTTGAAATTGAAAGTGGAAAAAAGGAAAAACAACAAAAATTTATTTTCCATTTTCGAAATTTAATTCCGGAATTATTTTTCAAAGCTTCATGGTCAAACACCATAATTTTCAACTCCAAAAATTTTTTTTGGAAAAAAAAGAAAAATATCCATGGCCAAAATGGACCCATAATATATTTTCTATAGCTCTTTTATCACCTCTGTTCTCATTTAGGCCCCGTTTGGTCATGGAAATTATTTTATTTTTGGAGTTGGAGTTGGAGTTGGAGTTGAAGATGAAGTTGGAGTTGGAGTTGTGTTTGAACATGAATATAAATTAACGTTGTTTTTGAAATTTTGTGAGAGAAGTATGAGTCACTTTTCCAAATAATTTTCTGGAGTTGGAGTTGGAAAATTCATGGCCAAACGGAACATGTTTTCATTTTTTTCACTAAAGTAAAATGATTTTCCAAAAAAAAGGAAAAAAAATTTATGGCCAAACGAGTACTTTGTTGTTATATATATTAAAAATAATTATTTCAGATATTTACCAACTCAAAAATTAAGAAAGAATTAATCATTATTTTCAACTTTGGACTTTAGCATTAATTACTATAAAATTAAGAGGCATAATATATTAGTTAAGCTACAATCCTAATTAATTATTTTTTACGGATTGTGATGAGAAATATTAAGCGACATGCAAAGTATTGTGATAAGAAGGGAGAGAGTATTAGATAGTAAAGAAAACAATAGACACAAAAGTATAAAACTTGTAAACGTGATGAAAATAGAAATATTAAGCGGAATGTAAATCATGTTGGGTTAAAAATCGAGAGGGCGTCATGCGGAAGCTTAAAGTTTGCAAACTAATATAGTGATAATTCAGATGACAACGAAAAACAAATACTAAAAATATATTATTAATATGGTTTGGTCAAACGACCTACATATTAAAAATAATATTGAAAAAAACTTAAAACCTATTGAAAAAAGCATAAAACATGTTGGAAAAAATCTCTCCCTGAACAAAACTTTTGATGACTACATTGTGGATGCTACTGTGTTATTGTATGAGAAGAGGAATCTTCTATTTATAGATGCCCAAAACCTTTCCTCCAAGAAAGAGGCTTGCCAAATATGGAAAAGTTTTATATTTTCCTTTAAGGAAAAATAAAAGTATTTATGGTTACTTTTATATTCCTTACAAGAAAAAGTAAAACTCAAATTTGGTAAGAAAATTGGGGCAAAAATCCTAACAAATCTTCCCTTTTTTGCTTGATTTTCTGGCAAAATATTCTTGCTCCTTCTTCCTCACAGGGTCTTCATATATCAACGATCTTCATATACCACTGTTGCTTACCATTATTAAAATTTGATATGGGTTTGGAGCCCTATGCATTAAAAATAAAAGCACGGGTTGATAAAATTAAAAGTAGAGTTTTGTGCATTGAAAGTGAGCACAGGTTAAGAGTGGAGCTCATGCGTTAAAAATAAATGCACGAGTTGAAAGGAGACCAAGCGTTTAAGCAAGTATGGGTTGAAAATTGGAGCCCATAAACATGAGTTGAAAATTGATTTTGGTTTTAAAGATGGATAAGCAACAAGATTGTTGAAATTTTGTTTGAAATTTTTTCTCCACACGTAGTTTGAGAAAAATCTTCATTATCATCCAAATTGTTGCAGCTTAATTTTGAAACCGCTTTGAACCTGTTTAATCTCGTCTTACCACACCATTGGACCATTGAACCGTAAGCTCTGATACCACTTGTTGGGTTCGAAATCGAGAGGGCGTCATGCGGGAGCTTAAAGTTTGCAAACTAATATGGTGATAGTTCAGATGACAACGAAAAACAAATACTAAAAATATATTATTAATATGGTTTGGTCAAACGACCTACATATTAAAAATAATATTGAAAAAAACTTAAAACCTATTGAAAAAAGCATAAAACATGTTGGGAGAAATCTCCCCCCTAAACAAAACTTTTGATGACTACATTGTGGATGCTACTGTGGTATTGTATGAGAAGAGGAGTCTTCTATTTATAGATGCCCAAAACCTTTCCTCCAAGAAAGAGGTTTGCCAAATATGGAAAAGTTTTAAAACTATTTATGGTTACTTTTATTTTCCGTACAAGAAAAAGTAAAACTTAAATTTGGTAAGAAAATCAGAGCAAAAATCCTAACAAATCATGGTGTTTATTCATTGAATGAAAAGTAATCTTTTCATAAGTCTATCCAACGTGAATATGTATTAGAGAAATTTTCAATGCGGATATCAAACACCAAATAAAAATTCAAAAAAAAAACATTATCTATTCATAAATTGATCATACTTTGTTATCTATTTATTTTTTCTTTTCTTTATGTTGAAAGTTGCTTTAAGAATGCAACTATTTTTTTATGTTTTCTCCAAAAAAAATTTAAGTACAATCCTAGTTAAATTAGGAAGTCCTATCTTTGGTAGGAAACTAATTAGTTATTCTAATTTTGGTAGAAATAGGTTGTTTCTTTATCCTATTTTTAGTTGTAATAGCAACTATTTAAGTTGCTAAGTTGATGATCAATTTGAGGTGGTCTTTCAACAAGAAAATAATTACTCTCTGCATATTCTCTTCTTCAAACTCCATCTCTATTTCTGCGGCCAGCTTTAAATTGAATTCCTGCGTTATTTTCCTTTAACGGTTTTAAACCAACAATTGGTATCAAAGCCTTAATCTTAAGGGACCTGTGAGTGTTTGCATCAATCTGATCCAGTGGATACCATGAACGGAGAAGCAAATTTTTCCTCAATGGCACCACCAACTTTCGATGGAGAAAGTTATCAAATCGGGGCAGTTAGAATGAGGATATATCTGCAAGCTTTGGATCTTTGGAAAGCTGTTGAAGATGAATACGAGATAGCTCCCTTGCCGGCCAATCCCACGGTGGCGCAGAATAAAACTCACAAGAAGAGAAAACCCAGAAAATCAAAGGCATTGGCATGCTTATTTACTGTAGTTTCATCTAATATCTTCACTCGTATCATGTCTCTAGAATCAGCGAAAGAGGTATGGGATAATCTCAAGACTGAGTATGAAGGAGATGAAAGGATTCGAGGGATGCAAATGTTGAATCTGGTACTTGAGTTTGAGCTGCAAAGGATAAAAGAAAGTGAAACCATAAAGGAGTACTCTGACTGACTCCTTAATTTAGCAAATCGCATCAGATTGTTGGGTTCCGCTTTCAATGATTCAAGGATCGTTGGGAAAATCCTATTAACGGCACCTGAAAGATTTGAAGCTACCATAACAACCTTAGAAAATACTAAGGACTTGTCCAAGATAACACTTGCAGAGCTCTTAAGTGCTTTTCAAGAGTAAGAGCAACGGCGTGTTACGAGACAAGGAGGAGTTGTCGAAGGTGCCTTACCAGCCAAGCATCACGATGATAGACGTTCTAAGAAGAAGAATAATAAGATGCACCAACCAACTGATGAAGAAGGTGTAGCGCACAAAAACAACAAAAAACAGGTGGTTTCAAAGGAAACTACCCTCTTTGTAAGCATTGCGGCAAGCTCAGACATGCAGCTTTCAAGTGTTGGAAGAGGCCTGATGATAAATGCACTAAGTGCAATCAACTTGGGCATGAAGCGATCATCTGTAAAAATAAAACCCAACAACAAGATGCAGAGGCTCGAGATGTTGATGAACAGGAAGAGGATCAACTCTTTGTTGCATCATGTTTAGCAAGCAGTGTCTCAAGCGAGTCGTGGCTGATCGATAGCGGATGCACAAATCATATGACTTGCGATAAAGATCTTTTTAATGATTTGAGCCCTACTAAAGTTACAAAAGTTAGGATCAGCCATGGTGGTTATATTCCTGCAAAAGGAATGGGAACCATCACAATTGAAACACAATCGGGCACTAAAACAATTTCTAATGTTCTTTACGTACCCGATTTGGACCAGAACTTGTTAAGTGTTGGTCAGTTATTAGAAAAAGGTTTCAAATTATATTTCGAAGATAAACATTGCTTGATCAAAGAAGAATCTGGACAAGACCTATTTAAAGTCTAAATGAGAGGCAGAAGTTTCTCATTAAAGCCATTGGAAGAAGAGCGTGGATTTCACCAATCGCGTGTGGAGATACCTCTGCTAAAAGAAGATATTCCACTTGATGATGAAGGTTGGCTTTGTCCTGGTTGCGATTGCAAAGTTGACTGCATTGACTTGCTTAATAATCTTCAAGGAAAAGACCTTTTCGTCGCTGACAGCTGGGAGAAAATGTATCCTAAGGACGCTGCTGCTACGTCTGGGAAGAGGCTAGATGATATCTCTGGACTTCCATCGGATGACTCGGAGAATGGCCTTCCTGACATACTTTGTCCGAATGAAGTTTCTGCAAAGCATTTAGGTGACGAAATTTCTTTGCCTGAGAATAATTTGGTGTTGTCGGGAAATAATTCTGGTCTTGCTAGGGGAGGGGGATTATGCTCTCTTAATGAATTCCAGAATATGACTCATTTGGAATATGATTCTGAGTGTAAGCTTTACTTGGAAAGTAATATTTCAGTTCAGAGAAAAGAGATGCCTGAAGCTGCTAATGCTGATAAATTATCAGAATCGGAACTTGCGAATGCTTGTGATGAGAAGCGTGAGAATGCTACTCAGTCAGATGAGCTGTTTTTGCCGAGCAATTCCCAGTTAGCCCAGGTTGAATCCTGCCAGATTCTTGGCAACAATTTAGTGGGGGATTCGACTCTAACACAGTTTGGAGATCCTTGCTGCAGAACATCAACTGCATTGCAAGAAATCCAAAAGACAACAGGTATTTTATCAACCGAGGAGAAACTCAATGTTGGAGGTATGAGCACCTCTGAATCTCGTTCAAGTGGTAAAAAAAAGGCATATGGAGAATTCACCACCAAGAGACTCTGCGAATCCTTCAAGGAAAATAATTATCCTAACTGTGATGCAAAAGAGAAGTTCGAGCAAAATGGTGGTTGGATAAAAGCATTACCTGAAGAAGCTGAGAATGAGAGGATGCATCTGATGACTATGGTGGAGCTAGTACAGCCTAAATGGTATGAGAGGTTGTTAGTTATTGCCGTGCAGGGAGCGTTTTTCAATTTTTACTTTGTGCTTTACTTGTTGTTCCCCAAGCTTACACACCGAGTTGTTAGTCATCTGGAAGAGGAGGATATACACTCATATACTTTGTATCTTAATGATATTGATCGTGGTGAAATTGAAAATGTCCCTGCTCTTACGATAGCAATTGACTACTGGAGACGGCCTAAGGATGCGACTCTAAAGGATGTTGATGAAGCTTATCATAGAGACGTTAACCATTTCGCATCTCCATTGGATACATATCAGGATGACTTGTCGATTGATCTAAGCAAGCACCATGTGCCCAAAAAATTCCTTGATAAGGTTTCTTATTGGTCAGTGAAACTTCTCAGGATTCCAACCGATTTATTTTTCAATAAAAGATACGGTTGTCGTGCAATGATGTTGGAAACAGTAGCAGGTGTACCAGGAATGGTGGGATGTTTGTTGTTACATCTGAGGTCGTTACGCAAGTTCGAGCTTCTAAGGCAAAGAATTGGTGTTTGCATTTCATAAAGCAAGGAGGAGTGTTGAAAGTTGCTTTAAGAATGCAACTATTTTTTTCTGTTTTCTCCAGTTTTTTTTTAAGTACAATCCTAGTTAAATTAAAAAATTCTATCTTTGGTAGGAAACTAATTAGTTATTCTAATTTTGGTAGAAATAGGTTGTTTCTTTATCCTATTTTTAGTTGTTATAACAACTATTTAAGTTGCTAAGTTGATGATCAATTTGAGGTGGTCTTTCAATAAGAAAATAATTACTCTCTACATATTCTCTTCTTCAAACTCCATCTCTGTTTCTGCGGCCAGCTTTAAATTGAATTCCTGCGTTATTTCCCTTTAACGGTTTTAAACCAACACTTTATTATATCATACTCCATCCCAACTTGAATATTCATAATAAATATCCAAAGTTTAATATACAAGTCTACAAAATTTGTCATTTAATTGAAAACAAAAAAATAAAGAAAAAGAAAGAGAATGAATCATATACAAAAGTAGATTAAAAGCAAAAAAGAAACAGATAGATTTAAGTGCATGAAATAGCTGGTACTGAATTCTTCTGAAACCTTTCAAAAATTTTAATTGAAAATACATAGAATCAATATTAAACAATCTATATTAATCAGTATATTAAACGAGGGCATGGGAGAGAAATTCACTTGTTACAGTGGAGGAATGGGAGATTGCGGAGGCTGAACCACTGCAAATCCAAACAATAACAATTGATAATATGTACGGAGAGGAAAACATCATTATGGGTGAAGCAGAATATGATCAAACTGGGTAAAGTGCTGGGAGCAGATTTTCAGGGCCATGAAAAAAAAGCTCTGGAACTACTCTTACAGGTGGATAATTTTACGCAAGCAAGAAGAATGAAGAATGAGAATTTCTGTAAGAAAACAAGATTTAGAGGCTCTAAAGAGCTGAAAAGTCTTGTGTCTTTTGATGTCAAATTCAAAAACAATGAAAATAGGAGCAAGGGAAGTTAGATAAGTAGTAATTAATGACGTTCAAACTTGTCTCATGGAATATTAGGGGGTTGAACAATAGAGATAAAATGAGATTGGTTAGAAGTTTGATAGTAGAATAAAATGCAAATATTATATGTATGTAAGAAACTAAACTGGGGGAGAATTTATTTGCAGAGGTAAAATAAATTTGGAAAGAAAGTTGGGTTAGATTTGTTTGCTTAGAAGCTAGTGGCACTACAGGGGATATTCTAATGCAATGGGAAATAGGCATGTGACACGCTCAAATTACAACTTTCTTTAGAAAGCGTAAGCGGTCGTCGTCAAATATAGAACCCAATTAGGTTGGTATCGAATCCCACAGAAAATATTGTGCAAACTAAGTGTTATGGTTGTTAATGAACTGTTGATCAAAGGTTCCAGAGTAAAGGGGTTTTTGACTTGTCAACAATATCCAAATGTTGTAGTAAATTGAGTTCCAACTACTGAGTTCTATTTCAAGTGTTAATTCAATGAGAGAAGACAAACTAGAGTTATGTCCACCGATATGTTCAAGCAGTCGGGGTTGTGAATTATCTTGAGTTTCCACATTATAACTTCAATTGTAAAAGTTGTTGAATTCTAAAATTTACCCATTTGCTTCTCAACCTAAGTGGATAATTTACCCTTCAATTCTTTCGAACTTAAATAATACGTTGGTTTATTCAACTAGTCTTTCATGCGGGTTGATCCCGTTAAGGCATTAACCCATAACCCAAAGGTTAAAGCCATTAGATTTCATGTAAACCTCTTCTTTTTCCAAAATACACTTTTCTACTCAAACAAGTGATGTTCTTAGGCTCACCCTTCAAGTTTGCAACCAAGAAAAGTCATTAATATGAAGAAGGGTTTATATAACCTCAATTAAGTATGGAAATCAAGTATTTTCGCAATTCCGAATCAGCTATTAACATCAAGGCTCCCATAACCCTAGTTATGGGAGATTAGCCACACATCTCAAGAGAAGAAGAAGTCGTTGTGTTCTTCATAAATAAATTCAAAGAATTACTTACAAAAGTTACAATAATTGTTCTTGATTCTTTAGTGAAATATGAATAAAATAGCTAGATCCATAATTGTAGCTTGAATCTCAGAGAAAAATACGTTAAACTGAGTTTCAGGATGAAAATATGATAAAAGATACCTAAATAAAACCTAAATTGGGTAATTATATATTCCCAGGTACTGGGGATTTAAAATTCGAACTTATTAAAGCTGCGTCGAAGTTGACGGTCATGCTGACGACCCATCGAAAGCCTGACAGTCCATCACGTGAACCGTCGTTGATGGTCCCAAACTTTTACTTTCTGGTAAATGGGTGATGGTCATGTTGACGTCACTGGCCTGACGGTCCGTCACGTAGACCGTTGCTTAATCACTTGAGATTCCATTCACTATTTCAACCTGACGGCCAAGTTGACGGTTCGTCAGAGGTACGACGGTCCCTCACTTGGACCGTCACAGGAGTCATCCACTTGATCCATTCTTTTTAACCTTGATGGTCACTCTGGCGATCCGTCACTTGGCTGAAGGTCCGCCAATTTGACCGTCAGTGGCCTTTTTCTGCTATTTTTCCAAGTTTTTTCTTCAGCTAAATCCTTGACTTAAAAACACTAAAATCCAGTATCAAATACAACAATAGTTTCTTGAAAACACACAATTATCCCTTGTAAAAGGTATTAAATGTTCCGTCAAAAGCCGAAACATCAACACCCTCAAATTAAGACAATTGTTTGTCCTCAAGAAACTCAACACCAAATCACATACAGAACAATACAATGATCGGCATTCAACTGTTGAACTAGATTTCACACAACCACTCAACTGTCATCTCACTTATATGGTCTCAACATATCAAGATCTACAACTAGCATTATTTATAATTCAGCATATATACAAACATGGATACAATATCCTACAGAGATTAGGAAAAACTAAGCATAACTCAAGTTGCCCTCACAGCCAACAAAGTCCACCACTCATTATTCATTTAACTTGTAGAAGAAAATCAAGACTCTCACACTCATCAAAGAAGTTGCAAACATAGCATACATACCCATAGGCTTGCCCCTTATCATCTAATGCTCCCTTACGATTGATTCTCAAAGATCAACCAGGTCTTTCTCGGTCTTGTAATGAGGTTTCGGGGTTAGGTGAGGACAAATTTTGGGAAAAGTGACTTAAAGCTCAGACTTTTACTCTCTTTGCCCTTGATTGCTACTTACCAAGACTACTATTTTTTCAGCTCAGTTACAATCTCTATTATTCATTCACGTCTTCGCCATAGACCCTTTTTTTATAGTCAACATCATCCACCCTCAACTTATGTTGATGCAGTCAGTTAAGGTGCACAATATCTAACTAGATCAGGGCCAGATGCGATATTTAATTTCAACTTTAAACCACCGTCATCAAACAGCTAACGTCCTGACAGTAGCCACCCTCAACTTAGATATTTTACCTAGGTTAAGGTGCATAATGTCCAATATTAGACCAGGGCCAAAGTTAGGTGCTAACATCCTAAAGAGAGTTACCATGGTCAATATTGGGAATGAATAAAACAAACATAAGCTCAAAAGGGGTTCAAAAAATGGAAAAATCTTTTTGGTGGGTCATTCTTTTTGGCAAAGTGGACTAAAAGTACAAGGAGGCCTACTATTCTATCTTATTGAATCAACCACAAAACAACATCAATGAATCGGACAAGTTCTAGGTATAACACTAAGCAAGAACTATAACAAATACTCACACACACAGGCAATGAGTTAACACTTATTCTACCAACACTGGGGATTTACATCACATGGTTATGCATACTTTACATCCTAATGCCAGTTAAAGAGTCACAAATGGTTGTTCAATATATTTACCAGGTGACAAGAAAGAATAGTCATGCCATCATGCTCAAATTACTTTGCCTCAGTTACTTTTCATTCATACATACAAACTGGTGCTAAAAAGGAGAAAAATAACATTAGTAACATATTTATAAACATAACACGATATGTACTTCACAGGAAAAGTAAATATGCAACCTAGATATGCCATTTCTACTAGACAGCACACGGGAGAAAAAGAACACAGGCAACAAAAAAAACCCATGGTACAAGCATACCTACCCCCACTAAAAATGAATGTTTTGTCCTCAATGCATTAAAATAAAGTACAAAGAAAGAGAATACTTGTAAAGCCTCTTAGTCTGATGAGGCATCAGTCAAATGTGGTGAGGCTTCTTTGGCCACATCTGTAGCAACGTTGACCCCTATGGTGGTAGGGGTACTCAAATCAGCGTCCTCCTGGCTCAGAGGTATATCAATTGGAACTGGATTTGGAATTGGCCCCCTAGGTGGGGCAGAACTGGTGGAAACTCCTGCAGCTTCATTTGCATCCCTTTTCTGTCTCTTCTCTTCAGCTCTCTTCGACCTTTTTGTAGTTTTCCTCATATCTCGGACTTCACTTTCTTCTGGTGTCATAGCTTCTTGCCTTCTTCTTTTGGCAACTTTCCTATCAACACTTTTATCCATCTGTTTGCCTTTGTCCTTGAGCGACATCCCCATCAAGTCAACAATGCCCTTATCTTCATCACTAATAACCAACGCAGGGTCAAAAATGGACTGTTGTGGTTTCCGTTTCAGCTTCCCTATGTCCGCCTATGCTTGCCTAAATTTTTCCATGAACTTTGCAAAATCTAGAATAGACATCGCATCAATCATTTTGTTGACACGCTCTTTCATATGGTCCATCCTGATTTGAATGTTTTGAAAAGAACGGATTACCTCAGCTACAATACGGCTAACAAAAGGCTTGAATTGCGTAGCCCATGTGTCTAGCTGTTTCTGAAACTTTGTCTGTTGTTTAACAGACTTGGCAAAATTTTCTTGTGTCAACCTGTACTCCAAATATAGGGGTGGGACAGATGCAATGTCTGAAGTCCCACTCATTGACGGCATAGATGCTGATCCTGCAGAAGTACTAGGTGGCACATAATCGAGCGGCACATAAGTAGTGATAGGCAACAACATACCTGTGGGAATCTCGGAAGTATGAGGGGATGGATCTGACTGCATTTGATAAGCAGGAGGTTTGTTGACTCGTATTTCATATGTTAAGTCATCTTTCATCTTTTCAATGTCCTGCCTGTGAGTTGCCCAAACCTTATTGTTAACTCCTCAAATCAAAGACACATTGATTTGCCTACATAATTCTGTGATCAAACACGGAAACGGTAACGCGCTTGCCACTTTGTATACCCGAACACACATCTCATCAGCAATAATTTGGCCAAAATCCATCTTCAACTCAACAATCAGACTAGCCACCAGCTTAGCCCTATGACTGTCCAAATTAGTGTCTCCCCCTGTCGGCATTAACCTTAATCAAACAATGGCCCACCAAAACTTAGTTTGAAAGCTAAGAGATGATTTAGCAATGCGCTCTCACGGGTTAAGTGCCCAGGATTAGGGCTGCATATCGGTCGGTTCGATTTTGAAAATTATCAGTTTTACTTATTCATTATCGGTTTGTATATATGGTAAACCATTAAGATATTAGTTAATCAGTTATCGGTTATCGATTTGTAATTATTATCGGTCCGATTATCGGGTTAACCGTTAACATTAAACATATATAATTTAAAGTCCAAAACTAGTAAGCTACTGTGGGTTGCCGAGTGCTCTTTTTATGCACAAAGCCACAAATACAAATTAGAATATAAAACATTCAAACTAAAGTCATAAATTAAAAACAGTCTACTGGTCTAGCAAAAAAAATAGAAAAATACAAAAAAACAGTCACTCAATTTGAAAATTAAGTTCAAATTACAAACATAGTAATAATACTAATTATTACTCAAGTCTTATACTACGAGCACGCTACTGCATCTTCTCCAAACAATGATCAACATGAGCCTTCAAGCACCAAGTCCCAGTATGTCATGGATGGTAATTATAAACATTACCACAATGAATACACTTCACTTTGTACCCTTCATCATCATCCTCTTCAAGCTTTTGATAGTGATTCCAAATAGGTGATCGACCTTTAGGACCACGACGTTGAGACATGATGAAACCTAATTAATAGAGAAAAAATGATATTAGAAATACCCCAAACAACTTTAACTATAGAAGATAAATAAAAGAAATAAACCTATAGGGATAGTGGATACACAGTTGTTTATCTATAATACTGCAACAGAACACCAAAAACTTAAAGGGGTACTAACATGAGCTAGTCGTATGAGACCAAATTTAGAATTGAAGGTTAGACATGTGTAATAGTTAGACAATGTCATCCCTAGGATTTTATATGTAAAAACAGTGGGATAATCCTACCAGATTGGAATTACATTTCCTTCATTTACTAAGTAGTCTAGAAAACTCGTGTTTATCTAATTTATAGCCCTTACTACTTCAAACTTAATATGCTCTACTGCAAATAGTATTATCAATTTAAGACTATTAATATCTAGTTTGATAACCTAAAAAGTAAAAGTACCATAGGTCATTCTCAACTCTCAATAAGATCAAGACAGTTTAGAGTAAGCTAACAGTGAAACCAAAGTTTATTTACTAAAAGCCAACTTAAGACCAAGCTCCTATGAAACCAAACTAATTTTGTAGGTCACAAAAGAACAACTTGCATGCTAGCATCAGTAACAGAGAGACAAGGATGAACATTACGGTAGTGATTAATGAAGGAAAATTGAGAAAACTTAGGGTCAACTGTTTAAATTCTATGGTGCCACCATCTTATTGCAAACTTTAATGCATCCACTCATAAGAATACACTATTGGCCACTCAACTTGAGTCTCAAGTTTTGGTTAGTATTTGTACAATAGTTATTACAACAAAGACAACATATACACATTAAATAAAATGAAAAAATTTCTTAGCTAAGCTCGTCGTTAAACTTGAAAGAGCTTGAATATATCTTAAGGAGTTTGCCAACTTAACAAGATTTTTCCATTTAGCAAATAATCCTTATAGATGACCGGAATAAAAAGGGCCACCAGGCACCAGACAAAAACCAAGACACATTTGTCACATATACAAGTTAAATTGCCAACTAAAGTGTTTAGACTCTCTTCTGCTTTTGTTTATGCATGTTGTCTCTAATCAAACTGTTGTGAAGCAGGAAAAATACAAGAAGATCCATATACTACTATTGGCCCAACAACAATGAAGAGTCACTATTTCAACAGTAACCAACTAATGCAACAACGATCCAATAGACACAAAAAAAAGTTAATCCAAACAGCAACCAAATAATGCAACAACAACCAACTGAAAGAATCTTCTGCTTCTATCAATCGTCAAACAGTAGGTATTGCTTAATCAGATCCAGAAACTAGTTAACCAACAGTTTATTGTGCAAATTCCAGAAACTAGAAAATCAGTGTGCAAAATTCCAGAAATAAGAAAATAGAAATTCAGTGTGCAAATTCCATAAACTAGAAAAAAATGCAAGGTTCTTTATTTACCTTGTTCAAGTTGCTAATATGTCATCAATGCTATTGCTAGGTTCTTTTCCAACTTTGGCCAAATCTAAATAAATTAAAAGAACAAGTAAAGACTCAAGCAATAAAAATATTAAATAAATAATTTACCAAATACAAGGTTTATTTTTTACCTTGTTCAAGTTGCTCAAGAGAATCTAAATCCTCCTCGATACACTTCAAAGCCAATCTTGTAGACACATTAGAGCTTCTACCAATTTAGGAGTTAATGAACTCCTAAATGAATCAAGAACACGCCCCCCGGTACTGAAAGAACATTCTGATGCTACACTAGAAATAAGAACAGCTAAAACATCACGAGCCATTTCAGAAAGAAAAGGAAATCTAGCCGAGTTATATTTCCACCAAAGCGATACACTAAAATCGGACGTTCCAGCTTTAATATGTTCTGCAAAATATTTATCCAACTCCGACTTAGAATTCCCGACTACACTTCCAGACGTGTGTCTACTCAACTCCTCATAAAAGTCACCAATATCAATCATAGAGCTTGAACTAGAAGTCTGCACTTCTGAAGAACTACCACCTTTGTCTTTTGAAGCAGACGATGAATACTCATTAAACAATGATTTCATGTACTCTCAAACATCTTTTTCTATAGTCGGTGCATTATCACCAAACATCTTCTTAAGTGCAAAACTAAAACTGGTAAATTTGTGACGAGGATCCAAAACACAAGGTATAAAAAGCATCTTATTCATTTTTGTTGGATCATCCCAATATTTTTCAAATTTCTTCTTCATGTTTGTTGCCATGTGAGCCAATACACTATCATCACTTGATATTAATTTTGTCAAGCAAAAACCAACTTCACAAATTTCAAGAAAATGAATATTTGATGTAATATATAATGATCCAGAAACCTTCAAAGTGAGCTTAAAAAATAATTCAAGAAATTTTGCAATTCTTTTAATGCTATCCCAATCACTACTAAAAAATATACCTGCAGGTTGTTCTTCATCCACAATATCACTATCACCATCACACACACAGAATGGCCAAACTCGAGATGATGTGCCAAACCAATATCACGATCAACATAATTTAAAATTGCACCCTCATATTCAATAGCCCTGTTCAACATCAAGTAGGTGGAATTCCACCTTGTGGGGACATCTAAGAATAAAGACATTTTTGCAAGATTTTCATCTTAATAACATTTATTAGAGTTCTTCCTTCTAGCAGGAGATTGCCTAATGTATCTCACTGCTTGCCTAATTCGTTCAATAGAAATAGTTGCTTCTTTTATACCATCTTGAACGACAAGAATTATGATATGCGCCATACACCTAACATGAAGATGTTTACCACCCATAAGATTGGTCCCCCAGTTAGTCAATTTCTTAGATAACTCAACCACACACACACACTATTTGAACTAGCATTATCAATAGTAACCGTGAAAAATCTGAAGCAATCCCCACTCATGCAAACATTTAATAATGTCCTTTGCTATATCTTCACCTCTATGGCTAGAAATTGGACAAAAATTGATGATTATTTTATGGAAAGTCCAATTTTTATCAATCCAATGAGCAATAATACACATATAATTAATTTTTTACACAGAAGTTCGAGTATCAGTCGTTATACACACTCTTTGTTGAGTTTTCTTCAAAATGCTCCTCATTTTAGTTTTCTCTTCATCAAATAGATCAAAACAATCACGAGTAACAGTTGTACAAGAAGGAATTCGAAACGAAGGTTGTACCACTTTCATAAATTGTCTAAAGCCTTTTTTTTCAACAAATCTAAAAGGAAGCTCATCATGAATTATCATATGACATAAAGCTTTTCTACACTCTTCTTGATCAAATTTCCATGAAATAATTAATACATCACCCTTGTTACCCCCTGTAACCGACTGAAATGCTATCTTTGATTGCTTTGTATCAACATTATGAGGCAATTTTTTACATCTTTTTATATGACCAAGCATTTTCGTCGTACCATGTTCTTTTATATCAGCTAAACACTCTTGTTTACAATAATTACATACACCCTTTTTAATTCCTTCCGAATCAACTTTACTAGAAAATGATCCCACGCAACAAATCTTTTTTTCCTTTCTTTCTTTGCTTTAAACTCAACTTCATTCGAATCAGAAGCTACACTCTCACCAATCACTTTATCAACTCTAGTATTTTGTACCATCTAGTTTTATCGATGTGATTGTGATTAAAAAAATAATCAAAATAAGCCAACAACAAAACATGACAAAAACTTGACAATGTGCATAGAGCAGAATAGACCACACCAGAACAACAATAAAAATTACATTAACGTAATGAGTAGGACAGACTTGAGGTTAATTTTTTCTACTAATATCTACTTGTCATAGTCTTATATCTCAATTTTTGAATGCATTTCACAACAACTATGTGATACTCCTTTATGATTTTTCAGTTTTTTGACTACAGACACTAGAAAATTACAATGGCAACTCGAAATTATCACTAATTTACACCAGAACAACCATAAAAATTATACTAACGCGACGAGTACGACAGACTCGAGGTCAGAAATCAGAACTTAGTAAGAACTTTTGCAATTATGATTATTAAAGACGATCCTTAGAATAATACATCGAAGATTGAACAGAAATTAAGATAAAGCTAAACAATTTTGAACTTTAACATAAGATTGAGGCATTGAGCAGTAAGAATGAGATGGTGTGAATCGTCTTTACTTGTTGAGCTCATCAAATCGTCTTTGGTGTGAGCTTGAATACCTCTTCTTGGTGTGAATACTGAGACTTAAGAGTGAGAGACGACTGAGTACTGACGAAGAGAGGCACCACTGTCAAGAGTGTTTTTGTATTTGTGAATTATGAATAAACCCTAAGTGGCTTCTGACTAATTCAGTTAATGAGTTATTTCACTGATAGAATTAAAATGGGTATTGGGCTAATGGGCCTTTAGGCCAGACAGTAATGACTAATGGGAATAAATGGGTTGAGCAGTGTAATCGTATATACTTTATTATTTAGATCGAGTTATCGGGCCATCCATTAAAAAGGGTAAATAAATCGAGGCCCGAACCGATATCTCAATTTCAAAAATCTTTGACCCAAAATCCGACCCGACAGATAAAAAAACCAAACCATTGACTCGATAAACATATTATCGGTTTGGGTTAATGGTTTGAACCAAAATTTGCACAGCCCTACCTAGGATGGGTTTCCATCATCAGTAAGGAGCCTTGATAACCAATGCCTTTGAGTGAATGCCGTGGTCATACGATGATAGAGCTCTGGAACCACAGTCGGTGCATCATAGTTAGGCCAAAATAACATCCTGTTTATCGTACGAGTTGATATATCAATGGTAACCCCTCTAACGAGAACGAATTCCCTGTTGGGCAAATCTAAAATTTTTAAGCCCTTGGGACAGTCTTTCACTGTCAGTGCCAAATAACTAGCGAAAATCTTTCGTACAAGGTTCGGTTGGTATGCCTCGAGAGGTTTGCTCATCCAGGCTAACTCATATTCATTGAATTACCGCTCAAGCTCTGGATACTCGTGCAACTCAGTCATCACTATCTGGTGATCTTCAGAGATTGACCTGGTTGCAGTTGGTTCCAATCTATAAAGGTATTTATCCCCAGCTCCTTCAACTTTTCACCTTATTGATCCCCTCATTTAAGGATCTTTTCTCTTGATCACATTGGCATCTTCAATTTTCGATGCCTCAACTTGGTCGAGGTTTGATGTATTGAACCCTTCCTCATTGGGGGCTCAAACTTATGCTACTGGAGATTCTCTCACTCTCTTCTTCAAACTGGGAGAGTGCCTAATTCATCTTGTCCCTTTGCCTAGTGTTGACAGTCGGAGCCTCCTAACTCAATGCCGGTTTGCCCCTTCCCCGTTGAGTTCTTCCACCGCCTCTGGGTAGGGGAAGATTTTGTGCCATATTGCCTGAATAACATATTAAGAAATAGCTGAATCAAAAAGAAAAATTATTGCAAACATGACTTGACTGAGGGGTTGATGGTCCGTCGGGCTTGTGACGGGCCGTCACCCTAGCTGTCAGTCCTTAACCAGTGACTCTATTATCAGGTAGACTTGCGATGATTGATCCGACTTTCCATTAGGGTGCTGATAGCTCGTCAAGTTATCCTTCGTGGCTGAACCAGTAAATTCTAATTTTGACAACATTACAATTGTCTATCTGACGGTCCGTCGGGTCCGATGGTTCGTTAAGACAATCGCCAGCCTCACTTTTCAATTTTAAACTTTACTTTGGCATTTTATCGAACACCTAGTGTGTTATGCGTTATTATGCATATAATTATGACATTAGTTTAGTATTTACACATAAATATTTGACACATTTGGTCCATGGGTTACTCAAACTTCACCCAGAACAATGCACACCAGGGTTCGACTTAGAATCAAAATGACAAAAAAAAAACAAGATGGAATTTCTTTCAACAATCAACAACTTACATAACCCATGTTTGGCAATCCAAAAAGAAGAGTAAGTTGTGATCATACCTTAATTTTGTAGTAACTTCTCTACTCTGACTTGTAAACTCAGAATAAAAGAAAACTTAGAGCCATTATCAGTTATTGCTAAATTATTTTGGATGTGAAGAAGAGAAGGATAGGGTTGTTTAAATAGGAGAAAAAGAGAAGAAGGAGAGTCCTAAGAGGAGATAACTGATCCTAGGTACTTTGAATGCAGAAGAAGTTACACAGTTTTAGGATTTAAAAGGGTGGCAACGTATGTAACTGTTCTCTTTTATCTATTTAAAACCATTTGGGTTGGATAAGGACAATTTATTTAGCATTAAATTTTAGCCGACCCGACCCTTCATACATAAGGTTAAGTTGACCGTTGACTTGATAGTTCGTTAGGGGTATGACGGTCCGTCAGGTGAATCGTCGCATCTTACCAGAATTATATCAATTATGTATTGGTGCGACGGACTACTCGACGGTCCTCCACATATGTGACGGTACGTCGGACATCCCATCAGTCCTATCCAGAGACTTAGAATTTAAGCTTCATGTTGACAGTGGTATTGACAGTCCGTCGGACACGTAACGGTCTATCAACTTAGCCGTCAAGCCTTATCCAGATTGTCCATTTTTTACTATGGCTTTGACGGTTCCATTGATGATCCGTCAATTTTCCCGTCACCCTCTCTCAATCGGGGTAAATCCTTTCTTTCTGCATTCTTAGTCCTGCACACTTTACAAACACATCAACTTGCACAAAAATAACAAATAAACTCTAGCTATGCTTACAATAACACTTTGTGGGTTGCCTCCCACTAGCACCTAATTTATTGTTGTGGCACGACTCAGTTATCTCAATTACTCAGACTTCATCGAGATAGATGGTATTTATACAATTTATCGAGTCCATTGGACCGATATACATCTTCACTCGTTGCCCGTTAACCTTGAAAACACTTCCTTCCTCATTTTCAAGTCCAACTACTCCAGATAGTTATACTTGGTTAACTTTGAATGGGTCAGACCATTTTGACTTAAGTTTACCTGAAAAGAGCTTCAGCCTGGAATTAAAGAAGAATACCCAGTCACCCTTCTGAAAGTCGCATTTTTCAATCCTTCGGTCATGGTACTTCTTCATCTTTTCCTTGTAAAACTTTGCTCTTTCATAATCCCCGAGATGGAACTCGTCCATCACATTCAGCTTCCCCAGTCGCATTTGCTGCCTTATTCCAATTCAAATTTAGCCTCTTGAGCGCCCACAGTGCCTTGTGCTCCAATTCAATTAGCAAGTGGCATGCCTTTCCGTAGACCAATTTGTATGGTGAAATGCCAATGGGTTTCTTGAAAGCCATTTTATATGCTCACAAGGCATCATCCAGCTTTCTAGACCAATCTTGTCTACTTGCATTCACCGTCTTGGCAAGAATGACTTTTATCTCCCGATTTGAAATCTTCACTTGCCCACTAGTATGTGGATGATATAGAGTCGCCACATTGTGTTGCTTAACACCATATTTTGCCAAGTCAGCCCAGAACACTCGATTGCAAAAATGTGATCCACTGTCACTTATGATGGTACGCGTACCCCAAAGCGAGAGAAGATGTTCTTTTTAAGGAACGCAACAACTCTTTTCCCTTAATTATCATCCAAGGCAACAGCCTCAACCCATTTGGATACATAATCGGTGACAACCAAGATGTGTTTCAACCCATAAGATCTCACAAAGGGCCCCATGAAGTCAATGCCCCAGAAATTGAACAACTCTACTTCCATCATTTTTGTCATAGGAATCTCATGGTGCTTTGAGATTGACCCTTGTATCTGGCATTGGTCACACATCTTCACGAATTCATATTCATCTTTGAATAAGGTCGGCTAATAATAACTGCACTGCAGCACTTTCCCCACAGTACGGTCACCTGCATGGTAACCATGTCTCCCTCTAGGATACACCACCTGATAATGTTATCCACACACCGCCGAAATAAATACGGCCCATACCAGAAGTAGTGTGTAACATCATCGAGAAACTTCTTCCTTTGGTGAAAATAAAGATTCTCCGGGATAATTTCACTTACCAAATAATTTGCAAAGTTCACGTACCAAAAAGTACTCTTTCAAGTGCAGCAGCCAGGATTTTCTCATCCAAAAATGTATCATCAATTTCGAGCTCATCCTCAACTGTTTGATCTCCCTCAAGTCTGGACAGGTGATCTGCAACTTGATTCTCGCATACTTTCTGATCTTTGACTTCAAAGTCAAGATATTAAATAAGCAGCACCCATTTGATTAGCCTTGGATTAGCATCCTTCTTTTCCATCAAATATCTCAAGGCGGTGTGATCTGTGTGAACCACTACCTTGGTTCCCAGCAAGTAAGCCCAGAACTTCTCAAAAGAATAGACAATTGTGAGAAGTTCCTTCTCAGTAACAGTGTAATTATTTTGAGCCTCATTTAATGCCTTGCTTGCATAGTTAATGATATGTAACAACTTTTTTTCTTTTGGCCAAGCACATCCCCAAGAGCCACTCCGCTTGCATCACATGTGATTTCAAATGGCTTTGACCAATCTGGCACGACAATAATTGGGGCATCAACTAATTTATCCTTAAGGCATTCAAATGCCTTCCTGCAATCATCATCAAAGGTTAACTTGGCCTCCTTCTCCAAAAGTTTGCAAAGTGGATTTACAATCTTGGAGATTTTTTTTATAAATCGACGATAAAATCCAGCATGACCAAGGAAACTACGAACTCCCTTTACTAAAATGGGGGTAGGTAGTTTCTCAATAACCTCGACCTTTGCCCGATCAACTTCAATTCCCTTGGATGAAATTTTGTGACCATGGACTATGCCCTCCTTCACCATGAAGTGGCACTTTTCCCAATTTAGCACGAGATTGAATTTCTCGCACCGATGCAATGCTCTACTCAGATGTACCAAACAAAGCTTAAAAGAATCACCTACCACTAAGAAGTCATCCATAAACACCTCCAAGGTGTCTTCCACCATATCAAAAAAGATAGACATCATGCACCGTTTAAAGGTAGCGGGTGCATTACACAAACCAAATGACATCCGTTTAAAAGCAAAAGTACCATTCAGCCAATTGAACGTCGTCTTCTCCTAATCCTTTAGGGTTATAGAAATATAGTTATAGCCTGAATACCCATCCAGGAAATAATACCAACCGATCAAGAATTTGATCCATAAATGGCATTGGAAAGTGGTCCTTCAAAGTCCATGAGTTGAGCTTACGATAGTCTATGCAAACTCTTCACCCAGTCACAGGCCAGAGTGGAATCATCTCATTTTCTCATTTGCTTATATAGTTATGCCCACTTTCTTAGGCACACATTGGACGGGCTTACCCACTTACTATCAGAAATGGGGTATACAACTCCTGCATCAAGCCATTTAATGATCTCTTTCTTAACCACTTCTTACATCAGTGGGTTAAGTCAGCGTTGGTGCTCAATGGTTAGTGTGCAATCTTCCTCATGCTAAATCTTGTGAGTGAAAATACCAGGAGGAATACCAATAATATAGGCATTAGGCCAGCCTATAGCCCGTTTGTACCTCCTAAGCACAGATATAAGTGCCTCAACCTGTTGCTCACCCAAAACTGCTTCAATGATCACAGGTAGAGTATTTACACTGCCTAGAAACACATCTCGTAGATGGCCTGGCAACTCGTTCAACTCCAACACCTGTGGGTCTTCAATAGATGGCTTAGCCGGTGGTGTTGGGTAATTCTTTAGATCTAAATCCAGCTTCTTGAGAGCATATGAATATGATCTCATTCCCGTCAGGGCACACACTATCTCCTTATATTCCTCAATACCGTTCTATCAAAGTTCATCAAGACTGTAGCCAGAGTCTCAAAAACAAATTTCTTCTCGATCGACACCTCTTGTTCATCTTTATAATAAACGTCAACGATAGAGAATACACTCATCTCCTTATATTGCTTCATAGACTGACACACATCAAACGGAACTACCTCATCATTAAGTCTAAACAGGAGTTTACTAGTCCACAGATCAATAAGCACATTTCTGGTAGTGAGGAAAAATCTGTCTAAGATTATGGGTACCTCGAAGTCCACCTATCAATCCAGAATAACAAAATTAGAAGGAAATATAAAGCTGGCCACCTTTACTTGCACATCATACAATATCTCCATTGGTCATTTCATTGACCTGTCTGTCATCACTAGTTGCAGATTAGTAGGTGTAGGATCCTCTAAACCCAACTGCTCATAAACAGCAAGTGGCATCAGGTTAATACTTGCTCCGAGATCAGATAAGGCCTTAGCAAAATCAAGCGACCCAATAGTACAAGGGATGGTGAACGCTCTCGGATCTGCTTTGTTTTATACTAAGGATCTTATCAAAATGGTGCCACAATGGTGAAAATTATCCACCGGTTCGAAGCTAACTGTTCTCTTCTTTGTCATAAGGTCCTTCATAAACTTAGCATATCCGGGCAGCTGCTCTAGTGCCTCCCCCAAAGGCACATTCACCGTCAGCTGCTTCAGCATTGCCATAAATTTACTGAACTTTGTGTCATCAGCCTTCTTTTTCAATCGATGGGGGAAGGGCGGTGGTGGTTTTGGGAGTGTAGTAACCACTGCTTCCTTCTCCTTTCCCTTTTCTTTTTTCTAACTCATCAACCTACTGAAGGTTAGATGGACTTTTATTACCCTCTAGTTTCTCAGACTCCACTGGATGGTTTTCATCATCTTCTTTAATCACATTATTAATTACAGCTTTGCTCAGCGAAGGTCCCGGTAATACTTTACCACTTCGAGTGGTAACTTCCATGCAATAACCATAATTTCAAGGATTTACACTGTATCACTCGGTAATATACCGCTCTTTCTCTGATTAAATGCCGCTGAGAGTTGGATTATTTATTGCTCCAACTATTTGATAGACGTTGAATGCGAATTAACTAGATGACTCATTGAGAATAAGTCACTATTCATTATTGTCACACCAGCATTGGTTGCTTTACCCCTTTTAAAAGCTTCTCCATCATGTCATCCATGGATATTTTTCCTGAACTAGTAGTAGCATTATCACGACTTCCAGGAGGTACATACAGTTCACTCTTATCATTCTTATTCTTCCAACTCCTTGATCTCTATCTTTGTAACCATCTATGTCATAATAGTTTCGACCTTGGTTCCGTTGGCTATTGCTTCAGAACCCCCCCTAATTATTTAGATAGTTGGCCTCTTTCTCAGAATAAAAATCAACTCTACTTTGTGACCCAACAACTTTCACCTTCTCAGTCTTCCCAGATAATAGATGTTTAGTAAGAAGATCCATCAAGGTTTTCATATGTGCCATATCTTGGTCACGTTCCTCTTCCTTACGGTATTGCTCTGCAGACATACCACTAGACACAGTAGGATTGCTACCACAGAATCCTAGTATGCCAAGATCTACTTGTCTTTGTCAAACGCTCCAACATATCTGCAGCCTCAGTAAAAGTAAGCCCCATGATTTCTCCTCCTGCAGCATTGTACACAGTTGGTTTAGTGATGGAATTTAAAGCTCTATAGAAAGTCTCCATCAAATGCTCATCAGTCTTCTTATGGTTGGGGCACTGTGTCAACTTCTTCTTGAATTGCATCCAAGTTTCATGTAGTGCCTCATTTGGTAATTATCTAAAGTTTCTAATCCCATCCCTTAAATGTAACATCCTGAAGGTCAAAAAGAACTTTTCTAGGAAAGCTCCATTCAATTGCCTCCAGTTTTTTATAGAATCGGGGGCCAACTCATTCAACCACATTATTGCTTCCCCAGACAGAGACAACGGGAATAACCAAAGATGAATTGCATTCTGTCCAACACTAGGGTTGTCAAAGGATTTGCAAATATTGATGAAATTCACCAAGTGCATATTCGGGTCGTCCCCTGGAAGTCTTTTAAACAACCCCTTCAGATTAGGTAGTTGTATCATAGTACTTGTTATGTTGAACTTCACCCCTGGTGCCAATGGTGGTGGAATAATTTCTCCGGTCGCACTAGCCTCATCCAAGTCTGTGTCATCTTCCTCATCAGGTACAAACTGCATAGTAGGTTGTCGGTTTAATCTTCCTCTAGTTGCCCAATTTTTATTCAATGGCATAACTACGTTCTAGCACGCCTCCTGTTTGTTGGGTTGATCAAGTCATCATCCCCCAAATATTCCTCATAAGGATTAGGAACACGGGTTGGTTGACCATTATTCTATTGATTAACTTGTGCTCTAGCCAAGACAGCTAGTCTCACAGCTTCTTGTTGCTCTTCCATTCTGTCGATTACATACGGTTTAGGATTGAAGGGTAATAATGGTTCTCCTGAACTTCTGGTGTGTGGCATAAAGAACAATGAGCCTGTAATGAACCAAAAATAACAAATAAAATTAAAATTTGGGAAAATTGAAAAAAGGTCAATTAACAATCACAAACTTAATTGACAACCGTATTCCCCGGCAACGACACCAAAAGCTGATACGCCCAAATTAAAACTCTCATTAGAAAGCGTAAGCGGTCGTTGCCAAATATAGAACCCAACTAGGTTGGGATCGAATCCCTCAGGGAATACTATGCAAACTAAGTGCTATGGTTGTTAATGGACTGTTGATCAAAGGTTCTGCAGTAAAGGGAGGTTTTACTTGTCAACAATATCCAAATATTTGTAGTAAATTGAGTTCCAACTACTGATTTCTATTGCAAGTGTTAATTCAATGAGAGAATACAAACTAGAGTTATGTTCATCAAGATATTCAAGCAGCTGAGGTTATGAATTATCTTGAGTTTCCACGTTATAACTTCAATTGTAAAAGTTGTTGAATTCTAAAGTTTACCCATTTGTTTCTCAACCTAAGTGGATAATTTACCCTTCAATTCTTTCGAACTTAAAGAATATGTTGGTTTATTCAACTAGTCTTTCATGTGGGTTGATCCCGTTAAGGCATCAACCCATAACCCAAAAGTTAAAGCTTTTAGATTTCATGTAAACCTCTTCTTTTCCTAACATACACTTTTCTACTCAAACAAGTGATGTTCTTGGGCTCACTCTTCAAGTTTGCAACCAAGAAAGGTCATTAATATGAAGAAGGGTTTATACAACCTCAATTAAGTATGGAAATCAAGTGTTTCCACAAACCCAAATCAGCTATTCACATCAAGGCTCCCATAACACTAGTTATGGAATATTAGCCACTCATCTCAAGAGAAGAAGAAGAAGTCATTATGTTCTTCATAAATAAATTTAGAGAATTACTTACAAAAGTTACAATAATTGTTCTTGATTCTTCAGTGAAATATGAATAAGATGAATTGATCCACAATTGTAGCATAAATCTCAGCGAAAAATACGTTACAATGAGTTTCAGGATGAAAATATGATAAAATATACCTAAATAAATTCTAAACTGGGTATTTATATGTTCCGAAGTACTGGGGATTTAAAAGTTGAACTTATTAAAGTCGCGTCAAAGTTGATGGTCACGCTGACGGCCCGTCGAAAGCCTGACGGTCCGTCACGTGAACCGTCGCTAATGTTCCCAAACTGCTACTTTCTGGTTAAGGAGTGACGGTCATGTTTACGGGCCGTCCTTAGCTTGACGGTCCGTCACGTAGACCATCGCTTGATCACTTGAGATTTCACTCACTGTTTCAGCCTAACGGCCAAGTTGATTCGTCAGAGGTTCGACGGTCTGTCACTTGGACTGTCACAGAAGTCATCAACTTGGTCCATTCTGTTTAACCTTGACGGTCACTTTGGCGGTCCGTCACTTGGCTGACGGTCCGCCAGTTTGATCGTCAGTGGCCTTTTTCTACTACTTTTCCAAGTTTCTTCTTCAACTAAATCCTTGACCTGAAAACACTAAAATTTAGTATCAAATACAATAATAGTTTCTTGAAAACACACAATTATCCCTTGTAAAAGGTATAAAGTGCTCCGTCAAAAGCCAGAACATTAGCCTGGAAAAGAGAAATCCTGGAAATCGGTGCTTACTAATTGAATTGCAAATTCGAGGCATAATTGTAAGTGACTTCTCTTGTCATATCACTGGGGTATATGCTCCCAAGTATTACATTGAAATAAGATTAGAATGGGAAAAGATAGGGCAGTAAGGGGATTCATGGAGAAGGTCCTTAGTTAGTATGCAGCGATTTTAATGTGGCCAGATTCATCTCTGAGAAGAGAAACTGTCTAAGAACATCAAGGGGCATGAGAGAATTCTCTGATATTATTGAAGACCTAAAGTTAATTGATATACAACTGGAAGATTTCATCTATACTTGGTTTATAGGGCACAACCTTGAGATAGCCTCCATAATTGATAGACTTTTTTTAGAATAATCTAAAACAAATGTCACTGTAGAGGCTAAGATCTGATCATTCAGTTATTTTATTACAAGAGGGTGAGTGAGGTAAGAACAAGAACTATTTCAAATTTGAAAATTGGTGGCTAAGAATAGAAGGATTCAATAATAGAATCAAGAAATGGTGGGGATTTTTCAACTTCTTTGGAAAGCCAAATTTCATCCATGCATCCAAACATAGAGCTGTAAAAACTAAGCTTAAGAAATGGAGCAAGAGTGAACGAGGAAACTTGGAAATAAGAAGGAGAAACTTTCTCAATATACTGACAAAGTTTGACGGAATAAGAAAAGAAAGAAGTTTGAAAAAAAAAAGATAAAAATAAGGGCAACAAATTTACTTGAGTATGAGGAATTAACTAAAAATGAAGAAATTTCATGAAGGCAAAAGTCAAGGTCATTGTGGCTGAAGAAGGGTGACAAAAACACCAAGTTTTTTGTAAAGTTGATCAACTCATGATTCAAGGAGAATTATCTCAAGATCCAGGAAGAATTATAGGGGAAATTGTAGAGTATTACAAAAAGTTGTATTCTGAAATCACAAGTTGGAGACCAAATTATATGTTCCCTAACTGTCCCAGACTAATAGATGAGGAAAAAAAAGCTACAAAGGGGTTTTGAAGAGAGTGAAGTTTTGAGATGCCTAAAACTATGTGAATCAGACAAAGCACCTGACACAGATGACTTCACTATGGATTTTTTCATAAAATGTTGGGGAATATCAAAATAAGACATTATGTTGGCCTTTTAGAATTTTCAGGAACATGAAATGTTTGAAAGAAGCCTTATGCTACTTTCATAACTCTTATTCCAAAGAAAAAATGAACCAAAGAGTTGAGAGATTTTACATTAATTAATCTGATATGCAATACAAGTTATTTGCTAAAGTACTGACAAAAAGGATGGAAGATGTGGCAAACAAGTTGATTGATTCTCAACAAATGGCCTTCATCAAAGGTAGACAAATCATGGATATAGTGTTAATAGCTAATGAAGTTGTTGACTCCAAAATAAGGTAGAAGAAGCTTGTAATCCTGTGTAAGTTAGACATGGAGAAGGCATATGGCCATGTTAACTAAGAGACTTATTAGATTTTATGAGAAGAATGAGTTTTGGTCAGAAGTAGATATGATAGATCAAATACTGCATCTCAATTGTGAGATTTTCTGTGCTTATCAATGGCTCACCGGTTGAATTTTTCAATGCACAAAAGGGTTTAAGACAAGGAGATCTTTTTTCACTCTTTCTCGTCAACTATGAAGGGTATTAATAGCATGATCAAAACAGCTAACACGAATAGGTGGCTCAGAGGATGTAATGTGGCGAGAATTGGAGAAAGAAACCTGGAGATAACTCACTTGAAAAATATTGATGATACTCTTATACTATGTGATGCTGAAGAGGATCAACTCAAAACCCTGAGGGTGATTTTGGTACTTTCTGAAGGAATTCTGGGTTGCACATTAATTGGAGGAGAAGTTTTCTTTATCCTATTAATTAGGTGCAAAGCATGAAGTCATTGAATGCAATCCTAGGTGGCGAATTGGAAAATCTACCCACTATCTATCTAGGGATACCATTGGGAGCAAAATCACAATCAGCCAAAATATAGAATAATGTGATTGAAAGGTATGAAAAGAAACTGTCAAGATGGAAAACTCAATATCTATCTAGGGGAGGCAGACTAACTTTTATCAGATAAGTTCTTGATTCACTCCAAACCTACATCATTTATGTTTTTTTCTATTCCAATGGAGGTTATTCACATAATGAACAAGATAAAAGAGGAAGTTTCTCTGACAGGAAATCAATGAAAGGAAGGGTTAAGGCTCTTAGAATGAAGTGGTTATGAAAGTATAGTAATAAGAATCTGACTATATGAAGGAATGTCATTAATGTAAAATATGAAGAGGAAGACCACTGAATGACCAAGAAAATAACTACACCCTACGAAGTTAGTTCATGGAGGTTTATCAGAGCATTGCGGAGTGAATTCAAAACCAACATTAAGATTAAAGTGGCAAATGAAGCTAAAATTGATTTTTGGAAAAATGAATGGCATAAAGCAAAAAAAATTGCATTAGTCTCTCATCAGACTATTGCTGAATTTTGGGCATCCTATGAATGGAGCTTCAACTTCAGAAGACATATAAATTATTGAAAAATTCAAAGAGTAGAAGATTTCTTCAATATCATCGAACATATTAATTGATTGTACACACTAGATGCAAGTTAAGATATCTTGTGGTGGAAAGATAACAAAAAAAGTCAGTTCAAAGTTAGTAATGCTTACAGGTGGATGATTCAAACAACCTAGTGCATAAACAACTGGACATGGAGAGGCATATGAAAAAACAAAATCTCTTATAAAGTGTTTATTTTATCTGATTCTCGCCAAGGAAGCAGTTTTTACCCAAGACAATCTGATGAGAAGAGGGATACCACTTTGTCCTAGGTATTTTTTTGTGGAAAAAATGTCGAGATAATTAACCATCTATTTCTTCATTACAAAGTCACAGAAAAACTATGAAGGATTTTTTGAAATCTCAAAGGCATCTCATGAACTATGCCTTTAAAGATTATTGAACCAATTTAGAGCTGTGAGGAAGCTGGTGCACAGGCAAAAAATAGAGATTGATGGAGAATTGTCCATTCTTGTATCTTGTGAACAATTTGGAAGGAGAGGAATTCTAGGTGTTTTGATAGCATAGAGAGTAGGATGCAAAAGATTAAGCTAAAGTGTCTTCATTACTTTATTTTTGGTGTAATCAAGTATATTCAAATGATACTATCTCCCCAATTGATGTTCTAGATCCAATTTAGTTAGGAGTTAGCAAAATTTCAAAGTAAATATTGTAATGATGATTTTTCAATACAATCTATGTACTATATGTGAGAAATATACAAAGTTACCAATTTTAAAAAATAATATTGAACGAAGGAACTATAGTAAAATTAAGTTTAAAACTAAAACATATATAAAATATAACAGAAAAAGAAGATAATTTGGTAAAAATTGCATGTATTGTCCTCAAGTCTCAGCCACGACCAGATTTTGCTCCTTCTCTCAAATGCTTGCACACATTTAAATACCGAACTTGTAAAAAAGACTTCCTCCTCCAACTCTCACTCCCTCTTCCTCTTCCTCTTCCTCTTCCTCTTCCTCTTTCAGTGCCTCCTCCAACTCTCACTCCCTCTTCCTCTTTCTCCTTCAGAACTTGCAATTTCATGGTATCCTTCTCTTCTAACCTAAAAAAAATGTGAGGAGAGAAATATCAAATTCAAATATGTATTTATTTGGTTAAAAAAAAAGTATATGTTTGTTTCTAGAAACTAAATAATAAACAAATAGTGAAATTTTTTAAGGACAATTATAAAAAGTTTAGGAAATAAAATATTCAAATCAGAAATCAAGTAATTACAACCTAATATGAGAATTCAAGATTCGAACATGTAATATAAATAAATATAAAAAACATACACAGAGAAACAGAGAAATTGAATTCCCAAACACAAGAACACAGTATCCATTATATAGATGTAATTGTCAAGTAAGTACTTCTCTTCTTATTTCTTTTATCATTAATTGTCAATTATTAATATGATTATCAATTAATACCAAGAAATTCCTATTTGTAGAGTGACCTTTGGGTTTTCAAATGAATACGTAAAACTTTTTTAATGTCAATATAAAATCTTAGCTTTTACATGTTGCTAACGGAAGGAATCGTTTTTTAAAACTCTTGGTATCATTATAATTTTTAACTGAATTGAATCAATAGAGCGAAGAAATGTTTTAAAATTAATGTCGTTTAATATTCACAAATGCATGTTTTTTAATTGGCAATGGATATTGATTATTGTAGAATACAAAGTGATTTATTATGGAAACACACCCATGCTTAGAATATGAAAAGGCAGGAGAAGACAGTAATATTCGGATAGAATTGGGCGATGTCAATAGTAGTAGCTATACTTGTCATGTTTAATTCCATTAAATTTATTTAAAACAACAGTTCATTTTTTACTAAATGAGTTTATTTTTCAATGCATATTATACAAATTAAAAAAAATAAGAAAAAACTCAAAAAATCGAAAATAAAGATAATAGAATCCTAGCTTTTGAGAGGTACCACATCACCTTTTTTACCTTCTTCTTTATTATTATATATTAATTGATTGATTTAGAGCAGTTAATTTATGACATTGGATGTTTACTAAAAGCCTATATAAACCAAAAGGTGATCTATACGTATGTCAGTTTGACCTGTCTTATAAATTTAGCAACGTTCTGACTTTCAAAATTAATTTGTGCTAAGCAAATGCAATCAAAATCCAAGACTTCTTTTTACCAAAACCAGAAAAGTAAAATAAAAGGAAACAAGATCGGACACAACGAAGTGAGAAATAGTTTGAGTCGCTTTCTTCTTCTTTTTTCGTATTTTTCTCCTTCATATATTAGTTTTGCTGGGACCATGGGATCATCAAACCCTAAAGCACACACGTTTTTGCTACTGCCTATTTTGAACAGTCGTTCAGCTGACAGGATAAGGGTAACAATCGTGAGTAAAATGCGATGTTATTTTATTCCGTATTTCATTTTGAGAATTAATTAATTTTTTAAAGATTATTGTACTAATGAAAGGTGATATATCCAAACTTATGAAATATTCTTATATATCTCATCCCATCCCACTAACCAAATACATGATTGCAATAAAGGAAAAATAATAACAACGTTACAACAATTTAAATATAAAAAGACTACAAATATATTTTATGTACGATTTTTTGGTATTATACTTTATCATCTATATATTACTAGAGGAGCATGACAAGTAAATTGCATGTCATAGACTCAAATATGGGTGACTTTAGATATTTGACCCCAAATAAGAATGTCTTTAAAAAAATAGTCTTCCTTACTTTTTAATATACTAAAAGTATCATTTTGACTCTCTACATCTCAAATATATTTTTAAAATTTCCATACTCATTTATCTCTCAAATTTTATTTTTTATTAGTTTCACTTTTTTATTTTTCCTTTTACTTTATTATTCTACTTTCTTTTCACTTTTTTATTTTTCCTTTAAATTTATTATTCTGTTTTTTATTATTTTCAGTTTTTATTTTTTTCTTTAACTTTATTTTTATTTTTTAATTTATTTGTCTCAACCTTTTATTTTTTTTCTCTTTTTTTTTTCTCAACCATTATCTATTTCTTCATATATTTTTTTTCAATTTATTTGTCTTTAACCTTTATTTAGAGTTCTTTTTATTTCTCTTTTTTTTCTCCAGATTTTTCTCAGCTATTCATTCTCAGATACAAACATAAACTAGTTAACATGATCATATTAAGTGTGCCCTTATATTTCCCCAAAAGGAACGAATGATGTATAAGGTATGCAATAAGGAATTTCTTTTGCTAAACATGGATGAGCTATTGCAAAAGAAAAAAAATGCTACAAAATTTACGTTGCTCTATCTCCTAGTAACCCCTATTCATGGATAATAAATGGAAATAGTACAACTAAGTGAACAGTTTGTTTCCCTCTTCTAAAAGAACCTATTATTTTTCTCTTTTAATTTTTCAACTGAAGTTAGAGAAAATACTAACCCAAATAGGCCCGGACCTGAAAAATGTAATCAGAGAGTACGTGCATCACGTACAAACATAAACCTGAACAAGAACGTACTGCGTATGCCCTTATACTCCCCTCAAAAATAGAATGTTGTATTAAAATATGCAATGAGGAATGAATTTCTGCAATACATGAATGAGCTATTGAAGAAAAAAAATCTATAAAATATTACATTGCTCAATCTCAGTAATCCTGTTCATATATTACCCTCCATCAAAAGAAAAAAGAAGGCAAAGCAGGGGGTCTAAGTTTCAATGCCAGGTACTTTGGGAATGCAACATTTCAGAATAGGTGATTGAGGAAAGTAATATCTCAGATTTAGAGTTTGACACTGCTATCATGAGGACACCATGATATTTTGACTTCAAAAATATTGCATCTACCATTATTACCGATCTACAGTTGGTCCATCCAATGATTGAAGCGTCATAAGCAAAAAATGCATATTGAAACCTGTGTTGAGAAAAAGAATATTAATAACAATTTGCATTTGATGTTTATAATTAGAGTACAACAATTTTCTAAACTAAGTCTTGCCCATGAGGCAAGAGTTGCATATATGTTAATAATCTAATCAGTGCAATTGAAGAATGAACTTTTGCCTCTTGGGCAAAAGTTTTCAACTTCAACAGTATAACATTTGTACAATAATTTTTTAAACTAAGTCTTGACCATGAGGCAAGAGTTTCATTTATGTTAATAATATAATCAGTGCAAATAAAGGATAAATTTTTGCCCAGGCAAAAGTTTTCAATTTCAACAATTTTTTAAACTAAGTCTTTCCCATAAGGCAAGAGTTGCATATATGTTAATAATCTAATCAGTGCAATTAAAGAATAAACTTTTTTCTCTTGGGCAAAGGTTTTCAATTTCAATAATTTTCTAAACTAAGTCTTGCCCATTAGGCAAGAGTTGCATAGATGTTAATAATCTAACCAATGCAATTAAAGAATAAACTTTTTCTCCTTGGGCAAAAGTTTTCAATCTCAATAGTATAGCATTTGTACAATAATTTTCTAAACTAAGTCTTGTCCATGAGGCAAGAGTTCCATCTATGTTAATAATAATCAGTGATAATAAAGGATAAACTTTTGCCTCTTGGGCAAAAGTTTTCAATTTCAATAATTTTCTAAATTAAGTCTTGCCCATGAGACAAGAGTTGCATTTATGTTAATAATTTAATCAGTGTAATTAAAGAATAAACTTTTGCCTCTTGGGCAAAAGTTTTCAATTTCAACAGTATAACATTTGTACGTGTTCTCATCTTCCCTCTTTATGTTTGTGTACGTGTCTGGATTGTTTTCTTTCATCATGTGAAGATACGATGGCAACCTGTTGTAGTTCTCTTTCGCGGTTCCTCTTATCACCGTATAGGCATGTTGTATTGCTCGTCATCCTTTATTGTATGATGTGATTATTTCGTATTTCCTTCTCATTTTATCTACCACAAAATTTGGTGTGATTACATTACTAGAGTCACGCACAAGCTCTAGTATATAGTCACATATGACCTTTAATGTTGCATTCTTGTGGTCGGACGTTATAAAATCAACCGAGCAACTGTGAGCCTTTTCATATGTAGTAACCTGAAATAGCAAAGAATCGGAAATCTTCGAGGCATGAAACTGCCACACACAGTTGTCGTCCAAACATCACAGTGAATATATTGTTGTGTTTGATTTGATAACCTTAAATTGAATGTTGTGTGTAATTGCAATATTTGAGCATGTCATCATATTTTATTTGTCAATAAAGATCGACTTGACACTTACCTCATTCAAAGAGGCATTGTGTCCCAAGAGAGTAGTCTCGACATCAAGTATCCTCTTCTTTTTTTGTCATACCCTCTTAATCTTTGATGACTGCCCCATTTCTTCATCTATTGCAGCCTCCAATATTGGTTCGATAACCTGTAACTCGTTATTTCTATCAATAATTCCAATTGATTGTCCCATAGTGTATTGCTGAATACTCATTTTTTTCCATCCATTCCAAGCACAACCTTTGTGAAAAATAAAACAACAAAAGATTAGTAACAATTTAGAATATATATCTTCAACAAGTAAAATCATTGAAGAGTAAGGCATAGTCAACTATTGCCTATGGGGCATAACTGTCAAAGTCTTGCCTCTAGGGCAAGAGTTATAGGTCATCTGCCAAATTATTACAGACTATGACAGTGCCAACTCTTGCCCATGGGGCATAACTGTCTCAGTCTTGCCTCTGGGGAAAGAGTTATAGGTCATCTTCTAATTCATTACAGACTAAGAAAGTGTCAACTCTTGCCCATGGGGCATAACTTGAAATGTATGGCAGAAGCTGGAGATGCTAAAATCGCACTTGAAATTACTGAATAACACACACTATATGGGTGATTCTGAGAGAGTTGTTTACTTTAGAGATACATTGCAAGTGATACAACATAGTTTATCAACTAAATACTCTGATAGTATGGCCTTGAAAGAGAATGATGTACTGACTATTATTGAGAAGTGGAGCACTATTGAAGAGAGCATGTTAAAATAAAAATTCAGGGCTTTGTGTGTATAAGCTAGGTGATTCAAACTCCATGTATTTTAGTGCAGTTAGACTCAAACATAAGGCATCTAAACGCTATGATAAATGCTTAATTGTGTGAACATCTCATCGAAAAGCTTCAGATGTTAGAGAGCAAACTTCAAATGCTTCACTATATATTCTTAAGCAAACACAACAGGTCAAATTGGTTTCACAGCATCAACCTGCATGTATACAGATTTTCTAATCATATTAATTTAATGTTACAGGTCAAATGCACATAATCGTGGCATCGTAAGAGGTCATTATGGACACTTCAATCAGATGGGACATAGCTTCAACACCGATACATCAGATTGTGAAGTGAAATGTGTTGATCATGTTTATGAGGAGCAGCGTTACCATGTTCAACATTCTAAACAATCAAATCTCGATCTGTATGGAAATGATTTGTACGATGATACTAACAAGAACCACACAATACATGATGAAGAAGATGACACGCCAGCTTCTAAGCAAGTTAGATTACTAAGCTTGTTCAAATACTCAACCAAGTTGGATATAGTAATACTGTTGTTGGGTTGTATTGGGGCTCTAATAAATGGAGGATCGCTTCCTTGGTATTCTTATCTTTTTGGTAATTTTTTAAATAAAATTGCTCTGGACAAAGACAAAGACCAAATAATAAAGGATGTGGGAACGGTAATATATACTTAGACTTTTATTGTGTGCTTTGAAAGCTCTCAGTTAATAACCTCTTACCCTTTCATACCGCGAGCAGTAAAAAGAGATGAATTCATGAATACTACTATCCTAAAGTAGACGTAACCAATACTACTGTAGTTAACAAAAGATGAAGGATTAAATATGATGCGAGTTCAACAATGAAGGATTTTTTTAACACGAAAAAGTTGTATAATACAGTGAACTGTACAATAGTAACCTTGTTTCCTAAAGTGTCAAATCCTACTACCATTAGAGAGTTTAAACCCATTGCCTTTTGCTTTATGTTATAAAGCTAAAAACTGAGGAGCTTTCTCTTAGAATCAACAATTTAGTGCTTCTTTGCTCTCTAAAACATAGGATGGATTCATCCGAGATGGAAAACACAGTCTTTGTCTCCAAGACCAAACTCTCGCAACTACTCAAACACAATTATAATCGCAATAACAAACTCCCCACAACTTGTTCGACACAATTCCTCATCATCTTCTAATGCTAATTATACCACTAATTTGAAATACTTGGAACTAATTTCTTTTACCATCTTGACCTTATACGTTTGGTCTTCCCAAAATATATTGTGATTAACGTTAACTCCCATATTAATGGCCTTTCCCTCCAAGACCGATCCCCCCACAACTACTCAAACACAATTATAACTGCAATAACAAACTCCCCACAACCTGTTCGATGGAATTCCTCAATGGTAAATATGTTACTACAACAACAGCATATCCCAAGTTTAGCTTGCGTTCACCTCCCCAAAAATCAAATCAATATGTTAATTATATAACGAGCTAAAATTACCACAATGAATTTTGATGATGAATTTCATACCTGAAGGACCCTTACGGCTAAAGTCGATTCTGCGAATATTTGAAAGTCGATTCTTGAATTTGGAAGAAAAAGTCGATTCTGAAATTTGAAAAAACGAGAGGAAGAAAAACTCAATTCTTGAATTTGGAAGAAAGAAAGGAAGAAAAAGTCATTTCTTAAGACGAAATAGATTTAACAACGAATAATTTGGAGAAGGGTATTTTAGTTCAAAAAATATGACTTAACAAGTTAAGGTTGTTTTAACAAAACCTTTTTATTTGAGGCTAAAATTTGAAAGCCACCCTAATTTGGGTCTATATTTGAGAATAACCCGAGCATTGCCCGTGTCAGCACGGACCCAACATTAAGATATTTATTTATCTTTTCAATCTTGATATATTTAAATAAAAAAATTTAATAAAAGGATTGCATATGTTTTCTAGGATTCATCCGAAATCTAGCATGAGTTCAACATATGTTATTATAATATGTATTTAGATAATTTAAGTTGTTAACTATTGTAATTTATAATATTTTTTATGTAATTTTTAAATTAATATATGTTACTTTTCTTGTCTAAATTTTGTGGCATTGATAGTCAATTATATTTTAAAAATAATTTAAGTTTTTAATTATTGTGATTTATAATACTTTTCTTCTATTCCAATTTCAGTGACACTAATATAATTTCAAGAGTCGACCAAATATTTTATATATTTTAAATTTTTTAAGTTGTTAATTATTGTGATTTCTAGTATTTTTCATGTAATTTTTTTGAAATATATAACATACTAAATTGTTTTTAGATATTTTAAGTTGTTAAATATTGTAATTTATAATACTTTTTATGTAATTTTTGAATAATATATGCTACTCACCTTGTCCAAAGTTTTGTGTCGATGATAGCCAAATATATTTTTTAAATAATTTAAATTTTTTTATCATTGTTATTTATAATATTTTTTCTATTTCAACTTATGTGGCACAATGCTTAAATGACCATAATAATTAATTTGGGGTGATATAGTAAAATGTAATTATTATTATTTATTATTTATTATTTTTATTATGTGTATGTGTTGATTCAAGAAGAATTTGGAAACATTTAAAAATGTGTTGAATGTTACAAAACGTTAATAATCCATTTGGTGCTCCTTGATTTCTCTACATTTAACTCTTGTGTGTTTTTACTCTTTTGTCCTTTGAATATATGTAATAATTTTTATTTTAAAAGAAAAATATCATGAAAATTTTTATTCATAGTATATATATATATATATATATAGTAAAATCATGAATTCAATATTTTTAATTTTTCAATAAATAAGTGAGTTATAATAATTTATTGTAGGTGATACATTAAAATCACGATTGATGCAGCAAAAATCAATCAATTTTTTTTTTTTTGTTAATTATTATTATTTACAGTACTTTTTATTTCATTTTCAAATAATATATGTTGCTTTATATCTTCTTCTGTCTCGTCCCAATTTATGTGACACTAATATAATTTTAATAGTCAATCAAATATTTTATGTTGACATATCATTTTGTTATTCTTATTTTTCTAATACATAAATGACTTATACTAAGGAGTGATATACTAAAATCATCGTTCGAAAGGCAAAAATTTAATTTAAAACATTAAGAGTTAATTTAGCATTTTATGTCTATTTTATTTTTTATTAAATATTATTTATTTTCTTAATACCTAGATGACTCATAATAATTAATTAAGAGCGATTGATTGTGTTATTACTATAAAAATTAATATAATTTTATCATATCCAATTGTAATCATCGATAATTCACCGAAATAATATATTAATTAAATATGGGATGCTATACTTGCATATGCAAAATATGATATTATTAAACATTATTGGATAGTACGTTATATTTATCTTTCACAATAATAAAATTTTACTATATATTTTTCTTTATTTGTTTTTAACTTGATACATATTGACCCAACACAAATTCTAAGAAAATATTCATTAGAAATTTATTTTATTAAATTAAATTTATCAATTTTGTACTTTAAAAATTTAAAGTTAAGTTTAAATATTAGTATTTCTATATAAGAAAAAAATAATTTTAAAATTTAAATTTATTAAAATAAATAAATAAATAAAAAGATTAATTTTCTATATAAAATTCAATTAAAATAATAAAATTGATTTACTTTAAATATTTAGTTGCAATTAATTAAGATAATTTTTTATTTTGTCATGATTTTTGGTGCACCGAAAAAATTTTGAGAGTTGAATAGAAATTTTATCTATTTTTAAAAAAGTATTTTAACTTGTTAATTATTGTGATTTATAATAATTTTTACGTAATTATCAAATAATATATTTACTTCTTGTGTCCCAATTTATGTGGCTTCGATACAATTTTGAGAATCAACTAAAATTTTTATATATCTTCTAAATATTTTAAGTTGTTAATTATTATGATTTGCAGTACTTTTTATTTTATTTCAATTTATATGGGATTGCTAAAATAATGAGAGTCAATAAAATTTCTATATGTCTTTTAAATATTTTAAGTTATTAATTATTGTGATTTTTGGTAACAAATTAGTTTTGAACATGATAGCCAATTAAATAAAAAAAAAAATTACTTTCAATATGTAGTTATAGTTAAAAAATATAAATTAATAGAATATATTAAATATTTAAATCATTATGATGAAACGATGGAATTATTTTATATTGAGGCATGGTATGTAATTAAATAGGAATGGAAGGTTTTTTTGATATTAACATGAGAGGTGGTCGAAACCACTTCTTTTTTTTGGGGGGGTTTTCCAAGGTATTCCCACAGCCGGCAGCCGTGAGACTAATTCTCCGTTCCTTTATCAGCGCATTAAGCGGTAGGGAACTGGCCACAGAATTTGCTCCATTCACCAGAGGCGGGGATCGAACCCCCGACCTCTTGCTTAAGGGACATGTCTCTGAACCACCATGTCAACTCTAATGGTTCGAAACCACTTCTTCTATATAATAGAAATGCGAAAGAATCATCTAGGTAAAATAATATTCATAATAAATTACATAACTGTTCTCATATTTCTATTATCTTAATTCGTTAATGTGCCGGGCCAACAGTTATTTAATTTTACAAAGATACAGTTGCAGCTTTAGATTTCTACCAAATCTTATTCTTCCAATTTTGAAGAAGCCAAATGTAGGGTAACTTTTGGGATAATTCCAAACAAGTACGTAACTATATATCCCCAAAATGATCAGGTGTACTGAGTGGATTCTGTGTCTCCACGACGAACCGCTGCCTTCCTCTTGAACAATTTTTATTTTATTTTTCAAAATTATAATTTCATAATGTAAAAATTTTAAACTACCCCTGCTTTCTATATATATATTTTTATTGGTGAGGGAAGCTAGAAAAGTGAAAATTAACGCGAAAAGAAGTGCTTCAGTTGGCAATCTTGCGAATTTATGTAATTACATTGCGCAAAATCACATTATATGTATAATTAAGGCTAGGATAGAGTTCACCCGAATTTTCATTGTGAAAATCACATGATATATATAATTAAGAATATAGTTAAAAATAATTATCAATTTTACTTTTGAATCTAAAGTAAGGGTGATTTTTTCGTGTGTTAAAATGGCTGTTAATTTGAGACAGAAGAATTTGTGTACTAATTTTTTTTTTTTTTTTTTATATTAACTGATTTGGGTAAAATCATGAGATGAGGATGGAGGGGAGACATGCAGATATCTTGCATATATTCCTTGGAAACACCCCAAAATTTTGCATTGTCCTTCCATTCCATTCCATTCTGACAATCCAAGTTGCTATTTTAACCTTTTTTCCAAATTAAATGAGGCTGCTTCCTGGATTCATGTCTGACAAAAATCTCGTTCAATTTTTTTGGAAAAACAAATTGACAAAAAATATAGTAATATTTAATTCAAAGTTAAATTAGAAAAGCAAGTTGGAAACGGTGTTTCTTTGAAAATTCGGCTTACTTATTTCTCAGTTCCAGAAAAGATATGCAGATTGTTTAATTTGTATAACATAACTGTTTAAATTGGAAGATTAATTCAAAATTGGAGTAGGAAGTTAAAATTATTTGTAGAAAAGAAAATAGGAATTAGTTTAATTTCTAGTTTCTAGTTGAATAGATTTTGTACTATTATAAATAAAAATGTTTCTAGTTATTTTGTGTAAAGAAATTGCGGTGAAATATATTGGTAACCACTAATATGTACTACTACTTTTGAGAACTTTAGCTGTAATTTGTTTCAGATAATAATCTATCGATTACAAAAAATAACTTATAAGCTATTTTGATCAAATTAAAAGCTTATTCAAACACCCACTATAATAAGAATTTATATGTACTTTTATGTTTTTACAAGTCACGTAGGGTTGCAAGAATTTAGGTTGCAACAGGAGAAGGTAGTGTATACATTAAGATCTAAAGCTCAGTTCAAAATTCATGGTTTCATTTCACAAGTAAAATAAGATAAGTAAGGATATCTCATGGGTTGAAATATCTCAATAGTATTTTATAATATAAATGACGACATAAAATAATCTAAAAATTAATTAATATCTATAATTAAAAAAATTAATTTTATATTTTATTTCAAAATTATTATTCTTATCATGTATTATCAAATAATTTCCAATTTAATTGGTCCTATAACCACGTAGTACGGTCAGTGGTACATACATATCTTAGGCGTTAGATTAGAATCAGCAATCACATGTACGTACGTTGCTTTTTTGCTATATATGTTGGGATCTTAAAAGTTGATAAGATACTCCAACTAGCTATTAGTTCTGTCACATTTTGCCAGCCAATATTGCTCATGTTATTGGTCCTCCATTATTTATGCTTCCTTTCTTTTCTTATCTCTAAACTTCGGGTACAACACTTTAAATGACAACTTGCTAGGAAAGTACAATTGGTATTCCCCGCCAACCCGCCATTATAAGAAAATACTTGTTATTTGATGCTGCCCCGAATAATCAAGTCCTTCAAAAATTAAAATTAAAATTAATGTGGAATTAAAAGCAATCAACATAAGAATTTTATGTGAAAAAACTTCTCTTGCAGGAGTAAAAAAAAAAATCAGGGTCTCTCTCTTTTTCTCAAATTATCACTAAGAACTTTAGGCATGGCCAACTCTCATCATGTGATGGGCGGTGTGTACATCCTTATTACCGGTAGTCTAAATTTGAATTTGCACAAGTTTAATTGAGAAACTAACCTCTATAGGACCTAAGAAACTAACCACTATAGCACCTTTCCGCTCTTTATAGCACCTTTCCGCTCTTTCTTTTAACACCTCACGTCTTGAATTATGTTTTAGTTCATCCCGTACATGTGCCGGAGCTTCAGAACCAAGTAAATTGACCCAATGATCAATTAATAATCAGATCAGAGCTCGTTAACTTAGACAAAATCTAGGCGGGCACATAGGCCAGGGCGTCCCAGGCCAGTGATATGACCACTATGCCATCATAAGGCCTAAACTTCAGTGAGCATGTAAATCAGCAAGTCGGTGCCTGCGACGCCCTGTCCATAGCCCTGCAGGGCCAGGGCGGCACCTTGGGGCTACTTTTGTCAGAATATTTACACTCCATTCACTTAAGGGTGTTTTCATCCTACCACCTTTTGATACTCAGTATAAACGAGCTAAAACCTCTTTTAATAGAGGAAAAATACTTAAAGTCATTAAGGATTATTCCTCTCCTCCTTCTCCACCCAAAACCACAAGAGTTTTGAGAAAACTACACTTAAAGGCTCAAGAATGAGATCGATTTATAGATCTCCTCTCTAATTCGAGCATCCTCTAGTAGTTAAGATATGTAAGGCTATCCTCCATTCCGTTCTTCCCCATGAATTTCATATCCATGATCTCAAGTTGTCCTCCATAAAGGAACAAGGGTTAGAATAGAACCCTCAAGCTTTGAATCAATTCTTTGTGAATCCATACAAAATTTCTAACTCTATATGCAACTATTTCATTCTTATAATACTCCTATGTTTATATGATTCATATGGGTTCTCTACACCAATTTATAAATCCAACAAAATAGAAGGATCATTATGTTAAAATGCTCAATCTTTAAGATTTTTTTATGACTTTACAAATGTGATTTCTATGACTTTTTCCCAATTTATGAGATTCTCTCAAGAATGTAACTTTCACGATTCTATGAAAATAATATGATCTTTATGACTTTTAAAATACTACGAAACTCAAAGGATATAACTTTATGATCATATGACATGAAATCTCTTAAGTGTGAATTATGACATAATGATATTGCAACAACTCTTTCTGTTATTATGGGTAAGTCTAACGTACAAAAATTTGAGTAAATATTTTTCTTGAATTGGGAGTTAGAATATTGGACAAAATTCAAGTACGGTATGATCTAGGACAATTCAAAAATGGATTGGATAAATGTAATAAAGTTTAACATGCTTTTATGTTAGTTAAGATGATAGTAGAATTTTTGATATCGAACTTGGCATAAAGGAGTTAGTCTAGAATGTCATGGTTTGAGGCTGCATTATGAAAAATAAAAAACTAGAAGAAACTCTGAGTTTCGCCTTGCCACACCCGCTATAGCGGATGACAGACCGCTATGATGATGCTGCTATAGAAGAAAATTTCCTCTATAGTAGGAGTCAAAGTAGGTCAATCCCAAAATAGGGGGTAGATTATGCTATAGCAATGCCGCGGGATGGGGCAGATATAGCGGGATATGCATGGATTTATGAAGAAGTTACCCCAAAATAATTTATTATTTTTTAAACTCATTTTGGAAAAAACATAGGCAATTTTGGGTGATTTTCACATTTTTTCCATTAAATTTTTTTGTAAAGACAAGTTTATCACTCCGACTAGCTAGTTTTTCAATCTCTAAACCTTAAAATCACTAGTTTATGAATTTTTGGAGATGAACCTAACTAATTTTCAGGTGAGATAGGGTAAATGGGCGTAAAACCTTTAGGTCTTGGTTAATTGTTGATACTTTATACTTGCATCACTATAATTCACTATTCTAACTATGAAACTGGTAGGTTTAAGGGAGAATTATGGTAGAAAACCCTTAGAACCAAAGAAATGATCAAGAAATTTGCCTTGGGGTTTGGGTTAGGACTATAATCCTAGATATTGTAGGTTACTTGATTGATTTTGTATTATATTCTTATTTTTTTATCACAATAAAGTTGAGGTTGCAAAAAAAAGGGACTACTCAAGTTTGTTAGAGAATTTTAGGGTTAGATTGAGAAGGGTGATGGTTTGATGTAGTTGAAACCCAATTTGTTCTATGTGCACATGATACTATTCCTTGATATTGCTTGTATAATGTATGTTCAATACAAATGAATGACTGTTTGATATCCTAAGTATTAATCGCATGCAATGAACTTATATGAAAGCTTGTTGATTTTTACAAATATTGTTTTGGTTATTATTGTGGGGTATTCATATTTAGACATCTTCATGAAATTGGTTGATATTAGACTTGAAGACACTTGATATCTGAGATTTGGTGCATGATCAAGAGCTCATCCTTGGAAGGTCATGTCTAATGGGTGACCATAAGACCCTTAACATGTATGTACAAGGTACAAATGATTGTGATGGTTCCTTGACTGAATTGTATTGTGTGTTTGTTGTTATATTGGTTCCTTGAGCGAAACAGGCTTAAATGTTGACTTGTTGTTTTGGTAACATGAGTGAACTAAGTTCATGTGCTTATTTGCTAATGGTGGTTTCTTTATGTAAAGTGGGTTGAATAATAATTGCCATTGTTATTGAAGAAGTCCCAAAATGCAAAAAACTTTGGTGGTTCTTACTGCAGGGGTCATAACCAACAGACTTATTCGATTTTCCCCATTCATTTAGCTCTGCCAACTTCTATAGGTGGTCATTCAGGGGGCTATTCAATATCCCTTAATTGCTAGAGGCTAAGAGGATTCTTATTCTTCAGCCAACCAGCCTTTGCTTAAGTGAGCTAGTTATACTTGTGGTGTTGTGGAGTACTTTAAGAGAGCATGCACTCAGAGACTGGTTGGGCTATAGGGCTAAGAACAAGCTAAGGTTATGGTTCTTGCTGGTAGAGGAGGTGGTTGTAATGGTAAAGGTCATCCATAGGATGGTAGGGTAATATTTAGGGTGTTCTTAGTGGAAGTATCCAAGATTAATGATAGATCTCACTATTATGCCTTTCTAGGCAAGATCGAGGCTGAGGCGTCTGATGACATTATTAAAGGTACTATTCTTATCCGTAATCAGAAGGCTACAATTATTTGACTTGGGTTCCACATACTCATATGTATATGTTAGATTTTCTTAGGGATCAAACTTGATTTTTAATATACTTAGACTCTCTTATTTATGTGTGTATTCCTATTGGAGACTCAATAGTAGTGACCCATGTTTATCGTGATTGTTCTATTATGTTTATAAGTTTATAAAGTTGAGTAGATTTGATAATCTTGGATAGCTTCACTTTGATATTATCCTGGGTATGACTTGGTTATCTCTGTATCATGCTATGTTAAATTTAATGCTAAGACAGTGACTTTAGAGATGCATGGAATGGATAAGTTAGAGTAGGACGGTGTGTATAAGCCTAAGAAGGTGAAAATTATATTTTTATTTGGGTTAAAGAGTTGGTTAAGAAAGGGTGTTTGACTTTTCTAGAATATCTCCGGGATGGTAGTGCAGAAATTTCTTGGATTGCGTCAGTCCTCGTGGTGTCAAAATTTTAGGAGGTGTTTCCCAAATATTTTCCTGGTATGCCTCTGGACTGGGACGTTAACTTCTATATTGATTTAGAGTTAGGTATTAAGCCTTATTTCTATTCCTCCCCATTGAATGACTCTAGCTGAGTTGATGGAACTCAAGACTCAGCTGGAAGAGTTACTTGATAAGGTATTTATTTATCCTAATTTTTCTCCTTGGGGTGCTCCAGTGTTGTTCATTAAGAAAAAGGATAGAAGCGTAAGGATGTGTTTTAATTATTAGTATTTGAATAAAGTTACTGTCAGTAATAAGTATCCCTTGCCTCAGATATCAGATAGATGATCTTTTTGACAAGTTACAGGGTTCTTCCATTTTCTCCAAAATAGACTTGAGATTAGGTTATCACCAGTTAAAAATTCAGCCTGAGGTAATACCCAAGACAACCTTCAGGACTCGACATGGGCATTATGAGTTCTTGGTGATGTCATTCGAGTTGATTAATGAGCCGACAACATTCATGTGCTTAATGAATGGTATCTTTAAGTCTTTATTGAATTCTTTTGTGACTATCTTTACGGATGATATTCTAGTTTACTCTAGTAGTAAGGAGAAACATGCAGGTCTTCTTTGCATTGTGTTGAAGCTTTTGAAGGAGAAGCAATTTTATGCTAAGTTCTCAAAATATTAGTTTTAGTTGTCTTTGGTTGTCTTCCTAGGGCATGTGGTTATGAAAAAAGGGTGGTGATGGATCCCCAGAAGATTGAGGCTTTTATGAGATGGGTTCAGCCTAACTCTATGACTGAGGTTTGGTGTTTTGTGGTCCTTGTTTATTACTATCACCATTTTTCATGAATTTACCATCTATTGCTATTCATTTGACAAGGTTGACCCTGATGGAGTTTCCCTTTGTTTTGTTTGATAGGTGTGAGTATATCTTCCAAAAGCTCTAGACAATGTTGACTTCAACCCCTATTCATTGCCTGTTAGTAGATAGTAAGGATTTCATTATATTTTGTGATCATCCATTCTCTAGTTTGAGCATTGTCTTAATGCGGAACACGAAAGTGATTACCTATGCTTCAAGGCAATTGATTCCTCATGAGAAGATTACCCAACCCATGACTTGGAGTTGGCTGTAATGGTCTTTGGACTTAAAATTTGGAGACACTATCTCTATGGTGTCAAGTATGAGGACTTAATAGACCATCATAGTTTGCAACATATGTCATGCAAAGGGACTTAAAATTGAGGAAAATTAGGTGGATGGAATTGTTGAAGGACTATGAAGTGATCATCCAATACTATTCATATAAGGCCAATATGATGGCAGATGCATTGAGCTAAAATGCAATAAGCATGGGTAGTCTGGCTTATTTGAGGGTTTTAAAGCGATCTTTGGCTAGAGAGATTTAGACTCTAGCATCTTTGTATATGTAGTTTGTTTTTTTAAAAGAGGTGATCTATTTTCTAGTATGAAGATCAGGTCAATGTTCCATGATTGGATCAAGGACAAACAATTTGAAGATAAGATATTAAACAAGCTTCAGAATAAGGTAGTAGTGGTGAAACTTTAGATGCCACACTTGATACATGTGGGTATTGATGGCCAGGGGACGTATTTGCGTGCCTCGAGTTGGTGATTTGATTTCAGGCTTACTTGTCAAAGCTCATGTTTCTCGATCCTCTATTTATCTGAGTACAACCAAAATGTACCATGAATTGGCACAACTTTATTGGTACTCCAAGATAAAAAGGGATATAGTCGAGTATGTGTCGAAATGCCATAATTATTAGTAGGTGAATTACAAGCATTAAAGGACTACAAGTTTAGTTCAGAGGATGCCTATTCTCAAGTGGAAGTAGAAGAGGAGAGTGATGGACTTTGTCATGGCTCTTCCTAAGACCTTGGGGCATCATGACTTAATTTAGGTCATAGTAGACAAACTAACCAAGTCAACTTATTTTATGCTGGTTAGAGTGATTTACAACTCAAAACTATTAGCCAAGATTTCTTTCAAGGAGATATTAAGGCTACATTGTGTGCCAATTTCCATCAAGTCTAATAGAGGTATGCAATTCATATTTAAGTTTTGGGATGAGCTATATGAAGAGTTAGGCATTAAGCTTGAATTCAGAACTACTTTTCATCCTTATACAGATGAACATTCTTAGAGAACTACTCAGGTGCTTGAAGATATGTGGAGGGTCTGTGAGATTGACTTTAGTGGTCATCGGGTAAGTTTTTGTCATTGTGTGAGTTTTCATACAACATTAGCTATCACTCTAGCATTGATATAACTCCATTCAAAGTACTCTTTAGGATGAGGTGTTGATCATTCATTGGATGGTTTGAAGTTGGTGATGTGAAGCCTTTGGGCATGAACTTGGTGAACAAAGCTCAGGATAAAGTGAGGTTTGTTCAAGCCATGTTGTTGGTAGACCACAAAATGAGTACTCAAACTATAAGGTAAGGGACATGCCATTCAAGGTTGGCAAACATATTTTGTTGAAGGTATCTCCTATGAAGAAAGTCGTGAGGTTTAGCAATAAGGGAAAGCTAAGCCCTCAACATATAAGTCTGTTTAAGGTTCTTAAGGATGTGGGTCATTTAGTGTACCAGTTGGCATTGCCACCAAGCCTGTAGGGGGGCCATATGATGTTCTATATATCTATGATCAAGAGATATCATGGGGATGAAGATTACATTATCAAATAAGATTCAATTTTTCTAAATAAGGATCTTTCTTATGATGAGGAGTTGGTTGCTATTGTTGATTGGGATGCCCGTAAGTTGAGGATAGAGGAAATTTGATCGGTAAAGGTATAATGGTAGCATCGCCCAATAGAGGAAGTGACTTGGGAAATTGAGAAGGACCTGCGGAGTAAGTACCCACACCTGTTTGAGGTACAAGTACTCTTTTTTTGTATAACTTGGATCATTTTCCTTGTATGATCATTAGGGGATAAATGATAAGTTGGTAAATATTTTAACAACCTTTTTTATTGCTATAGATAAGTCTAATGCATGAAAATTCAGGTTGAGATTTTCCCTAAATTGAGAGCTGGAAATTTCAAGCTAGGCTAGTCTTGGATTAAATTTGAGCGAGGTGTGATCTAGGACAATCTGGTAATGGATTGGATAAATTTGATAAAGTTTAACACATTTTTATGTTATCTAAGACAATAAGAAATCTATAGGATTTTTTGAAAGTGAATTGAGTGAGTAGAATTCTCGATATAAAACTTGACGTAAAAGGGTTTGTTCGAAATGTCATGGTTTGAGGGTCCACTGTGAAAAAGGCAAAACTGAGAATTTTTTTGAGTTTATACCTCATGACACTTGTTATAGAGGGTGGCAGTCCGCTATGATGGCACCACTATAGCGGAAATTTTTTTGCTATTGCAGGAGTCAAAATCAGTCAATGCCTCCTATAGTAGGCGAACTCCGCTATACCGATACTTCTATATAGGGATAGGACCACTATAGAAGGTTATATGGTTATTGATGCAAAATTACTCCAGAATATTTTATTATTAGTTAAACTCATTTTGGGAAGTGTAGGCAATTTTGGGCGATTTTCAATTGTTTTCCACAAAATTTCTTTGTAAACGTAAGATAATCACTCCCATTAGCCGTTTTCAATATTTAAAACTTAGAATCAGTAATTTATGAGTTATGGAGAGGATTTAGCTTAAACTAATTATTTTTTTGTGAAATATGATAAATTGGGTGTAAAACCTTTGGGTTTTGGTTAATTGTTGATAATTTTCGTTTGCATGACTATGATTCGCTATTGTAACTATGAAACTAGTAGGTTTAAGGTGGATTTATGGTAGGAAAACCTTATAACCAAAGGATTGATTTGGTAATGAGCCTTGGGATTTAGGATTAGGAATATAATCTTCGATATTGTAGGTCATTTGATTGGTTTTGTATTACAGTCCTATGTTTAGGCCATAATCAAGTAGAGGTTACAAAAAGGGAAGGCTAAAGTTTATTAGAGCATTTTAAGCTTCGATTTAGGTAGGTGATGGTTTAATGTAGTTGAAACCATATTTTTTTTGTATGGATGATATCCGTTCCTTCATGAATGACTATTTAATATCCTAAGTATTAATCAATTGGAATGAACTTATATAAAAGCTTGTTGGTTTTTACAAGTATTATTTCTGTTGTCATATTGGTTGTGATTGTGTAATATCTGTTATTATAGTCGGATATACATGTATTTGGACATTTTCAAAAGATTGATTGGTATAAGGTTGGTAGACACATGATGTCTGAAATTTGGTATATGGACAAGTGCTCATCCCCAATAGGTCTTGGCTAGTGGACGATCATAAAACCCTTAACATGTATGTACAAGGTATAAGTAAGTGTGACAATTCTTTGAGTAAATCAAAGATTATGTGTTTACTATTTTTTTGGTTCCTTGAGTGAACCGAGCTTAAGTATTGACTTGTTGTTTTGGTTCCTTGAGTAAATTTGGTTCATGTACTTATTTGCTAAATTTATTTATTTATTTAAATCGAATTGCATGATAATTGTCATTGTTGTTATATTATGGATATTATTTTCTAAAGGTGGCTAATGGTAAGTTGTGACATAACTCTATATTTGATATTTACTTGTGTAATTGAAATACAGTTGATCAAATTAGGTGTCGTGGTTGTTGACTTGGAGTCTTCTTGGTAGTCATGGTCTTGACTTGATATGTTATGCATGTGGACTTATAATGACTAAGTTCTAAAGTGTAGTTGAATAAGGTTAAATGATATAAAATTGTGGTAAGGTTACATGGTAGGTGTTCATGGTTGTTTTGTTTTACTAAGTTATATCTATGTGTTCATATTTCTCCTTTTAGGTTGACCGATGACCTTACACCCTTGTTTCTGGTGTACTGATACTACACGTGCTCTTCTTTTTGTTGAGTGCAGAGTATATTTTGATGACTATTTTGAGACCTCATATGTGATTCTGATAGTGTTCAGACTCAAGGGTGAGCTATCACATTTATTTCACATTGTTTAGAATATTGGAGACATTGTTTTTAAAGGAGAAACTTATTTTCCTTATTTTAGCTAACTGTTGGTTTGATGTTTTGGGGTTAGTTGGTTCTCCCACTAGGAAGTTAGTGTGGGTTTCAATCACGTGCGATTTAAGTCATGACTGACATGAAACTCGTACGTATGAATTATTTTTAAGTGACATCAGGCGATGCATCAGACTCCTATCGAGATACAAGAGCATATAACCTATTCTGACCTGCGGCGGTACCAGAAGCAGGTGCAGATGCCGAAGCAGCACCACTAGGTGCGGGAGCAGAAGATGAAGAAACCAGAGCTTTGACCACTCCTGAAACACCCTTTCTAACCGGATAGTTTCTAAGCATATGTCCTGGCTGACCATATTTATTAGACTTGTCCCTCCATTCATCACAAAATCCCCGATGAAGACAACCATAGAACAGACAAGGAAGGCATGAAGAAGCCGAATGATCCCCACTCTCCTGAGATTGGGCACCCTATGCCCAAAAATTATTGCCACCCTATTGATGCCTATCACCAGAGTGCTTCGGGTAAAGAGCACTAACAGAAGAGAAGGATCCAAAACTACCCCACTGCTTTTTTGGCCAGTTACCTCCATCCCGACCACCTTGTTGTTTCCCACCACCTTGTTCAGAAGACCTGAACTTCTTACGTTGCCTTACCCCAAACTCCTCTTATTTCCTCTTTTCATCCTTCACCTACTGCATGTGGACAACTAACCTTAAAATATCTATATCCTTAATCAGTAAAGTAGTCTTGCATTTAAGGATCAAATCTCGAGACATCCCCGAAGTGAACTTCCTCATCCTCACCCTTATATCTGACACCAAGTATGGAGCATAACTTGATAGCTGATGAAACTTCAAGGCATATTCCTTGATAGTCATCTTTCCCTGCTTAAGATTCATAAACTCCTCGATCTTTGCTTCCCCCAACTCCTGAGGAAAGAAGCGGTCCAAAAAAGCATTTGAGAAAGTCTCCCATAAGGAACTCCTCAATATCACCTCTATCTCTATCCCACTCCTCGTACCACTGGTATGCAACATCCTTAAGCTGGTAAGCTATAAAATTTACCCCTTCCACAGTCGTGATCTGCATCACCCTGAAGATTTTCTCCATTTCATCTAAGAAACCCTGAGGATCCTCCTCTACCTTAACTCTAGTACAAGTAAGAGGATTCATCTTCATAAACTGGACAACCCTTGTGGTCTCAACAGATGAAATACTAGATGCATCTCGCTCAGCCTAAGCAGCAACCAACTGAGCAATAGTACCAATCGATTAATGAATTCCGCATTCGTCACCTCACTTTGAAGAGGACTAGTAGCAACCAGTGGAATTCCAGAAATATCAGGGACTGGACCCTTAGACCGAGTATGGATCCCCTGTGTCCCTTTTGCATTATCCCCAGATAGGATAAAAGATTTTTCTTGCATTCCAGATCATTGAGGCATGGTCTAAAAAACAAATAGACAAGGATTAGAGAAGATTCCAAGACTTAGACTCCAAGCTTGAAAATAGAATACCAAGAAAGTGAAACATTCCTAAATTCCTTTTAGCTTCTCTCTTATGAGTGTAGCGCGCTACATCTTCTTAAAATAGACTATACTACACACGACTTTGGGGACTCTCAATTGACCATGAACCTAAAGCTCTGATACCAACTTGAAAAGACCCGAACCACGGTCATCTCGTAATAGGCATCCCAAGTCCAACCAGGACTAATGACCACTCCCGTTACCCAACTCAACCAACCAACGCATATCCTGAGCTGGATCAATTTCGAATATATAGCAAGATAGAGTTATTGCAAAATCCAAGACTCTAGGATAGGTCTATATCTGTGACCACCCAAACTAGTCCAACCGTTCGATACCCAACCGATAACCAATACCAAACCAAACCATAATAAAAAACCATAACCATATGAGTTCCATAATAAGTATATATAATCCCAAAATAAAAGAGGATAGAACAATGAGAAATTTAGTCCAACGATATTAGCCCCAATATCAATGCCAATACAAAGGTTGACACCAATACAGATCCCGCCCATACCAACCAATAGTAGTTTCATTACCAAACAAACCCATGAATTAGTTCCATTACAAATTCAATAACATTGTAAAAGTATTATCATAGGCATTCTATCAAATATGTTGGGGGCATAGTATTTTCAAAACCAAAACCAATTACTATATGACCATTAACATGCAACCAATTATCCAAAATAACCATTTAAGTACGTAATAATATAATTAAAACATGGTAAAACCATAACCATGAATTTATAACCAAAACCCCAACACATATTTGAAAATCCAAAACCATACAATAAATTATGCCGAGAAAACATTATATAAAACCATGCCTTTAGTTTGAACTAGCAATGAGGTAATATTACATGCCTTAATTGAATCTATATTGGAGACAAATCACCAACACAAGCCCCAAATTAATCCTTGAGATGAAACCCTAGCTTCCTTTGCCCAAGAACTTTAGAGAGGATTAGATAGTGTTTTCCAAGTGTTAATAAATAGAATAATAGGGAAAATAAACTCCCAAGTGTGTTAAAAGTCCTGGGGACTTATTAGATTAAGTGGGAAACTATCCAGATTGCCCTCACTTAAACTGAATAAAATTTCCATCAGGGGGTACGACTAACTTTACCAGTCGTCCCCTTCAATACGAGTGGTATGCACCACTCATATCCTAGACCTTTCCCTTGGACCCAACACTGTCCAAGGTACGACTCATACAAACCAAATCGTACCCAAAGTATACGACTCGTACCTCTAACCCATACCCCTGGCAAAATAGAATCGAAAGAGGACTGAACACTGTCCACCATACGAGTCCATGGTACAACTCGTACCCTTGCTTATGGCTCATGGTAAGCCACTTGTACTCAGATCCAAATTAAGTTTCAAAGTTAAAGATTAAGTGAAGGAAATAGCAAAACCCAACAACTCATACCTAACAATACTACCTGTACCACTCAAGTCGTATCTATTCCAGGAATAAAATTCAACCCATCATCCATCACTGGTCGGCGTACGACACCATACTACTCATACCCCTGTGTATAACTCGTTCCCCTTAGTCGTATCTTGTCCAGAAAGTAGAAATCCAAGAAATTTTCTAAGGGTAAAAAATCTAGGGTTTTATACACCTTCACGGTTAGCTATTACAACCCGCCATTATTTCTTAATTAAAATATTTAGCACACAACCAAACTAACAATTTCCAGGGGTCAATTATCAAGGCATTATACAGTGGTATCGTCATACCGACTATAGCTTGCAAACAATGTCATTAGCCAACACTTAGGGGATTCCCATGTACCCCACAAGATCTCTAATTAAACTAAATCCTAGGCCACCAAGGCCTTTCCAAACCATCTATAATAAACCAAACCAATTTAGGTTCCATTACCATATTATGCAATGCAAAGATTTTTAGAATAGTAAAACTATGTGATAAAAATAATTCTCCTTGGTGTTTTAACAAACATGTTGAGGGCATACGTTTCCACAGCCAAAAAAAGTATCAATTGACTATTCCCATGTAACCACATATTCAAACCATAATTAAAACATGAAAAACCATAAATAAGACATGGGAAAACATTATTCAACCATGAACAACCAAAATAAATCCACAATAATATCATGAAAACCATTTATTAAAACATTCTATTAGTTGAACTACTAATGAGGGAGGAGTAACATGCCTTAGACACTAAAGAAGATGGAGAGAATACCTCTTGAAAGCCCCAAATTGATTGACTTGAAGAAACCTTAGACTTTTCTTAAACTAAGATCTTGAGAGAGTTTAGAGAGTGTTTGGTTGAGAATTATAGGTTAATGAGGCCTCCAAAGGTGTTTTACATCATGGGGTCAAAAGGAGTTAAGGGGGTAAATGTCCAGAATTCCCCCAACGTAAAATGTAAAAATCCCGTAGGTGGGTATGATTGGACCTCTCAACTCGTAACCACATCATACGAGTGGTACCCTCAAGTCATCACTTGATCAAAAAGTTGGACACTATATTTTGTCTAACATATGACTCCCTTGCTTAACTCGTATCATCACCATATGACTAGTACTATTCCTGTCGTACCCTAGGAAGAACATCAAAGGATAGACACTGGATAACATACAGTTTAGACCCTACCTCTCGTCACTCAAACATACGACTCGTCACCACCAACCCGTAACCACAATAGAGACTCAATTACCAAACACTAGACACCTTAAGAGTTGGATCAGCTGGCTCGTACCTACACCATACGACTAGTATGGTGAGTCATATGATGATCAGAAAGATCAAGACTCAAGAAACTTACAAGGACCAGAAAATAGGGTATTTCAATTAGTATGGGACGACCTGACTAAAACTTTCTAAATTTAATATTTTTGATCAGCCTGAAATCATCCCACTATTACATGATTTTTCCTGCTATAGTAATATCGTCATAGCGGCTGGCAGGATGCTATAGCAAGATGATGAGACTAGAATATCAGGTGCAATAGTAATATTTTCCTTTCTCTTCTTCAGTTGTACGAATGATGAGGATTTTTCCAAAAACCCTTTTTGGTTTACCTTATGGCCATGACTTAATGGAAAGAAGGGATTTTGATCGGATAAGGTGAAACCCATAATTTTCCCATAGATTCACGCAAATAATCACTAGCATGGAGTTAAAATTTAGGTTCCTACCTCTTTAGCAGTTGCTCACATATAGGTAGGATAGGTATAACTAAGAAGTTTATATCGGGTTTAGAAAACTTTAGCATGTTGTAGGTTGATGGGAGACTTAATGCTTAGGATTTTAGGAATTATATTTGGATAGATAAAATAGTGGAAAAGTCGATGCAGTTATTCTTATGATGTTAAGTCTATCCATTAATTTATGTGTTTACCTTGTTGTTGTTCACCCTTGCATGATTAAAATGATGTTGTGCCAAAAAATTACATTAAACCCATTTAATGCCATAATTAGAGGTGGTAGTATTGGGGGTTCTGAAGAATCCATGGTGGTAACTAGAGAAATGGAAAATTGGTAAGATATTAATATTGAATAAATGGTTGGGGTGTATTGTGGCCGGGTCATATGTGAAAAATTGTAGGTCATGGTTTAATATTGTTAAAACCCAATATGTTTTTTGTGTGAGTGGGAACTATTCCTTTATATCACTTATTTCAATGCATGTTAAAGGAAAGTGAATGGCTAATTGATATCCTAAGTGTTAATCATATGCAAACAACTAATGGATAATCGGCTAATGGCTATCCTTGAGGTGAGTAACTGGATATCATACGACTCCATCTAGAATGACACAGGCAAGGAAAATTTAAACTGGGAATGTTCTAATTAGTATTTGGCCATTGAAGAAGTACAAAGTCAAGGATAATCAACTAATGGTTATATTTCAGCAGAGTAAAGGATAATACAAAGGGCTTGTTTAATGATGAAACTTGAGATTGGTACTTATGTGTATTGGTATTTACTGAATGACTATGAATATGTAAAGTTTGATTGTTTGAATTATTATGGAATTCGTGGTTGGTGAAAGTTCATAACTTGGTTATCTGTTGATGATTAAAGGAATAATTGTCATGTGATATAATTGGAAACTGTATGCTAAAATGTTAGGCATAGACTTATTATTGGTCAAATGGTAAGGGGAAGAATGATTTATGAGTGTGGGAACTCTTGTTACAATAGTCAGTATTTGGTTAAGGACCATGGAAAAAGGGTTATTATTGCATAATAGTGGGATTTTTGTAATGAAAACTTTTGTGTTGTTATTTATAACTGATAAAAGTAATCTAATGCCAAGTTGTTGTTTCATGCATTGCTAGGTTCAGTCATGGAATTATATTATAGGCTATAATGCGATTTCATGTGTTATTGCTAGAAACAGGATAGGGGAATATGGGAATTTGCAGGAAATATTAAAATTTTGGGGTTGCTACTGTTGGGGCTACCATAATGGTACTAACACGCTATAGTTATCCTGTTATAATGAGAATTTTTCCACTATAGCGGTATAGCCTTAGCCTCTACAATGGGATGGACAAGGATAAAACCCATGTCAGGTTTTCCCCTTTTTTTCACTTTTGGCCTGTATTATCTGCTATTTAAGCTATGTGCTACCACATGAATTGTAATTGCATAAAGAAGGGTAAAAGCATGCATACGTTATGAAAAGTTGTTAGAACTAGAATTCCTGTGCATAAAATAAAGGGAAAAGGGAGAAATATTATTTTTTACATGTCCCAAACACGAGCAACCCTAATTAATAAAAATGTATAAAAAGGGAGAGGGGTTGAACTTGTATGAACCAAAAGGCCTAGCTGGATTTTGTGTCACCATCATGGGCTATCAGGGAGAGGAGTTCTTCCTCTATATCACTAAATAAAGTAACTCCTACATATATTTTTTCTCCAATGGGGACTCTCTTGATCTGTGAATGCACACCTAAACATGTCATTTACGGTCTTCTACATCTGTATGAGCATATGGTCCCTGGAATGCCTCCTCTTTTCTCTTATTCAAGCGTTATGGGGAGAGCTACATAGTCTTGGTTAGCGGGATATAGGGATGCGGAGATGGAAAGGGTTGTACACTTGAGAAAAGTGGGTATGCTCCATGACCTCCTCACAGCGGCCAAGTCTTCCTCCAGTCGACTACTGGAAATTAGGGGCTAGGACTGAGAAGGAGGGGCATCATCATCATCATGATCCTTCTCGAAGGCCTAGATGCTCTTGGTGTCACCCACCTTTCTTTTTATTTCCCCCTTGGACATGACCATCTTCACCTGAGGGGTAAAAGGGGATGTCTATCTCCAGTGTCAGCATCTTTCTCAAGCACATCAATATGCCTACATAGAGCAAACACTAAAATAGGAAGGTAAGGTCCCTTTTTACTTCTTCGGTAGAAGTCCTCCTGCTCAATCACTATTTAAGACTTATATTCAGCGGTATGTTCTATATAGCACAAGACACCACCAGAGCTCGAGGGAAGGTCATGTTGAAAAGGTTATGTGATGAAAGAATCCTCTAGGAACCAAGTTTAACCACCTTCTAGCATCAACTGTGAAGTACGTGCTATTGATCTCCTCAGTAGTGGGCCAGTTGATTTGGTCCCTCTTATTATCCACATCCAAAGTGTCCTACAATCACTTTATATCCATCTCTTGAGCCTTATCCATGTACCCAATATTAGAGATATTTGACACTCCCAACACCTCATTAATAGTATTAGTGTCCACAAGGACATTCACTCCCCTAATATAAATGGTGTCATTAGGGTCATTTTAAAGCATGATAGGGAGTATGACATAGAATTCCTTCACCCATCTTGAGACCATAGATGGGGGAACCTCCACCAGTAGCATCCAACCAACTTTTGATAGCCAGTTATAAAATTTAGGTGCCTTAGTCGTCACCCCCTTCATCACAAAACCCCACTCAGAGTAGAATCTTATTCTCTGATACTCCAAAAATCTCTCTCAATAGTTTTCATCACAAAACCTCTTGAAGCTGGGGGCATCTATTTGATTTTTAATTATTGGGATAATAAATCAGTAAAATTATGGTAAGGAAATGTTCTAGAACTAATAACATTGTTAAGAAAACAAATTTCAAAAAAAGGCCCAGTCTGGGCCTAACTGGGTGGTACTGCCTGCAACCTCCAGCTATAGTAGGCTATACCATGCTATGGTGAAGTAGCTATAACTAGAATTTTTCCACTATAGTGAGGTGTCCATAGCGGGACAAGGCCTCTATAACAACTTTTATCATCCCCTAGCTCCACGGGATGCATCAAAGGCATCCCTTAGACAAAGTCCAATTTTTGGCATTCCAACCCCAAATCAATATTCATAAAGTACCTTAAAACTCTTCATGCAAAAATTTGGGCATGATAACTCCTAAAACATGTGCAAATTGCCAAAAATAAACCAAGAACAACCCTTTATATTTCCTATTATTTTAGACCTAAATCGATCATGAAATTCATAATTCTTATGATCGAATGCTATAGAATTGTTGTAAACATAAGGAAAGACCACATGCTTACAAATTTTGGCCAAAACAATTCCAATTTCAATATTTTCAAAATAACCCAAAACTTATTCAATTTCTATGAGTTCAAGCGAAAAGCACGCAAAAATGCGAGTAATGATGTAAAGAGATGAAATATAACTATAATTACTTTTTTTGATGATATAAGCAAAGTGATCTCAGAGGGGATGGGATTTTTTTAGGGAAAAAAGGGAGAAATCAGTAGGAAAACCATTTCACTCCTTTATATTGTTGGCCCCTACAATAGCGGGATCTAATCTCAAGGTTTGAAATTTTTTATCCGTTCTGCGTTGAGTCATTCTCTTTCTGATATATTGATGAGACCCCAAATACCTTGGAACTGGAGAAATGTTTTACCCCAATTAACTTCATTCAACTCATTTTTAAGGAAGATTCATTGACAAAGAAGAGTAGTAATAAAGTATGGTTTGAAATTTTAAAATTCCAAGAAATTGAAATTCGGTATTTCACTTAAATCTGTAATAAATTATCATTAGAAGGGCATTATAGTTCAAACTTAGACTCCTACCATTCTATTGTTATCGTGATCATTCGGGGATGAAAAATGGACACACATGAATATATTGTATTGAAATATTCTATTATTATTAAGAGATATCTTTTTATGGGTATGAGCTATGGTGAATTTTAGAAATATGGTCTCGAATTAGTATGGGACGACGTGACTAAAATTTTCAAAATTTAAAGTTTTTGGTCAGACTGAATCATCCTGCTATAGTGGAAATTTTTCCTCTATAATAGTATCGTAATAGCAGCCGACAAACCACTATATCAGGATGATGGTACTAGAATCTAAGGTGTAATTTTAACATTTTCCTTTCTCCTCTTTAATTTTAAAAGGGATTGGCTTGAACCAAAAACCTTTCTGAAGTTATCTCAAAGCATTGGATCAATAAAGAGGAGGGATTTCGCTCGAATGAGTGAAATTGATGATTCTCCCATAGATTTCACACTAGAACTCTGTAGTATGGATCCAAAACTTGCGTTTGCGCCCTCTTAGCAGCTGATTAGCATCTAGGTCGACTAGATTTAACTGAGCAATTTAGACCTGGGCTAGGAAGAATAAGCATGACATAGATTAATGGGGGATTTCATTATTAGGCCTTCAAGCATAGTGATTGGATGGATAAAATAGAGGAAAATCTAATTAATTGGGTTGGAATTTTTTATTATTATTACAATATTAAACCTGTCCATTAATTATGTGTTTACCTTATTGTGTTCACCCTTGCATTACTAAAAATGGTGTTGTACTCACTAATTGAGTTAGAAGTGGTTAGTTCTGGTAGAGTTCGATGAACCCAAGGTGGTAACCTGAGGAATGGGAAATTGATAAGGTATTAATGTTAGGATGAATGGTTGGGGTGTATTATGGCACATGTCATTCATACAAAATCGTAAGTGGTGATTTAAGGTAGTTCAAACCCAATTTATTTTTGTGAGCATGATAACTATGCCTTTATTGTTACAATGCATGTTCAAGAAAAGTGAATAACTAATTAATATCCTAAATGTTAATCGCATGCTATGAGCTTGTTGGTTTTTAAAAGTGTTATTTCTATTATCATTATGATTTTGATTGTTGTGATATCTATTATTATTATAGGATGTACCAGTAGTTGGACATCTTTATGAGATTTTTATTCATTATAGGGAGATGTGCCGCTATTTGGACATGTTCTCAGGATTGGTTGATATAAGGTTGGCAGACTCTGGATGTTTGAAATTTGTGGTACATAGACAAGATCTTATTCGTTATAGTTCATGGCTAGTTGGAGACCATAAGACCCTTAGCAAGTATGTACACAATACACGTAAGTGTGACAGTTCCTTGAGTGAATCAAGAATTATGGGCTTACTTGTTATATTGGTTATATGAGTGCATTGAGTTATTTGTTACTTGTTATTTATTATGCTATATTAGTTTCTTGACTGAACTAGTAAATTATATGTTGACTTGTTACATGGGTTTGTAGAGTGAAATGGGTTATTTATTACTTATCATTTATTGTGTTGTATTAGTTCTTAGAGATACTTGGGAAATTATATGTTGATTTGTTATATGGATTCCTAAAATTAACCAGGCTTATATGTTGACATGTTATAATTGGTTTCTTGGTATAAAATAAAATTCATGATTATTATCACTATTATTAATTGGGATAGATCCTTGAGTGGTCCACGCTTAATTGCAAGTTTTGGATGTAACTCTATGTTTTCTTCATACTTGTATAACTGAAACATGGTTGATTTACTTGATTAAGTCAAGGTTGTTGGCTTGGAGTATTGTTGGCAATCATGGTTTTGCTCTGACTTGTTATATTGTTGGCTTATATTGATTGAATCCTTTGGTATTGATGAAAAAGGTTAGGTGTTATGAAATTAAGCTAAGGCTACCTGGTACATGTTCATGTTTGTAAATTATGGTATTTATATCATCGGTGGTCTATTGGTTATTGCAGTTGATGCCAAAAAGGCGGGGTATTTCTATCTTGTTATTTAATTCGCATAGGCTTAAATGAATCTAGAGATACTAGGGTACTACTGCATACCTAAATAGTGGGACAAAGTTAAGTATTACGTAAGGTTTCTAATGACGAACTGTTAAGAGTAAGAATTCTCGAGGATTGAGTATCGTAGAGCTCATAGTTAATTATAAAATAAGCCTTGACTTGATTAAGTAGTGGATATATGGTGATTAGGGTTGAAAATGATAAGGCTATTACAAGCTAAATATGTTAAGGGATTACTTTAATGGAAGACATCTGGCTAAATAACTCTCAAGATGTATGTTTTCTTTATGGATATTTATGTGATTTAAGTTGAGTAGGCCGATAATGCTGACCAGTACCTGTTATTTGTACTGATACTGCTCTTGGTATATGTTTTTTGGGAGTATAGTGTAACACCCCATATTTTTGGGCTAGAATTTGAGTTGTCGTTCCTACGTGTATAAACCCAAACCCAATGATTCTATGTCAACATAAGTGTTTCTATCAATTTAGTTTTAGTGAACGTCTCAACTTGGGTCAACTTCAAACGACTAGTACTTCTTAAATTTAAATAGATAGGTGGCCTACTATATACTAAATGAAATATCTTTGAGTCTTCTTTCCAAAGCATCCAATTTCACCTTGATCCGATATTGGAGTAGAAAGTTATGCTTATTTTACTTGGGAGCATTTGTCTATCGAAAAGTGACGACTAGGCTAACGATCCGCTGGCTAGGTGACAACTAAGGTGACGAGCCGTCATCTCAAGTCATTAGCCTTAACCAGAAAAGGGAAAAATTCATCTTGAACGTGACGACTAGTGTTACAAGACGTTACCTAACTGACGGGTCGTCAACCTTGTTGTCAACTGAAGAATTTATGTAATTTTTTATATTTCTTTAGGGGTATTTTGGTCTTTTTCTCACCCCAAACTCCTTCCCCACGACTTAAAAACACTAATATGTCCTATTATCTTCAATTATACAAATCAAAACACTACTCTCTCCTCTCTAAATCTCTAATTCATTAACACTAGGGTTTTCTTAAGGTTGGTCATATAAAGCTTCAAGCGTTGATTTCTCTCTATAATTCTTGATATCTCAAGCATGTTACTCTTCCTCAAATCTTATTTTATCGAAAGAATGTGTTTATAATTATATCCATTTAATTTTATTGATGATTTTAAATGTAGGTTGAGGGTTATTGAACATTATTAAATTAATAGCTTTTCCTATGGCTTTTATGAATCTTGTATGGTTTGAATTTATGGTTTTAAATGTGTGTGGTGCATGGGAAAGGAGAATAAACTAGGGGGGGTCATAGTTTCCCCCAAATTTGTGAATTTGATAACTGAATTGGTATAACCCCAACCCAATCTTGTGAAATTAGCTTTGAATATGAGTAAATATACATTAAACCATCTTTTGAATTATTGCATGCAATAAAAGGCCTAACGAAACATGAATTGATTTTAATAAACCTTTGGGTTTTCGTATTCCCCATATGAATGAATAATTGAACGTAGAGGTATCATGAGTTCCCCCATATGATGGGTAATTTGTGACACCCCAAGTGTTGGCCTCTTGAATTCCTGAGTTTTTACACTCACTGCCTAGACTATGACTCCCTACGAGTCATAGGGTGTCATTATGGGTCATAGGACCTTATTCGTAGCTTAACCAGAGTGATGCCCAATGATCCTATCCTGAGTACAACTTGGACCCTATGTAGTGTAGGGTCACGTTACGAGTCGTATAATGGTTCTCATGTCAAACCAGTAATGGTTGCCAATGTTTCTTATTTGCCTATGATTTGACCCCATGAGTCATAAGGTCTGAATATGAGTCATAGGGTACGACTCATGTTCAGACTAGTGTTGGTGCCTATGGGTACTGTCCAACCTACGACTAAATGTCACGAGTCATAGGGTGACCTCACGAGTCATAAGGTCACCCGTAACGACTGGACGACAGTTTGTAAATCTTTTTATTAAGGGTGATATGGACATTTCCCTGTTTCCCCACTTAGATGCCACATACATAAAACACCAAAGAGTGGTCATTATCAACACTTGAACATATCAAACACTCTTTTTACTCTCTCAAATTTCCCATTCAAAGACAAAGTTAAGGTTTCAAGAAATTGGTCATCTAGGGCTATAAGAGTGGTTTCTTCTTCAAATTTCTTAGGGATTAAGGCATGTATCTCTCTCCCTAAACTTATGTTTTCATTATTGTATGAATTTGTTTAATATTCACATGGTTTTGATGTTGGGTTTTGAATGATGGGTTGAGAGTTTTGGGTGTAAATTATTTAAATGTTTTTCTATGATTATTATGGATTTATAATGCATTGAATTGATGATTTGTGAAATCATTAGAGTACATGGGAGTGGTGAATGAAAAATGGGTACAAGGATTCCCCAAATTTGTAAACAATAGAACTAGGAGTACGGGGATTTCCCAAAATGATTAGATTTTGGTATTGAACTTGAAGAGAACCTCAACCCACTTGCATAATTGGTTTTGGAATGTGAATAATCTTTTGGATTGTCCTACTTTTCTTAAAACTAATGCATTTCATAAATGGATAACGGATAAGAATGATCTTAAAAACCTTGTAGGGTATAAGGATTCCCCCAAGTGAATGAATTTCTTGAAAACCATGCGGGATACAAGGAATCCCCCAATTTAATTTTAATAATGGAGTATAGGGTACAAAGATTCCCCAACTATTTGCATAATGGCATTTGCTTGCAAGCTATATTCAATATGACGATACCACTTAATAATGACTTAATGATTGAATCCTTGGACTAGTGGATAGGTTATGTGCAAAATTTTTTAATTGGGCTTAAAGGGGGTTATGTAGCTAGATGTAAAGGTGGAGGTCCCGAGGGACTAATACTGGAAACTCACGTTTACAAACGTGAGGGTTGGTCTATATGATCGTATGCTTATATCACACTATATGTATATTTGTCTCATAGATAGCGTTAGGTACAAGGAATCCCTGGCCTTATATGATATCTCCGATTCGTATGGCCAACACACACTTGGGATCAACCAGGGGGTAACAGCTGGACCTGTGGGTTGTTATTAAGACGGTCACACTACACATTCCAGGTTAATGATTTAAAGTTTATGCTAAGTTGTGTTCCCTACCCGAGCATGTAATATTTATTTATATTTATAAGCATATAATTGTGTACATTGGATTTTGACAGATTTTGAACTGTTGATTATGGCATTACTTTACCCCTTATCCCTGAGTTACATGCTAGTGCTTAACCCGCTAACCGTTTTTGGATATTGTATCCCCACGTGATGCAGGGCATAAAGACGCTTTTACTTTTCTAGCACAATGATAGGATTTTGAGGTGTCAACAACTAACTTGAAGTAGTGAGCTTCCATTCTCCGGAAGAGCTTCATTTTATGGTTTTGTTTCCTTTGGTTATAGACTTTCCTTAGGACATATTTTGGCTATCGTCTGGGGTATGTCCCGGCTTAGATTGATTTTTTGTTCAATTCAGTTTAGAGGCTTTATAGATTACTATGGACTGGGTATTGGTTATTGATATATCTAAGACTCCTTTGAGCTTATCTTTATCTATCTTGTTTTATATTCAGAATTCATCCATTTCTAGGGTATTATGTTCTGTTTGACTATACAAAGAGGTGGTCTTTGATCCACGGTGGACTTGGGATACCCGTAATAGCCAAGCCCTGGTTTTGAGTCATGATAAAGTTGGTATTAGAGCCTACGGTCATGGTCAATTGAGTTTCCAGAAAGTCATTTTAGGTAGAGTCTCTTTTATGGGTGTATAGCACGCCACACTTATAACAGAGAGGCTATGAGACATTTAGGAATGTTTCCTTTTCTTGTGTTTAACTGTTAGGATGTAGAGTCTAGGATGTTGAAATCTCTCCTAATTCCCATTTGTTTTCATTTCAGATCATGCCTCCCAGAAGATATGATGCTCGTAGAAACTCTTTTGTCCCACCTGAGGATAATGTGGATGGAACTCGTCCTACCTATAGGGTACAGACCCAATCTAGGGCTTCATCTTTTTATTTCCCCCATGGAGTTCCATCGGTTCCCATTGATCCTTTTTCCAATGGTGATACTTCTGCTCAGTCACCTTAAGAAGATATTGCCGAGTTTCGCCATTGTATTAATTTGTTGATCCAGTTGGTGACTTCAGTTACGTCAGTCGGATCTTGATGGTACTGCTATGAGTTCTTCTGAGGTTACTCGATTTAGACAGTTTATGTAGCTTAATATTTGAACGTTTACTGGCTCTAAGGTTAAGAATGATCCTCAAGGGTTCATAGATGATATGGAGAAGATTTTTCATATGATGCATGCTTCTGACTCCGAGGGTGCGGAGTTCTCTACATACTAGTTGAAGGATGTGGCGTATCAGTGGAATGAGAAGTGGGATCAGATGAAGGGAGAAAATTTTGAGCCAACTATGTGGGATGGATTTTCTAGTACTTTTCTAGATCGCTTCTTTCCTCAGGAGTTAATAGAGGTAAAAGCTAAGGAGTTTGTGAATTTAAAGTAAGGCAAAATGACTGTGAAGGAGTATTCCTTAAAATTCATCAGTTGTCTCGCTATGCTCCTAAGTTAGTGTCTAACATAAGGGCCAGCATGAGAAAGTTTGCTTCTGGGTCATCTCGAGACTTGATTCTTGAGTTCAATGTTGCACTACAGCATAATGACATGGATATCTCTAGGCTTGTGGTTTATATGCAGCAGGTCGAAGAGGAAATGAAGAAGCAAGCAGGTATAGAAGAAAGGCAATATAATAATATCAAATATTCAGATCAAGGTAGAGCTCAAAATCATAGTGGTAGAGATGGAAAGTAGTAGTGTAAAAAAATCAGAGAAGTCCTAACTTTTACTCGACGGCTAGTGCTCCTTATCCAAAGTCATTTGGCGATCGTCGTTCCCAGGATACTAGTGGGTTTAAGGAACAAGGTGCCCAGTCTCAGATTGGAGGAGCACAGTCATCCATAACCCATCTTTCTTTTCGGTTTTGTGGTAAGTTGCATCATGGTTTCTGTGGTGAGGAAAGGAATTGGTGTTTTAATTGTGGTCAACCTGGACACATGCAGAGAAATTGTCCCATGGTTAAGGTTGCTTCTGGGCTAATAAGGTCCCTATAGCTACTTCTTTAGCTCTGGCACTAAAGGGTGCTACTTTTAGCGCCGACATTGGCAAAAATCATTTGTATGCTCTTGCCACCTGTTAGGATTTTGAGGTGTCTCCTGATGTTGTTACTGGTATGTTACTACTCTTTTCCCGTGATATGTATTGTCTTCTTGATCTGGGGTCTACTCTTTCTTGTGTGACCCCTTATATGGTTAATCATTTTGGTTTTGGACCTGAGTCTATATTTTTTCCCTTTTTTGTGTGTACCTCGGTGGATGATTCTACAGTCGCTAGAAGATTCTATAGTGGTTGTGTGGTATCTATCTGTGGTAGAAAGATATTAGTGGATCTGATAGAGTTAGATATGTTAGATTTTGATGTTATTTTAGGGATGGATTGGCTCTATTCATGCTATGTATCTTTGGATTGTAAAACCCAAAGGGTTAGTTTCCAATTCCCAAATCAACTGGTGATTGAGTAGGAGTTAATTCCCTAGTGCCTAAAGAAAGGTTTATTTCATATCTTAGAGCCTGAAAATTGATTTCCAAGGGGTGTCTATATCATCTAGTTCGGGTTAAGGATTCTAGTTTTGGAGGTCCTTCTTTACTGTCCATCTCCATAGTTATTAAATTTCCTGAGGTTTTTCCTGATGATCTTTCTTGTATTCCTCCCAAAAGGAAAATTGATTTTGGGATTGACCTTCTTCTGAATACCCATCCTATTTCTATTTCTCCCGATCGAATGGCTTCGGCTAAATTGAAAGAACTCAAGGAGAATTTGAAAAATCTTCTTGATAAGGTTTTTATTTACCAAAGTATATCTCTGTGGGGTGCTCCTGTTCTCATCGTGCATAAGAAAGATGGGTCCCTTCGAATGTGCATTTACTACTGCTATTTGAATAAGGTGATAGTAAAGAATAAGTATCCTCTTCCTAAGATTGATAACCTATTTGACCAGCTTCAGAGTGATAAGTACTTTTCAAATATTGATCTTTGGTCGGGTTATTATTAGTTGAACATTAGGGAGGTGGATATCCCTAAGACTGCTTTCTAAACAAGGTATAGTCTATTTGATTTTTTGGTGATATCTGTTGGTTTTACTAATGCGCCAATGGCATTTATGGATCTTATGAACCAGGTATTCCAATAGTACTTGGATTTGTTTGTGATTGTGTTTATTGATTATATTTTAGAATATTCTAAGAAAAAGGAAGATCATGTCGATCACCTCCGTATAGTATTGCAGACACTTAAAGATTAGCAGTTGTATGCAAAAGTTTCTAAGTATGAGTTCTGGTTGAATGCTATTACTTTTGGGTTATGTTGTTTCCAGTGACGGGATCATGATGGATCCACAAAAAGTTATGGTGGTTATGAAGTGGCTTAGACCCACGACTCCAACCGATATTCGGAGCTTCTTGGGTTTATCCGAATATTATAGAAGGTTTGTGGAGAGTTTCTAATCGATTGTTTCCCCGTTGATAAAGTTAACTCAGAAAAAGGTAAAAATTTTGTGGTTCGATGCTTGTGAGGGAAATTTCAAGAAGTAGAAAGATAAGTTGATTATTGATCTTGTTTTGACCCATACCAGGGGTACTGATGGTTTTGTTGTCTATTGTGATGCATCTCGTGTGGGACTTGCTTCTTTTTTTATACAGCATGGCAAGGTGGTGGATTATGCTTCTAGGCAGCTGAAATTACATGTGAGGAATTATCCAACTCATGATTCGGTGTTGTTAGGTGTAGTGATGGCATTGAAAATCTGACATCACTACTTTTATGGGGTTCATATTGACATTTTATCAAATCATAAGATCCTGCAGTTCGTGTTCACCCAAAAGGAGTTGAAACTCAAGAAAAGGAGATGGCTTGAGTTGCTCAAGAATTATGACATTAGTCTCCATTGTCATCTAGGTAAAGCTAATATGGTTGTTGATGCTTTTAGCTGGTTGTCCATGGGAAGCTTATCTCTTGTGGATGGGGAAAAGCGAGGTTTGGTGCGGGATATTCATCTATTATCTAACCTTGGGGTTTGTCTTTTGGATTCCAAGGATAGAGGTGCGGTTGTTTAAGTGGTTGTGTAATCATCTCTTGGAGTTGAGGTGAAGGAGAAGTAAATTTTTGATCCCATCTTGATGCAGATTAAAAATGAAGTAGGTCAGCAGAAAGTGATGGCTTTTGAGATTGGTGGTGATGGTATTTTCAGATACCAAGGTAGGTTGTGCGTTTTCGATGTTGATGGGTTACGAGAAAGGATTTTGGATGAGGCTCATGAGTCGTGGTATACTATTCTTCCCGATTCGACAAAGATGTACCATGACTTGAAGGAGATTTATTGGTGGAATAACATGAAGAGAGATGTGGTGAATTTCGTGGCTAAGTGAAAGGATTGTCAACAAGTGAAGGTTGAATACTTGAGGCTTGGTGGGTTGTCTCAAGAGATTGAGTTGACCATACAAAAATGGGAGTTGATTAGTATTGTAATATCCCATAAGATTCTACGCTCGTTTCAGCTCTTAGTTGTATGTTTAGGGGGGTCCAAGTCATAAATTTTACACTAAGTGTAGGGGACTTAGTCATTTTTAAGACCCTAAGATGTCTAAGAATTTATTTTTGGCCTTCCTCGAATATAAAATATTGATATATAAGTTGAAACATGTTTAGGGATGTTAAAGGGGTGTCCCAGTAGAGTTTCAAAATTTTCAGAAGTGGTTTGGGGTATTTTTGTACCTCCGTGATAGGGACTGTGTCGTGCCACAAAGGCAGTGTTTATCATACATTTTAATTAAGGGACCAAGGGGCATTTTGGTCACTCCCCATCACCACCAATCGACCAAAACATAAATTAAAGCACCAAAAAAGGAATTATTTGTCCATTCTCATCAGTTAACACTTACATAAATCCTTCCCCTATTCCCAAGAACAAGAAATTCAAACTTTCTTCTCCAAGAATTCAAGAATTCAAGAATTCAAGAATTCAAGTTTCAATTTCAAGTTTTCCTCAATAATTCTTCCAATTGACGTATGTGAGGTATTCATCAACAGGTTCCTTCCGCCCACTAAGCCCTAAAATCTCCTTTTTGGTTTAATTATGAATTTTATCCTCTTTTGTGAAATTATCATGCTAAATATGAATTTAATCCATGTCTTTCTTAGTAATTTGAATTCAAGCCACATCAACATGTTTTTTCATTTAAATTAGGTTATTTCATGTTTTAACTTTCAATTACCTGTGTCATATTCACTTGATTTCATGTTAAATCATAAAGTTATGAATTAACCATAGAAATATGTCGCTATCTCAAGTTTAACACATCCCCATTTTCAAATTCATGTTTCTCACCCACTTATTGAAATGTCTTATGTTTTGGGTCTTTGAACTATGATTTTAAACCAACTGTTTTGAGCGTTGTTATCATATTTTTTAGATTATTCAGTGTTGGAAGGTTATGAACACCCGATACCTATCTGTTTATACATGACATTATTTTCAAGTTACAAGTTAGTTAGTCAAACCATGATTTTATTATTACATTCAGAATATTATGTCCATGCTGAGCACATATCAGTACAATACCATGTCATGTTAAATCAATAATACTACCAGTTTCAGTTCAGTTGAGAGTAGAATTTAGCACCGAGTGAACGCAGAGATGGAGGCTCTCCCGTCAATTTAGATAGAGTCGTTAGTGTCAATCCCTAAGTTCCAGAACTACGGATCCAACGTAGGTTATGAAGGGTCACCCGTCAGTTTAAGCTTTACTTTCTCTCAGGGGTCATTCGTCAGTTTAGACTTGACACCCTGGTCCTTCAAAACAACAGATTAGTGGATCCACATATCCATGTGTTAGTACCCGTGGCAAGGTACTGAAACCCTTCCAACTGGGGATATAGATTAGACCTCAATAACTCAAATTGGGGCATATCGGTTAGATGATAGCTCCGACAGTTTTAGTCAGTACTCAGTCTATATTAGTTCTGGTTTGCTTGACCAAGTAGTCAGATTTTCAGTTATTTAGTTTTACATATTTTTTCAGTACATGCTTTAATTGGTCTTGCATTTTTAGTTTTTTTTATGATCATGTATCCATGTTTTGTTCCACATGTATTTCAGCTATTCATTACCTCACATACTAGTACATTTAAAGTACTGATTGCATATTTTTCTTTTACGTTATGTTGTCTTATAACATAGGTCCAGACGCTCAATTTCCTAATCATTCTTAGGCATTTCAATATTTTCCCCAGTAGCAGTAGTGGTGAGTCCTCATCCATCAAGGACATGACATATTATTACAGTTATTTTAGTATTTCCTTATGTTCAGCCAGTCGGAGTTAGTTGGGTGTTTGTCCCATCAACTCCTTATGATTTTAGAGACTTTCAGACAGACATGTAGTCTAGTTTTCAGTATTTATCAGATGTTTCAGACATATTTTATTTAATTTCAGTATTCTAGTTGATAGTACTTTATGAGTTTATCTTTCGTATATGTTGTCTCCTTATTATTTTATTCAGTGCTCAAAGCTGGTACCAGACCATAGGTTATCTTGGGGTCACCTGTGGCCTTAAGCACCATATCACGTCTAGGGGGTAGCCTTGTGTCGGGAAAAACATGGATTTCATTACCGATCTTTCGTGGTCTCATAGTCAATTTATTTTGATTTGGGTCATCATGGATAAGATGACTAAGTTTTCTCATTTTTTGTAAGTGAGGACTAATTATGCGGCAGAGGATTATACAAGGTTGTTCATCCAGGAGATCGTCAAGTTGCATGGTGCTCCAATTCGTATCATCTTGGATTGAGCTACGTAGTTCTTGTCTCACTTCTACATTTTTTCAGAGAGGCTGGGAACTAAGGTGAATATTAGCACTTTTTCCACCCTCAGATGGATGGAAAAGCGGATAGAACTATTCATAACTTAGAAGATATGCTTCGAGCTTGTGTGATTGACTTTGGAGGTAGTCGGTTGATCATTTGTCTCTTATAGAGTTTGTTTATAATAACCACTATCATTCCAACATTTAGATGGCTCTATTTGAGTCTTTGCATGGTAGTAGATCGTCATATGATATTAATAAAGGTTAATGGTTGAGGCATAAGTCTAAATAAATAATGCTTGAAACTATGTTACCAGCATAGGTTATGGATCGTACTGTTGGTTTAGGCGACTTCTTCTTGTGCCCCTGGTTAGGGCTTATTATGGATCTTTAAGTAGAAAATCATGACATGTATATCCCATACCCAGTAAAGCATCGAATGTCTTAGATGATCGAGTTGAAATCAGGCTCCATGCACTCACGTAGTGGTTTATGTAGGTTATATTAGTAGATTCTCATAATGAACTAATGAGGATAAAAGGTCTTAACATTGAACATTTTATTGCTTTGAGTTATATCTTTCATTTTATTATCATTTATTTTGTTGGTTCATGTTCTCTCTGATACTTATATGTTATCTTTTGGCTATTTTAAATACTATATATCACGTTATTTGGTACTGTATCTTTTTATGATGCGAACTTAGGTACTCAGGATCTTGTCCATATGCTACATTAGGATCTATCTCCTCAGCTAGTGGTGAGTCTTTTTTCACATTCAAAGGACTTAGTTTGAGGTTCAACTCATTAACTTTGCTTACTTTTTCTAAATAAATGTAGATCAAGGGCTTTGTCTCGGTAGTGAGTACCCAATCTTGTTATTAGAGGCTTTATAAACAACTAGTTTGATCAATCCATTAAGATTCAATGTTCAAAATTTGGTTTGACTCTTAAGAATTTTTATTAAGTACTTTACTCTAATTAAAGATCTATTTTCATTATATGCTTCTTAGTGCTTCCATTTTATTTTAATACATGTTCTAGTAGTATACCAGGCCAAGGGTACGCAGGGGTCAGTAGTGGCCTTTGTTGCTGGTCTCGCTCAAGATGTATGCTTGGAGCGTGACATCTCTTTACAATATGCTTTCAGTGTAATCTAACTCTTCTTTAATAATTCAATTCAATGATTTACCCTTACAACTCAGAACAACTCTTAATACAAATCATCTAAGAAATGTAAAAGGTTACATTGAATCAAACTTCTAACAACAAGCACGATTTTGAATGTACCTTGATCGAAACATGTTCTTTATAGTTGTTAGTTGATTTGTAAGGTAAAAAGAATACTCAGTGTTAAGATTTTAATTTTGCTCTCCATTTGGTGACTCTATTTTGTTCCATCTTTTGCATCACAATGAGACACTTTATATAAGAGAAGATAGACACTTCTTGTGTTCCCAATTCAACATGGATTCATTTAAGACATTTCAAAAATCAAATATCTAAGTTTAACTTGATTTGAATCTTCATATGTTGAATATTTTCTTATATTTTCAAAGCTTCTTTTCATTGGTAAATATGACAATCTTTTTATATTTTTGTTCCTTATTTTATTGGATTTGTCATTATCCTAATTTCTCAAGGAATCTTTCTTCACACTTGAAATCTCTTTTGACTTGATCAACAATATCCTCCAATTCATGAATATTATTGTTCCTTCATTGTTTTGTCACTATTTATGATGTATTCTTGATAGCAGTTGTAACTTGTACACGCGGATAGGAATTGATTCTTATAGTATTTTATCCTGAACACTAATACTACTTTATTGATAACTGTGAAAGAATTGAGTCTTACATATACTTGTTAGGTTTTGCTACATATTTTTTAATCATCAATTCATTATTTTAGCTTTAGAGCATGATTCTCTAGATCACATTGATCTTAGCTCAACAATTTTCTACTCTTTGATGATGATAAACTGAACAATCCAAAAAATATATAACACTTCATTATAGTCGCATGTTCTCTTAGGTGAAATTCTCTCTCCTAAGAACCAACTTAAGGTCGATCACATCATAACTTAGTATGATCTGAACTCTCAGCTAAGTCATTTATGGAACTAAACCTTCCTCTCTTTGCAAATCAGTAGGTGGATAGGCTATTTGAAGTTAATCAGATATATATTATATTTATGCATGGAGCAGGTTCACTCATAACTCTTTCTTTAGGAACTTGTTTTGTTCAACAACTATATTAGTGTAAACAGTTCAAGAACCACATTTTTTCTTCATAGTGATCATCAAAATTATGTAGTATTTCAATACTCAAATCAAATACAACTCAATATTTTTCCTTTTTATATCATTAAAAAGCCTTTATGTATAGTGGATGAAAACATATCAATTAATATCAAACTCATGGTCACTTAGCTATACTAATATTTACATAATACTAGAGTAATAATATTATCCATCTCAAAAATTTATCAAACCTATGCTTAGAAAGACTTGAGAGAGTAGTGGGGATGCAAATATTATGTGAGATGTAACTACCAGTTGCATCAGAAAGACATTAAGAGAGGTGTTGGGTGTCTCAAGAAGCCACTCTGGCAAGCACCGAGGGAAGTACTGGTGGTGAAATAGAGAGGTAAAAGAAAAGGTGGAGGCTAAGAAAGGGGCTTACTTGAAGTTAGTTGAGAGTAAGGATAAGGAGGAGAAACATAAGAATAAGGAAGAGTATAACATTACTAGAAAAAAGGCTAAGTTGGCAGTTATGGTGGCTAAAAATGCAAATTTTGAAAACTTATACACAACATTAGAGGATAAAGGTGGCAATAAGAAGTTGTACAGGCTAGCCAAGGTTAGGGAGAGGTGAACTCGGACCTTGACCAACCGAAGTGCGCAAAGGATACAGATGATAGAGTTTTAGTAAAAGAGGTTCTTATTAGAAGAGGATCACAACCTTAATTACATAATGTAATACCCCGCAAGATCTTAAGCCAATTCAGCTTATTATTGCATGTTAGATGGGTCCAAGACATAGAATATTTCACAAAGTGTTGAGACTTAATCATTTCTAAAGCTTCTAAACTTCAATGAATTTATTATCGACCATTTCGGCCTTAGAATGTCAATTTTAAAGTTGATTCATGATTGGGGGAGTCAAAGGTACATCTCAGGTAAGTTTTGGAATTTTCGGACAAGCGTAAGGGCATGTTTGGGAGTCCAAAACAGCAGTAGCACGCGATGAGACCACGGAACATGCTCAATTTTGGTGCTTCAGAGCCCACAACGCATGCCCCATTCTGCTCCAGAGCCCATGGCGCACGCTCCCTTACTTTTTTAGCTTTTATTTAGCATATTTAAGGGCAATTGGATCATTTTTCCTCACTCAAAACCGTCCAAAACATAGAATTAAAGTCCCAAGGAGAATTAGTTGACCCATTATTCACTTTTTCTCAACAAGAAAACCCTAACCTCCCCCTAAGAACACCAAGAACTGCATTACTCCTTATTTAAGATAAGCAAGAATCTAAGTTCTCTAATCCAAGAAGTTCAAGGAAAGCATTCAAGAACATTTCTAAGGCTTCCAAGTCAAGCTTTCAATTTCAAATCAAACCAATTAAGGTATGTGGGGTTATGAACAAGGGTATCCTTTTACCCTTGTGCCCAAATCACATGAATTTTAAGATTCTATTTACTTGTTTTGAATTAGTGTTCATACCCAAGTTTCTATATTCTTAAAGCATGTGATTATAATGAGATTTAATGATGTAAGTATATCAAGAAGTGCTTATGTTTATGTTTTAACTTATGAGATTTATATTATGAATCAGATTGCACTATCTTGACTTGAGATTGTTGAAGTATTTCAAGATTTATATTGATCATGAAGTTTTGTTGTGAATTATCATGAGTTTAAAGCATGGGTTTTAAGCCCTAAGTTTATGTGTTACGATTTCAAGAAGATCATGCTCTTAAGTTTTATTTGATAAGTTTATACCAAGAATGAGTTTGAGATTTCAAGAAGATCATTCTCTTAAGTTTTATTTGATAAGTTTATACCAAGAATGAGTTTGAGATTTCAAGAAGATCATGCTTTAAGTTTTATATGATAAGTTTATACCAAGAATGAGTTTGAGATTAGAAGAAGACTATGATCTTAAGTTTATTTGATGGTTTTATACCAAGATTTAAATTAATATTGATCTTTTGATCCTAAGCTAAGATATTGAATCCACATTTGTTATTTTGATTACAATTTAAAGCAAAGAGAAGCATAACTGGTTTTCATTATAAACTTTTATGCTATTTTTAGGTAGATTTCCTATAGTATGAGCACTAAGTAATACAGGAGTAGTATTTAGCATCGAGTCTGGTATTCGTCCAATGTCACATGCCCCAGAACTATGAGCCAATATAGGTTCAGCTTATTTCCAATATGGACGAAGTTATAGATAGAGATCACTTTAGGTCCTATTCCGATGGTGTAAAGCCATGAGACTATACCCTGGAAGCCACATGGTGCTTACGGTCACAAGTGACCACAAACTAACCCATGAGTTAGTACCTACTGTGAGCACTGAGTAAAACTGATAAACAACATGCGCAGAAATTAACTAAAAATGCCATAAAGTTTTAGTATGTGAAAACAATACTGAATCATGGTTTTGAACTTCTGAAAACATACTAGCAATACTAATAAAATAATTGCTAATAACAACTGAAAACTGACCAACTATTTATACTATCCTGAAAGCCTCTAAACAGTCTGACTGTGGAGTTGATGGGACAAGCCCCCAACTAACAACAACTGACTACTGAACTAAACTGAAATAAACACAAATAGTCCTTGAAACATTAGGACTCACCACTGATATTGTTGCAGATGCGCTGGGAAGGTCTAGGTGTGGATAGGAACCTGAGCGTCTGAACCAATGATATGAGACATCATAGCACAAGAAATGAGTATGCGGTCTGCACTTTGAATGTACTGGTATGCTAAATGAGGTTAGGCTGACGTGCATGGTTCATATGTATGAAATAATAACTGAATAGCATAAGTTAATTGTATAAGAGTACATGTGAAACTGAAAATACTGTAGATGCAAGACCAAGCTCATATCATATCTGAAATAGTCTGAAACTGTAGTACTGAGATCTATAACCGAATAACTGATACGAATACGTGAATGCTGTAAAATCTGAGAATGCTTGACCAAGCATATAACATGATTCTAAAAATAGTCTGTAAACTGAAATACTAAAATCTGATAACTGTATTCTATAGTCAATACAGGCCTGAACTGAAGGATACTGAATACTGGACTAAGACTGTGGGAGGTATCATCTAACCGACATTCCCCAAATGAGCTAATTGGGGTTCAACCTGTAACCCCAGTTGGAAGGGTGTTAGTACCGTGCAACGGGTACTAACATATGACTGCGTGGATCCACTAAAGTATTGTCTCGAAGGGCTAAGGGTTACCCTGAACTGGCAGGTACCCATATGAGATCTACCCTCAAATGGCAAGTTAACATCTGAACCTACACTGGCTACATAGTTATGGAACATTGGCATTGCTACTAAAGGTCACACCCTCAACTGGAAGGTTAGCCCTACTCCATGGATTCACTCGGTGCTAAATCCTACTCCCAACTGAACTGACTCTAATCATTGTACTGAACTGAGCTTACTAACATGATGCACTAACTGAACTAATAATACTCTAATAGGTTCAAAATTCTTCTGAAAGAACTTAAACTAAGTAAACAGCTAAGTTTTTGGGCAGTCATAACCCCCAGGACTTGATATCAATGATGGCAAGATAATAGTAACACTTTAAGGACATGATATGTAAGCATTTATTCAAAACTCTTTCTTTGAGGCATTTCATCAAACACTTGCAATGCATGGCTTAAACATGGGAATAGTTCTATTTTAAAGCACTAGTAGTAGCATGATTTTGATACTAAATCCCCAAAATAAGGCTTAAATTAGCGGACAACAGCATTCAAACATATAGGGTTTGATAACCACAACAATTTTATGGAGACATGATATAGAATCAAAATTCATGGAGATTCATGGTTAAAATCACAATAACTTGTATAATTCATAACATTGGGTTCTTAAACTCCATGGGTCAAAAGGATCCAGGGATGAACATTTAACATTACTTAGTTGGTGAGATTTAGAAAGCTCTTGATGAATTCTTGAAGCTTGATCTTGAATGTTGGATGAATTAGGATTTTTTCTATAAAGAGGGCTACTTTAATTTGAGAGAATTGTGAAATAATGAGCAAATAATGCTCTCTTGGGGATTTAATCCCATATTTTGGTTGAATTGGGTAATGGAAAAGGACCTAAATGCCCTAGGAAAATCATAATTTAATAAACAAAAATGTGCCCAGTGACGCGATAGGGGATGCGCCGCGTCGATGGTATCGATGCGATTGCCGATGCGTTGTGTCGATGGTGACGATGTGATAGCCAACATGACGTGTCTTGATCGTGTTGGCTCACTATTTTGGTCATCCAAACGTATCTTAAACAATGTTCAAAAATTTTGAAACTCACCCGAGATGACCTATAGATAACCCTGATCATGAATCAATTTAAAAATTAACATTCTAAGGCCGGGAAGATCGAAATAAAATTCATCGAAGTTAAGGGGCCGAAATAAGGTTAAGTCTTTAACACTTAGCTAAATTTTCTAAGTCTTGAATCCCTTTAGTATGCAGCGTAAGACTGAAATGAGTTAAGATTCTTGCGGGGTCTTAGAGACGGCAAGGGTAGGATGGCTCTCCCCAACGTGTGTTTTTTCCTATTGGGGACAAGATGTTGGACACCATGATAGATCACATGGTGTATGTTGGTTAGAAGAACCTCCTAAGACAGAATAAAAGAAAAGCTTTTAGAACTAAGTGTTGTGGCTCACAAAGTTTATCATTATGCTTTACTACTCATATTTACGATTTCACAACATTGTTTATTCAAGCTCAAGGTGAGCTATTTACATTTAGCATGCAGTAATTGAAAATCTATAAGTACATTGAGTTATTGTTTTCACTTATGCATTCACCCCCACATGCTCAGTACATTCCAAAAGTACTGATCCACATATATGTCTATGTGTTACATTGCCTCATAATATAGGTACCAGTTGTAGACCACACCTCATAATCAGGCAGTGTACAACTTTCAGTCAGTACATGATGAGTCCTTTTGTTTTGAGGGCTTGAATTAATCATAGTTCTAGTAGCATCTTGTTTTCTTTATTCAGTCGTATTGATTCAAGATAACTCAGGGTCATGCCCCGTCTACCTATGGTCAATATTTGTAGAGTCTTCATAGACAGTCAGTGGAGTTGATGTATATTTATTTTAGTTTTATTTTGTATAACCAGAGTTGCAATCATTTTAATAGTTTTATTTTGAAGGTGTTCAACTAAATACATTTGTTCCACTTATTTCTTTCAGATTTATGTATTTTATTCAGTTGCTTATGAGTTATGTCAGCACAAAGGTTAGCTTGGGATCATTTGTAGTCCTAAGAACCATGTGACGTCTAGGAGGTAGTCTCGGGGTGTTACACATAAACTTTTGAACAAAGATAGGGGCACTAACATTGTGTTGTGGTACTTGGAAAAATCTGAGAAGCTTCACGACTATGATTTTTGTAGGGGAATTATGGTTGAGAAAGTTAAGGGCTCTATTCGTAGGATGTATATGGGTAGAGTGACTAGGCTAAATGAGATTTCAATAGATTTTTGGAAGTACATAGGAGGGGCATGTATGGGGTGGCAAACTGGGTTGTTTAATATCATTTTTAGTACGACAAAGATTCCTAAAGCTTGGAGATAAAGTAAGATGATTCCATGCTATAAAACCAACGATAACATTTAGAATTAGAACAGTTATAGGAGTATAAAGTTGTTAAGATATACTATGAAGGTTTGGGAGAGGGTAATAGAGTATTGGTTAAGAAGGATTGTGACTTAGATACATGCTAAGATGCTCGACTACTGAGGCCATCCATATTGTAAGGAGACTAGTGAAGCAGTATAGGGAGAGGAAGAAAGACTTGTACATTTGTTTATCTACTTCGAAAAAGCCTATGATAGAATCCCCAAGAAGGTTCTATGGAGGTTCTTAGAGGCTAGAAGTGCACCTGTGGTAGATACTAGGGTGATTAAGGATATGTACAATGGAGTTAAGAATCATTTTAGGACTATGAGAGAGAGTCAGGGCATTTTTCTGTCTTGATGGGATTACACACGGGATTGACTCTTAGCCTATTTTTATTTGACTTGGTGATGAATTTATTGACGTGGAAAAGTCAAGGTGATGTGCCACAGTGTATACTATTTCGGGATGATGTAGTATTGATTGATGAGACTCATGGTGGAGTAAATGCTAAGTTGGAGGTTTGAAAGCAAATTCTAGAGTTTAATAGGTTTAGATTGAGTAGGTATAAGATGGAAAATATGGAGAGTAAGTTCAGCAAGGTGACACATTTTCACGATCCAACCCAGGGTATGTTCGTGACAGGTATCTCAAGCCTACCGTGGGTCGGATACCACCCCCTTAGCCTTACCTCAAGATCATATAAATATAAAAAGCAAAAATCAACCAAAATAGCAATGAGAAGGATAGATATGTCAAATGTAAACTTTAAGAATAAAAAAAAAATAACCAATCCCATACTTGTCCACTAAAGACGCTAAAACCAGAAATGTCAACTAAGTCAGGACATGCCTCCGACAATGACCAAAAGAAATCCAAAATAAATACTAAGGTGGTACTAAAAATAATGAAATATCCGAACCTTCTAAAAGATGGTGGCTCACCACTTCACAACAGATCTACAAGAATACCAAATCACCTAATGTTGTACAAGAGCAATAGAAAATCCTTAGGATCCCCAGGGATGTTCAGTGGGGCAAGCCCTGGCATGTATCTCAGGAAAAGTGATAAAATAATACCAATATCAAAAACTAGTCAAAATCAAATATACAATAATTATATACATATATACGATACCAGGATAGGGATAAGGGTCATGAGCATGAGAGTTTAAACCATTAACCAGAACTGTGTAGCTCGCTCTATCCTAAAGGCACCCACAGATTATATGGGTTCATCTCCCCCTGCTAAAAGGGCTCAGTAAGTGTTAGTTGTACGAACAAAGAAATCCAAAATAAGGTCTAAAGACACTAAGTCTTTAGTCATCCCAAAAAATAATGTGTGAACCAAGAACACCATCATATAGAACCGCATACTGGAAAACGTGATTTTCACTGTTAGTCCCTCAGGGACTACACCTTAACGGTGAGCTACACAATTCCCTTTAAGCCCAAATTAAAATAGTTAGCGCATAAACTCATTAATTAATCAAGGAGTACAGTAATTAAGGCACTTACAACTCGGTATCGTCATACCAATTATGCTTTCAAGCTCATATAATCATGCCAAACCAATCCACATAACCATTAGACTTCCAAGTTTAATTTAAAATCTAAAACCATGTCCACCAAGGGCCTTTAAAATTCTTTTTAACTATTTATGCGTTAATGTGATGCAATGAGTTCATAAAAAAGTTGAGTTATGCAAAATATCCATATTCAAAACCAACTTTACAGAGTGGTTTGAGGTTAATGCCCATTATCAAGTCAAAAATATCAATTTGCAGAAACCCATGTTCCCCTTTCCAATTCTCATGCAGTCCAAAAACCACAAGTTTTAAGCATAAATTATTTAAACCATGGAAAAAGTAATTCACGTAATACTCATTAAAATTCCTCAATTCAATTTCAAATCAATCAATACAAACCACATGGATAATGAGTAAATAAATGCCACAATGTAAAATTAAGGCTAGTGAATGTGATACATGCCTGAAATACATAAGAAATTTAAGTAAATTCAAAGTTTTGAGCTTAGATAGTTAATCATCTATAAAACCCTTAAGGTTTCTTGGATGTTGAGTTTGAGAGATAAAAGAATGATTTTGATCTTTGAAAACTGAAGGAAAAGGGTTGATTTTATGTTTAAAAGTCATACAAGGGGTAAAAAGATCAAAAGCCTCTCACCTCAAGTGAAAAAACAAAAACTGGATGTATTTAATAAAGCAGTGTGGCACGCGAATATCACAGAGGCTAGCCTCATGACACGTTGCTATCACAGAACTCCAGTGGCATGACACGCCACTATCAAGGAGGCACACTGCCTCAAAGTTCCAAAATAGCCTCGAACCCGTTTCGAATATTCCAAAAGTTTTCCAAAACACCCTTTCAATATCCCTAGACTAATTCAAGTAAAAAATTTACATTACGCACGCGGGAGCATCAAAATAAAATTATTGAAATTTTATAGGGACTATCACACATGAGGCTGATGTGGTGGTGAAGCTTGATACTCAGGCGATCCAAAAGAGATACAGTTTCAAGTATATTGTCTCTATGTTCAGGGGAAATAAAAAAACTGTCAAAGATATCACTCACCGTATTGGGGCAGGATGAATGAAATAAATGCTCGCTTTCAAAATCTTATATGATAATAAGAGTGTTCCTAAACTCAAAGGCAAATTTTCTAGAGTGGTTGTTAGATAAACTATCTTGTATAGGATGAAGTATTGGACACTCAAGAACTCTCAATCCAAAATATAAAGGTGACAGAGATGAGAAAGCTATGATGGATGTGTTAGTTTACTATGAAAAATAGGAATGAAAATGAGGTTATTCAAGATAAGGTGGAAGTGGCTTCAGCAGAAGTCAGGATGTGGAAGCGAGGTTAAGATAGTTCGAACATGTGATAAAGAGGTGCACAAGTGTCCTAGTTCATATGTGTGAGAGATTATCTAGAGTTGGTATAAAGTGAGGTAGAGGTAGAAGAATAGTAGAAATGGGTGCATCCTTGGTAGTAGGTAGAGGGATTTTGTTTTGTTGTCTGTGCTAGTGGCCATAATGCTAATCTTTTTTTGGAGTGTGTTATTATTTGTCGTCTTATTTAGTGATAGTCTTGTTTATGTTATTGTTTGGTGTGTTAATACTTATTATTTTTTCTCCCTTTACTATTTTTATTTTGAGCAAAATATCTATTAAAAATGGCCTCTCTATCTCACCACTAAGGTAGTGGTATAGACCGCGTACACATAGTTTCTCTAGACCCACTTTGTAAGAATATACTGAATATTTTTGTTGTTGATAAGAATTCATTAAAGCCATGTAGAATATATTTTGATTCATTATTTTAATTCATACAAATCAAAATAAATAAATAATCACATAAGCATATAATACTTTCATGAAATAAGATAGTATTTAATTTTGATTTTATAAGGGTGACTAGAAAATCGGTTCATTTGTTAAAACAAAAAAGGTATTTTAAAGTGAGATTTCAAGTATTTTGTGAAGGGAAGTGTGAAATTGTTCAATATTTTCTTCTTATCTTCTTTAATTTTTGACTCATTCTTACAATGATAAACTTCTCAATTTTTATTAATATTATTCTCTTAAAATACAGAGCTTTCTTCTTTTTCTTCTTTATAGTCCACACCTTTTTATTTTTATTTTAGTCAGTACCTACTTTTTTGTTGATCTTTTGATTTTAATGTTTTTTGTTAAAGAAAATTTAAAATTTTAAAGTTGAAGAATCTCAAAATTTACGTGAATTGAAGAAGAATTTTAAGAATTAGTTAAAGTAGGGATAAAATAAGGTTAAATCTTTGTTATGGTTTCAAGCTTCAAATTTGACAATGACATGATTGTGATAGAATAATATCAAGATATGACTTAGAAATTTGACTTAACATTGTAGCAGTTTAAACAGGCTTATGCAACTTGCTATTAGGAAAGGATATTCATACCTGACTTGTCGTATGAACTGATTTTTTGACTTTATTTTCTCTAATATGGTTGAGTATTCTCAAGAATAAGATAACATCACTAAACCACGTCTAGCGTGCTAGATCATGTCACGCGTGCATAATATTTAAGGTATAAAACTGAGTCAAATATTTATTTTACTTTTATCTTTTAACACTATAACTAATCTTAAATAATTATAGAGGAAATCAAGAGAGTACTTGATTTCACCTTATTCAATCAAACTCCAAACAATTATTTTCTTTTCTAAAAATTAGGGTATGCATTCTTATTAATTATATACGAAATAATATTAGCCCATCGTATCTCTGTTACCGTAACCAGTTACGTCAACAATTGTGTTCTTCATGCATAACTTTGGAAGAATTAAGTTATTGTATGTTTTCCTTCTTTGTTCACCGGGGATCTAGAACTTCTACTGCTGCTCTTCTTCCAAACATTAGTATATGATTTATTTTTCGATCAAAAGTATTTTTCAACTTTTTTTCTACTTGATTACTCAAATTTATCAAATTTATTATTGCTTCTTATCTTTAAAGAATATGAGTTTTGCAATTATGAATTAGTTGAAAGTTTTCATACTTTGATCGATTGATCAAATATTTGTACTCCTTTCCATAAATTTAAAAGGCTCAAAGAATATTGTTTTTAGAAGTCATGTCTTTGTTGTATCTTCACATCCATTCATAATTTATCAAATAAACTTAGCTCCTTAGTTATACAACAACTTAGAACATATTTCTTCCAACATATACTTGTGGAGTGCTTCATCATTTGATCTACTTATCTTCATAATCTCAAAGTAGGATTTCAAATATTCATAATGTATCCTACATTCTTTTGATAAGATTTTAGAGTGAGGAGTTCTCTTTTTTTTGTCGTTGTTAAGACCTCTTTACATGCTCTAATTTTTTATACTTTAGTCTTTCTTTTTAACTCAAAAATGATTCTTAGAAGCTCAATCTAGCTTGAGTTACTTTATATAAGAACTAAAATGCCTTCTAAATTATTATGGATGTTGAGATAAGAATTAGTTTCTTGTTTCCTTATTTTCTCAACACAATATTTTTTCTCTGAATTGGCTTAACTTTGACATTGTATGTATTCATCAAATATTTTTTTTGTGTGTGTTTAATGTATTCATGAAATATCAAATGTCTTCATAGTGTAAATATGTGTTTAATAGATAAATCTACACTCATGCTTTAGATGTGATTGTAGATGCAAGAAATCACAATCAAGTAAATAGGATAAGATACAATGATTTAAGAAATAAGGGAAAAAGATTTAGAAAAAATAAAGGAAACTCTAATAATTAAAATATATTAATCATTAGATTAAATTCAAGAGGAAAAGAAATTAAACTCATACAAGAGGTTACTTACCCAAGTAACCAAAAGGGTACAATAAAGAGATAAAAGAGCTTTCCTCAAAAAGTACAAAGGAGCTAAGTTCATTCAAAAGCTAACCAATGAAATAAATCATAGCTTTTACTATTTATAGTAGACAAACTAATCTAATCTAATAACAATGTTATTGTAATAGCCTCAAAATTTGTATCATGATTTAATAGGCGTACATGCACTTTTAAGCATCGATATGATGTTGATTGGCCTTTAAATTTATTAGAAATTATTTATCCATGTTTTCAGTGTTTAGATGAGAGTATTCAATGTTAAAAGTTATTTATGCACTATGTTAGGGTCCTACGTATTGAGATGCACGCTATATATTAGAAGCAGCCCCAAAGAATAATACTTCTGTAACTCAATGTATTGGCATCTTGTCTAGCTAGCTAGCGCACCTAATTGCATGGCATGGTGGCTAGCTGATGAGCCCAGTAGTAAGTGAAAATTTTGGCAAAGGTCAGTAGCATTCCTTGGCCATATCATTTTCGGTGATGGCATTAGAGTAGATCCTCAAAAGACCGAAGCAGTAAGAAACTGGCCTCGCCCTGTCTCTCCATTAGATATCAGGTGTTTCTTGGGTTTAGCTGGCTATTACAGATGGTTTTTTGAGGGATTTTCTTCTATTCCATCCCCTATGTCCAGATTGACTCAGAAGAAAGTCAAGTTCCAATGGTCAGACCCTTGTAAGAAGAGTTTTCAGGAGTTGAAGACTCGACTCACCTCAGCTCTAGTTTTGGCTCTTCCTGACAGTCCAAATGGGTTCCTAGAGTATTGTGATGTATCCAGAGCAGGTTTGGGTTGTGCCCTCATGCATCATGGTAAGTTCATAGCCTACGCCTCCAAACAGCTTAAACCCCATGAGAAGAATTATCCTACTCATGATCTTGAGTTAGCAACCATAGTATTTGCCTTAAAGATTTAGAGGCACTATCTATACGAAGTTCATGTAGATGTGTTCACAGATCATAAGAGCATTCGGTATGTCTTTTCTCAAAAAGATCTCAATCTTTATCAGATAAAGTGGTTAGAGCTCTTGAAAGATTATGACATGAGTGTCCTTTATCATCTGGGAAAGGCCAACGTAGTGGCCGACGCTCTCAGTAGACTTTCTATGGGTAGTGTTGCTCATGTCGAGGAAAGTAAGAAGTAGTTAATTTAGGAAGTCCATCAGCTTACCAGACTAAGTGTTCTCTTAGTCAATACAGAGGAGGGTGATATATGGGTTCAGAATTATCTCTAGTTTCTGAGGTGAAACAAAAGCAAGATAGAGATCCCAGTCTAGTCAAGTTGAAAAACTCAGTCAAGGATCAGAAGGATGAGGTTTTCTCCCAAGGTAGAGATGGTGTCCTACGTTGTCAGGGTCGTCTATGTATTCCAGGTGTAGATGACTTGAGGCAATTAATTCTAACAGAAGCGTATGGTGTACAGTACTCTATTCATCTAGGGTCCACAAAGATGTACCGCGACTTGCTGGAGATCTATTGGTGAAGTGGGATGAAGAGAAATGCTGCAGAGTTTGTGGCTAAGTGCTCTACATGTTAGCAGGTTAAGATAGAGCATCAGAAGCCTAGTGGGTCCATGCAAGAATTCAATATTCCTACTTGGAAGTGGGACGAAGTGAACATGGACTTTGTGATGGGTTTCCCTCGTACTCATCATCAGCATAATTCAGTTTGGGTCATTGTAGACAAGATGACCAAATTAGCTCTTTTTCTTCGAGTCTATACCTCTTATTCAGTCGAGGATACGCCAAACTCTACATAAGAAAGTTGGTTAGATTGCACGGTGTTTCGTTATCTATTATCTCAGACAGAGGTACCCAGTTCACCTCTTATTTCTGGAAAGCATTCCAAAAGGGTCTTGGTACTCAAGTTCATCTTAGTACAGCCTTCACCCTCAGACAGATGGTCAAGAAAAAAGGACCATTCATACTCTAGAAGATATGTTGCGCGCATGTGTAATTTATTTCAAGGGAAGTTGTGATGACCACTTGGCTTTGATTGAGTTTGCATACAACAACAGTTATCATTCCAGTACTAAGATGACTCTATTAAAAGCTCTCTATGGTAGGAGGTGCAGATCTCTAGTCGGTTGGTTTGAAGTTAGTGAGGCCTCAGTTATAGGCCTAACTTAGTATTTGATGCCTTAGAAAAAGTCCTGTTGATCAGAGAAAGACTTTGGGTTGCTCAGAGCCGACAAAAGTCTTATGCAGATGTGCGCAAAAAAGATCTCGAGTTTGATATTGGTGACTATGTTTATCTAAAGATCTCTCCCATGAAGAGAGTGAAGAGATTCAGTAAGAAAGAAAAGCTCAGTCCCTAATATGTCACTTCCTTCAAAATTCTCAGTCGTTTTGGCAAGGTAGCTTATGAGCTAGAGTTGCCTTCAGATCTAGCCTCAGTTCATCCAGTCTTTCATGTCTCCTTGATCAAGAAATGCATGGGTGATCCAGAAGTTGTAATTCCTATTCAAAGCATAGATATTCAGAATAGCCTCACTTATGAAGAGATTCCAGTTTAAATCCTTGACTACCAGACTCGCAGATTAAGGAACAAAGAAGTCCCTCTAGACAAAGTTCTTTGGCGGAATCAGTCTGTTGAGGGAGCTACTTGGGAAGCAGAAGCAAATACGCGGACCAAGTATTCTCACCTCTTCTCCGCAAACTCATATTTAGCTCAAGGTAACAATTCTCCCTTAGCTTATTCAGCTCATGTTCAAGTCCCAGTTACAAACTAGTTTCATGCTCAGATTCCCATTTTAAACTTGGTATCCATTTACCATTGCATATTCATTCATGTATTCAAGCATCAGACATGCATTCTTCTTGTGAGGAGACTCAGTTATTAGAAATCTCAGTCATGTAATCAGTTTCTTCATGTACTCATACATCATGTATGCTTGATCAACTTATCAGTACTCTCAGTCATGCATTCATATATCAGCTCAGTCATGATATCAAGCATCAGATATGCATGCTCAGCATGAATCTCAGAAATATCAGTCATGTAATCACGTTCCAGTTGTTTATATTCAGTATGTACTTCAGCTTATTGTTTCTCCCATCTCAATCAGTCTCATTCGAGCATAAATGTTCCCAAGGGGGAGATATTATAATACCTCGTACTTTTACCTAGCTTAAATTCATCTAAAAAATGTCAAAGACGTTTTTTAAAGATAAATCCACTTTGATACATGTGGTATTTTCAATATTTTCACTTTTTATCATGTGGAAAATTGAATAAGATTTCCATCGATATCAAATTCTCCCAAATCCGACACCCGAGCGAAGGGTTAGAGCCTTTTTAGTGAGATAATGTATCACCTGAGCCATCAACGCGTCGTGGAGCAGGCCAAAATGGCAATCGTCAAAATCCAATGAGCCTCCACGATTATGGTACGTCATGTCAGGGATCAAATTCAGAATTGTCCTTTTTCCAGTGTCTCAGCGCGATGTCTCCGCGTCGCGCCAAACTTCAAGGTCCCATCCAATATTGAAACGCAATTTCACCGCGTTGTGCCATCAACCCAGTTCCCAATAGGCAATTTCCAGTGACACGGTGTGATGGCGCTGCGTCGCGCCAGCCTGCCAAATTGGAAGATTTTGACAAAAATCAAAAGACGCGTCCAGGGTTAAATGGGTCTTTTCCCATGATTTTAGTTCAGCCTTAAACATGAAATTTAACCCCTCATGACCTAAGGATATCATTATTCACTCTATTTTTCTCAAATTAATTTGCTTTCTCTCAAGCCAAGGAACCCTAGCTCTCAAATTCAAGGGCCAAATCACAAGAACTCTCCATTAGTCCTTCCAAATTCATTAACTCAGGTATGCATAGTGTTCATTCATGGACTCCTTTCATCCATGAAGCCCAAGAATCTCTTTTCAAAGTTCAAGTATATGGATATTTATGAATTCCATGTTGGGTTTGCTTTTGTTCATATTGATAATGACCAATTGAATTCTAATCCACGTTTGGTGATAAATTTTAAGTGAAATTAATTATTATAGGTGTAGATTCATGTGAACCCATGATTAAACCCTTGAATGGTGAAATTAGAACTGAATCATGATGTTTACTTTTGGCGTAATGTTGTCTGCATATACTATGATCACTATGTGTTTGATTAAATACCTATGGGAAGGAAAAGTGTCTTACTAGTATGATAATATGAAATCCCCATTCATATACAAGTTCATGCATGTCAAGTGTTTGATAAATTGTCATAGTCAATGGACTATGGATATATGTGTAGCCATTGTTATGCTTTAGAATTTATGCCATGAATTACTATTATGCTATTGAGTCATGGAGGTATCTAATACCCAAAAACTTAGCTGTGTGCCTAGAGCCTGTATCATGTTTTCACGATATCCTCAGTCAAGCCATGTTCAGTAGAATTCAGTCAGTCATGTGACTCAGGAAAACTCAGTAAACTCAGTAATCCAAGAAATCTCAGAAAGCTTAGTACTTCAGTAATCTCAGTAGTATTCTGTCAGTTAACAGAACTCAATAAACTCAGTCCAGTTCAGTTCAGTTAATCACTTTCAATGTCTATTCAGATTGGAGTAGGATTTAGCACCGAGTGAACCCAAGGATGAGGACACACACTGATAGTTGAGGGTGTGATCCTTAGAAGAAATCCTTGCGTTCTAGAACTATGTAGCCAGCATAGGTTGAGATATCAACACAGACAGATAAGGGTTGATAAGGTGGATAAACACTGTCAAATAAGGGTCCCACCATTTTCTTTTGGGGACACTGTCAGATGAGGGTTACCCACAGCTTGTCCTTACCAGAGGCGCGGTATTGACACCCTTCCAATTGGGGTTACAAATTGGACCCCAACTCAGCTATATTGTATTATTTAGGGTATGCCGGTTAGATAACTACTTACCACAGTTACAGTTTCAGACTCAGTCTCAGTAATAGAACTCAGATAGTTCTTCAGAATTTCAGGACTGTCTGATACAGTCAACTCAGAATAGTATGGAACTCAGTTAGTTCCATCAGAACCTAGACTATCAAATACAATCACTCTGTATCAATTATATTAGTTATAAGTGACTCATGTTATCATTAATCAGACTCAGTAGTCAGTACCATCACGAATCCAGTCACAGTCACTATTCATGTATGTATTCTTATGTTCATGTTATTTAGTCAGTTAGCATTGTTCATGCAGTTGAACCCTTTTCATTCAGCCTACCTAACTTGCATACCATTACATTCCAACATACCGATGCATTTGTGCTATGGTGTCTTATACCATAGGTTAGAAGCACGAGTTTCAGAGTATCTGTAGCCGCCAAATTTAGCAGTGAGTCCTCATCATTCGAGGACGATATTATGAGTTATTTCAATAATTTAGTTTAGCTTTCAGTAGATGGAGTTAGTTGGGGACATGTCCCATCAACTCCTTATTCAGACAGTTTAGAGGCTTTCATACTACAGTGTTTTCAGACTAGATATTTTTAGACATTGTTTCAGTTTTGGTATTATCGTACCACATTATTCAAATATGGTTTTATCAGATATTTATCAGTTTTGAACCTTATGGCCTTTCAGCCATTATTTTCGCATTTATACAGTATATTATACAGTGTTCAGGTAAAGATATTAGTCATGGGTTAGCTTGAGGTCCTTCGGGATCATGAGCATCGTGTATCATTTCGGGTACCAGATTCGGGAGTTACATTTTCTTTGCATTATATCTTATTATGATTTAGATTTAGAAACTCATCTTTAGACACTACCAAAAAAATAGCATTTAGCGACACGCCATTTTCCTTGTTATCATATGAAAATCTGTCACTAAATAGAAATAGTGATGGAATAGCAACGGATTGTAATTTTTGCTATATTGTTCGTTGCTAGCCTCATAGCAACGAAAATTTGATTTCCATCGCAAAATTTGTGACCCGTTAGTGATGAAATATTTCGATTGTTGATGTTACCGACGTATTTATCCATTGTTATTCCCAAAATTCATTTTCGTCATGGCTAAATTTATGACTGAATATTTTATCGCTGATCTGTTGCAACATAATTTGATCAACTAAGTAGCCATCTTTAGCGACCAAATTTATCTATCGCTATAGTTTTTCAGTTGCAATAACTAAAGTTAGTCACTAATTTTTTGTCGCTAATAGAAGCCATCTTTAGCAACTAAATTAATCCATCCCTAAAGTTTTTCAATAGCAGCGACAAATGTTAGTCACTAATTTTTTGTCACTAATAATTTTGTAAGAAAATAATTGAAACACGTAAATTAAAGAATGATTAAAATAACCAACATTCATATAGATAGCAAAGTCCACAATAATTGTTTCCAACACCTACAATTTCTAGTATTTTGTCAAACATTAACTAATGTCAAACCAACATCCATCAAAATTAGTATTTGTTGCTACATAAATGTTTTGTACTTCCACACAAAATAGTCTATCAAAAATTAATGCAACGATCAAGAACTACGAATACTATGAAGCTAGGAATCAATGTCATTATCATCAACATTAGTAGGAGAAGGATCAAACAGGTCTCCTTCTTGTATCCTAATAGCACCAACACGCTCAATAACTACCGAAAGAAAATGAGTAGTAAGTGTCGGAATCAATTGCTCCACAAACTCCTCAATATTTGTTGTCGGTAAAGAAACCGAAGGTGGTACTGATGATGTGGAGGAATTGCAGGCACAAAGTTTTTTCCCAAAGTAACTGTGGGTTCAGACCCAAGACCAAATAATTTTTTCTTCTTTTCTTCTCCCGCAGCTTCATAATATTTTCCAATTAATCAATTTCAGATTCACACTATAATTTTTCCGGTACAAGTTCTTCATACTTTTCCTGCAACAAGTGAAGTTATTAAAATAGACTCAAGTTCATGTCAATACAAAAGAAAAATAAAAGATGAGTATCATATCATTAGATGTAAGTTATGGACTTACATGTAGAAGTCAGGAACGCTCACCAATAAAAGATTTTCCATCATGATTATGTGTATAAACGTGCAAATGTAACTCGCTTGGAGTTGGATCTTGACCTATTTTAAGAGCATATACAAAATTTCCAGGTATTTAGAATTAGAGCAACGTACATAGAAGTAAACCAAAAGAGAATCATGACACAACCACCAAGTTTCTTTGCCTCATTCTAACCAAGAAAATATCACCAAACTTCTTGTCATAGCAGCAAAACAAAGAGAAAAGAAAAAAAGAAACTTGCAGGAAATATAGCAGCAAAACAAAGTAGAAAAAAAAAAAGAAACTAGCATAGCAGCAACCAGCTTACAGGAAATATAGTAGTAGCCAGCTTGCAGGAAATATAGAAGTAGTTGCTTACAGGAAAAATAGTCGTAGCTTCTTGACATATACAACAACAACAGAAATAGGAAAAACTATCAGCAGCAGACAAAATTTCCAACAAAAAATATACAGCAACAACAACAATTTCCAGGTACATAGCAGCAGACCAGAGCAACACATATAGCACCAAAAGAAAGAGGATTTATACACAAGCATTTACCAAGGTGTTACAAAAGAATTCCCACAATGGACTGTTGTAAAGTGACTCAGAGGACCAAAACATCCTTGTGTATGTTTCTTTTTTAGAAGATCAAAATTTGATAAAAGGACAAATTAACACATCAATGTAACTTGCTAACAAGGAATTAATCTTTCTAAAGAGTTAATTTCCAAAAACTCCAGCAAATCCTATGTCCAAATATACTATATATTCCCAAGAAACCATGTGTGCCTGGGAATTGAAAATGAAAATCTTGCTACAGTTTTTATAAACATGAATCTACATTTCATCTATTCTAATTTTTTTCCATATCTATTATTGATGTAAACTGGTAACAACCACCCCTGACTATGTTTTAAAGGGAAAAACAACTACATACCCAGTGTAATCTCACAAATGGCGTCTGGAGAGGATAAGATGTATATACCTTACCCCTACCTTTGAGGTCAAGAGGTTGTTTCCTATAGATCAGTGACCTTCTCCATTTCATAAAATAACTAACCAAATGACAAGAGAAATGAATGTATTCAACAAAGTGACATGACAAACTTTTACAAAGAAACAACAATGCATACTCTGAATTTATTTTACCAAAAACTCAGACAGTAATAGAACTAACTACATCAACCATTTTTCTAATAATCACTGTCAAGCTAATGTAATCATCTCTATACTACTATAACATAACCAAGATAGTTAATCATCTCCATCATCACTATCAATCACCACCAAAAATCAAATAATCTCCCTCACAGACTAACAACGTAAACCACGCAATCAATAATCACCAATACTCATCATATTATTACAATCATCAATACTCATGCCCCCATAAAATTTCTAAGCTTAATTCAGTCCTTTAAGCTTGTCAGGGGGTTCCAGACTTAGAAAACTCTAGCTAAGTTCCTAGACTTAGCTTATTTTTGGCCTTCAAAAGTTTGCAATCTCATTTCACCACCTTAATATATTTTAATGATCCGTATGTTATTTAATTCATGATCAGAGAGATCAATAGCTATTCCTGGACAACTTTTGAATTTTTTGAACCTCAATTAGACCACGTTTGGTGTCCCAAAATAGTGGACTAACGAGATCTTGGCTCTACGCATCGCCCATCGCGTTGGTTAACATTTTTGCAGAGACTCCCTATGAAACTACTGAGGCTTGGCGCGATCATGGCGCGACGCGTCGGGTATCGCGTTGATGCCCAATTTCAGTCATTAAATGTCTGCATTTTTATGGGCAAAAGGATCAATATCCCACCCCTATATAAACCCTATAACACGTAATTCAATCATTTTTCACCCAAAATATACTAGTTTATCTCAATTTTCCTTAAGAACAAGTTTCGGGATTTCAGTTGGGGATTCAAATTCAAGGAAATTCCGCCGTCAAAATTTGTAGAATCAAGAACTAAGGTAGGCATAGTGTTCATTCATTGATTCCTTCCATCCATGAAGTTCAAGAATTAAGTTTTAAATCATGTATTGTGAATATTTTTTTGTGGGTTGATTATGTTCATGAGATTATGATGATGTGATTCCCAAGCTAGAATCTTTATGTGTTGTTCATAAAACTATGTTAATGTCTGGCTTAAAATCTATAAGTTTAGTCGATTCATGGAGTTTTGAAGTGATAATTTTGATTTATGCCTATGCCTTAAGTTGTTCATGCAAGGTGTTTGATAAAATGCCTAAGGGACTGGAAATTATGCATCATAGCTCAATTGTGACCGAAATGATAAGTGCATGCTTTACCCTTATGATCACAAGGACTTCTATGATATTGTTGTGCATTTTAAATGTTTTATAAAATGCTCATTAGACTAGTTGATGAAATTATGACATGTTTATATGCTTTCCCATTCATGTAAAAGATTATGATAACCATGTACTTCATGAAATCCCCAACTTATTGTATTATGGATTGTTGATGTTGGTCGTGTATTCAAGAATGTCATGCCTTGTTAGTTTCCTTCTATCGAGTCTTGAGGATACTTGTACCCAACAATTTAGCTGTGTTCCTAGAGCTAGTGTCATGTTTTCACGATATCCTCAATCAAGTCATGTTCAGTAGAATTTAGTCAGTCATGTGACTCAGGAAAATTTAGGAAACTCAGTAATCCCAGTAATATCAGTAGTATTCCATCATTCAACTGAACTCAATGAACTCAATCGAGTTCAGTTAAGTTAATCATGTTTAGTGTATATTCAGATGGGAGTAGGATTTAGCACCGAGTAAACCCAAGGATGAGGACACAAACTGATAGTTGAGGGTGTGATCCTTAGAAACAATCCTTGTATTCCAGAACTATGTAGCCAGCATAGGTTGAGACATCACACTAATAGAGAAGGGTTGATGAGATGGATAAACACTGTCAGATGAGGGTCCCATCATTCTCTATTGGGGACACTGCCAGATGAGGGTCACCTACATCCTGTTTTACCAGTGGTGTAGTATTGACACCCTTCCAATTGGGGTTACATATTGGACCCAAACTCAGCTATAATGCATTATTAGGGGCATGTCGGTTAGATGACTAATTCCCACAGTTATAGTCTCAGTCTCAGTAATAGAACCTAGATAGTTCTACAGAATTTAGGACTGTCAGCTACAGTCAATTCAGTACAGTACAGAACCCAGCTAGTTCCATCAGAACCTATACTGTCAGATACAGTCGCTCAGTATCATTTATATCAGTTATCAGTAACTCATGTTATCAGTATTCAGACTCAGTAGTCAGTATCATCACGAATCCAGTTATAGTCACTCATTCATGCATGTATTCTCATATTTATGTTATACAGTCAGTTAGCATTGTTCATGCATTTAAACCCTTTGCATTAATCCTACCTCACTTGCATACCAGTAAATTCAATCGTACTGACGCATTTGCGCTATGGTGTTTTTATACCATAGGTTCAGAAGCACGAGCTTCAGAGCATCAGTAGCATTCCCGTCTCAGCAGTCAGAGTCAACAGTGAGTCCTCATCCTTCGAGGACATAATCATTACTTTATTTCTTCATTACTTAGTTTATTTTAGTAGTTGGAGTTAGTTGGGAACATGTCCCATCAATTCTTTATTCAGACAGTTCAGCTTTAGAGGTTTTTCAGTCCACAGTATGTTTAGACAGTTTTGTTTCAGTTTGTTTTGGTATTGATATACTGTACTCTCAGATGTTATGTTTTATTAGTTTTGAACCTTATGGCCCTTCAGCCTTTATTTTTGTATTTATATAGTATATTATACAGTGCTCAGGTACAGATATCAGTCATGGGTTAGCTTGTGGTACTTCGAGGTCATGAGCACCTTGTGGCATTTTGAGTTTCAGATTCAGGGAGTTACAAACTTGGTATCAGACCCTAAGGTTCAACAGTGTCCTAAGAAGTCTGAAAGTCGTATCTAGTAAAGTCTTGTACATGGGTGTGTTGCTTGCGACATTTATGTACAAGAGGATATGAGATGCTTTAGGAACAGTTTCCCTTCTTTCAGTATTCACATCGTGCCAGTGAGCATAATCTCAAGTTAATCTCTCAGTCTAATCCTTTTCTCTTCCATTTACAGAACATGCCTCCCAGGAAGAGAACTGGAAATCAGTCAGCCCCTCAGCCCAAAGATACTTTGGGCGAACATATCTTTCATGCAGAGTTCAGAGCTGCATTCACTACTCTTACTCAGTCAGTTGTTGCCCAGAATGAATGATCAACTGTCTTTCTGACCAACCCAGTGGCCAATTCAGCTGCAACCAAGATTCAGGACTTCACCCGAATAAATCCTTTATTTTTTTTGGGTCTAAGTCAGATGAGGACCCTCAGGAATTCCTTGACCAGGTTCAGAAGGTTAAAAACATCATGAGGGTTACTGCTAGTGAGAGTACTTATCTAGTTGTGTATTAGTTGAAGGATATTTGTCACACTTGGTTCAAACAGTGAGAGTTAGAGAGGTCAGTTGATGCTGGATCCATAGAATGGGAGGAGTTTGTCATCACATTTTTAGATAAATTCTTTCCCCTAGAGATGTGAGAAGCTAAGGTGTTAGAATTTATCAACCTCAGGTAGGTCAACATGACGGTGAAAGAGTATTCTCTTAAGTTTACTCAATTAGCCAGATATACTCCTCATGTGGTTGCAGATAGCAGGGACAAGATGAGTAAATTTGTTTTTGGGGTGAATGATAGTATGGTTAATGAGTGTAGGTATGTGATGCTAAATAATGACATGAACATAGCTAGGCTAATGTCCCATGCTCAGAAGGTAGAAGAGAAAAAGATTAAGATGAGAGAGAAGAAGAATAAGAGAGCAAGGATGGGTAGTTTCTACTTTGCTCAGCCTAAGTCAGAAGGTGGCAACTGTTCTCAGATCCTTCCAAAGTCATCCATTCCAGCTTCTTCCTCAGCCAGTGCTCCAGCTCTAAAGTTCAGGGATGGTAATAGAGATAGGGTGCCAGGCTCTAAGTCTCAGGTCAGTGTTAGCAGTGCCCGCACCCATCCTCTTTGTCAGACATATGGACAACACCATCAGGGTACTTGCAGAACTGGTAGTGATATTTGCATTGGATGTGGCAAGCCAGGCCACAGAGTTAGAGATTGTCCCCAGTCAGGTTATCAGGGCCAGCGTAACCGTTCCTCATCCCAGTCTAGTCACCCAAATTAGTAGGTTGCCACTTCCAGTGTTACTAGTGGGCAACGCCCAAACAGACTTAATGTTCTTCAGTACCGACAGGATCAGGAAAATTCTCCTGATGTGGTCACTGGTATGTTACAGATCTTTCATGTACACCTTTATGCTTTGCTAAATCCAGGATCTTCCTTGTCTTTTGTTACTCCTTACATAGAAGTTGATTTTGAAGTCAGTACCAAAATTCTAGTAGAGCCCCTCTCAGTCTCTACCCTAGTGGGTAAAACCATCATAGCCCCACAGGTATACAGGAATTGTTTGGTTGTGATATTTCATAAATTCACTTCAGTAGACTTAGTTGAATTAGAGATGACTAATTTTGATGTCATTCTCGACATGGATTGGCGTCATTCCTGTTATGCCATAGTCGACTGTAGAAACAGAGTTGTCCAGTTTTAGTTTCTGAAAGAACCTGTCTTAGAGTGGAAGGGTAGTACTTAAGCTTTCAAAGGTCAGCTTATTTCCTACCTTCGGGCACAGAAAATAATATCTAAGGGATGTGTCTATCATATTGTTCGAGTTAAGGATACTAGTTCTGAAACTCCCAGTCTTGAATCAGTCTCGGTAGTGAATGAATATTCAGATATCTTTCCCGAAGATCTTCCTGGAATTCCTCCCTAAAGGGAAATAGACTTTGGCATTGATCTTCTTCCAGATACTCAGCCTATATCTATTCTGCCATACAAAATGGCACCAGCAGAACTCAGAGAATTAAAAGAGCAGTTGAAAGATCTCTTAGACAAGGGATTCATCAGACCCAATGTGTCCCCATGGGATGCACCAATTTTATTCGTGTGCAAGAAAGACGGTTCTCTTATAATGTGCATTGATTACCGTCACTCAATAAAGTCACGGTCAAGAACCAATATCCACTTCCTAGAATTGACGACTTGTTGGACCAACTTCAGGGTGCCAGTTATTTCTCAAAAGTAGACCTAAAATCAGGCTATCATTAGCTCAGATTCAGAGAATGTGAAATTCTGAAAATTGCCCTTCGTACTCGGTATGGCCACTTTGAATTCCTAGTCATTTCCTTTGGTCTTACCAAAGCCCCAGCATCCTTCATGGACTCAATAAACCGTGTGTTCAAGCAGTACTTGGACATGTTCGTCATAGTCTTCATAGATGATATTCTAGTCTATTCTTGCAGTGAGCAGGATCATGCAGAACATCTCAGAGTAGTATTGTAAACTCTTAGAAATCATCAGTTGTTTGCCAAATTCAGTAAGTGCAAATTTTGGCTAAGGTTAGTAGCATTCCTTGGTCATATCATTTTCGGTGATGGCATTAGAGTTGATCTTCAATAGACCGAAGCGGTAAGAAACTGGCCTCGCCCTATCTCTCCATCAGATATCAGGAGTTTCTTGGGTTTGGCTGGCTATTACAGATTGTTTGTTGAGGGATTTTAATCTATTTCATCCCTTATGTACAGATTAACTTGGAAGAAATTCAAGTTTCAGTGGTCAGACCCTTGTGAGAAGAGTTTTCAGGAGTTGAAGACTCGACTCACCTCAGCTCCAGTTTTGGCTCTTCCTGATAGTCCAAATAGGGTCGTAGTGTATTGTGATGCATCCAGAGTAGGTTTGGGTTGTTTACTCATGCAGCATGGTAAGGTCATAGCCTACGCCTCTAGACAGCTTAAGCCTCATGATAAGAATTATCCGACTTATGATCTTGAGTTAGCAGCCGTAGTTTTTGCCTTAAAGATTTGGAGGAATTATCTATATGTTGTTCATGTAGATGTGTTCACAGATCATAAAATCCTTTAGTATGTATTCACTCAGAAAAAACTCAATATTCGTCAGAGAAGGTGGTTAGAGCTCTTGAAAGATTATGAGATAAGTGTTCTTTATTATCCGGGAAAGGCCAATATAGTGGCCGACGCTCTCAGTAGACTGTCTATGGGTAGTGTTGCTCATGTTAAGGACAGTAAGAGGAAGCTAGCTCAAGAAGTCCATCAGCTTGCTAGACTAGGTGTCCACCTAGTTGATTTAGAAGAGGGTAATTTATGGGTTCAGAGTAGTTCAGAATCATCCCTATTTTTAGAGGTAAAAGAAAATCAGGATAGAGATCCCAGTCTTGTTAAGTTTAAAGAGTCAGTCAAATATCATAAAGTAAAGGTTTTCTCCCAAGGGAGAGATGGTGTTCTGCATTGTCAGGGTCATCTGTGAGTCCCAGGTGAAGATGACTTAAGGCAACAAATCATTGCAGAAGCGCACGGTGTGCACTACTCTATTTATCCAGGGGCCACTAAGATGTACTGTGACTTATGGGAAATCTATTGGTGAAGTAGGATGAAGAGAGATATTGTAGAGTTTGTGACTAAGTGCTCTACATGTCAGCAGGTTAATTAGAGCATCAGAAGCCTAGTGGCTCCATGCAGGATTTCAATATTCCTACTTGGAAGTGGAAAGAAGTGAACATGGACTCCGTGATGGGTTTTCCTCATACTCGTCATCAGCATGATTCAATTTGGGTCATTGTAGATAGAATGACCAAGTAAGCTCATTTCCTTCTAGTCCATACCTCCTATTCAGCCTAGGATTATGCCAAACTCTATATCAGGAAGTTGGTCAGATTGCACGATGTTCCGTTGTCCATTGTCTCAGATAGAGGTACCCAGTTCACCTCTCATTTTTGGAAAGCATTTTAAAAAGGTCTTGGTACCCGAGTTCACCTCAGTACAGCCTTTCATCCTCTGACAGATGGTCAAGAAAAAAGGACCATTCATACCTTGGAACATATGCTAAGGGCGTGTGCAATTAATTTCAAGGGTAGTTAGGATGACCATTTGCCTTTGATTGAGTTTTCATACAACAATAACTATCATTCCAGTAGTCATATGGCTCCATTCAAAACTCTCTATGGTAGGAGATGCAGATCTCTAGTCGGTTGGTTTGAAGTTAGTGAGACCTCAGTTATAGGGCCTGACTTAGTATTCGATGCCTTAGAAAAACTCCAGCTGATCAGATAAAGACTTCGGGTTGCTCAGAGCCGACAGATGTCTTACACAGATATGTGCAGAAAAGATCTCGAGTTTTATATTGGTGATCATGTATACCTAAAAATCTCTCCCATGAAGGGATTAAAGAGATTCGGTAAGAAGGGAAAGCTCAGTCCCCGATATGTCGGTCCCTACAAAATTCTCGGTCGCTTCGACAAGGTAGCTTATGAGCTTGAACTGCCTTCAGATCTAGGCTCAGTCCATCCAGTATTCCTTGTCTCTTTGATAAAGAAGTGCATAGGTGACCCAACAGTTATAGTCCCTATAGAGGGCATGGGTATTCATAACAATCTCTCTTTCGAAGAGATTCCAGTCAGAATCCTCAACTACCAGACTCGCAGACTGAGGAACAAGGAAGTTCCTCTGGTCAGAGTTATTTGGCGGAATCAGTCTGTTGAGGGAGCTATTTGGGAAGAAGAAGCAGACATATGGACCAAGTATTCTCACCTCTTCTCCGCTAATTCAGACTCATCCCAAGGTAATAGCTTTTCTTAAAGCTTATTCGTGTTTCATGTCTAAATTTCAGTTACAAGTTGGCGTTCATTTTCATGCTCAGATTCTCATTATAAACTCGATATTAAATTACCATTGCATATCCAATAATATGTTCATGCATTATGTCAGTCACGTATTCATGCATCAGATATGCATCCTCATTATGAGAAACTCGGCTTATCAGAAATCTCAGTCATGCATTCATAAATCAGTTACGCATGCATCAGATATACATATTCAGTATGATACATTCAGTTTATCAGTCATGTCAGTCATATAATAATGTTACAGTTATTCATGTCCCATATGTACTTAAGTTATCATTTCCCAAAATATACTAGTTTCTCTCAATTTTCCTCAAGAAAAAGTTTAGGGTTTTCAATTGGGGATTCAAATTCAAGGAAATTCTATCGTCAAACTTCGTAGAATCAAGAACTAAGATATGCATAGTGTTCATTCATGGATTCCTTCCATCCATGAAGTTCAAGAATCAAGTTTTAAATTATGTATTGTGAATATTTTATTGTGGGTTGATTATGTTCATGAGATTATGATGATGTGATTTCCAAGCTAGAATCTTTATGTGTTGTTCATGAATCTATGTTAATTTGAGGCTAGAAATCTATAAGTTTAGTCGATTCATGGAGTTTTAAAGTGATAATTTTGATGATTATGCCTATGCCTTAAGTTGTGCATGCAAAGGGACTAGAAATTATGCATCATAGCTCAATTGTGACCCAAAGGATAAGTGCATGCTTTACCCTTATGAACACAATGACTTCTATGATATTGTTTTGCATTATAAATGTTTTATAAAATGCTCATGAGACTAGTTGATAAAATTATGACATGTTGATATGTTTTTCCATTCATGTACAAGATTATGATAACCATGTACTTCATGAAATCCCCAACTTATTGTATTATAGATTGTTGATGTTGGTTATGTATTCAAGAATGTCATGCCTTGTTAGTTTCCTTCTATCGAGTCCTGGGGATACGTGTACCCGATAATTTAGTTGTGTGCCTAGAGGCAGTGTCATGTTTTCACGATATCCTCAATCAAGCCATGTTCAGTAGAATTCAGTCAGTCGTGTGACTCAGGAAAACTCAGTAAACTCAGTAATCCAAGTAATATCAGTAGTATTCCATCAGTCAACGGAACTCAATGAACGCAGTCCAGTTTAGTTCAATTAATCATGTTCAGTGTCTATTCAGATGGGAGTAGAATTTAGCATCGAGTGAACCCAAGGATGAGAACACACACTGACAGTTGAGGGTGTGATCCTTAGAAGCAATCCTTGTTTTCCAGAACTATGTAGCCAGCATAGTTTGAGACATTAACACTGATAGAGGAGGGTTGATGAGGTGGATAAACACTGTCAGATGAGGGTCCTACCGTTCTCTTTTGGAGACACTGCCAGATGAGGGTCCTACCGTTCTGTTTTGGGGATACTACTAGATGAGGGTCACCCACAGTCTGTCTTAACCAGTGGCGTGGTATTGACACCCTTTCAATTAGGGTTACAAATTGGAAATCAACTCATCTATAATGAGTTATTTGGGGCATGTCAGTTAGATGACTACTTCCCATAGTTACAGTCTCAGTCTCAGTCTCAGTAATAGAACTCAAATAGTTCTACAGAATTCAAGACTGTCAGCTACAGTCAATTCAGTACAGTACGAAACCTATCTAGTTCCATCAGAACCTAGACTGTTAGAGACAGTCCCTCAGTATCAGTTATATAAGTTATCAGTAACTCATGTTATCAGTATTCAGACTCAGTAGTCAGTATCATCACGAATTTAGTTACAGTCACTCATTCATGCATGTATTCTCTCGTTCATGTTATATAGTTAGTTAGCATTGTTCATACATTTAAACCCTTTGCATTTATCCTACCTTACTTGAATACCAGTACATTCAATCGTACTGACGCATTTGCACTATGGTGTTTTTATACCATAGATTCAGAAGCACGAGCTCTAAAGTATCAGTTACATTCTAGTCTCAGCAGTCAGAGTCAGCAGTGATTCCTCATCCTTCGACGACATAATCATTACTTTATTTCTTCATTACTTAGTTTATTTCAGTAGTTGGAGTTAGTTGGGGACATATCCCATCAATTTCTTATTCAGAAAGTTCAGCTATAGAGTCTTTCCAGACCATAATATGTTCAGAGAGTCATGTTTCAGTATGTTTTGGTATTGATATACCATACTTTCAGAAGTTATGTTTTATCAGTTTTGAACCTTATGGCCCTTCAGACTTTATTTCCGTATTTATATAGTATATTATGTAGTGCTCATGTACAGATATCAGTCATGGGTTATCTTGTGATTCTTCGGGGTCATAAGCACCGTGTGGCATTTCGGGTGTCAGATTCGGGGCGTTACATCACCAATACTCATCAATGTTAAAAATCTGTTCATGAAATATATACTTATAAGTTTTTTCCGGTGCTCTCTAGCTATGATAGAGCCACCTGTGTGTGTCCCAGCAGCTACTTCCCATCCACCACAATGATTCTTTGAATTTATCTCGGACTTCTTAACACAGTCATCACTTTGCCAAAGTTCCATCCTCTTTTCCCACACATGGTCATTTATAAATTCTGGTTGAACTGTTGCTCTATGCTTCTTTATATTGGAAATGAAATTCTTGTAGCATAATGCAGCCTTCTTCATCCATTGTTACTTCACCGCAACTTCACTAACGGAAGCATCCCAGTAGAAATTCTTCTAAAATACAGTTTAAAGTAATATAATTAAGTGTCATCTACAAACTCAAACAATTTATATCGATTGTGATCTTAAAAAACATACCTTGAATTCTCCAAAATAACCATCTTTGACATCTTTTGAGACACCTTTCCTTTTGATCCCATTAGGATCAACTTCACTTTTGAAAGACAATGTAATGGAACTGGAGCATTTGGAAGACGGTTCTAACCTGTACAACATCAAATCCAATACCAATAATACTACACAATATTTGTGTACAAAAATAGTAAACACAAAAACAGCAAACACATAAGTAGTAGGTACTAACCCTGAAGAAGTCAGAAAAATAAGGGTCCGGCCATTGCTACAACTGGAATCACCTGAAACAGATACATTTCACTGACGAGATGTTGCCTCAACTGCTGTGTTGCTTTGAGCTTTCATATTCTGGCCTGTTGGGCTGCTTTGGTTAGGTGAAACTGGAGATGTCTCAGGAATGACCGGTGTACTTCTTGGTCACAATGTTTGATCTGATGACGTACTATTTGAATCATCCTGTTCAATCACTGGAGTTGGAATATAAGGAATTTTTATACGATTAGCAGTCTTACTCATACCTGGGGACTTGCCGGCACGATATCCACCTCGAGTCATATCTGGAAAAAAATAACGGTGTTGTTATATCATTACTATTAAAAATCAAATTAAAATGATGTGATATGAAAAAACAAACAGATTATTAAAAGTAAATCAAAAACTAAGAAAATGATAATATTTTGGAGAAAAATTAGTAAAAACAAAATACAACAAAGATAAAATAGCAAATTTTTATCAAGCACTTGTCACTGTCTATGTTTCTTACTAAAAATAAAATACAACAAAGCTAAAATAGCAGATTCTTCAATTTCATACTTAAAATAAAATACAACAAAACTAAAATAGCAGATTTTTATCAAGCTCTAGTCACTATCTATGTCTTTTTCAAACTCTTCATCTTCATCATCATCATCATCCTCAGTTTCCTTAGTTTCATATTTTTCTTCTGTAGATCCATCTTGGATTTCATGATGCTCTTCAAATAAACCATCATTAAGAGGTTCATTCATTTCAAGTACACTCCCATTTGGATCATGCAATAGAATATTTTCATATATAGAAACAGACATATCTATCTCATGGACTTCAACTTCTTCAACTTGAAAAGGAACATTCAGTTCTGAAGTTGTCACCACTTCCTCAACTGGTAATTCAATAACATTTTAAGGTTTGACCTTCAATACAGCTATCCAATCATCCTTGTACTTTTTCTTGCTTGGATAAGGTACATAACATACTTGAGTTGCTTGCATTGCAAGAATAAAAGGCTCATACTTTTTATACTGACGGTGATGGTTAATATCAACCAATTTGTACCGATCATGCTTCTTAACACCGACATCCATTAGTGGGTCAAATCATTCTTATTTGAATAACACATTTTTCTTTAAAGATACTTCACGATATTTCACTTGTATGACCTCTTTTATCCGCCCATAATAATCTCGAAAAATTGGATTCGAGATACAAACACCACTGTTCATTGTTGATCTCACGCTACCATGACATTCTGTGTGAAATTTATATCCATTAACAAAATAAACTGAATGGGACGTAGCTCCTATTAATGGTCCACGAGCAAGACTATGCAAGTATTCATTTTCAATAGAATTGCACCGAGACTATTTAAAAAAAATCGAAGATCTAGTTAAACATAAGCCAATTTAATTACATGCATCATTATATGAAAGTTAATATTTATTTAAATCTTACATATTCCTTGAACCATATAGCGAAATTTTCTTCAAGGCTCTCATCTATTTCACTTTGAGAGAGATTCGAAAATTCTTCTTTCAAACATTGCAGGTACAAACTTCATTGCAACAAAATAATTTAAATAAGAGAAGTCAGGATATAAGAATAGATTTTATTATTATTAAGAGAATTTGGTTACCTCACAAATGGCTCAACCTCCTCACAATTTAGTAAAATATAAGTTTGGGCCGCCTTGATTTCATCTAAGGTTAAACCTTTTTTCTTTGCTTCTTCCCAAAGTCGACCTGGATGGGAGGATATTGAAAGATTTCCTTTATGATCTTCCATAACAACACCATCCTCATTACGATCCACATTATGATTTCATGAGATGACATGAGGTTCAAAATAATGAGAAAATAATTGTGTTGACTCCATCATCAAATACGCTTCACAAATGGAACCCTCAACACTAGATTTATTCCCAATCATCTTTTTAAGAGTTTCCAAATACCTATATATAGACAAAGATGTAACATTATGTTTTGGAAAGTTATGTATTAATTAACCATCACAAGTTTGACATAGATTTTCATATTTACCTTTTAAAAGGATATATCTATCGATATTACACAGGTCCAGCAATCCTTGCTTCATATGGAATGTACACAGGAAGATGTTCCATTGAGTCAAAGAACCCAGAAGGAAATATACATTCCAACTTGCACAAAATTTGTGAAATATCTCTCTCTAATCGCACCATATCATCCACTCGCAGAGTGGTCGAAGTAAGATCCTTAAAAAATAAACTCAATTATGTAAGTGCCTGCCACACATTACTAGGAAGTAGTTCACGAAAAGCAATAGGCATTAGTAGTTGCATGAACACATGACAATTGTGACTCTTCATACCAAATAAACTTTTCGCATCTGTGTCTGGAAACATACCCAGACTTGAAATATACCCATCTAGAAACTTTAAGTCTTTCACCCAATTAAACAAGATCAATAACTTTAAGCATTTCACCCAATTAAACAAGATCAATTTTTCTTCATTTTCTAATGTATAGACAACTTTTGCATATTGTCCGTTACTATCCTTTCCCAATTGAGGTCGATCACAATACTTTGTCGTATCTAGACGTGACTGTGGATTGTCTTTGATTTTGTCATCAAAATTAAGAATAGTGTTAAATGCATTATCAAAGAAGTTTTTCTCAATTTCCATAACATTAAGATTATGTCGAATCATGTTAGAACTTCAGTATGGCAAATCCTAAAAGATGCTTAACTTTTTCCACCCACATGTCTTACATATTATTTTATTAACTTGTTATGCATCTAACTCTGTTACATTTATTATCTCCAAATTAAAAATATGGTCCAAAATTTCCTCTCTTGTTCTATATGTTGGGGGTTCTTTTGACAGTCTGGACTTTAAGAAAGTTCTTTCGATCTTTCCTAAATGGCTGATGCTGGTCAAGGAAAATTTTGTGGCAATCAAGCCAGGATTGTTTTCTTCCATGCTGCAATATAAAGGCTTGTGTTTCCTCTATACAATAAGGACATTCTAATTTACCCGCAGTACTTCATCCCGATAACATAGAATATGCAGGAAAGTCACTAATTGTCCATATCAAAGTTGCCCTTAATTGAAAGTTTTGCCTTTTCTAGATGTCAAATGCTTCCACACCTGTCTCCCACAACAAGGTCAATTCCTTTATTAGGGGTTACAGGTAAACATCAATTTTATGTGTGGGATTGTTGGGACCTGGAACAATGATAGTTAAGAACATATAAGTCTCTTTCATGCACATTCCTGGAGTTAAATTGTATGGAGTGACAATCACTAGACACAAAGAATATTTTCTTCCAGACTGACTGAATGGTTGAAAACCATCCGTACATAACCCCAACCTGACATTTATTGGTTCAATGGCAAAAAAGGGATGAGTTTCATTGAAGTGCTTCCAAGCCTCAGAATCTGATGGATGGCGCATCAGACCATCCTCTTTTTTATGCTCATGATGCCATCTCATGTCAGCAGCTGTAGCATGGTATGCATATAATCTTTGCAATCTTGGAATCAAAGAAAAATAATATATTTTCTTGTAAGGGACCAATTTCCTCTTACGAGAGCCAACACATTATTTATACCTTGGCTTGCTACAAAATTTACAAGATGTAAGGTGTTCATCATCATCACCCCAATACAACATACATCTTGATTCACAACAATCAATCTTTTCAACTGGCAAACCCAAGCTACGCACTAGCTTCTTCGTCTGATAATAGCTATCAAGTACTATGTTATCTTCAGGTAAAGCCTCTTTAAGCAATTGCATCATCTGGTTATAGCCTCTCTGCGATATATTATTCTCTATTTTAATATTTAATATTTGAGAGACAACTGCAAGTTGAGAGAGGGATGAACCGGGATATAATTCTGCATTAGTAGCATCTAGCAAATCCTAAAAAAATTTAGACACGGGATTAGGATCTTCCTCCACTGAATAATAAAAAGGATGAGATGACTCAGGTTCACTATTGCTATAAGATTGCCAACTTGAACCCTGAGAAAAATTGGGACCAGCTGCATCCAATATCATTTGTCGGTATGGATTCTCTCCGAATACAGGTTGACCACCACCATGCAAGTCATTACCATAAGAAGTCCCACTTATACCATCTCTTTTCCCTTGATGCTTCCAAATAAAATAGTTCTCAATAAATCTGGATTGATAAAGGTGACATTTAACAGTTTCGACATCCATGAATTTATAATTCTGATATTTTGCACATGGACATCTAACTTTGTCACCACTTATGCGATTTTGTTAAGAACATGCGAATTGAATAAATTCATCCACCCCGGTTACAAATCTAGAGTATAACACCCCTCGGTCATCTAACCTCTCATACATCCAACCACGCTCTAGATTATTCATATTCCTATTAATGTTGAAATAAAATAAATAGGATAATTAGTGCTAATTAACCAGCTTAATAAGAAACGCGATAATTATTCTTAATAATTAACCTTGTTAAAAATTCATATTAACAAATACGATAATCTATGATCAGACTCTATATGAAGAACTAGTTAGCAAAGAAAGCATAAATAAGTAGATCAATTAACAGTTAAATAGTTTCACTAAATTATTCAAACTTATGCTCTCAAAGTAGAAAACAAAACTAATTTGCCATAAAAATAAGATAAAAGTGATACATATTTCTATTTTAACGATAAATTTATCGTTACATGCTTAATATCAAAAATAAATTACAAACATAATCGAGAAGCCAACAAGCATAGCAGGAAAAATAAAACAGCAGAAAGAAAGTTTAAAAACAAACACGATTGAATACAATACTCCACTTATATTGCCACCAATCTATAACTGCACTACACCAATTCCAGTAAAAAGGCACCTGAAAGAAAAGTGTATCAAATAAATATTTGAATATATGTCACTTACACTACTAGATCTCTAAAACCACAAAAAAGATCCAATATTTTTAAGAGTAATCCATCAACAGATGTAAAGGTACCCCTCAGTCACCCACCAGATAGAGCAATCCATCAAAGGGCAAAACAAAAATTAAAAAATAAGGCACACAACAGATAGTTGTTTTTTTTAGTAGTGACCCCTCTTTCTATTGATAAGGCCACTAGAACACAAACTAGACCTACTACAGCAAAAATAAAGGTAGGGATCGACTTAACCAAATCCCGAGGCAATGAATCTTACTGGAAATCAGAAACAGAAAAGGCAACATGACAGTGATCACCCAAGTCGTGGAATATGAAACTATACCAGAAACAACAGTATTAGCAAACATAGGCAACATGAGGAAAGTTCAAAGAAAACCCCCTTACCGCAGAAGAGAAAACCCAACATGGAAACGATGGATGCAGTAAAACAATATCAACAAGAAAGTTGAAAGAATCCCAATACTTCAATTATGAACCACTTTAAGAAGATCAAAGAAAGTCGCGGAGTGACAAGGCAGAATCCCAGCCTACTGAGAGCTCTAACATAAGTCATCACAACAAATGCTCTGCTGGAAAGATTTAAAAAAAAAAACAAATCTCATCTAGTTGACCCTAACAGTCAACTATCCTAGCCCCAAATAAACCCTAGCCCGAAATGCTTCCATGAACCCTAATCCCAACAGGTTGCATGCATCCAAAACCATGTAAAGTAAAGTAAAATCACAAGATTCACCCATTGTAAAGTAAAATCACGAAAAAAAATTCAAAATAAAATTGTTTCTCGAAGAAATTGATAAGTTAACACTAATTCAAGCTTAAATTCGAATAGAGAGTGAATAATAATTTAAAATCGACACAAAAAATTAAAGAAAATATAAATTTCAATTCGGATAGAGAGTGTACAGTGGAAGAAAATACTTTCAAACGCTTCAAATCGGCAAACCAGTGTAAGCTTGACCTTCAATACATGCAGAAATGTCTTCAATTCGTGCAAAAACTCATTCAAATCGAACAAAAAGGCCTTGAAATCGTGAATGATTCTTGAGAGAGAAAGAGTAGAAAGAGAGTAGGGAGCAGAAATGAATAAAAACCCTAGAAGCCCCCCTCCCTCATTTTCTATACTTTAATATTAATTAAAAAAATAAAATTAATATTTTACGACGAAACGGTTTAGTCACTAAATAAAATAAAATAAAAATAAAAAATGAAGCGTATCGATGAATATTTTTTGCTAAATTTGTTGCTACAAAATAATTAACATAACGATCAATATTTTATTGCTAATCCGTCACTAAATTTAGACGCCAATTTTTTTCGCTATTATTTTGTGACGGAACTACAATTCCGTTACTGATTCGTTGCTAATAGCATCCATAAAAATTGAATTTATATGCATGCAACCAAATTGAATGTTCTGTTGCTAATCCGTCGCTATATAGTGACGAAAATTAGTCTGTCGGTAAATCTCGTCGCTAAACACAGTTTTTTTTATAGTGAGACTCATAGTTAGACAGTTGTAGGATTTCAGTCAGTGTTGGTGAATCCTCCTCATTTGAGGACTATTGGAATAACTGCTCTTTTTATTACAGACATTATTTTAGTTTTATTCTTATGATTCAGATATAGCTAGAGGTTTTGTCCCAGCAACTCATCCTTATTAGTAGAGGTTTATCATACATTACACAGATCAACTTATTTTGGGTTTTATTTTTTTTAACTCGGTTGAATTGGCTCATTCAAACGATTTTTAATTTTTTAATATGATCCTTGCTTAAAGCTTCCGCTATCTTTTAAGTTTGATGATTTCCTAACAATATGTCAGTATCAATGGTCCGCTTGAGATCACTTGTGTTCTAAAGTATCTTTTACGTTCAGGGTGTAGGCTTGAGGTTTGAAAAATTTCCTTGAGCTCAAAATGAGAAAAATAAAAAATTATTTTGTCTTGCCAACTAACTATTTTAAATGTAGTCATTTCTTACATAAACTTTCATTTTAATATATTGTAGACCTTTCATGCTTCTTTCATCAATCTTTTAAGATCTTGAAAATAATTCGAATCTAGTTGACGGTCTTTATATCCTTGATGACTATTTTATATTTTATCAATTTTTTTAATAGTCTTTACCTCTTAATATCCTAACTTTCTACACTATTATGATTTTCATGTAAGAAAGCATACTCGAGGACCTGATCTAAAGTGTTCTTACTTTCTTACTCTTGATTTTCTTAAACTCTTCTGAAAGTGTCTTGTCCTTTTCATATTCATCATAAGGATCAACCTTAACACCTTGTATCATATTCTCTAGTTCTTCTTGGACATCATTAGCATAATTCTTTCCTTTTACAGGTGTAGTTAGAATTTTCTTGATCTCTATGTTTGCCTTCTAATTCTTTAGTGTGAGAATGTAGTTCTTGAGTATATCAACTTCACTCTACAGATTCTTACAATTCAACTGAAAGGGATATACTTTTTTATTAGCTTGTCCGCAATATGAATCTTTTGAATGAAGCAAGAACATGTTAGTTATACACTCCAATTTATCCTAAAGTAAATATGTATTTTATATTTTTATTTCAAAAATAATTGTCTCGTTATTGTCCTCTTTAGTGTCTGAATTAGAGTTAGTCATCAGCGCTAGGATCATCTTTGACTTGGCCAACATGGATTATTTTTCATCGTGATCTTCATCACCTTAGGAGTTCTCTATTGTTTTCAATGCTTTCCTATTTTTGTATGCCCCAAATACTCCCGACACTGGTGCAACAGACATCTGATATTGTGAAACTACGAAGGAAGCATCTTATAGAAATATTATACCAAATATATTTCTTTTTTGATTTAATTAATTTAATTATGCAATAGAAAGGTCAAGCAATATTAAATAAAGTAGGAATATAAATGCAGAAATTTAGGCTATAAATATGAACTAGCAAAGTAGTATGCCAATAAGTCAAGCAATGACTTTAAGAAATTCTCACGACAAACTTATCTATGAAGTATCTATGAACAAATAAACTGAGTCAAACGCAACTCAAAAATTAGTAAAGCTATTTAATAAAGTTAGAATATAAATGCAGAAGTTTATCCTATAAATGTCAACTAGAAAAGTAGTGTGCCAATGAGCAACACAATGACTTTACAAAAACTATCATGACATATCTATCTATGAAGTCTCTACAAATGTATACACTGAATGAATACACAACTCAAAAATTAATAAAGCTCTAATGGTGCCCCACGAGCAACAATATGAGTTCACCAAACATTTGATAAATAGCAAGTTCCTCCTAAGCGTCTCGATACTCTGGAATCTTCTCCAACTCGTTACATAACGTCAAAATAATAATTATATGCTTGGTAATTAGTGAGTAAGATTTGTAAGATTTAACATACAACAATAACAACAAAAAATCCAGTGTATTCCCACACAGTGGAGTCTGGGGAGGGTAAGATGTACGCAGTCCATACCACTACCTCCGGAGAAGTAGAAAGGTTATTTTCGATAGACCCCCGGCTTAAGAAAAGGAAGTAAGATTTAACATAATAAAAATAATAAACCTAATAATAGTAAATAATTAAGTAAAGAAGTGTAAGTGGAATAATTCAAATCCAGTAATAGAGTAAATTATGAAACTCAATAAAACCATCGATTAAGAAATGGTCAGTTCTAGTTCATCATGTTCAAAAATTATGTTGGGTCATTCAAAGCCAAAAATTAAGTACAAGTATATTATTATCACACCAATTGTTCCAAATATATATACTAGCTGCAGTCAGCTTAGAGAAGTCACCAGTTAGTTGTTAATGTTGCATTAGCTTAGCATTGTTACTGTTACATTGGTTCCATTTGTATTGTAGGATGTCTAGTCAGTTAGTTAGTAAGTGGAGTGAGCCTTCAAAGATAATGTTCTAGAAGAAGTTACTTATTAGATATTTTTTATCACACTCACAGCCTATATAAGGCACAATGTCTCATATTGTAAAATAGTTTTTCAGAAGTAGTTATAACTTTGGTTCTTCTTATTCTCTTCTTAGCTTCTTCTTTTCTTAGTTCTATTAATGCAGTATTAGTAAGCTTTTTCACATGGTATCAAAGCCATAAAGAGGAATTAGATTCCTTCTCGTCTGGCTAATCTATTTTTTGCATTTCATTTTATTTAATTTTCTAAAGTTTCGATCCATTTACCTTAGATGCATCTACTATGGCGCTAATCAGAATGATCCACTGTACATTAGTGCCTCAGATAGTTCGAGTGCAGTTCTTGTACCTAACAAGTTAACTGGATCTAAAAACTACAGTTTGTGGAGAAGATCAGTGTGAATTGCTCTTCTAGGGAAGAGAAAATATGTCTTTGTTACTGGATTTTGTAGCAAACAAATATACAGAGATGAACTTCATAAACAATAGGATACCTACAATGCAATTGTACTTTCATGGATTATGAATACAGTAAGTGAAAATTTACTCAGTGGAATTGTCTATGCCACTAGTTCTTATATAGTCTGGGAGGATCTTAAGGAACGATTTGATAAGGTCAATCGTATGCACATTTACCAATTACATCACGAAATTAACATACTTTCTTAAGGTACTGATTCTGTTTCAGACTATTTTACAAAGCTGAAGAGCTTATGGAGTTAGTATGATGTTTTAGTCTCAAATCCTAGTTCTGATTGACCTAAATTTAAGGAGTATATAGATCACATGTATGAATTGAGATTGCTCCAATTTTTGAGTGGGTTGAATAAGTCATATGACCAGGCTCACAGGCAAATCCTGCTGAAGAGAGACACTTCTACTATTAACAAAGCATATGATTATAGATGATAAAATTCAGTATTCATCTTGTATGATTGTTGTGCCTAACAAACTAGAACCACTTTCTATAAAAGTGCATCAAAATAGCAATTCTGGACAAGGGAATTCGAATTATAGAGGAAATAGGTCTGAATATTGTCACCTCACAGGTCATGCCAAGGATAATTACTACAAACTAATAGGATACCCTATTGATTGGAAGCAAAAGAAGACGTCAGGATATAATGTTAGCACTAACAAGTCCTATGGTAGTGGATATGACCAGGTAGGACCTAGTCATAACTACTCTAGTAATTGTGGAATGAAATCATGCAATGCAAATACAGTGACTGGACAATCAGATGTGGCTAGCACCAGTCAAGAGATACATCATCCACAAGTGGCTAAGGGGAATACTTTACTAAAGGAGAATATAATCAAATCATGACTATGTTGAGCAAGGACACCAAGGAAATAAAACAAGTCAACATGACAGGTATTAATACTTATTTTTTATCCAAAAGTTGTTCTCAAAGTTAGGTTGTAGATTAAGAAGCTACACATCATGTGTCTACAACAACACATATGTCTAAAGATATCACTATCACCATGACAAGTTGCATTTACCAATGGAGCTGCAGTAGATATATCACACACTGTAGAAGCATACATTTTTGGAGATGAGCTGACTAAAGATGTTCTGTTTATGCCAGAATTCAAGCTTAACTTGTTGTCTGTAGCTAATGTAACCAAGAAATTATCTTGCTTTATTTCACTTTATCCTAATTTCTGTATGTTTCAGGACCTCTTCAATGGCAAGGTGAAGGGGAATGGTAGAAAAGAAGGTGGAATCTATATTTTCGAGAATAACTGGAAGTAAAGAACTAACATTGCAGTGAACAAGCATGATAAAATTATTGCAGAAGTTGTTGTTCCCAGCAGCACTCTCTGGCACAAGAGACTTGGACATCCAGCTTTACAGGTTTTAAGAGTTTTGAATATATTGAAGAGTAATAAGGAGGTATAGGCTTTACATAAATGTACAGTATGTTTACTTGCTAAGAAAACCAGGCTGTCCTTTCCTGTTAGTGAATCTAGATCATTTGTTTGCTTTGACCTTGTACACATGGATATCTAGGGGGCTTAAAAAACTTTTACTTTTGACAATAAATACTATTTCCTGACTATGGTGGATGATCATAGTAGATTTATAAGGATTCATATGTTACAGTTGAAATCTGAAACTATAGTAGCCATTAAGAAATTTATTTCTATTATCAAAACACAATTTGGTGTATTGATTAAGGCTATAAGGTCTGATAATGGGACAGAGTTTCTTAACTCATAGTGTAAGATGTTTCAATATCTTGGCATTTTACATCAAACTAGTTTCCCTCATACACCACAATAAAATGGTGTGGTGGACAGGAAGCATAGACAACTTTTAAACATAGCAAGGGTACTCAAATTTCAATCTCATACACCTACCAGATTTTGGGGATTGTGTGTGAAAGTTGTTGTGTACCTGATGAATAGGTTGCCTTCGTTAGTCCTAGCTGTCAAAAGCTCTTTTGAACTTATGTTCTCTAAGGAATCTAAACTATCTCATCTGAGAGTCATAGGCTATTTATATTATGTGACAGTAGTGCCTAAGGGTGATAAGTTCTCTGAAAGGGCCAAACATACTATATTAATGGGATATTCTGTCACTCGGAAGGGTTATATCTTGCTAGACATCCATGCAAAGAAGTTGATAGTAAGTAGATATATTATCTTTCAAGAGGATGTCTTTCCTTTTGCACAGCTGAAGCACATGCAGACTTCAGATGACACTCACAATGATATGTGCATGTCTGATTTTTTGGTCTCAGTTGATGGAGACACTAATGGTGATAGTGACACTCATGAGGATGTCTATCATGAATCATCTCCACATAGTGAAGATGTTAGTCTCATCCCTGAGATATTACCTGTTGCAGATGCAACTTATAATACAGTTACAAGCATGAATGTAGATTCATCTGGTGAAAATACGAACATGACCACTACATCAAGTAGACCATCTAGAGTTAGTAAACCCCCTATATGGATGTAGGATTATATTAATCCTATTAGAGATGAGAAATGCAAATATCTACTAGCTCACAATTTGTGTTGTAGAAAAATGAGTAATGCTTATCAAAGCTACTTGAAAAATTTCTCAAATAAAATTGAGCCACAATGTTTCAAGAAAGCTATTAAGGATGATAGATGGGGTAGCAGCAATGCAGTTGGATATTCAGGCTCTAGAAGCTGACAATACATGGATAGTTGTAGACTTACTAAAGGGTAAGAATACTATTGATTCCAAATAGATCTACAAGATCAAATACAAAGAAAATGGTAAAGTGGAGAGGTTTAAGGCAAGACTGGTAGCCAAGGGTTACATTCAGCAGGAGGGATTGGACTATCATGAGACATACTCACCTGTTGAAAAGATGGTAACAATGAGGTGTGTCATTGCAGTAGCAGTATCTAAAGGTTGGTGTATTCAGCAAATAGATGTCTGCAATGCTTTTTTACAGGGTGGCCTTGGGGAAGAAGTTTATATGGAACTATCAAAAGGCTTTAGAAGACAGGGAGAGAAGAAAGTTTACAAATTGCTTAAATTATTATATGGACTTAAAAAAAACTCCAAACAATGGAATATCAAGCTTACTTCTGCATTGATTACAGCTGGATTTACTCAAAGTGCACATGATTACTCTTTCTTAACTCTAAAAAAAGCCTCTGATATAGTGATTGTTCTAGTGTATGTTGATGATCTGCTTATTACTGGAGCAGTGCTGCCTTGATTATTGCCATAAAGAGGTGCTTCAGCAATAATTCAAGATGAAAGATTTAGGTGATCTCAAATATTTCTTGGGGATTGTAGTTCTCATGTCAGATTCAGGAGTCATTCTAAACCAAATGAAATACATTCTTGAGCTTATATCAGACATTGGACTCAATGGTGGTAAGCCAGCTCACACCTCTTTGGAATCAAATCTTAGACTAACTATTGCAGAGTATTATCAATCCATTGGTGTACATGGAGATGAGTTACTATCAGACACTTCATCCTATCAAAGACCAATGGGCAAACTCATGTATGCTACTATTACTAGACTTGACATAAGTTTTGTTGTACAAACTCTTAGTCAATTTATACAATAACTGAAAAGATCCCATTGGGAAGCTTCCACTAGAGTAGTGAGGTACCTCAATGGTACAGTTGGGCAAGGAGTTTGGTTGAAAGCTCAACCTTCCACATCTCTTACTTGTTGGTGTGACTCAAGCTGGGCTGCTTGTCCCAATACTAGAAGATCAGTCACAGGTTATGTAGTTCACTTTGGTGATTCTTTAATTTCCTGAAAGTCCAAGAAACAGCACACTGTATCCAGAAGTTCTGCTGAGGCTGAGTACAGGAGCATGGCCATATTTGTGGCTGAATTAACTTGGTTAATTGGATTGTTTCACGATCTTAATGTTCCTATTAACATGCCTATTCCAGTGTTTAGTGACAGCAATTCAGCTATTCAGCAAGCCAACAATCTTGTGTTCTATGAGAGAACCAAACAAATTAAAATTGATTGTCACTTCATCAGGGATAAGATTAAGAGTGGTCTGATCCATGTTGAACATGTTTCTACCCATGATCAAGCTAATGATCAAGGTCTAAGTCAGGCTCAACATCATGCACCCTGCATCTTGAGGGGGAGTGTTCCAAATATATATACTAGCTGCAGTCATCTTAGAGAAGTCACCAGTTAGATGTTACTGTTACATTAGCTTAGCATTGTTACTGTTACATTGATTTCATTTGTATTATAGGATGTCTAGTGGGTTAGTTAGTAAGTGGAGTGAGTTGTCAAAGAGAATACTCTAGAAGAAGTTAGTTATTAGATATTTTGTATCACACTCACAGCCTATATAAGGCACAACAACTCACATTGTAAAACAATTTTTCAGAAGCAGTTATAATTTTGATTTTTCTTCTTCTCTTCTTAGCTCCATTAATGGAGTCTTAGTAAGCTTTTTCACACCAATAATGGGCAAACTAAATCAATCATGCCAACAAATGAGCAAACTAAATCGATCATGCCAACAAAAGGGACAAACAATGATGAGAGAGCCATAGATAGAATCCTATTGCTCAAAAGCAATGCACCGGAGCAGCTATGGAATCCATAACGATTATTCGTCCTCTGGAATAGCCGAGCTTGCTCATATAGGCCCAAATGCAAAACCGACCAAACTCGATCGTGTACTTGATCAATTATTTTAAATTTTTTGAATAAATGATTGACAAAATATGAAATCGAGTTCGGTAGATTTATGAGAGATATATTCTTATTTCAAAAATAATTGAACTCATCGATTTTACTAAAAAAAAATTGTGCGGTATTTAAACGACCTCATGGATAAGTTTTTTTTATTTTTGAATTTTGGCGCTAAAAAATTGATCAACTATTTGGTTGATTTTACTAAAAAAAAAAGTGGAACAAAACTGACCGTCGTCAATTTTACGGTTGGGTCGATTTTTTGCGTGTTTTTATAGTGTGTTTATGTTGAAACTTGAAATGAAATCTATCTTCACAAAAGCTTTATTTTTCTATGATTTATTATTATTATTTTGCCCCTAGCTACTCCAAGTATAAGTACCCCTCTTCATGCGAGTACTATTTGATACAGGGGCGGAACCAGCCTTTTTAAGGGGGTTCGGATGACCCTTTCAGCAGAAAAATATACTATTTATATATGATTAAAATTATTTTTTATGTGGTTATAGTAGGCGTTGAACCCCCTTCGACTAAGTTTTTTAAAATATTGAACCCCCTTAGTTGAAATCCTGACTCCGCCTCTAATTTGATATGTATTCATGTTCTTTTATGGGGGATGATGCATATATATTATAGATGTATTAATATTATGGATCCGTTTGGCCACATATTTTTCAAGTAGTTTTTGAAAAAAAAAATTGGATTTGTTATTATTTGATTTTTGACAAATAATTTAAATTTTTAAATATTAGAAAAATTAGTATTTGAGAAAAAAAAATGTTTTTTTGAAAATTTTTAAAAGTAAAATACGTTTTTTAAATATTATAATCAAATATATGGTGAAACTTTAATTTGCCAAATATATTTGGAAGCCTATGATCAAACGCTAGCTAAGCTTGGCACATGTGGATCCTTAAGGCATAGTACTCCTCATTCCTTTCTTTTAACGTTCAAGCCCTTTTTATTGATAAATACGAACTCACGTATTCTTTTGAGTATATAGCCAGGACTTTGTCTCGACATTTCTTATATTCGTGAAAGTCCTAGAGCCTCCATGACACAATTTATCATATCGTGTTTCATTTTGTTATTTCAACGTAGTGTCACGGCTTTTATGAATACTACTAGATAGTATTTAGCGTGTCAGCATGAGTCCAACATATATTATATACGTTATTTTAATTTATATAGTACAAATAGCATTTAGAGTGTCAATTAAATTTTTACTAATATAAATTTTTAAATAATTTAAGTTGCTAATCATTGTGATTTATATTATCTTTTATGTAATTTAGTAATTTATGTTATTCGCTTTGTCCCAATTTTAGAATTTAGTGAGTCTGACAAATTTTTTTTACTAATATATTTTTTAAAATATTTTAAGTTGTTAATATTTATGATTTTAGTATCTTTTAATGTAATTTCAAATAATTTATGTTACTTGTTTTTTCGTAACTTATGTGACACTATTAGAATTTCAAAAGTCAATTATATTTTTTACTATATATTTTTAAAATATTATAAGATGTTAATAGTTATCACTTAATTATTTTTTTGTATAATTTTTAAATATATAATATTTTGCCAAAATAAAGTAAATAAATTAAAATAAACAAAGTACTAAATTTTTAAAACATGTTAAATTCGAAAACATTATTTGGATCAATAAATTACTAAATTAAAATAATAAAACATGCAAATTATAAAATATCAAAACTATCCCGAATTTACGTGACACAAATATAACTTAGATAATCAATCAGATTCTCAATATGTTTTTAAATATTTTAAATTGTTAGCTATTGTAATTTATAATATTTTTTATGTAATTTTCAAATAATATATGTTACTCTCGTTATCCAAATTTTTGTGACATTGATATTCAATTATATTCTTAAAATAATTTAAGTTTTTAATTATTATGATTTATAATACTTTTTCTTCTATTCCAATTTTAGTAGCACTGAAATAAATTCGAGAGTCAACCAAATTTTATGATTGAAGTAGCGAAGTAGATATGTCTTAAATGACTTATAATACCTAATTAGAAGTGATATAGCAAAATTACTATGAGAAAATATTTGTGAAAAAACTTTAAATGAATCTCATATAAGATGTCATGTTAATTTAAAACATCAAGAATTAATTTATCATTTTATGTCAATTTTATTTTTATTAAATATTATTAAATTTTTAATTCCTAAATGACTTATAGTAATTAATTAGGGGTGATATAGTAAAATTACGGTTGAAGCAGCTGAAGTAGACATGTCATAAATGTCTATTTTATCTTTTTTTTAATTAAATTTATTAAATTTTTTTATATGTAAATGTCTTACAATAATTAATTAGGGGTAATATAGTAAAATCATGAAGCAAACATACTTGTGAATTTTTTTAAATAAGTCTTATATAAGATGTCTTATTAATTTAAAACATCAAGAATTGATTTATCATTTATATCTATTTTATTATTTATTAAATATTATTAATTTTTTAAAACCTAGATGACTTATAATAATTAATTTGAGGTGATATAATAAAACTACGCTTGAAGCAGCTGAAACAGACATGTTATAAATGTCTATTTTACCTTTTTTAATTAAGTATTATTAATTTTTTTATATATAAATGACTTAAAATAATTAATTAGGGATAATATAGTAAAATTACGGAGCAGCTGAAGCAGGTGAAGAAGAAGACATGTTGACGAAGAGTTGTCTGCTTCTTCACTCTTATTAATAGTAGTAATTATTTTTGAATTTATGGTTCCACATTTATTAAAACTAGTATCCGTTCCCGCGCGATGAACGGTCAATACAAAAAAAATATCGTGATAATTAGTTTCAATACATTTAATCTTGTTGGTATAATAATATTTCAACTATCATTTTGTTTCTATTTATAATATCATTTTCGAGAGTAAAAAATGTATGAAATGAAAGAAAACAAATATTGAGTTAAAAAATATTTAACAATAATCTAATTTTTCAACAAAAAAAAAGAAGCATAAATAGGCCATAATATGATGTCATTTACTTAGTCTTAGCAGATAAATATAAATTCTACAGCTGGTTAATTAAGAGTTAGATTTGTAAAATAAAGAATTTGCTATGTATAAGGAAACTCTTCGATATCCCATTCACCCAAACCAGGTTAAAGCACCTTAAAAATCTCAACAACTTTGTGTGCACAGTTAATTTTGTCTCTTAAAATTATATTATCTCAAATATTTTTATATTGTTATCTTAAGTGTTTGAATATTATAATATTTTTTACTCTTATTTTTTTACTTTATTTTATTGGTTATATATATATATTCTACTATGATATCGTAAATAACATTTTTTATTAGTATACTTTTAATCAAGGGTGGAGCCAGGTAGGTCGAGGAGTATATGCGAACTTCCTTCGATGAATAACTTTACTATTCATATATGGTTTACTTTAAAGATTTGGGAGAGGGTGGTCGAGCAGAGATTGAGGAGAGTAGTATCCATTTCGGAGAATCGGTTTGGTTTTATGCCTGGTCGCTCAATGACAGAGTCAATCCATCTGGTGAGGAGATTGGTAGAGCAGTATAGGGAAAGGAAGAGAAATTTGCACATGGTGTTCATCGACTTGGGAAGGCGTATGACAAAGTCCCTAGGGAGATTCTTTGGAGATACTTAGAGGTGAGAGGTGTTCCAGTGGCGTACATCAGAGCTATTAAGGACATGTGAGATAGAGGGAAGACTCGGGTGAGGACGGCGGGAGGTGACTCAAGGCATTTTCCGATCGAGATAGGTCTTCATTAGGGTTCGACTCTTAGCCCTTTCCTTTTTGCGGTGGTGATGGACGTGTTGACGTGGAGTATTCAGGGTGAGGTGCCTCGGTGTATGTTATTTGCGGACGATGTAGTGCTGATTGATGAGACGCGGGGGTGTGTGAATGAGAAATTGGAGGTTTGGAGGCAAATCCTGGAATCGAAGGGGTTCAGGTTGAGTAGGTCCAAGACGGAGTATTTGGAATACAAGTTTAGTGACGCGAGTCAGGAAGATGAAGTGGTGGTGAGTTTAGATTCCCAGGTTGTTTGTAAGAGGGATAGTTTTAAGTATCTTGGGTCTATTATCCAGAGGAATGGCGAGATTGATGAGGATATCTCTAAACGTATTGGAGCAGGATGGATGAAGTGGAAGCTCGCTTCGGGAGTATTGTGTGATAAGAAGGTCCCCCTTAAGCTTAAAGGAAAATTCTACAGAGTGGCATTCCATCCGGCCATATTGTATGGAGCGGAGTGTTGGCCTGTCAAGAACTCCCACATCCAAAGACTAAAGGTGGCGGAAATGAGAATGTTGCGATGGATGTGTGGACTTACTAGAGGAGATAGAGTTAGGAATGAAACTATTCAAGATAAGGTGGGAGTGGCTTCGGTGGAGGATAAGATGCGAGAAGGAAGGTTGAGATGGTTTGGGCATATGATGAGGAGGGGCACGGATGCCCCAGTTTGGAGGTGTGAGAGACTGGCTTTAGATGGCTTTAGAAGGAGTAGAGGTAGGCCGAAGAAATACTGGAGGGAGGTGATTAGACATGACATGAAGCAGCTGCAGCTCACTGAGGACATGACCCTAGACAGGAAGGTGTGGAGGTCGCGGATTAGAAGGTTAGGGCGAGTGTATGGATTATGGCTAGGTGTTAGGAACGCGAGTGTGTATCCGGGCAGTAACCCCAGGACTGTGTCCTTGAGTAGGAGCCTTTAGCCAGGTGAGTTCGGGTGGGGTAGGTAAATGGGTGTCCTAGTTCTTATTTCTTATTTCGTATTACTCGTATTTCTCTTATTTCGTACTTCGATGATATTTATTTCTATTATTTCTTATGTCTGCATACCAACCTTTACTTTTACATGTTCCTTTACGATCTTGGTGTATTATTCGAGATTCTGAGTCGGGGGTCTATCGGAAACAGCCTCTCTACTTCTTCGGAGATAGTGGTATGGACTGCGTACATCTTACCCTCCCCAGACCTCACTTTATGGGAATACACTGGGCCTGTTGTTGTTGTTGTTATGTTTATATCTATGTATATATAGTAGTTATTGATCTACATACCTTTGATTTTTATTATATTTACTTCTTTATATTTTAAACTACTTAGTGAAAATTCTGTTCTACCTTACTTTTAACAGTTAGCAATATATGCTCTTCAAATTTTTCATTTAGGTATAATCTCTTTTCCTTAATATCTACAAAATTATCTATTTTGTTTTAACTAAGATAACCAACAAACAACCCACAACTTTATACTACTTCAATAACTCAGCCATTATGAAATTAAAGAACAAAAAAAGATATAGAGAGAATATATTTAAAATAAAAAAAGGAAAAAAAATTAGAAATATTGTATTCTTCGTATAGAAATTGAAATATTTAAATGCTCATTGTCTTATTTTTATCTATCGAATTTACTTCAATGCGTGAATGTTGTGTGACATTAAAATTACGATTTATGTGTATTTTATGACATATTCTCTGATCTTCATCTCTTGTCAGGGCTCGTCGTTAGTAAGAGATCATGTTATTATCATACATGAAGTCCTACAAATGAAAATATGAAAATTGCCATTATAAGGTGTGAAAATAGATATGCACAATAAAATTGTTGATAAAGTAATATTTACAAAAGATTAAAAGATGATTGATCAAATTATTTAAGCAGTTATTTAAAAATTATAAGTAAACATCATAATCAACATGAAATACTTATCTCCAACTGAGACTTGCTCATTATTAAAATTTTGATCCCTTATAAATCAAAATATTAACATTGTAACAAAAAAATGTTATACGTAATAAAGAGTATCTTAAAGTGAAATAGAAAAAAACTATTGAAATATCACTCAACTTCTTTTATCGACTTTTTTTTCTGAAAACGCAGGTCCTTCACAATTTTGTACTTAAGAAATCTCATTTCTTCCCCAATATATCTTCTTCTTAATCTTCCCTCTCCAACACCCCTCAACATTTTAGTCCACATATTTGTATAAATATAAATTATTTTGAATTTGTTGTGTGCTATTTTATTTGATTTAATTATTATTTTAATATACAGATTTGATACAAAACAATGTTAAATGCAGAACCATCATCAACATTGGTACATGAAATAAAAAATACACTATGAAAAAAAGGATAGAATGACTTGATAGTTCGGATGTCTTGATTTGCCTTCATCTGAAAGAGCAAGCATAGAAAGAAGTATAAGACCTCAGGAATATGCAATTTCTAAATAGAGATGAATACATAAATTCAAAGTCCTGGTAATTAGAAAAATTAAACTAAAAAATATCGTCAAACACCCTTATGAACGATATAACGATATCAACCAACCAACCAAGATGATTGTTATTGATAGTGATTGAAACCTGGTAATTAGTATGTACTTGAATTTTCATCTTATATTGACTTGAAATTCAGTGTAAATATCTAAATGAAATGATTAGTACTCAATCAGAAGCTTTTTCATTTTTGGTAAAAAAAAAAATAGGCCAGTCAAATGGCCTTAGTTTTCTTTTCTACGAAATTTTGTCAAGATTCAAAAGTTAGAAATTCATCTTTCACTATTTTGACTATTGGTATGGAATATCCTTTTGAATTATTTCCCTTTTGACACAATCTTTTTTCATCTATGTCACTGAATTCACTGCCAATTCAAAGACTACATAATCGAGAAATTTGTAAGCGAGATCTCAGTTGCTTCCATTTCAATTCCTACAAATGTGAATGAAAATACAAATGAATTTAGTAAACATACCAATGACTAAGGCTGGCAACGGACCGAAATCGATACCGTCGGACCGATTTGATCGGAACCAAAATCGATACCGAAACTGGCTTACCCAAATTATCACCGGAACCGGTGTTATCAAAATTTTTGCTTCCAACGCACCGGTCCGTTGGTTACCGGTGTGGAACCGGTTTGGACGGAAACAACACCGGAGCTATACCGGAAGAGATACCGGAGCTAGTAAGTTATGTACCGTTCTTGACAGTTTTTTTCTTTTTAATTTAGATTATATATATATATATATATATATATATATATATATATATATATTAACTTATATAATTTATCTAATAAATTAATATAATATTAATAAGTTTAAGTTATTATATTTATATATTAATAAGTTAATATAATATTAATAAGTTTAAGTTAAGTTAAATTTATATAATAAGTTAATATAATATTAATAAGTTTAAGTTATTATATTTAAGTTAAAGTTATTATCCAAAATTCCAATTCCAAAATCCAAAATTCCAAATGACAAAATTTTTTTTAAAAAAAATAGTAACGGTCTTCAGTCTTCACGTCGTCGGATCGGAACCGTTCAATCGGAACCAGTCAATCAGAACCGATCAATCGAAATAGGAATTACCAAAAATTTTGCATAGTTCGCACCGGTGCCGTATTCCGGATCATTGGGTATCGGTATACCTGTACCAACCGATACCGTTGTGTTACCGGTACCGGAACGTCACCGGAAATGAAGTAAACGGACCGAAACGGAATTTTCCGATTTCGTTGCCAGCCTTACCAATGACTGATTTTCGAAAGAGTAAAAAGGTTGTTCTACAATTAGAGTAAAGGATACGGTTTCAACAAATGACAATTATTTTTGCTTAAATCATGTATTTACCTTAAGATAGTTGTGTAATGCATACAAATTATTAATGTAAGAACCAATAACTTTTAAAAAATAGAATGTAAAATTTATAAACTTAAGATCTGGCTTTACACTACACCAAAAATAATCTTTAGCGAAAATAAATTAGCAGTAATAATTTAATTGTGGCTAAGTATATTTTTTTTTTAGAGATTTACTAGTGACAATTATATTTTAGTTCTTTTTGTAATGCCTCTAAAGTTTGTAGCAACACTGAATCCAATAAAAATTAACTAATGCTGATAAAATTTTTAGCATTCTCTATTAAACTACATATTTATTGCTGCTAAAGATTGTTTTTGTTGTAGCGCCACCTCTATGTACAATTTTTCACATAATATAATTAGCAAGTGGTTAGTTTTCTTTTCTTTTTGGTATGATTTCACAACTTGCGAAATTTGGTAGACATGTGCAAGTATCAATATACATGCAATGAGCAAATCAATGAAAAGTTACAGACAAAAATAAAGAAAAGTGTAACGTTATTTGTGAGATTGAATAAAATCAGATAAAGAGAGTATCATTTTAGTTCGAGCAAATGTATAAGTAATGTTATACCATTTAGCATCTTCATCTCAATCACACAATTGAGATTTCCATCCAACTGTTTTTCCAATTCCATAATAATTTCTGCGTGATCATCATCAATAAGTGAAAGTCCTGAAAGATCATATATATGAAAACTTCAAATTTCTTTACATCTATAATAAACGATAAATATGATGTTAATCGTAAATAATAATAAAATTAATACAAATGTAAAAAATTTGACATTCATTATTCATTGTAGAAAATTTATCCAACAAAAAAAATTAATATACGTTAAGATGTGCTTATTATTAAGCACTAATATTGCATTCAATTAATGAAATTTGATAATAGAAGTTCACTGACAATATATTTTTTTTTTAAAAAGAGCTTTTTATTAGTTACAAACAACATCGTGGCTTTTTATTAGTAAATTATTAAATAAACAATGTCTTACTGACTATATATATGCGCTAGGTACTATTGTGTCATGTCTTAATAGTTTTTTTTTTAAAAAAATAATTTTAAATTTAAATTTTATCTTCTTATCTCAAATTTATATTAAAATAACTTATCATATGAGACTTTTTATTAAAAAGACTTAAAAGTGAACTATTATTTCCTAGCAAATCTCATTAATTCTACTTTTATCAGACATCACTATAATAAATATAATGTTATAAAGCATAATCAATATCGCCATTACATTATATATATTCACATTATTTATTGGATATTTTAAATCTTGATTTGAATAATACAAAAAAAAAAGATATCAATGTGAATGAAAAAGGAGAAGTCCCCTCGGGGACATCCGATAAAATTGAAACGATACAGAGAAGATTAGCATGACCCCTGCGGAAGGATGATACGAACAAATTGAGAAATGATCCAAATTTTTTATTACCCCAAAAAAAAAGGAGGAGATGTGAATTTTATATTTTTTAAAATGTTGATATAAATTTATTAGATGATGCATTACGTGTACATTTATATTGAAATATGCACTAAAAATTTTTATATTTCACCTTGAAATTTAAAATATTTTATAGTATAGTTTAATGTCTTATCTTTTAACTTAATTTAGTTTAATGTTGTCAAGATATATCTTGAATAGTCCTATAGCAAACTGACATATAATTGTGATATCATTTGAGATGGAGTTTAAGGGTTGCTAAATGCAAATAAATTTACTTGTTCTAAAGTTAAAAGTTCAAAGAAGAGGACTTAATGTATAAACTTTTTAAAGATATTGATGAAACATCATAACTGCATGGCATAAAGAATTAATGGAGACTTAACGCAATTAATCATAAAACCTTACATCATATGATATAACCGCATAAAGTCATCAATTCAAAACATTAACGCAATTAATCATAAAACCTTACATCACATGATATAACCGCATAAAGTTATCAATTCAAAACAATTGTGGAAAGAATGTATGGTCGTTACTTTAAGGAGAAAACCTCATTTTACTTATATGAGGATGAAAAAAGATATATATAAGAAAATGTATTTGTGTCAATTGTCATAGATGAAAGTGAGTAACACTTAGAAGTTAGAACGTGAGAGGCAGTGGGGTTTGGGAAGTTTGGTTGGTAGTTTCTTTTTTGGATTAGTTTTTCTTTATTTGCAGGATATTTGGTTTAATTTTTATCTTCTTTTGTTTTTATTTTTTTTAAAAGATAAAAATATAAAGGAAAAAAGGTTCAAAATACACCTAAATTTTGATGAAATTTGCTTAACATAATTTCACATAACATTCTCACTTTTTTTTTCTTTTATTCAGTGTTGTTTTGATTTGTGCACTAATATTTTGAATTTAAATTACATAATTTTACTTACAAAGTGATTTTATTATTATAACTTTAACAATCTATTTGGGATTTGCTTATTTCCCCCCAAAAGGACTTATTTCGAGAAAAAAATACTTTTTTAAAAAATAAGGATATTTGGTAAACTTGCAAAAGTAATTTTAAAAATCTGAAAATATCATTGATGATGATATTTAATTAAATAAAAATAAAATTTAAATTAAAAATATTATAATATTTATTTAAAATAAATTTTTTATAAATTAATTTTAGTAGTAAAAGTCTATTAATACATGTCCTTTTTTGTCATAAGCAGCTTTATAACAGCAATCCCAAACGGGCTCTTAGTGTTTCGAATAACTTTAATTTGTGTGTTTAAATTTATATTCCATTTCAATAATATGTCAGTTTACAATTAAAAGTAATTTAAAAAATAATTGTAATATTTAAAAATTTAAATAAATATACGGATTTAAAAATATAAAAAAAAATAAATGATAAATATATAGATAGATAAATAAGATCTTAACAATTTAACTGAAAATTGTAGGTTTGCTTGGTTCTATTATTTTGGAGCACGCTTAACTTGTTCCATTTTCTTTAACCTCTGACTTTTTAAAAAATATACAAACTATTTAAGTTAATTATAATATTTTTAATTGCTAACAGTATATTTAAATTAGATATTTTTTAAAATTATAAAGTAAATTAATGTTTGAATTTTAGAAAAGCTATTTGAATTAGATATTTTTAAAAAAAAAAATTCAAATTTAAGTAAATTTACTGCATACGTATTGTTTGATGGAGTGATTTTAGCAGATTTAAAATAAAATATTTTCATAAAAAATATTAATATTTTATTATTTTATAATTTTAAATTAAACAAAATAACTAATAACTAATCAGTAACTAAATTAACTAATTTGTCCTAAAAACTAACACATGTAATAATCCTGTGTTGCCACTTAGCAAGATCTTGGCAAGACTTTCTTGCTATTTAGTATATACTAGTATACGTACCCGCGCGATGCGCGGATAATATTAAAATATTAATTTTAATCATTTCATATTGAAACGTCTAGTGTTCAATCATATTATCTTAAAAGAAAGTTCAACTATCATATTATTTCTCAATAAAATATGAAAAGAAAAAATTCTACCTTTCCGCATCTTCACACCGACCTAATCCTAGCCATCTTCAATTTTCTTTCAAAAAAAAAAAATTCTATTCCACCCTCCACTCCCACCACCTCAGTTTTCCCACCTCTAATCAAATTTATATGAAAAAATAATTATATAATTATAAAAAAATTACGTTTTATAATTCTTGTTACTATACTATTCATAATTTAAAGATATTAAGTAGATTGTTAATATCTCTCCCCCACCCCCACCCCACCCCACCTAATCCCAGTTCCCCCACCTTTAATCAAATCTATATGAAATTATAATTATATAATTGTAAAAAATAGTTTATGTTTCATAGTTTTCTTTACTATAGCATTCACAATTTGAAGATATTAAGTAGATTGTTAATTTCTCCCTTCCTCCTCACCCCCACCCACCCCAATTTCCCCACTTCTAATTAAATTTATAAAAAAAAAAATTATATAATTGTAAAGAAATATTTTATGTTTCATATCTTTCTTTATTATACTATTCATAATTTAAAGATATTGAGTAGATTGTTAATATATTCCTTCCTCCCCTCCCCCACCCAATCCCCGCCCACTCTAATTTCCCCACCTCTAATCAAATCTATATGAAAAAATTATTATATAATTGTACAAAATATTTTATGTTTCTTAGTTTTCTTTATTATACTATTCACAATTTAAAGATATTAAGTAGATTGTTAATATCTCTCTTCCTTTCCCTCCCTGCCTCCACACACACACATCTTTAACCAAATCTATATCTGTAAAAACAATCATATTAAAAAAAGTTATTAAATTTCATGTTTTCTTTATTATACTCTATTATTTAGTGCTACAATTAAAAGATTTCAGATTGTCAAAAATAATTTAGATTTCTATGCTATTGCCTTCCCATCTTTTTCTTCGAAAATTTATAAATATGTATGTATTATCTTATTAAGTTCATTATATATTCTCAAATTTAGTTAAAATTACCCCCTCCCTTCCTAATCCCAGCCCTATCCCCCACCTCCACACAACCTCAAATTTTTTTTCAAAAATAATCTATCCCCCCCCCCCCCCCAAACCCATTGACATCTAATCAAATTTATATGAAAAAATAATCATGTAATTGTAAAAGAATCTTTTGTTTTTCATATTTTTCTTTATTATATTATTCACAATTTAAAGAAATTAAGTAGATTGTTAGAAATGGTTATAATTTAAAATTTAAGTTAGACATTTTCACCCTATTGAAATATAATTTTATCTCGTACTATATAATTTACCTTTGTGTATGATTGTAACAAAATATTTTTTTAAATCTTTTTTATTATATTATTCACAATTTAAAGATATTAAGTAGATTGTTAGAAATGATTATGGTTTAAAATTCAAGTTAGACACTTTCACAGAATTGAAATATAACTTCATCTCGTATTCTATGATTTACCTTTTTGTTCTTTATTTTCTTCTTTATATGATGAAATTAAATGAAGCCCAAAATTACTTTCTAAAAAAGTTTATACATAAATGTAAACTTGCAAGTAAAATTAAAAGAGGATTAATAAATTAGGATATCTAAATATCATTTATAAATCTCTTTTATAATCCTCCTAACAAAAGTAAATATATGAATGTGATATAAGATATAGAAATCAAACAATTATGAATTGCATACAATTGAATTAAATATAGAAAAATTATGAAATTGAAAAAATATTAAAATGGACAACAATAATATCAAATACATATTTTAAAAAACTTAAACTTGTCAACTACATCAATAAAATTCATATTTCGATTGTTGTTATCTACTATTCTTTTTTTTTATCTCTTATGCAAGTCAATAATAACAACAAAATTATCACTAAAAAATAGAAAACTAACTCTCAAGAACATTTATTCGTAAATTAAATGACAGAAACATTATTAATTTGAAATTAATTTACCAATGAATCTTTTATTTATCGAAGTTATCGTTTCAATTATTATTGATTTCTTTTTCTCCTTTTCTTCTTGGGGGCTGTTACTATTTGTAGTGAATGCGAAAAGCCGCGAGAATAGATAGTGATAACATCTAGGGGCGGCTCAACCTCATGAAAAAATAGGCGGACGCCTTAGGCCCCAAATTTGAGGGGCCTCATTTTTTACTGATAATATATTATAGATTTTTTTTATAGAAAAAATAAATATTTTTTATGACGGGGGTCTATCGAAAACATCTTACTTCTTCGGAGGTAGCGGTATGGACCGCGTACATTTTACCCTCCCCAGATCTCATTTTGTGGGAATACACTCGGTTTGTTGTTGTTGTTGTTGTATAGAAAAAATAAATTTTTCATATAACAGGAAAGAATTATTAGAAGAATTTCATATATATAAAATACTATGTCTCAAAAAAGATTTAATAAATTGATTATATTATTACTTAAAAAAATTAATTATAAAAAATCGATTATATAATTTTGAAAATAAAGTTCATTCAAAAAGGGTTATTTTTTCTTTAAAATTTAAGGTCTTTGTTTGATCTTCGCCTTAGGCCACAAATATGGTTGAGCCACCCCTAATAACATAAATAATTGTGGACTTGTTTTTCTTTGTTTTCGTTAACAGAGGACGATGAAGATGAAAAAATAATATCATTCCTACATATAAAAAAGAAAAAATATAAAATCAAAAAATATATTTTTTATAAAATGAAGAACACAAAAAAAATTAGTAAACAAATTCAACAATAAAATCAATGATATAGGAGTATATCTAAGAGACACTAAGAAGCTAGAACTCATTTCAATTCTAATTTTATTTAAATTCAAATTTCAAATATCTTATTAATTTGTTAAAAGAAAATTAATTTGTTATTCAAATTCAAAGAAATTAATAGGAGAAAGAATCTACGATATATACGGTATACAATTCAAAAAGAATTCCAATTGAAAGTCTTTTTCGCCAGAAAAGAGACTTGGTGACATTAGAGATATTTAATGTGATAGTTACTATCTTTCATATGTAGTTTTTTTTTTTAATTTAAAATGTTTATTACAATATTATAAGTCTTGTCCTAAGAATTTTCACGTGGCTTAATACTAATAGTCTACAACTTGACTAATTGTGATTCTTCGTTATCTGCTTTATATATATATATATATATATATATATATATATATATTAGATTATGTAATTTAATTTATAATATTTTTTTTATTTTCTAGTATTTACGTAACTTTTCAAAAATGAGGTTTCTTCACAATAACAATTGTATATGTGATATATATATATATAAACAATGCATCCATGCTATTATACACAAAATCAGAAGACGTGCCAATTAAATTCAAATGATTGAAACGAAATGCTTTTTTATATACTTTTTCATAACACTTCAGATAAAAGTGCCATGCATATTCAGATGCACGTAGCAATATTCTTAAAATTATATTCTATTTGGTTCTGTTGTTATAATTCTTTTTCTCCAAATTTTTCTATACGTGAATTTTTCTATAACTGCAGAGTTAAAAAATGTAAATATCAATAAATTTTTATCATTATATGTTTTCTCATTTGGTTTACAACATTCTCACTATCCTTTTCCTTAACTAACTATCAAAGAAAAGCCTACAAAAAGTGAAAACACACATTGAGTAGATTAATTTCTTGCAAAAATAAAAATATTAAGACATATGCAAAACTCCTCTTTTCTCATCTCGTATTCATCCTTTTTCAACTTTTTTCTTTGAATTCAACCTTAAAACAAAGGAGAAAGAAACTTAAAATTATATATCAACATAGTATATATAAGAGAAGTTAAGAAGATAGAACTTTACTTCGATTTAATTATTTTTAAAATTGAAATTCAATATCAAAATAAATATTTACTTACTTGAATTCAGAGATGGATATAGTAGAAAAAAATAGCCTGCAATACGGTTATCACTAATCTATATATAATAAATAAAAATATTAAAACCCAAAAAAAAAATTAAACAGTGAAAAACGTGAAAGTGCAGGAAGCTAATTCAAAAGAAAAAACATATTCACACGCATGAAAGCTAATTCAAACGATCTGCAGTAGCCTCGAGCAGTAGCCACGAGCAGTAGCCATTAACTGAGAAAACCTGAGCAGTAGCCATTAACTGAGAAAACTTGATAAGATGGTTATCAAAATAAAGAAAAAAATAACAACATAAATTGAAAAAATCCAATCAATAATTCAAAAGAAAAATTCATCTGAAACCCTAGATCATCATCAATTGAAAAACATATAAAACTTTTTTGTGTATTGGCAGCTGTGTATCGGTGTATTTATAGTGCTGAAATAATTTTTGAATTGCAGTTGAGATAAAGATAAAAAGTTGGAATAACTTAATTTTAAATTTAAATTCAAATTAGATTAGGATAAATACTAAGAGATGAGATAACACTAAAACACTAAAACACTAAAATAATGGTAGAAGTTATAATCAAATTAAATTCAAAATTAATTTGAACTTTTCAGTTTGGTTAAGATATGTTTTGTTGAAAGATGATAAGTTCTTCATTATCTTTAATTTTTTAAATACAATGCATATTTATCTTCTAATATTATATTTAAATAAAAAATAATTTTAAATCAAATCATATTATTTACCATTTACGTATGTACTTCTATTGCTATTTTTGTTTTATTATTATTATTATTATCTTATTATTATTATTATTATTATTATTATTATTATTATTATTATTATTATTATTATTCTTGTTCTACATTCTATGTGCGTACTATTACTACAATTGCCAACACTACTACAACTAATTATTATTATAGATATAGATTCCCTAGTATGTAAATAAATTATATTTAAATTTATTTTATAACATTTAAATTTTATAAGAGATAAGTTTGAAATAGTATATATCTATTAGAACTCTTTAATTATTAGTTTCTATTTTTACGATAATGAAAATCTTTTTTTTTTTAAAGGATAACTTATTCAAATTCAAATACTTAATTTTTCAATTCAAAATTATTATTACAATATTTTTAACTTTGTCTTAAAATATTTTTTAATATTGTCTTAAAAATTGCCACGTGGCTATTTTAATAGCTTGACACGTGGCGTCTTGTCTTGCTTATGTTTTGCTTTTATATATATAAAGATAGATAGATATAGATATGAAATATTTACGAAATGCTTTCTCTTTCGTGATATTATTGTATTTGTCTCGATTATGAATGCATGTAAGGTTGGTCCGCTTCAAAGTTAAGGTTCCAGGAGTTGATTCATCTTACCAAAAAGTTTGGAGCATGATAATGATGTTATTAATAGATTAACTTAACTACTCCGACAATGTAACAAATTGATTACACTGTCGATATGTGTGTATATATATATATATATATAAAGTCTTTCTAAAAAAAAATTGCAAATATTTTCCCCAAAAAGGAAATGATCAAACAACCAACCTTTCTCCTAAAGTTTTGCAGCAACAATTTCCAAAAGTAAACACCAGAAGTTGAACTCCAAGTGTGGAGTTAGGTAACTCCTACTAGATGAGTAGGGTTAGGAATTAGGGTCAACAATAAGTTAAACTCTAAATTAAATTCTTAGACTTCAAACTAATTATGCTAAGCTGGCTAGGTCGAATTTTTATGATGATGATGTGACAATTATGTTTGGTCTGTCATGTTACCTCCATAAAGATTTCCAATTTTGCACCAGTTTTTTCCTGCTACAACTTTGAAAAGTCGTGATAAATAGTAGTTGTGTGCTTCCACTTTTTCCATTGTTAGAATCTTTTTATGTTTGATAGCTAGTCTCTATCACTAACGTATGTTACTCTAAATTCTTTTCACATCTTGTCCGTACAATTAATAGTGTAGGTTCATTATTATTATTATTGCTGTTTTTGGGTCAATAAAGTACTCCCTTTATTCTATTTTATGTGTCGTCATTTGATCGGACACGAAATTTAAGAAAAAAAAAAGGACTTGGTAAAATTTATCAAATTATTCTTTATCAAAAAATGTGTCAATATTTTTTTTTTTAATTAAGTGAGACCAATAAAGGTAAAATGGTAATTGTGTCTTTAAAAAGTTTTCTAATAAGGAAAGACGACACTTATTTTGAGACGGACTAAAAAGGAAATGATGACACATAATTTGGGACGGAGGAAGTATATTTTTTTACTTTTCTTGAACATATATTCCCTGCATATTTTTAGAAAAATATAAACATTTCTTTAAGATACAACAAAGTTAAACATTTCTTTAAGATACAACAAGGTTAAACATTTCTTTAAGATATAACAAAGTTACCGTGTACTGTAAATTAACGTAGCTATTTCATGAAAAGATACTTGTATTTTTAGAGTTGGAAGAAGATTATATATTCAAAATATTCATCTTATATCATGATCGAATAGACTCGCTTATTTAAATATTAATTCAAATAAAAATAAAAATTAAAAATATCAAAGTTTTTAATATATAAAGCCTTTTTACTTTTCATTATGTGATAACCCCCATTCATATATTATGAAAAACTATCAAATAATTTTCATTTTCAAGATAAATATAGGATTTGAACCAAAATTATTGGTATGATTCGACTTGTAAGTTGGAACTAACACGCTAGCTCCGCGCCTAAATAGATTAGAGACTAGTTCTGCCTCCAAGTCCAAGATATATTATTTGACGTTGCACCACTTTCATTTGGTTGTTAGAAAAAAGGAAAAGGAAATTGTCGGATGTTTTTTCTTTCCTTTGAATTGTTATGTTAAGCATGAAAATATTGATAATTTGAAAAGATTTTGGACAAGAAATGACGTTCTGCAAAAAGTTGTATGAGATCTTACTTTATTTTTTAACCTTTCAGGCAAACAAATGTAAGAAAACTATTTTCTTCCCTTTCCTTTAATTCTTTTCAGTAACTTTCTGAAGAAAATGTACAATTTTAGTGACTTTCTGATAATTTCAATAGTTGAACAATTTTGTGTAACTTTTTCTGAGATTCAAAAGAGACAGAGAGGCGTATGACAGAAAATAACAGCCATAATAAAAAAAAGCTGAGATTACTTTAGAATTAAGCAGAGAAATTAAAAGAAGAAACAAAAGTTACTTCAGATGGCAGTCATTTATATCAAATGTGGCAGCATATTTCTTAAACATTGCTGAACTTGCTAATTTATCTAAGAAACGTCTTGTCTATCTATAGAAATATAGTATAATATAGTCATTATAAATATATAATAAAAGATGTTCAAAATGTTTGACCTTAATGCATGAAACTTTGAGCGCACTTCAAAATTGAAATTCACATGAGACATGTTATTCTCTGTGTTGGATTGTACATTTCCACACATTCATTTTGTCATGTTTGGTGGATGGATTTCCGGCAATTTAACACCACAGGGTGGCTAAAATTCCCCAATTTATGCATCCATTTGCTGACTTTTACTTACCATTATATTATTTCCAGCAACATAAAAGGAGAAAGTGACACCATCCCACTTCACACACATTTAATTTCTCAAAATATCACTAGTTTTAAATTTTGTGACTTTAGTTTTTTTTTTTAATAATATATTAAAATGGTATATGGGGTCAGTTTGTATACCTCGATTAATTCAACGACTACCTGTCATAGCTATTAATAGCGAGTCCAGCATGCGATAGTTACAGATTTACAATTTACGAAAACTCAGTAGTTTATATATATATATTCTATTGCCACTTTAGAAATACATAAACTTCCTTTACCTGCTAACTCCATACATATCGTAAGAAATCACTTAATATTTTTATCTTTGTTAAAATTTAAACCTAAGTACTTGTAATTCTCAACTCACTTTTTCAAATACTTAAGTCACTCAGTTGGATGCTTTAATAATCTTTTATTAATAACTAGTATTTATTTTCTAATTGACCAGCCTTTATAAGTTCAGTGATTTTAAAGTAACAAATATTAGTTTAGTTGTGTTTGTAGAATAGCTTGTAAGGTGATGATATTATATGCAGGCGGAATGATCAGACAAATTCTTGTAATACTTGTCTGATTTTGTAACGTATATATTTTTACTTATCTTTTTATTATCTCAACCCTTTAAATATTTTATTGAATTCTTTTGATTATTGACTCAGCATATGTGGCATTAAATTATTGAGTTAGAAAAACACATGCAAATATGCATTTTTAAGCGAGTGAAATCAATATTTTTCATTTAAAAATATCTCACAAAAAATAAAAAATACTCTCTCTATTTCAAAAAGAATAAACTAATTTGACTTGATACGAAATTTATGAAAATAAAGAATATTTTTGATCTTGTAGTCTTAGATTAAAGTTATATCAAATTTACCATAATATCCTTTGATCTTGTGGTCTTAAATATGTCACGTGAAAAGTTAAAGTTAAAGTTTTGCCATAAAAGAAAAAAAATTATTCTTTTTAAAACGTATTAAAAAGAAAAGTAAGTCATTTTGTTTTTTAAACGGGGAGTAATAAATTAAAAATAAAAAAAGAGGCAGAGACTTTTTTAAAAAAAATCCCAAAATCCTCCATCCTCTTCTTCATTGCCCCCTCCCCATCTTCCATCCCCAACCAGCACTACCACTATACATCCAGCCAAACCATTCCCCCCTTCCCGTTCCCCATCCTTATCCTTCTTCAGCATGGGTTCTTTCAGTTCTGATTTTTTCGATAAAAATTTCGTCGAAAAACGCCATCTTCATAAATCAGTGACCAAACTATCCAAAATTATCCTTTTGCGTCAATAGAATGACGCGTGTACAAAGCAGCATCATTCGAATCAATTTCAAAATTTGACTGTCCAAATTCAGCCGATTAGCGGAAAGTGCAGATATATTTTCGGGATGTTGAGGGCGTTAGGGTTATTAACGGAGCTAGTAGGACGAGGTTGTTGATTTTATTGACGGAGGAGGGATAAACGGTGTTCAATATAGAGGCGATGTTTGTGTTTACGACGTTCGGTGACGGCTTCTTCAGAGGTGGCGAAGGAGAGAAGATGGAGGGAGATGAAGGAAAGTGGTGGTTGAGGGCGGCGGAGACCGGAGAGGGAATGAAGTGGGTGGTAGGTAACATAAAGAAAATGGAGAGATTTCTCCATTGTTGTTGTTATGTGTGTTGTTGGGGTGAAAAAGAATTGGGGTGGGGGGGGGGGGCGGGGGGCGGAGACCGGATTTTGTTTTGCTTTTTTTTTTTTATAAAGAAAATATTATTTATATTTTATATATATTTTTAATATTTAATTTATTATGTGTCATTTAAAAATAACGCCGGCATACCACGTGTAGTCGGTTGTATTACGCTCATATTAATCGAATGAGAAAAGGACTTAAAATATTATGTTTTCATGGGTTTAAAGATTGAGATGACAATATGATAAGTAAAAATATCCACATTATAAATTCAGATAAATACAAAAATTCATCTAATTATTTCTCCTTATAGGTACGCAAGTAGCTTAGTTACTGACTTTCGTAAATAGCTCATAATGAAGTTGGAAATTTTAAGTGACAACAATTAGTTTAAGTGACCGAGTTTAGAACAAATTGGAAAGCGGATGGCCACTTGAGAAAAATAAACCAAACTTACATTAAAACTTTTCAAAAAATAATGAATGTTAAATTCTTTTTTTTTTTTTTTAGAAAATGTTAAAGTCCCTCATCCTCTTTCCCTCCTCCAACGTCATAGAGAGAGAAAATTCCTCGGAAGAAAGTGTGAAGTACAATGAGTTTATAATCCTTCTTTCTTTTTGTAGTTTCTGATTAATGAAAATAATCACAAGAAGTTCATACAATGTGGAAACAATATAATCTTACTTGAGTAATAAGATCCGTTAGGTAGTTTAAACAAATAACAAATAGAATCAAAATAGTATTTGAAAATGAACCACGTCACTACTAACATTAATAAAGACTTGTAACAACAATAAGTATGCAATTTAATAAATAGTGCTAAATCATTTAATAATATTAGATAATTATGCTGGCTTCGAAATCGAGAGGACGTCATGCGGAAGTTATTAGTTGTAAATTATGAGACGATAAATCAAACGACAAATAAATAATACTAAAAACATAATATTATTATATGATTTGACCAATTGGCCTACATATAAAACCTAATATTAAAAATAATATTAAAAAATATAAAATTAATGAGAGAGAAAATCTCCCTTAAACAAAACTCTTAAAAGACTATATTGTGGATGCTATTGTGTTATGGTATGAGAAGAGGTCATCGATTTATAGAGTTCCAAAACCTTTAAGACTATATTGTGGATGCTATTGTGTTATGGTATGAGAAGAGGTCATCGATTTATAGAGTTCCAAAACCTTTCCTCTAAGAAAGAGGTTTGCCAAATATGAAAAAGTTTTATATTTTAGAAAAGTAAAAGTATTTATGGTTACTTTTATTTTCCTTCCAAAAAAAATTAAAACTTAATTTTGGTAAGAAAATTAGGGCAAAAACCCTAACAAATCTTCTTTTTTTTTGCTTGATTTTCTTCACTTGATTCACCTTCTTCACATCCTTGATCTTTGTTCTTCGTTTAGTCTTCATCACTGCTGCTTGACATGCTTAAAAATTGAGTTTTTTTGGTTAAAAATATATGAACCCTTTCGGGCTAAAAATATTGGAACCCTAGGGTTAACAGTGAACTTTATTTTTAAATATGTAACAACAAGATTGTTGAAAATATGATTGACAATTATCTCCATATGTAGTTTTATTTTGACAAAATATCTTCATTATCATCAAATTGGTTGCAACTTTGACATTAAACTATCCTCAATTGAACCATCGGATCTTTGAACCATATGCTCTGATACCACTTGTTGGGTTCGAAATTGAGAGGGCGTCATGCGGAAGCTATTAGTTTCAAACTATGAGACGATAAATCAGACGACAAAGAAACAATACTAAAAACATAATATTATTATATGATTTGACCAATTGGCCTACATATAAAATCAAATATTAAAAATAATATTAAAAGCATAAAATTAATGAGAAAGAAAATCTCCCTTAAACGAAACTCTTAAAAAAACTACACTGTAGAAGCTATTGTGTTATGGTATAAGAAGAGGTCATCTATTTATAGAGTCCCAAAACCTTTCCTCTAAGAAGAGGTTTGCCAAATCTGGAAAAATTTCATATTTTACTTTCAGAAAAAGTAAAAGTATTTATGGTTACTTTTATTTTCGTTCCAAGAAAAAGTAAAACTTAATTTTGATAAGAAAATTAGGATAAAAATTCTAACAAATTATTGTTAGATTCAATAATGTTATAGGGGTTCGGGACATTGTCAAAGGAGTATAATTGTCACTAATAATTATTTCTAAAATATAATAAGTAAGCTACTTTTGTAACTAATTATTACAAAATATTTTTTTTGATGTAGTGCGTAACCTAAGAAGTCATCTATATGGACACCTTTGCTGATTTCAAAATGAATTTTTTTTAGGTAAATTTAAATTAGTCGAATCTAAAAGTAGGTACTCAACACTAGACCAAATATATTAAATAAAACCAGTATGGATACCACTTTCCTTTGCTGGGGTATATATTGATTTTGCAATGTTAATAACGTTGATTCCTTAACTTCTTGTTATGGCATGACTAGAGCGTCACAAAAGAATTCGTAACTATGATTACAATTACTTAAAAAGTCAATATATGATTTACCAAAATGAGTAGTAAAGTGGGCCATGTGCATCTAATGACAAAAATCTTTAACGCCACTTCTAAATTAAGCAATCTTAGCTTATGTCATCATTCTTGTGCCCTTCACAATTGTACAGCCTACCATTTGTTACTCTCAAGTCTCAATTGTTTTTTCCTTTCTTTACTAAGGAAGACAAGATGACTTTATAGGAGTTTGTGAAACTTTTGAGTGGCTATGTTTAATAACCATAATAACTGCCAACCACAAGCTTACAAGTTACAAGGCATGCACTATTATGGAGTATAAAGTGCGAAAGTTGAACTATTTATAATTTACTACTTATTGTATAAAGTTATAACTAAAAAAAATTATACTATTACTACTTATTGTATAAAATTATAACTAAAACAAATATTGTATTACTCAATAATTTTTATAATTAAAATACATTTCAAATTTTATTTGACTCCCATATAATAATAATAATAATAATAATAATAATAATAAAATTTTGGAAAAAATAAAAACTCGCTTATGTGAGCGAGAAATGATTTTCTAGTTTTTTACAATTTTTTTTGTTCCACGTCTTTTTTAGAATTCCCACAGATACAAGTGGCGGAAATGAGAAAGTTGAGATGAATATGTGGGCATGCTAAAAGCGATATCATTAAGAATGATGATATTCAGAACAAAGTGGAAGTGACCTCTGTTGTGGACAAGTTGAGGGAAGGGATGAGATCAAGATGGTTTTGGGGAATGTGAAGAGTATAAAGCTGAGTCAAGTATGAAAGCTTATTTGATTTCATTTACATGTGTGTGTATATATACAAGAGAATACAAACTAAATAAGGAAAAAATCAAGTAATAAAGAATGCTGATCTTCTCCTAACTAGAAACAAAATCACTATGATATACTAAGATATGGAAGATCTGCTGAGATAGGGAAGATCAATCATGAGATATCTTCCAAGATAAGATATATGCGCCAGTACGCCCCCCTCAAGATAGGCAATGTGTAGCAAAACCTAGCTTGAATAGGTGTTTATCAAAGGTTGGCTTGGGTAGGGCTTTAGTTAGAGTATCCGCGATTTATTCTGCAGCATGAATATGAACAATGTGAACTTGATTTTGCTGAACTTGTTTGGAAACAAAGTGAAAGTCTACAGCAATGTGCTTCATGCGGCTATGAAAAACTGGATTTGCACACAAATAAGTTGCACCAACATTGTCACAGTAAATGGTTGGTCTTTGAGGGAGTGAAACATATAATTCTTTTATTAGATTTGTCACCTAGTTAGTTTCAGCCAGCGCATTTGCAACAACACGATACTTTGCTTCAGTTGATGAGCGAGCAATTGTTCTTTGTTTCCTAGAAGACCAGCTCACAGGATTTTGTCCAAAAAATAATATGTAACCAGTAGTGAAAGCTCGATCACTTATATCTCCAGCCCAATCCGCATCAGAGTACATGTGTAGGTTAAAATCATTGCCTCTTTGAATGTGAAGAGCAAACTGAAGTGTTCCTTGAAGATACCTGAGTACTTTTTTGAGTGCTTTCCAGTGCACTTCATATGGAGAGTGCATAAATTGAGACAATTTATTCACAGAGAAGCTAATGTCTGGACAAGTAAAAGACAAGTACTGTAGTTTTTCAAGAACTCTCATGTAGCGAGTGGCATCAGTTGGTTCCGCTCCATCATGTAGTTGAGGCACTTCAGTGGTACTCATTGGGGTTTTTGCTGAATTACAGTCCTTCATGTTTTCGTCAGAGAGGATTTCATTGATGTAGTTGGACTGTGCTAAAGTGATTCCTTTGGCAGTTCGGAGCACCTTCACTCCAAGAAAGAAGTTTAGATTCCCAATATCCTTAATGAAAAAATGCCCAGCAAGACGAGCAATAACCCGATTTACCTCAGAGTTGTGATTCCCTTAATAATGATATCGTCTACATAAGCCAGTCCATACAAAATATTGTTTGACACTTTGTGAATAAAGAGTGAGGCATCAGATTCTGACTTGACAAATCCCAAATAAAGAAGAAATGTCTTAAGTTCATTGTACCACCCCCGAGGGGCTTGCTTGAGGCCATATATTGCTTTCTTTAGACGACATATATGGGAGGGAAACTGCTCATCTACAAAACCTGAAGGTTGGACCATGTACACTTCTTCTTCTAAACGACCTTGCAAGAACGCGTTGTTAACATCAAGCTGACGTAGGGGCCAATTTTGCTGGACAGCAATAGAGAGAACCAAACGTACAGTAGTTGGTTTGATGACCAGACTGAATGTGGCATGATAATCAACTCCAGGATGTTGTGTAAACCCCTTTGCAACAAGTCGAGCCTTGTAGCGATCGATTGTACCATCAGATTTTCTTTTTAACCTGTATAGCCATTTCCAAGAAACAATGTTTTTTGTGGGGTCATATGGTACCAAATCCCATGTCTTATTATTCAATAATGCATCAAATTTAATTTTCATTTCTCTTTGCCACTCCGAGTGTTTGTTTGTTTGTTTGAAGTTGGTCGGGGTGATGGAGGGGGATAAGTGAGCCATGAAGTCAAGAATGGTTTTTGGTTTGTAAATATTATGTTGTGAACGGGTCACAACACGATTTGGATTTGGAAGAGAAGGTTGTTGAGGTTCTGTGGCTTGAGCAGGGTCGGGTGGAGGTTGTTGCGGAAGTAAAGTGGAGGGACGAGCAACGACATTTTGGCTAGCAGATGAAATTATTTTATTTCTGCAACTGTATACAATTGGAAAAGCTGATGATTGAGGCAATGGAGGATAAGAGTGGGTGTTACGGATATTAGTAGGAACAACAGAATTTGTAGGAGGAGGAGAAGTAGAGTTACCTGAACTTGTAGATTCTGTTGGAGCGCAGGCAGTGGAGACAGTGTCTTTGAGAGCGTTGCTGCTATCTGAACTTGGGATAAGTATAGGGCTGAGTAATTCGCTGCTTATGGGTGAAGAAAGACTAGGGGATGTTGTTGGGGTAGTGTTAGTTGGGTTTTCCCACGCAAGCTCTTTGCAAGTTGAAGAAATATTTAAAAATATATTTTGAAAAGGAAAATTATTTTCAAAAAAATTGATATCACTAGATAAATATATTTTAGAAGATTTTGGATCAAAACATTGGTGACAATGATGAACTAAAGAAAACCCTAAATATACACATGGTGTTGATCGTGACTCTAATTTATTTTTTGAATAAGGTTTGAGCTAGGGATAACAAAGACACCTAAAAATTTTTAAGAAATTATAATCCAGATTATGACCAAACAACATTTGAAAAGGTGATTTATTTTGTAAAAGTGAGGTTGGCAAGCGATTTATCAGATAAACTGCATGTTGACAAGCAAAAGACCAAAGAGTCGATGGAAGAGAAGCTTCATGAAGTAAAGTGCGAGCCGTCTCAATAATATGTCTATGACGTCTTTCAGCAAGAGCGACTCTTTGAGGGGTGTATGGAGGGGATAAAAGATGTTCAATAACCTGAGATCTAAGCTATGGATCAAGACTTTTATATTCGCCACCACCATCTGTATAGATAGAAAGAACTTTCATATTAAAACGACGTTCAATTAATGCTTGAAAGTTTTTTAAAAGATCTGTAACCTCACTTTTATTCTTTAATGTGTAAAGCCAGGTGTATCGAATATACTGATCCACAAAAATACAATAGTATAATTTTTTGTCAATCGATTGAACTGGAGAAGGACCTCATAAATCACTAAATATTGTTGGAAATGGTTTGGTACTTGACAAAGTAAAATGTTTAAAAGGATGGCGATGAACCTTATTCGATGAACAAGAATTACAAACTGAAATTTTTTCTCGCGAGCAAGGTAGCGAGAATTTATTCAAAAAAAAAACTTAACACCCTTGCATTCGGATGACCCAACCGACTATGCCAGGTAGAAGTAGATCTGCTGGTGGAGGTCAAATGTACATGAGGAGAAGATATGGAAGGTATATTTGGCCACTCATAGAGACTGTCCTTATTCTGACCGTGCACCAACGGAGTCCGCGTTTTCAAGTCCTTCACAAAAAAATAAAAGGGAAAGAATTCAATAGAGGTTAGGTTATCTTGACAAAATTTAGAGACAGAGAGTAAATTGCGTTTAATGCTAGGAGCACAGAGAGTGTTAGAGAGTTTGAAAGATTTATTTTATGTATTTAATTGAGTTGAACCAGTGTGAGTTATTGGTATTTTTTACCATCACCCATGGAGACCTGCTCCATCCCATTGTATGGATGCAAATTTTGAGGTTCAGCAGTGATGTGATGAGACGCGCCGGAGTCGAGAATCCATGGATTTTCTGATGCCTTTAATACTGAAACATAATTGGCTTTCGCCTCAAAGTGATTGTGAGATTTCGATCGAAAGACACTTGCAACATGACCTGGTTTATTGCAGAACTGACAGCGAACACCATTAAAAGAGTTGTTGGTGGTCAAAGATCGTCGTGGATTGGGTGAAGTAAAGTAATTATTAGATCGCCACTGTTAGTTGTTGCCATTGTTATTGCTGGGGCGACGATTGGTGTGATTGTTCGACTTACCAGACATGTTGGAGGTTGCAGCAGCAACAGTAATCTGATTGGGACCTTTTTTTGACTCTTCATGTCGAAGAAAAAACTCATGATCCAGAAGCTTTTCGTAGAGTTCTTCATAAGTAATAGTGGAGTCCCAAGCACGGATTGCAGTAGAGATCTCACGAAACTCTGGACCCAAACCACTGAGGATCTTAACAATAAGTTCAGAGTTGGAGACCGGAGCACCAGCAGTACAGAGTTCATCAGAAATAGACCGAATAGTTTACAAATATTCGGTGACTGGATGGGATTCTTTGGTCAGACGCATAAGTCGATCACGCAGATTGAAAATTCTGGTTTGAGACTTGTTCGCATAGGCGATGTGCAGTGCATTCCAGGCTATCTTTGCTGAGGTAGCCACTGCAACAGTTGTGGCAATTGTTGGATCAACAGATGTCATAAGTGCATTTTGAATAAGTTGGTCTTGTCGAAACCAAATAGTAAATGCAGGATTGACACCAGGGACTGTGCCAGTTGCGAGAGTGCGAGATGGGGAAGGTGTAGACCCATCAAGATGACCGTAGAGATCATAACCATGCATAAGCATGGAAAATTGCGCCTTTCATGTTGCAAAATTGTGGCTGCCAAGCAATTTAATGGGCAATTGGGACGTAGGGTTAAATTGAACAACCAACGGGATGACGTTGTTGTCCGCATTAACAACTCAAGGAGTGTCTTCCATTTGTGGAGGGTGGTTGGGAGAGAAAAAAATCTTACTCGTTAGAGTATACTGAGGTCTCTGATACCATATAAAGCTGAGTCAAGTATGAAAGCTTATTTGATTTCATTTACATGTGTGTATATATACAAGAGAATACAAACTAAATAAGGAAAGAATCAAGTAATAAAGAATGTTAATCTTCTCCTAACTAGAAACAAAATCACTATCATATACTAAGATATGAAAGATCTGCTGAGATAGGGAAGATCAATCATGAGATATCTTCCAAGATAAGATGTATGCGCCAATAAAGAAGAGATGTATAGATACCTCATTGAGGAGGTGTGAGAGGTTGGATATAACGAAAACGAGGACAGACAGAGGTAAGTCGAGAAAGTATTGGGAAGCGATGATTAGACAGGATATGATGTATCTTCAGCTTACTGAGGACATGACTTTAGATATGTTGATGTGGAGATCGCAAATAAAGGCAGAAGGTTAGTAGGTAGTCGAGCGTTGTCTTAGCATTAACCTATTCTTGTTGTCTTTAGTTTGGTGGTAGTCTAGAGTACCTTGTCTGTCGTGGTATTACATTCATATAATCTTTGACTCTTGGTATTTATTGTCATCTCTTGTTTACTATATTTAGGTGGTTGCTCATGTTTTTCTTAATTCACTGCCTTTTATTCTTTTCATTATTACTTTGATTTGTTTTACTTGAACCGAGAGGGTAAGCCCAGACTTGTGTGGAGTAGATCGTTCAATACTCGCGACAGGACGAACCCCTATTGAACCTATTGGTCCTAGTATCATAGGTAACTAAACAACCGTCCTCTAATTTGGAAACAGTTGCTCTACCTCTAAAAGATAAATATAAAGTTTGTGTATACTCTACCTTTTTCAAACTCAATTTTGTGAAATTTTACTTGATATATTATCGTTATTTTTTTACAATTTTTTTTATTTTACACATAAAAGATCAAAGAAGGTCATTTTCTTTTATCTATAAATCATAAGAGGGCTAAAAAAACTCATTTCCTCAAATTTTTCTGTTATCGAGTTTTTTGCCAATTTGAATGTTGTACTAATGATAATCTTTAAAAATTGCTATTTCTAACAAAGTACTCAAGAAAATTCAGCCCAAGAAAAAGTTTTATACAGTCGGACTCATTAATGAATGGTCCTCTTAGGCAGAAACATTTAGAATTTAATTAGAAGTAAAGGAAAAAAAAAAGGGGAAACAACGGACAAAGCAACACAAGACCATATGGAATATATGGAAATGTCAAAAAAAAAAAAAACACTATAATTAAGTGATTCAAAATAAAACTTAAGTAATTAAGAAGTAGCCACCCATAAAGGCTTCCTCCAATCACAAAAAACCTTGTTCCTTTTTCCACTTTCCTTGCATCTGCTTAGCCTTTGACATTTCTCTTTTCCCATTTCACCCTCAGCATCAAATTTATTTCCATCTACATCCCATTTCATATTGTACATGTCATTTTCTTCTTCTTTTTCCTCTTCTTCCTCTGTTTCTTCTTTTTCTTCAATTTCTTCTTCTACTTCTTCTTCAGTTCTAATTTCGCTTTCAACAACGTCGTTTTCATTTTCGTCTAATTCTTCATTATCGTCAAAATTGGTAGCAGATGTTTCATTTTTGAAAAAAGAGAGCCTAAGTCGGCCATTGCTTCTTTCAGCTTGCAGATAATTATGAGTAAGTGGGGCTTCGACAGCTTTGATTATTAACCTACCGTCTTCGCGGTGAGGCCTAAATTGTACGGAATTCAAACCCCTTATTGTTGTCAATGGAGGTGGAAATTTGTTGCAACATTTCTTATTACTACTACCAGTACTAGTACTTCTTTTATTCACCTTGCAATTTCTTGACCACGTAGATGATGACGATGACGACTCAGGTTGGTGAGTCGTCTTCGTCATCATATGGTCTGGTGATGGTGATTTTTCAGTTCTTGAATATGAAGAAGAGAATGAGAAAATGGTGGAGTCAATAATATCGTTCCCTGTTTCACTGCCAAGACTTTCAGTACATAATTGAAGGCTTTTTTCACTGAGTCTTGATGAATATGAAGATCTCTTCGATAAAGGGTGGACATAGATGTCACTTTCTTTAGAAATGTTGGTGAGGTTTTGAATAGAACTCCAACCACCACCAAAATCAAGATTAGTTGTTGTAGTAGAGGGCTTTTTTGTAACTTGATAATTGCATTTTTCTTTAACATTCTCTATATTGTTTTCCTTTTCAATCAAACATGAAGGTCCTCTTCCAAATTCTACAGAAGAAGGGACTTTGAGCTTAAGGGTAGTTGTTTCAATGATTTGGGACTCATAACATGACTGCAAAATGCCTTGATATACTATAGTTGACATGGTGGGAACAAAAAAGAAAAGGGTTAAAATCAAGAATCTTGAATAAGAGATGGTTATATATGGAGAGTGTGAGTATTTTTGGGTTGTTTGATTTTTGTGAGAGAAAGGCAACAGGTGGATCGAAGAAGAGAAGAAGAGAAGATAGAAGATTGAATGAAGGATAAGTGAAGGGGTCGGCGTCTATTTGTAGTGCTCAGAAGTTCCACAGACAAGGGGAAGGGGGGTTGGGGTGTGAGGTTATGTGCTTTTTTGCACCACTTGAATTGTACTATTATATTTATGAAAAAAGGACATGGCATGCCCATTTAAAAAAAAAAAAAATGAGAAAAGACATCGTTTTTATCTTAAATTATATTCGAAAAGTCGAAGCTATATCTAAACTATACTAGTGACCTATTACACACCTAAACTATAAAAAAGTGAAACTATTTACACCCTGTCAGGCTACCACCACTTGCATGTGGTGTAGTGTTTTACACGCGCTGCCACGTCAGCACCAAGTCAGTAAAAAGTATCATTTTTTTATAGTTAAGGTGTGTAATAGGTCACTTATATAGTTTAGATGTGGATTCGACTTTTCGACTATAGTTTGGGGTGGAAATGATGTCTTTTCCCTTGATGTTTTTAGCCGTTTACTTTTGTTATTTAGTAGGCTGGACGCACCTAAAATAAGTGTAACACGCGCGTCTTAGAATGGGGGTCGCGGGGAGGTAATAATATCACTTTTATATAGTTAAGGTGTGTAATATAGGTCACTTATATAATTTAGGTGTGACTTAGACTTTTCTTGTATAATATGGGGTGAAAATGATGCTTTTTCCCCAAAAAATAGCCCATAATTAAAAAGGTGGACATGCTATAGTCCGTTAAAGTAATTTTCCTTTTTAGTAATTTGGCTCATTTGGGCACATGAAGTCTCTATACTCAATTGATACACTTTTATACCACATTGATATATTTTTATACTATATTAATACACTTTTTTTTTTTTTTTAAAAAAAATTCTATGCAGGCACATGCAGTCCCTATACCCAATTGATACTCTTTTATACCAAATTAATACACTTTTATACTACATTGATACACTTGGTGTCCATATACTCAATTGATACTCTCTTATACTAGATTGATACATTTTTAGAATGCATGTAGAAACTATATAGAGTAGTATAAAATATGTATCTAAATAATAATTGTAGTTAAAAATTGTATAGAATGTGTATAAAAATGCTATAATTATTATATAAAATATGTATATGTATAGAAACTGTATCATTATTATATATAAATATATATCTTTAACAATTGTATTATATTAAAAGTATATGATATTGTATTTTATTGCATAAATAAGTAAAACCAGACAAAACAAATAGCATGTTATTTTAATAATATTATATCTCTTAAGAAAGATTGTCATGTAAATGGTTTAGAATAAAACTTATAAATCTACCTAAAAGTTCAGTTGAATTGTCCAACGTCTACTTTGACTTTTGAAAGTGAAATGGATTAAACTTTGCATTATTAAAAATGAAACGAAAAAGGGTCAAAAATACCCCTGAACTATCTGAAATAGATCAAAAATACCCCTCGTTAGTTTTTTGGTTCAAAAATATTCCTCCGTTAAATATTTGGCTAAAAAATACCTCTCCCCTTAACAGAAATGCCAGCTAAGTAAAAAGAAGCCACGTAGCTATGCCACGTCACTATCCATGTGTAAAATTTTATTTTTAATTATACAATTCAATTTATTATCTGACCCGACCCACAATTAAAAAAGACCCGGTTCAATTATCCAAAATCAAATAACAAAGGGTCGGATCTTTTCAATTTCACGTCTCTTATCGATCTTTTTAGTTTCTGTTTCTTTGGAGGTGGTCATTTTGGCTATGGATTGGTTGTTCTTTACTTCACCTGCCAGAGGCGACGCCAAAGGCAATACTAAAGCTGATGGATTCAGAAGGCTTAACCACTTTTCATGTAAAAAGTTATTTACAGGTACTTGTTAATATGAAAGTAGTACTTTCTTGGAACACTTTTTGTATTTAGACAAAATTCTGAAGCAAATTTTTTTTTCTTACTCGTTTTGACTAGAAATATCGAAATGCAAAGTTCATCCCTGAATCGACAGAAGGTATGTATTATATGAATTAAACTTCATGTTTATTAAGAAGAAATATTTTTCAAGTGATATATAGGCATAGATTACATTTTGCATCCCGGAACACTAAGTAATATATAGGCAGCCGGGGACACAAACATCAATAGCTAATTCTCAAACCCTTAACTATGTCGTTACTTGAAGGCTCCCCTTCATTACACGATATTTATATTAATGCAGCTTATTTTATGCTTTTGTTTTAATTTCTGAACAAAAAGGGAAATATGTTTTGCGAAATAGGAGATCCTTAACATGGCCCTTCAACCACATAGAAGTATTCTCTTATAGACCATGTTATGGATCTAACATGATAAGAAACACAAATAGAGACTATTTCCTTACAGAAATATGCTAATCCTAAAATCTGTTATGGACTTTGGAACTTGAATCAACATTTTTACCTTAATTCTTAGGCATTTGACTTTTACTTCACATAGTATGATAACAAATATGAAATGAGCTTATATGAAGAAGCCAGGATTCAACTAGCCAGCCTTCACTTGTTTGGGACTGAGGCGTAGTACTTGTTGTTGTTTAAATCTAATATTTACAGCAAATTACAAACTTAAAACCTTGTTAAAGTCACCATTATTGTTAATGTTGACTTTGCTTGTGGAAAATGCTCTCTAAGATGTACTCAGTTTGGCCATAACATGTTAAGTACTTAATCTTAAAGTTTCCATCTCTTTATCATGATGCAAGAAAATCTGAAAAAATGGACAAACAGAATAATGAGACACAAATCGACAATAAAACGTATGTTCTTTTCAACTATCTTAATCAAATTTTACGACTATTTTAGATAGAAATTTACCTTAACCTAGATTTCTTTTCAGTGGAATGCAAATCAAAGAAGCACTGCACATGCAACTAGAAGTCCAGAGACGTTCACCCCACACGAAGATAAAGTTTTCGTTGCAGAAAGTTTCAATAATTCCCGTTTCCAATCTAAAATAAGTTACAATGACATGGAAACAACATTAGTTTGACATTTTTTCAGATAGTTTTTAAAAGAGAGGTGATATTAGCTTTTTGTAGAGCTAATTTGCCTTTTTTCTATGTATATGAGAATTTTGCGCTTCAAGCTGTTATATTTAGTGGGATGACTTTTTTCTATTTTGCTGGGAGATCAGGGAATGGGGAAAGGAGAAGATGAGACAGTAGGTGGGGGAATATTTGTGGCTTCGACACCAGTGCTGGAGGGTGCTGAATGGCTCGTTGTTCTTGGACCAATATTCTTAATGTTGTTGCTGCTTTTTGTTAGTGGTATTCCCTTGCTTGAGGTGCTATCATCGACTTGTTGCTTATGTCTCTTACATGCCCATTCGAGCATGGCCTTATACCATTTAAGTGTACATTAAACAAGAATTAGCAGACAAAAAAACTGGAAATGTGGCTGAATATATAGTATATAAGGAGTTCCATATGTACCGTGTAGCATATTCTGAATTACAAGAGTTGTAAGCTCTTCCTAAAACACTACTCCCTCCATCTCATTTTATGTGACATTATTTAACTAGACATCTTTTAATAACCTTTAAGGACAACAAACTTGTAATTAATCTTCTTACAGAGTTTTTCCTTGCCTGGAGAACTCATTTTGTCTCATTTTCTCGTGTTATGCAAAGTAGTAAGGTTTGGCTATATGAAAAATCTATGATTTATAATTTGAGGCACAAATATACGGGAACAAGTGGGCTGAAATTGCAAGATTTCTGCCTAGAAGGTATTCAAGCATTTAGAGTGCATTTCAGTAGATTTCTCTTTTGGATAGGATACACTTATGGCAATAATTATACTCTCTGGAATTTTCAAAAACAAACTCTCTACCTTCGCGCAAGCATCCTACCATAGGCCCTTTCAACATAAAGAGAGCTTTCGAAGGCTATCTTTTTGCCAATTACATTTATTGTTTTTCACCTTTGCTTTGCTTTAGAATGCATGGATAATGAGGCATCATTAGTCAATTGTCTGCATGAGACAAGTAATTCACTTCATTAACAACACGTCATTCACATCATTACAAACACTTCAACTTCATTAACAACACAATACAAACACTTCTACTTCATTACAACCAACAAAATAGATTTTCTTCAACATATGTTCTCCTATCATAGACAGGAACATACTTTCACTTCCTGATTCCTAAAACATACACAGAGAATAAAACACATGACACGAAAATGACAACTTTTGAACTTCTTGATTTTCTTATCCAAAATGAGAACTTTGGCAGCTTCTTGGGCTGAAATAAGCTTCATTTCTTCTCCAAGACGTCAAATTTAGAGCATTGAGTCCACAATAGAATCTTCTCGAATTCTGAGTTTCAAGTGAATTGATTGAACCTTTCGACATTGCTATGAAATTTAGGAGGAAAGAAAGTTTTTTTAAGAAATGTGAAGTGTAGTATGCTAGAGTAGCATCAACACTATCACTTCTTACAATTGCTTCGACAACCTTATCCAACCTTTGGTATTCAATGGCCATGCCAATGGCTTATTGAATAAACCAGAAGGAACTTCCAGAATATAATGTGAGACTTCTAGGTTTAGATTCTTATTCTTCCACAACAGAAGATGAAAATGTACTTACTTATCAAGCATTCTCTCCACAATATCCGCCAGCCTGGGATCCACCTCTGTGGCTTCATCATTTGACTATGATGCCTTAATTTTATGGCTTGCATGCTCATTCAGGGCTTTAGCTGAAGAAGGAAAGGAAGCATATTGCAAATTCAATAATATTGAGTCAAAAATTGAAAACATAAGGAAATTTAAAAGAAGTTGACAGGTTGCAGTACATAAAACAACCAAGTGAGCACAAATTTCTGTTTGAAATATCAACCAGGTTGTAGTACACATTGAATGAAGTATAGCTAACACAGAGGTGGAACCTGACATCAAGAAGTATAGACAATTATACTGAAGTTGCAACTTTGCTCCACTTCTCATCTCTCACCCCAACCTTACCAATCCACCAAACCCATCCCTTGCACTCCCATGATTTCCTTTTCCTCCTCAGAATTCTTCTAATACCAAACTTGTTTTCTACTTCCTTATTAACAACTTTTAAGGCTATCCCTGGTATCAAGAGCGTAGAGTTTTTTACACATAACCATTCTTGTGCATGTCATATATTATATTGACATATAAGTAAAAACATCCCTTTTGTTTACAAAAAAACATTAGTCTCTCACAGTCTCCCCTCGTCCCAAAAAAGAACTCCCTCTCCTTAACTAATTTACCCATGTTATTTTCTAGGATAAAAATGATTTCTCTTGAATGGTTTCTGTTGTAGTCCCAAAGAAATAGATAAAAGTACCCTCTCTCTGAAGCTCAAACGTCTAAATGATGTGGTCACCAAATTCAACAAAATATCAACGGATGGAACATGACGTATCGCGAACCTAAAAAATTTTCACATGCTTGACATGGTGCATTGCAAAGTTAAGTTAATAGATAGAACGTCTTGAGCAATTAGATGAGATGGTCACAAAATTCAACATTATAATATAAGTAAAAACTAATCCAGTGCTCCAACATCGCAAAGTCTAATACACTCAAGCTATGCCTGCATGCAATATCTCAGCCATAAACTATTCCAAAAAGGAATTTCTTTCTATTCCTATTTGAGCTTTTCAATAGATGGTTAATAACCACTACATGTACATACAAATATGGTTAAACAGAATGATACTTGGTATAAAGATCTAATAAGCATGCTTTTCAATATGCAAAAAACAAGTACAGAGTGCAAGCATACCTTAAGTTTTGTAAACCCCACCAGAAATAATAAAATAACTTTTGGGAAAATTCATTGATCCCACAACATATGATTGCAGAGCGTCAAGGAATATCCCAAAATCAAAGAGTGTTATGTTTGGTGTCTCTATAGGGAAGGAAATATTTAGCAATCTTTTAAATCCTGTATGATCATCATCACAGTACAATACGACACAATGGCAGGCAGAAGAATTTCCACAAGTTTGTTTCCAGCAAGTAGTTTCACGTTCTATAGAAAACAGATACCAAAAGGCTCCAAGTACCAAAAAAGCGGGAAGTCACTCATCATACTAGTGATATCTGCTGGTATAACATAAGTTTGTATGCCAGGAAATACTTAAGATGGCTAAATATCTACAAATTTCAATTCTATGATACCAATTAGGACAAACATGATAAAATTTTATATGATACCTTCAGACAGAATCATCCATAGGTAACCTCAGGTACACAAAATTTAACAACATAAAATATAGCAAACCATCCATCAGAATTGTAACTCAAGCTTGTTGCAAACTTACATGGCTGGTAATAGATTGTTTATTGGTAATAGTTGCGCTAAGCCTGGTTAAAACATCATCAGCTTCTGTATTCTCAACTACGACGAACTTCAACAACTCTTTGAGCTCTCACCACAACAACCCTTGACCGTAGTGAACCTTAGATTGTGATAATGGATCTTTTCCCTTTCGATTAAATGCAAGCAACAACCACAGTGAACCCTAGAATGTATTTTTCTTTTAGGAGAGAGAGATTAAGGGACATGGAAATTGGAAAGATCCGACCCTTTGTTATTTAATTTTGGATAATTGAATCGGGTCTTTTTTAATTGTGGGTCGGATGGGATAATAAATTAAATTGTGTAATTAAAAATAAAATTTTACACATGGATAGTGATGTGGCATGGCCACGTGGCTTCTTTTTACCTAGCTGACATTTTTGTTAAGGGGAGGGGTATTTTTGAGCCAAATATTTAACGAAAGGGTATTTTTGAGCCAAAAAACTAACGAGAGGTATTTTTGATCCATTTCAAATAGTTCAGGGGTATTTTTGACCCTTTTAAAAAAAAAAGGAGCCAAAAAAATAAGAACCCATTAAAGATGAAACTATGTTGAAGTGGAGCTGCTAGCATATATGCTAGCGTTATCAAGTAGATTTGGTTGAAATGGTTAGTTAGCTCATACTGTGTTAGAAAGAATGAGTTGTGAAGTGTGCTTTGAGATCGCTCGGCCCAGTACACAAAACGAAAAGGGCCAAATTGTGATGCTTAATGGCTATTTATGGGTTTTTAAATTTAGGTGCTAGTTTTGGGAATTATTTTAGTTTTAGGTGTTATTTTTGTCCTTTCCCCCTATATTTATTACTCCCTCCGTTTCATATTAGTTGCCCCACTTGACACACCCATTAAGAAAATATTAATTAGGAATTTATTTTTACCAAATTAGCCTTATTAATTATGCTTTGAAAATATAAATTTGAGTAAATACCCTTTGTTTAATCATTTAATGTGAAGGGTAGTATTGGAAAAACATAATAAAATCCTCTTGATTTCATCAAATGGACAACTAAATTGAAACAAATATTTTTAGAAAGAGGGTCAACTAACACAAAACGGAGAAAGTATTTTCTTATTCGGAGGGTGATATTTATTTTGGGTTTCAATTAATTTAGACTCAACTAGTATAAGTAACAAATTGAATTTCTCGAACACAACACTAAGTTATACTCCCTCCATCTCAAATTACCTGTTCCAAATAGAGATGTCACATTGATTAAGAAAAATAATTAATATCTGACTAGTTTACCATAGTGCCCCTATTAAATGATGTTTACATTTTAATTTGAAGAAAAAAATAATTAATGCAAAGGGTAAAACATGAATTTTTTTTTTTGTCTCTTCTTGATTAATAAAAAAAGACAAGTAAAATGAAAAATCAAATTAAAAAATTTGGGACGGGTAATTTGAGACGGAGGGAGTATTATACTTATTGAATCCAAATTACAATTGAAAATTGAAACAATAAGATAATAGTGAACAATACTAATAGAGAAAACATAAAATAACAGGAAAAAAAGGATAACTAGAACGTGATGAGATACTAGAACATAAAAGAGAAATTAGAAGATAAATTGACTATGCCAAAGCTTCAACATAATTGCATAATATATTTTGCTTCCTCAAATCTCTAGCCATTTAATTTGATATTGAGCTTCTTTGTCAATATTGATCTAGACCCATTCATAATAGATAGTACAAATCTATTAAAAGGAAAACGGTTTTAAGAGAATATTTTTATTTTCAAAGCTTAAGTTCAAGACTTTTAATTATCCCACTAGAATCTTTGGTTATAATTATATGTTGATGTCAAACGACAAGAAAAAAAACAAAACAATAGAAAAGTTCAAGGGAATGAAATTATTCCAATGTAGTATTCCCATGCTGTGTTAACTATATAGTTGTACAAAAAAAAATAGATGAAAATTCGATGTTTTGAAGTGTGCGCATAAAAAATAAAAAAAAGGGCAGCCCGGTACACTAAAGCTATCGCTATGCGCGGTGTCCGGGGAAGAGCCCACCACAAGGATGTATCGTACGCAGTCTTACCTTGCATTTCTGCTAGAGGCTGTTTCCAAGGCTTGAACTCCTGGTCACATGTCAGCATAAAAAATAAGTTATTATAATAAGGACGCGTCGATATTACCATTTTGCTCCCAAAATGAAAACAAAATTAATTTGTAATTTTCCAATATATCCTCAAGAAAGTTACAAATAGACAGAACATAAAAGGATCCTCCCATATATTTTTTGAAAAGGACAGCATCCCTTCCGCAAATTTGACTTTACATTTTTGAAAATAAATAATACGTACAAATAGGATAAAGAAGGATGACCATTCCTCTATGTATGTTTCATACTTATTTAATTAAGTCAAAATCTATGTATCATGTCTGTATATTATCAAACATCATAGCCCCCAGCCAGCCTCTTGAAATTTCTGGGAAGAGAAGTGGATATATTCATTCACTTCTCCACGCATTTGTGCATTATTGACCAAAATATCCCCTTCATTTTGCATGATTGAAGCCAAGATATGATAAAATTGTGATATATATATAGTTGCAGACGACAACAGTCAGCCCACAAACAATTTAAATCAAGCAAAATATATACATAAAAAAAAAAAGTCATACTAGTCCAACCGTGTTATTGGACTTTTTGTTGATTTGACGAGAAACGTTTTTTTTTTTTAGATCGTCTATTGATTACTGAGGGCTAATATAGTGCAGGAAGTGGCAAAGCCAGACAGATCAAAGGGTAAATTATCTTTGAAGATTATATTGCGCATATACAAAAATATATTATATTATGTACATATATATATATTTAATCTTGATTGCCTTTCATAAAAACTAGTATCAGTACTCGCACGATGTGCGGATAATATTCAAGTAAAAGTAATTATTAAAGGAAAAAGACACCGTTTCCACCCCAAACTATACCCGAAAAGTCTAAGTCACACCTAAACTATACAAGTGACCCATTACACACCTAAACTATATAAAAGTGATATTATTTCCTCCCCGCGACACCCATTCTTAGGTGCGTATGTTACACTTGGTGTAAGCGCGTCCAGCCTATTCAATGACAAACTTAAACGGCTAAAAGTACATCTCTTTAATATGCAACAAATCTATTCTTATTTAAAGCCAATTTGGGGCTCAAAAGGAAACCGTAATTCCCAATTTTATCTCTCAAAATCGAAATTGAAGAGCATTTGTTTGAAGAATTGGTAACTAAATCTTTCTAATCCTTCCATTTCTTGCTATATTGATGATTATTTTGTCTTAATTTTATTTCCATTTTCATAATTTTTTCTTCCCTCAAATGTTGTTCAACCTCTCTTAAACCTTATTTTCTTAATCAAGGTACTTTAATGACTAAGATAAGTTTGAGTAGACTTTGTAAGCAAGAAGAAGATCACGAGTTGGTCGAGGTTCGATGCAAACATGGATATTTTTTTACCTTTGATGACTTCATGGACATCAAGAAATCCGGGTAGACGATATTAGACTTGTCCTTACTATGGAGTAAGTGAATTTTCCTTCAAACATTAATCTTGAATAGTGTATAAGAATCTAATTGCTTTCATTTTAGAATGCTAGATCATGCGATTTTTGGCTTTGGAAAGATGATTCTATTGATGAACGATCGAAATTTGTTATTCCTAAATTGTTGGGAAGAATTGGGGAGCTTGAGAAAATAGTTGAATCTTCGGCAAATAGTTGATGACAAGACTACTAGGACAACCAAATCTGTGGAGAGCAAAATAGACATTAACAAAACAAAATTGCAAATGGACAATTTTCAGGATGATTTGAAGATGATGAAGGCAAATGAGAAGAAATGGAAGATCAAGTTGGCTAAGTCCAAGAAAAGGGAAAAACAACTATGGACTACTCTCATTTGTGTATGTATTTTGGGTGTTAGTTTTCTATTTCAATTTATGTTCTTGAAAGGAGCTCCAAGAAGGCTACCCTAAACTAAGTTGTTTTGTTTTTGTTATGTTTTAGGGGGATGAAATTTGTATCAATTATTAGGTGTTACCTTTGACAAAACTGCCAGTTGGTGTAATTAAATTGTTGTGTAATGAAATTGTACGGTTGAGCTTAACAGTTTTGGCTTTGTTTTCAGTGGTTCTTTGTGTTACAATTTGTATACATAACAACACTAAATGCAATCACAACTGCTGTACAAGCACAAACACAAATTTCAATATCACAACACAAATTTAACATTAATAAATGCAGCCACAACTGGTGCAAAAGCAAATACATAAATTTCAGCAACAATGAACTTACAACTGCACAATCATTAACCAAAAATGAGTGTCAATTACATCTTGCAGCCAAATATATTTACAAAAAGATCAGTACTGTTAAACTAATTACAGTTACAAAATGCAGTCAAAGCTGCCACTAATAGATTGTTCTTAAAGCAGTCACATCTACCAACATCAGTGAACTACCAAAAAATAGTCTTAAATGCAGTCCCAGCTGCCAACATTAGTGAATTATCAAAAACAGTCTTAAATGCAGTCACAACTGCCAAGCTTTATACAGTGTTAAATGTAATCTACACCAACTTCTCATAGAGATTGAATATTGGAGCTTTCTCGACTTAAGTGTGCAGCCTTGAACCTTGTTTGCATTTGTTTTCTGCTTCTCATTTCTTGTAGTTGCCTGGAGGTCATAGCTTTTTTTCCTTTCCATTTTACACCAGTTTTTGGTGTATATCTGAGATTTCCAGTCACAAATGCTGAAGACTTGACAGTTTTGAATCTTTCACTAGGCATTCCCGGCTGCTCAAATGAAAAAAGTGTCAACTTTAGTAAATGAAATTGTAGTAAATAAAATTTAGATAGTAAATGTAGTAGTAAACTTACATTAAGAATTGTGCATCCACTTTGTGTGTGAAGTAATCCCATTCCAACCATTCTTGGTCTGTCAGCACACTAAAAGTAAAGAAAAGAAGATATTTAGTATAAGGCAAGCATAATTAGTTCACAACACTGTCAAATTAAATAAAATACCTTTTCTGTAGAATTCTTTGGTGGTCTACCCCTTCCTCTTCTAGTTGAACCTCTTCCTTTTTCCAACAGTAGGTGCTGCACTTGGACCTGCACTTGGGTCTGCACCAGTAGATGGACTTGGGCCAGGATTTACATTAGTGCCAGCAGCAGGTGGACCTGTTGGACATCTTCTTTTGTTATGACCCTTGCTATGACAAGTGCCACATGAAATCTAAATCCTCCTCTTGGACAACTTTCCAGTTTTCTTTTTGGTTTCACCTTCTTCTTTCTTCTTATTCTTTCCAGGACTACCTGGCAGCTTCTTAACAGGAGGTGGCATAACAGAGATATTTTGTGATTGTGGTCACATCTTCATATTCAAAACTAGTTGAATGAAGAAACTATATGTGTTCATGTAAGTTTCTCTATTGTACCAGTGAGAGATGTAGTTTATTGGTTCCAATTTTTTGTGGTGAAGAGCAACCACTGCATGAGGACACGGTATGCCCTTCAACATCCATGCTCTACAACTGCAATATTGTCTAGCAAGATCCACAATATGCCTATATCCTCTATCAAGCACCTCATACCCTTGATCAGAATTCTATTCTATGCTGCACTTCATAGACCATGTTGTATTATCATTTAGCACTTTCATAGCCATTGAAGAAATATCACTGATCCAAGTTTCACAAAAATTCCTCATCTGTCCCACTCTTTTCATCATTTTTACCCTTATCTCCTCTAACATTATAATTATAGTCTTATGCCTAGCTCTTAAAATCCATGCATTAAAACGTTCTGCTATGTTGTTGTCTACAACATCACACTTTGTTCCAAAGCTAAAGTAAACCTTGCTCCATCTCTCTGAATTAAAATACATCAACTTATCTAGTATTCCTTTTCCCCCTAACATCTTCATATAGCTAATGTTGTCCCTAAGCTCAGCCTCAAAGGTAGATCTTGCACACCTCCAAAAATATTTTTTCTTCTCAATACCTCTACATATAGCATCTTTTGACCAGTTTGCAAGGACATGCCTTGCACACATTCTATGTTCAACATTTGGTAAATATTCAGTTACAACAATTTCTAATCCCTACAACAAAAACAGAAACAAAAATAGTTACAACATAAACATAAACAGAAATAGATACAATATAAACAGAAACAGAAGCAAAAACAACATTTCTTTACCTTTTCCATGTCTGTTATCACTGTCAAATCTGTCCCATTTCCTAGCTGAAGATCTTCGTTTACAATCATGATAAACCAACTCCAAGTGGTCTTGTTTTCAATCTCAGCCACTGCCTATGCCAGTGGCAACATTTGATTGTTACCATCTTTACACACAACAACTAATAACTGCCCTTTTGTCACTCCTTTTAAAAAACATCCATCCAAACCAATGCACTTCCTACAACCAGTTAGGAAGGACTTCTTCATTGCATCAAAACATATGTAGAAACCTTAAAACATTTTTCTACCATCTTCAAATGTTTCATCATGAAGCTTCACTACACATGTACTACCTGGATTTGATCTTAACAACTCATCTCTATAATCTAAAATTCTCTCAAATTCCAAATTATAGTCACCCATCAGTTCTGCAATCACCTTATTTTTTGCTCTCCTACACACTGTTCTCCCAACATGTAAATCCAGCTCCTTCTTAATAAGCAGCTGAAACTCAAAAATTCTAATATTTGTTTATTCTTTTATCCTTTCATTGAAGTGGCTAGCTAAGAACTTGGTATTACAAAGTATGTTCCTATTGATAGGATCACACTTATGAACTGGATTGTAGGTTTTCACAACAAAGTTCATAGACCTAGAATCAATGCTAGCATAAAGAAGCCATGGACAACCAGTTGTACACCCAACCCTTACCCTTGTAGGTTCATTAACACATTTCTCAATTGAAGCATGTTCAACAACAGCATATTTAGTAACAACATCTCTAAATTTATTAACACTTTCAAAAACAAGTCCTAACTCTCACACAACTTTCTGACAGTCTGAATTATATGCAACTCTCTTAACTTTTTTCCTCCTTCTAGATTTATCTCTGTGTTCAACCTGTTCAACTTCATCTTCTTCATCTATTACATCATATGAATCAGTTTCAAAGCTGGCATCTTCATCAGATGGGTAAAAAGGTTCATCACCAGCTAACTTTCCCTCTAAACAATTTCTATCACCACCTGCAGATTCATCATAGCCAATATTTAGTCCCTTTCTTCCAGTTCCTAACTTAATATGTTCAGGAATTACTTGTCTCTCTCCCCTCTTTTTTTTTCCTCTTTTCTTTCCTAAAACCTCTTAACTCTTCATCCACATATTCATCCACATCACTCCTAATCTCTATACCTCCATCAATAGATTCTACATCTGAATCTACAACAGATTCAAAAGGTGCAACAGTAGAATTAGTAGGAGCAACAATAGAACTACTAGGAGCAACAGTATAACTACTAGGAGTAGCAGCTATAGGAGAAGAGACATGAGCATTAGGTTGGTCAGTAGGAGGAGAAGAAGTATGAGCAATATGTTGGTTAAAAGGAGGGGCATCTTCACTATTTTTAGATGCCCTGTCAACACTTTCAATGTCATTTTTAGTGTCTTTATTAAAAGACACACTACTTGTCCCCTCCATATGCCATTCTCCATCACTTACAAATTCCAAAAGTGGGGCCACCTCAGGTTCACCAACCATGTGACACACAAAAGCTTCCAAAACTTGCCCATTACCTAATTTCTTTGAAATGTCAAGTGTGTCCTTGTCTGACCTAATTTCTTTTAATTTAGAACATTTGGGCAGTCTAACATATAGTACGCATTGTTTGGGAATATACCCTAAATACCTTACATAATCCCTAAATTCAAATAAAGACAACCTATCTACATCAACATCCAAAAATTCAGTAACTTGTCCACTCTCATATCTTTTTCCTTTTTACCCCTTCACCTTACCCATATTAAGTTCTCCACCATGGTAAAATCTCAAAGTGATCAGTTCAAAACTCATTTTATAAACCTGAAATCATTGACCACAAAAACACAATAAAGATACAAGTCTCATAATACACAAAACCCAAAAAGATACAAGTCTCACAGTACACAAAAATAAAAAAATTATAGTATTTATACAACAATTATAAGTATCACAGGTTATTTATCACATATTGAACCTCACAGCTCATATTGTTACAGATTGAAGCACATAAACAAACTATAACAAATCAATTTTCAAGATAAATTAAAAAAAACAAAAACCCCTAATTCAAAAACCTAATTAAAAACCCTAGTCAAAACCCTAGTAAAATCGAAATATTATAAATGTCAAGGGTTATATTATCACATATTGAGCATCTAAATAAAAATAAAATGTTAATTTGGACAAATTAAAGACGGAAAAACCCTAACTCAAAAAATCGTAGATCTAATTTAGGAACGAAAATAAATCCTAGATCTACTATATTTAGGAAAGAAAACTAACCTTTGAACTGAAAATCAGTAGTTCCTACATAAAAGATCGTAACCTTAAGTGTTTATCCTAGATCGTACCACCTCCGTTGAAATCAACCTAATCAACTTGAACTGAAAAGAGATAAAAAACAATTTTTACTTGTCAACAATGATAAACAGAGAAAAATTATTGTTTATCTCTTCTATCGGGTTTAAATTTGATAAAAATTTGAAAGACTGAAGAGAGGTGAATCTTCTACCACGTTTTTGATCTCATCCGATGAGTTTTCATTTGGATGAAGAGGTTTGATCAGGTTAGGGTATAAAATGAGGTTGGGTCGGGTCGGATGGGTTAAATAGATGGGTTAAAAGAGTAATAGGGTCGGGTCAAGTTTTAATAAAAAAGGAAAATTAAATTAGACACGTGGCACCACAAGAGGGCGAGTGGAGTACACTCCACTCATTAAACTTGGGCATGGGTGTCGCGGGGAGGAAATAATATCACTTTTATATAATTTAGGTGTGTAATGGGTCACTTGTATAGTTTAGGTGTGACTTAGACTTTTCGGGTATAGTTTGGGGTGGAAATGATGCCTTTTCCCAATCATTAAACAAAGATAAATTAAAAAAATAATTTAGATTTACAAATTTATCAAAAATATTTCATTGACCAATAAATAAGCCAGCATAAACTAATGAAATGTAAGTCAAAATCTCCAATCAATTATAGTTTCTTGAATAGTTCATAACAAATAATTCATAATAAATTACTTCAAAATGAAAAAAAAAGTAGATAAAATCAATTTGAATTCGTTAAAAATATTTACCTATATACGAATATTGAAATAAGACCAAGTATAAAGAAAAAATATTATCGTTCTAGTTATATCATTTATAACATTCACATTTTAGTCAAAATAGGATCATAAAATACTAAATATAAAAAAGAGATAAAATTTATCTTTAAAAATTTTAAACGAATAGATCATAATAATCTCAAGCAAGATCTTGAAATTTTTATTTTTCATTCGCATAAAAAAATTGTTTTTTTTTAAATTTAATTAATAGATTCATTATTTAGTGAGACTTTATTACGAAAATTTGTATTTGGATAAAGAAATCACTAAGGTAACAAACTTATTTTTCTCAAGAAAGAAAAACACTATGAATAATTAAAATTATTTTTAACAAATAATTTTCTCATTTCAAACCTATATTGTTTGAATATATAGTGGCCTTCTCATAGGTTTCTTCTGACCTTCTCATAGGTTTCTTCTTCTTAAAATCTCATTATTAATTAGTGACAACAATCCTTCAATATGCGAATCTTTTACTATACCAAAATATGATATTGAATAACGATTAATAAAATAAAAAAAATCAATCATTTTTATATCATAATTATGCAAGACCTCAAAATAATATATAATCAAGAAATTATATTATTCATAGTATAAATTTATATTCGTATAAAGATATTAAAAAATTAACAAACTTAATTTTCTCGAGAAAGAAGAATCACTACGAATAATTCAAATCATTTTCAACAAATGATTTTCTTGTTTCAAATCTATGTTACATTGTGATTACATTGTTCAACCTTCTCATATGTATATTCTTCTGCTGAACTCTCATTCTGAAATATTGATAACATTTCCTCAATATGTGTGATTCTTATTATGTCGAAACCTTTATATTTCTTACCAAAAAAAAAGAAACCTTTATATTTAAAGCCTGAAATTTATGAAGAAAAATTCAAATTGATATTTAGCAAACTATTGACAATTCTTATTTCTACAAATTCATAATGAAAAACTTGATAAATACCAATAAGGCTAATGATCAATAACAATAACAGAGAGAGAGAGAGAGAGAGAGAAGATAGGTCTGACAATATTTATATGTTATTGAATTAGTATATATAGCCATATAAGGTCAAATTTTCCATATAATAAAAATAGAATGTAAATTATAAATTAACTTTTTAAAATTAGTACACAAATTAACTTAAATTATAAAACTTAAGATACTTTTTTTTTTAAAATTTAACTTTTCCATATAAACATCACTGAATTGATATAAACAATATTTTAAAATGTAATAAATGAATCAAATAATCCAAAAATGTTGTGGCATTATATTTTTTTAGTCTCTATTTTTTTTAATACATGAGAGATGCAAAAGTCATACAATTACTCCATTTAAATGTGGAGATCTTGTTGAATACTAATACCTCACTAAAATAGATTAATACATATTAATTTAAAATTTTAACAAAATAATCTCCTTTCTTTTATAGTCCAAACTTACCATTTAAATTATTTCATTTGAATTAATAAGTTCATAGTAGATTTCACAAAATAAGTTAATTAATTATATGTATTTTCATTAAATAAATAATGTACGACATAATTCTAATACGATTACACAATCAACTAATTAATTTCAATTAATGAGAATCAATTTTATAATCATAATATATAAACTCAAGTTCCTTAAATTTAATGTTGTAAATTTCAAAATATATTTATGGCTAAAGTAGCAGTCAATGTTCGTTGTTTTTTTTACCAATATATGTATATCAATTACTAACTTTGCATAAATTTTCTGTTAAAATAATTCTCAATATTAACTGATTTTTACATCAATTTAATCTAATTAATTTGATGAAAATAAAATTATTATTAATATTATAAATATCTACTTACCATAAATCTGTCCTAATTTTATATCTTGATTATATTTATTTAATGTACAATTACATAAAGGACTCAAAAACGGAAACAATTGATATTAGTTCCTTTATAATTTCGGAAATTCAATCCCATAAATTTCTCATATTTGTATAGTTTGATTATATTAATTTGATATTATTTACCTTTATAATTTGGGGAAGATTTTTTTTTCTTTTCTTTTTTGGTAACTAACATTTTATTAATCACCAAGTAGGAAATACATAACTGTAACTGATTTATGACTCAACCAGCTACTACTCAGTTTGCCACTTCACCTCTCTTCTAACAGCATGCTACACATCTATCAATTGCAACTTTCAATCTAGGTGGTGCTCGTATACAATATGAATACACTATTTCTCTGGCTACTTGCTCAGACTGTTTTCTCTTTTCCTCAAACACTCGCTGATTGCGCTCTTGCCATATGCAATATATGAATTTTGTGTAAGCCATTTTAAAAAGAAGGGCTTTGCTTGTTTTTCCTTTTGCCTGCTGCACGATCCATTCTAGTTGTCTTCTCCAGGATGTACATTGTGGTTCTGTTACCTGCAACCACCTTAGAGTGCTATCCCATGTTGTTTTGACGCTAGCACATGTGTTAAATAAGTTTTGGTTCGTTTTATCCTCTTGTTAACAAAAAACACATTTCCAATCCACTTCAATGCCCCATTTAGTTAATCAATCCTTGGTCATCAACCTTCCCTGTAAATGTAGCCACAAAATAAAGATGGCTTTTGGCCTAGCATAGTTACAAAACATCATCCCTTTCCAGCTTTTGCTTTTTTCATTTTCCAGTAGCTAGTGCTATATTTATCTTGTGATCTTACCCTTGGGATCTAAGTTCCTTTGTGTTTCCAGAAGGACCCCTCTGTTGTCAAATGTCTTTCTAATAAGCCATGCTGCTTGCTTCGGGGTAACAGCTTGTTGGAAATCAACTCCTTTGATGTAATATGCATGAACCCACTTGATCCACAATGCATCTTTCTTAGCAGCTATATCCCACCATAACCTAGTTATTGCGGCTTTATTCCACTTTGCAATGCTTAGAATGTTCAGTCCTTCAACATTCTTTGGTAAGCATACTTTATCCTACGCAACTAAAACTTTCTTTATGATGACATTGCCTGCAGACCATAAGTAGCCTCTACAATAACTTTCAATGATCTTTAGCACCTTGGATGGGATAGTGAATAATTGTACCCAATATATTTTGATGCCAGTCAACACAGATTGTATTAACTGAAGTCTTTCTGCATAGGATAGGTATTTTGCTGTTTAAGAAAAGATTCTTTCTACAATTTTATTAATTAATGGGCTCTATTGCACTATGGACATCTTTTTAGTGGATAGTGGGACTCAAGGTATTTAAAAGGTAACTCACCTCTGGAATAGCCTAAGAGTTGCATGATTTGGTCTTGTTATTGTTGTGTGACACCACCAAAGTACACTGAGCTCTTCCCAAGATTTTCTTGAAGTCCAGATGCTTGAGTGAACTTATTGAAAGCTGCCTACAATGCTGCAACTGTTTGAGCTTCCCCTCTGTCAAACATGAGGAGATCATCTGCAAAACATAAATAAGTGATGCCAAGCTTGGCACATCGGGGATGGTAGTGGAAGTTGTCATTCTTCTTCAATTGTGAGAGTGTTCTGCTCAAGTATTCCATTGATATGGTAAACAAGAAAGGTGACATAGGGTCACCTTGCCTCAGTCATTTAGCAGCTGGGAAAGGTTCACTTAGTTCACCATTAATCATAATGTTGTAAGAGACTGTTGTTACACATGTCATGATCCAGGTAATAAACTTTTTTGGGAATCCCATGGTAACTAAGATCTGGTGTAGGTACACCCATTTAACAGAGTCATATGCCTTTTGGAGGTTCACTTTGATCATGACTCTGAGAGATATATGCTTTCTGTTATACCTCTTAATGAGCTCATGTGCCATAATAATTTTATCCCTTATCTTTCTTCCCGGTATAAATCCATACTGAGCCTCATTGATGAGATTTGGCATGATGGTCTGAAGTCTTCTTGTAAGAATCTTAGCAATCACTTTGTATATAACTGAGCAACAAATAATGGGTCTATAGTCCTTAACTGTGACAGGAGCTTAAATTTTTGGAATCAAAGTAACTAGTGCACAGTTTAATGGTTTATGTAGTTTACCAGTATCAAAGAAGTTCTCCATAGTAGCTATGATATCATGCTTGATTATTGGCCATGCCTTCTTAAAGAACACTGTATTGTATCCATCTACTCCAAGTGTTTTTTCATTTCCTATAACTTTCAAACTTTTAAAGATTTCAGCTTCAGTCACAGGTTCACACAAGATGAGTTTCTAATTTTGTTGTATCCTGGGCCCTTTCTGCATAATTGTAACATCTACAGCTGGTAGACACCTTGCTGCTGAACCCATAATCCCTTTGTAAAAGAAGATGATTTCCTCTTTTATATCCTTGAGCTTAGTTAGTGTTTTACCATCTAGGCTAGTGAGCTTACTGATGGTCTTTCTCTGCATTCTTTCCTTGACAACTGCTGAGAAGTACTTTGTATTAACATCTCCTAGCTTGATCCATTGTGCTCTAGATTTCTGCTTCATGATGCTTTCCTCTACTATAGACCATTTTCAAGTGTTTGCACTTCTATCTTTTCTTGAGCTTGCAATGTATCAGTATGTCCATGAATCAGGTTCTCTTCTATGATTTGTAGATCAATTCTTGCTTGTTCTACCTTTTTGGCTGTGCCTCTAAACTCATGATTGTTAAGAGCTTTCAAGTCAGTCTGTAGGCTTTGAGTTTTAGCCATAGATTCTTGCCAGGGTCATTATTTTTTACACCTTGCCATCTTTCTTTCACAATGTGAAGAAATGTTGTATGTTCTGACCATATGTTAAAGAATTTGAAGGGCACCTTGATGTTCTACTATGATCTTGTAAGATTGATAAGTATTGGGGAGTGTTCTGAGATATTTGGCAATCCATACTCTACTTGAACATGTCCCCATTTTTGCATCCACTCACTATTGCCTAGAGTTCTGTCAATTCTACTTCTGATATTTTCTCCCATCTGTCTATTGGACCATGTATAATACTTTCTTCTCCATGAAATTTCATATAGTGCACAGTCCTGCAGGCATTGAGCAAAATCTTTCAGTTTACTTTGTTGTACTAGGTTCCCTGCATATCTATCCTGTGGGTGAAGAAGAGCATTGAAATCACCACTAATCATCCAAGGGATTTGTATACCAAGTGATATTTCTCTTAATTGATCCTACAGGTTCAGTCGCAGAACAACAGTATTACAGCCATACAGTACTGTAGTAAGATACTCCCCCCTTCTGTTAGGTTCCTAACCTAGCAGTGCATGAGCTGCATTTCTTCTCTCAGTAGAGTGATATGATATTGTCTAGTGTCCTATAGTATCCAGATTCGACCATTTTCAGCAGTAGTGTAGTTGTGTAGCTTCCCCCATGATGGTGTAATATTGGCACTGATTTGAGCATCTTTGTGAGCTTTGACTCTAGTTTCTACCAAACCTACTAGATCTATATGCTTATTCCACAATGGATTTTTAACTTCTTTCTGCTTATACCTCTTATTCATACCCCTAATATTCCAAAATAACCAAGTCATATGGTATTAAAGATTTTCCCTCTATCAGGAGGGACCAAACTCGCTTCACCCAATTCATAAATGATACTTAAGAATCTATTTTTAAAAGTAATATTAGGCATACTCATATTCAAATTACTCTCCTTAGGATTAGTACCCTTTTTCTTCACAGTTACTTTCTGGAAGCTAACCTTTTTGTCTACAGTCTGCACCAGTTGTGTGATCTGATTGCTGGTTCCAATGTTGTAGATATGTCTCCTTCTGTTATTATGGGTTTCTCCATAGAATCTTTCTCTTTGTCCACCATCTTTTCTTCCCGGATAATTGGACCCTTTTATTGCCAAGTAGGGATCATCTTCTTTGGTATCTCTTTCTTTTGCTTTGTATTTGGGTGTTGGTCCTTATGGCATGTATGCCCTATAATCTGGCACTTTTTGCAGTACATCGTCTTCCATTCATACTTAACTTCTTATTGAAAGACATGATCATCTGGTGCTCTTATAGCAATTACATTTGGGAGCGGTTGGGTAATATTAACCTCAACAAGTATATGAGCATATGGCACACGGGTCTGCTTAGTTGTGTACTCATATGCATACATAGGTGTGCCAATTGAACTAGCAATTCAACTTAACATGCACTGCTCCAGAAGTTCAATGGGAGTTTTGGGAATTTCACCCATAACGGTATCTCTATGGGGTACTCTTCATTGAAATCAAATCGGGCTGACCATTGTTTAAGCACAATAGGTCGATTGTTGATTGTATAGGGTCCTGAACATAGTGCCTCATGGACATTATATAGTGATTGCAATCGAACAATTAAATAACCCTCTTCATGCATATATAGATTCTGCTGGTCTATTTCTTTCCAGTTCTGGTTGATATATCACATCATCGCATTGTACCCTGGATTTTCCCCAATTACGTATCTAATTAATGAACTCTTCCATTTTTGTGTTTCTTTAGCAACCTCCTTCTCTTCCAATTCAGCTATACACTTGCCATTCTCGATTGTTGGAGCTATATAGTTCAGAGGCATATCGTTGGCTACAGATCTGTTCTTCTCAAATAGGTTCGCCCATGTTTTATCACCAGCTTTCCCCTTTCCTTTCCTCTTTCGTTCTTTCTTTGCCAGATCTGATTTTCTCAGTGTTCGGTTGTTCCACAGCTCGTGTCATTCCTCCGTTGACTCTAGCAGAGTGCTCTCTTGTAAAAGGCCCAGATTCATCAACTTTACTACAGGTGGGAGGTGTGTCACTTAATTGAAGCTTTTTTGCTACTTTTGTGGTGCCATTCTTAGCATCTGTTCTTTGTTCCGTCTTCTCTATTCTGGTGGTGGTGTTATAAGCTTAGTTTCCATGGGGACTTGTTGCCTGGTAGTGGTAGACCTACTAAACGAAGTTATTACCGTCTTTGGGGGTCTTCCATGACCTCAACCCGTTCTCTTCCCCGCCCTCTAGCCATGGTTATCAAGGTCGGCGTACGTTATCTAACGTGCGCCGAGAGTAACCATTTAAGAAAAAAAAGGTAAATTGATTTTTTTCTCAATTACTGATTTATTTCTCAAAAATTTCTTATAAAATTATAATTTGACTATAGTCAATTGATTATTTAATTATCTTTATAATTTTCTAATCACTCAAATAAGGTAACAATTATTTTCTTTCCTAATTACGGATTTTCTTATATTCATTCATTTATTGTTTTACAAAAATAGGTCAAACTTATTTGCGATTAAAGTTGAAATATTTTTTTTAAAAATGTCAATTAAACTTTTTTCCTATAAGTTGTTTGATTGCTAATTGATTATTAATTCACAAATTTTTCTTGTAATACTTTCTTGATTTACTCAGTTGTAATGAAATCATTATATTTTTAATCTAATATCATTATTTATATTATTTGCATATTTTGAGGGATGACATCTATATTTTTTTCTTGGTTTTCCATCCGGTGTCTGGTGCCCTCATTGGAGCCCAAACTAATCCGGATCGCACGTTGTAGGCCCATTAAGGTGGCAGCGCTCCTAACAGAGTTTTCTCCATACCCAGGGTCAAACCCTCGACCTCTAGTTAAAGGTGGAGCAGCCCCATCCACTGCACCACAACCCATATTGGTGACATCTATATTATCATATTCCCCATTTGATAATATTTGTTTCAAGATTGGCAATTAACTATTTTCAATTATACAAAAATTTAATTAGTGAAATTCATACAAAGATTGTTTAATTAGTTGGATTAGTCTCAATATAGTATTAATGTCTAATTTTAACTATCTTTCAATTAAATTAGTATTTTTGTTTTATTTGAATTCAAAATTTTACATCCTTTCATTAATACTAAAAGTTTTTCATCTCAATTAAAATATTTCTTTTCCAATTATGTCTCTTGATTGTAATTGATTACCCTGTCATATTGAGTTAATCAATATGTCTTTTCATATATGTCAAGTAATTGTACAACTAATATTACGTACTTTTTTAAAACATACGAAGGCTATGAAATAAATAAATAATCGACAAAACATAAATTAATTAACTACTAATCTTAATATGAAATAATTGAACAATCATTTATTTTTACCACAAAATGAAATGTGAGATAATATTAAATCAATAAATAATCAATAAAAACATAGATAATATGACATAATTAACTACTAATCTTAATTTGAAATAATTGAACAATCGGAATTGTTTTCATCCAACAGAAATGAAATTTAATTGTTTTTAACCACAATATGAAATAATATTAAATGAAATAGTATGAAATCATCATAGCTTCCACCCAATAGAAATAAATATTAGTTATTTTTTACCAAAATATGAAATAAGAAATAATATTAAATATTTAAATAATCAATAAAATAACGTTTTGTTATAAAATGATAGTTTTTTGTTGTAAGAATTCAAGAGGATAGTTCTCAAGATGCCACTTGGCTTAAATTTAGGTTAGACTGTACAACTTTATTATGTATATAGATGTGTATATAAATATTTCCCCAATATATATACACACAAACACATACACACGTATTCACAACATCATTTGTAATCAAATGGGGAAATTCACCTTTTCTCAAAATGACACTCAATAATTTGCAATTCTGTTAGGTTTTTGTATCTTAATTTCTTTCAAAAACTATATAGAAAAATAAAGTAGTGTCAGTTAAGTTTAATGAATAATCATACCAATAATAAAAAATTCAAAAATGTAAACAAAATCGAAGTAATGAAAAATACAGGAAAGGAAATACAACTATTAATTGGAAGATAAAAAAAAATAGCAAGACTAAATAAGAAAATAAAATCTGTTGGGTTCATAATCTAGAAATCATCAACTACTCAGAAATAAATTAAAAAATAAAAGACATATCCTCAAGCAATTAGTATCAATTTTTTTTTTCAAATTGCAGAAGAAACTATATTACAACAATTAAATCATTATAGAATATGATAATGAGTATGTGAGTGAATATTATTCAGAGAAAAATAATCGAGAAGTTCAAAACTAATTATCTATCGAACCGTATGTGTACACAACAATGGTCTTTTCTTTCTTCTGTGGAAATACACTAAGAGTTGAATAAAACCTCCTCCTTAGTCGAGCGAGTTCTTGTTTCTATGCTTTCTTCTTCAAATAATCTCATAGATTGATACTGTGGAGTTAGAATTCACACACACACACACACACACATATATATATATATATATATAGTATTTTACATAGAGATTTTTATATAGAAATGACTCTTAATTACAATGTTATTTTACCATATATGTTGCTTGACTGCTAATCAATTAATAACTTTCATATAATTAATGTGATAATTAAAATGTGAAATAACTTTTCCATATTAATATTTACTTAAAAATCTAAACAAAGTAAAAATAAATAAATTGATCAAATAATTTGGTCACGCAAAAGGCTGTGATTTAAATGAATAAGTTTGTTTACTTGTGAAAAAGAGTCCCTACATGGAAGATAATTAATTGAGATTATAATCTGTAAGTAATTTACCATTTTTTAGCAATAAATTAGTAATAAATTATTTAGGTAGAATTAGCAAAAATATTTCTAGCTAAAAAAAGGAAATAATCGATATTGATTGAAATTTACTATAAATCGTTTGCTTTTATATCTTTTTTAAAATTCATTACTATGGCAAAAAAGAGATTTTATGTCATATAAATTATTTTTTATGGTAATATTAAACACAATATAGTAAATGTTTTATAGAATAACCTAACATGTTGAAAAAAGTCTATCTATAAAGGGAAATTAATACAGATTAATAATTTTATTAGCAATTTATAATTCTTAACCTACAACTCAAGTATAAATCGTTTAAATGTAAATATTATGCTTTAATTCTGATTAATATAGAATTGTTGAAAATTAAATACTTAAAGTTTTCTATTTTTGTGCACTACATCTCCTGTAATTTTTTATATTTAATTGATTACATAATTATCTCCCTTTCCGTAATTATAGTTTTCATTCAATATTAGTCAAACTTAGTTGATTTATATATACCATAATATTAAAATTTTGAATAAATCTATAATATTAATGTTCCTTAACTCTTAATATTTTTCATCCAATTTAAATAAAACATAGTTATTTTTTATCACAATAAAAAATAAATACGAAATAATTAATTATTTATAAAATAGTTTTTATTGTCAAAATGTCAAGTGGCTAGTTGTTGTCAAGATGTCACTTGGCTTAATTATAGGCTAAACTATTCTTCTTTATTGCATATGTATGTATGTATATATGTGTGTGTGTGTGTGAAATAATTAACCACTATTCTTAATATGAAATAATTGAACAATCATAATAGTTTTCATCTAATAGAAATGAATGCTAATTGATTTTTACCATATTTTTACCACAATATGAAATAACATTAAACGAAATAATATTAAATCATAATAGTTTTCCTCTAATAGAAATGAATCTTAATTGTTTTTTACCACAATATGAAATAATATTTAATATTTAAATAATCAACAAAATAGCTTTTTGTTATGAAATGATAGTTTTTTGTTATAAGATTTCAAATAGTTAGTTCTCAAGATGACACTCGTCTTAACTAATAATAATTATGTTAAATATGCATTTTCTTTTATAATTATATGATTTTTTTACAAAATTAGTTAGAATCAACTTTGATCAGAATATATAATGAAAATATATTACTTTTCCATATAAAACTATTCCCTCATGATTAGTTGTATTACAATTTAGTAGTACTTACCATAGCCATATATGGTAATGATTGACAGTGTAATGGTTTGATTAAATATAAATACGATCCACTTACCATAGCCATCTACTTTTCATCTATGGGAGTAAGGAAATCTACAATTCACTTAGCATATCCATCTAGCATTTGTATGATCTTCTTAATTCACTTGATTGATTGAAATATATATTTGAAAATTGGAATACAAATTGTGGAATTAGGAGTATCGTTTGATTGCAATATATATTCGGAGATTGAAATACAGATTATGGAATTACTCCTATAGCTTGATTGGAATATATATTTGGAATACAAATTGTGGAATTACTCCTAACGATAGTGGAATTAAGAGTAATTGACGGATGATCTTCTTAAATCACTTGATTGATTGGAGTATATATTTGTAAATTGGAAATCAGATTGTGGAATTACTCCTATAGCTTGATTGAAATATATATTTAGAATACAAATTGTGGATTACTCCTAATGATAGTGGTGTGGATTACTCCTAATGATAGTGGAATTAGGAGTAATTTTTATGTCGATTTTTTTTAATTCTTACATATCTATGAAATAATCTATATACTAATTAAATAGAAGTTAAAATTATTTTTTACCACAATGTGAAATATATAAGTAATTATAATAGTGTTCATTAATAGGAGTCAATTCTAATTATTTTTTATCACAATATGAAAAAATTGAATAAAAAAACAAAAGAATTCATCAAACATTTTGCTTTATGATATATAAAGAGTTGAAATATATAAATAATTATAATAGTGTTCATTCATAGGAGTCAATTATAATTATTTTTATCACAATATGAAAATATGTGCGGGCGATGCAATTTTGAACATTTAAATCCGTACAAAATTCGGATTATATTAAATTAAAAATATATTAGTCCCAAATAAATATTGCGGATTAATATAATTGGATTAATTATTTAAGTCCAAACATATATGGATTTAATTAAAGTCCATTTTTTAATTGGGCTAGCCCATTGATTTGGGCTACAAATGATGAGCCCAAAATATTGTCATATTATACAGGCCCAAATAAACGCCACGTGTCAAATGACGTGGCATGCCAAGTCAAGTGAAGAAGCCAATAGGACCATGCCATATGTCAAAATAATGCAGCAGGCCCAATAAAATCAAAGCCCATAAAAAGTGCCACGTCACTTGAATTTGATTGGTCAAACGAAGTCCATCTTCATCATGACTCTTTCTTTTTCACAACTATAAATAGGGGTCTCATAATTCAAAAAGGGAGACCCCAGAACTCTAACAAGTAGCAAGAGAAAGCTCGTGGATCAAACACCGCAATTTCTCAAAAAAGCTCAAGCATTCAAATCAAGTTCATCAAGATTCAAGATCAAGACCGCAATGTTCAAGAACAAACCCCTTGAATTCAAGCACAAGTCAAGATCAAGTCCCTCAAATCAACAAATCAAGTTCAAATTCAAGATCAAACAAATCAAGTTCAAATTCAAGATCAAGCTTTAAGCCTTTGAATTATATTTGAAAAGGCGAATTAGAGGATTCATAGAGATTGTAACACTCTCATTGAAATCAATAAATTAATTGTTGCAATATATTTTTCTTATCTCGGTTATTTATTTTCGGCCTCGAGAATTTTATTGTCCAACAAATTCTAGCACGCCCAGTGGGATGATCTCTATCTCTCATCTCAATTTTTCCAACTGCAAAGTTCAACAACACTGAAATGACTTCCAAGAAGGTCAACTCTTAATCAACTGCTTCCAAGGCTGCTGACTCAAAGTTCTCTGCTGAAGTAGAAAATATCCTTGGTGTTACTTTCAGAAGCTTAGGAGCTGTCACAACCAGCAAGGCAGGCTTGCTAGGACAACACACACATCCAGTGTCGTCCGAACCAACTCCAATTTTTTTTATCTTCAACCCCAAAAAGAACGAAGTCCAATACAAGTGCTTCGGAAGGAGAAACAGTGTGGCAGAATTACTTTAGAAGAATCTATCTCTACTTGAGCATTCTGGTTCCAAATACTCTGGTGCGAAGAGAGATGGTTGTTCAAGCAAATCACCATCTCCGACTACACCGCATAATTTGAGCACTTTAAAGATCAACTTATGCGATAATCCGTGCTACTCTCCAACATCTCCAATGATTATGCAAGCGATGGTAACTGATACCTCATCTATGGAGAAGCAGCTTGCAAATCTGGCAAAGCCAATTGATGTCCTAACCAAATATGTTCAGAATCAAGATGCTCGAATTGATAAGATAGTGGAAGGTCTGATAGATGGAGAGTCTAGTCATGCACCTAGAAAACCTCCAAAGGTTCATGAGATAGAAAATCTTGTGAAAGAAACACCACCGATTAAAGAGGTGTAAGTTTCTTCTCAGGGAATGATCCCGATTGGGCAATTGAGGGAATTCATTGAAGGGACCCTCAAAGACAAGTATGATGTTGTCACAAAATCTTCCCTTGCGTATGCCAATCCCTACACTGCAAGGATAGATAGCCTCAAAATGCCTGCCGGCTATTAACCCCCCAAATTTCAATAATTTGAGGGCAAATGGAACCCAAAACAGCATGTCACACACTTTGTTGAGACATGTAATAATGCTGGAACTTACGGTGACTATCTTGTCAAATAGTTTGTTCGTTCCCTAAAGGGAAATGCCTTTGATTGGTATACGGACCTTGAGCCTAATTTCATCGATAGCTGGGAGAAATTAGAGCACGAGTTCTTAAATCGCTTTTATAGCACAAGGCGTACAGTTAGCATGATAGAGCTCACGAATACTCGGCAAAGAAAGGATGAACCAGTCATTGACTTCATCAATCGATGAAGAAATGCTATCCTAAAGTGCAAAGATAGGCTCAAAGAAACTTCTGCAATAAAGATGTGCGTCCAAGAAATGCATTGGGAAATTCTCTACATCTTGCAAGACACTATGCCTAAATACTTTAAAGAGCTAGCTACCCGTGCTCACGATATGGAGTTGAGCATGTCTTCTACTGGAAAAGGATCAACGCATATCCATGACCCTCGAAGGGGAAATAATAAGCAACAACCCAAAAAATGGGGCAAGTTGATGTGTATCTTATGAAGGTCACAACAAAGGTGAGCAAGAAGCAAGGTGTGAAGATGACTTCTGGAGCACGTCCGAATCAGAAAACTTTAAAGGAGATGCAAGAAAATGAATATTCCTTCCTTGATTCTGACGTTGCTTAGATTTTGATGAACTCCTTGAGAATAAGCTCATTGAACTCCCAGAGATGAAGCGTCCTAACAAAGCTGGAAGGACCAATGACCCTAATTATTGGAAATATCATAGGCTCGTAAGTCACCCTTTGGAAAAATGCTTTGTCTTTACAGATAAAGTCATGCAATTGGCAAAAAAGAAGATCTTCTTCGATGATGAGACGACCAGTTCTCATCAAATATCCATCATATTTGGCTCACTCGATCCAGTCCAAATATGTATCAAAGAGCATAATGAGAAAATATTAGAGCCTGACAGGTCTTTAGTTGATGAAGGCGATGATGAAGGTTGGACTCTGGTGACCAGGTGCAAACGCAGGAGGATGAGTCTGCAAAAGGAGTCATCCGACCATCTAACCAGAAGGAGAATGGTAAAGAAACAAAGAAAATAGAAGTTGGTTAAATTCCCAAAGAAGACGAGGGTGATGGAGCTTCACCCCCAAAAACTTCGGCGTCCGGTGACTTTAGAGGAATTCTTACCGAGTTGGTTTCGTGTAAAGACTGCCCAAGTCAACCTTGAGGCATCTTGTTTTAATAGCGCCAAAGAGGGGGAAAAGTGTGAGAATCTACCCATGAAAGTTTCTTCATCTTTCGAAAATCTTGCGGAAACTCTTGGCAAAGAGGCACATATGTGTGATACAAAAATCACATTCATAAATAACGATCTTCTACTTGGTGAGTCCCTACATAACCTCCCCTTATACATGGTGGGTCAAATTCTAGGAAATAAGATCAATAGAATCTTGATAGATGAAGGATCTGGAGTCAACATCCTGCCTATCCGCACGATAAAGGAACTTGGCATTGCTATTAGCGAACTGAACGAAAGCCTTATAATGATCCAAGGATTCCATCAAGGGGTCCAGAGGGACATGGTATGTATCAAGTTGGGGATTCGTATGGATGATTTTCAATCAAACCTATTGATGCATGTGATCGATGCCAAAAATTCATACAATATATTGCTTGGTAGGCCTGGGTGCATGGGAATAAAATTATCTCATTCTCTTACTATCAATGGTTGAAGTACCTCGAAGGCGGAGTGGAAAGAAATATAGTTTCCGATGACAAGCCATTCACTGAAGCTGAGTCATATTTCGTCGATGCAAAATTCTACTTAAACAAGTATGTTGTGGATGAGAAAAGGGTTGAAGATGTCACCAAGACCAAGTGTGATGATCTTTCTTCTAAGAAGGTCGCGGTGACTGTCAAAAAAGTCGCCACTATGAAGCCTCTCTTCACTTTAAATACAGAAAGTGTCGCTTCTATGAAAAAAAAGGCAACTCCCGTTCTTCGCTACGTACCGAAGGTAAGGAAAGAGAACGATCATCCATCGGATTCCCAAGATAATGTGCTAAAGGGGATAACCTTACGTATTAGGAAGATTGATGCAATAAATCCATCCTCAAGACTTCTTGAAGAGTCTGTGGCTCAAAATCTTCTACAAGATATGACGCTCCCTACGAAGCGTACGAAAGAAGGCTTTGACCCAAATGCATATAAGCAATTTGTAAAGGCTGGATACAATACTAATGAGCCATCAAGGTTGGGCAAACTTTAATTAGAGGGTAAAAATAGGCAGGCACGTGAAGGCCTAGGATATACATAACCACCTCCAATTTTCATCTCCATAAGAAGGGTAGTCAGTAATTACATCACTGTGGAAGAAGAATCCACTGCAGCTAATAAAAGACCCTCTATGTTTAACCGACTTTGAGGGTCAACTACAAGAACTTCTGTGTTTGAAAGGTTGGGACCTCTAAATAAGAAGAAAAGTAACAAGCGTAAGAGGAGCCGTCAAAGCATGATGATGCACTATTCACTTAAAATACAAAAGAATTTCCAAAGTTTGATTCCTTTTAGAATGAAACGACAGACAGAATTGGTAATTTCATGCAACAAGGTGCTAAAACTAAAGGGGCATACTGTGGTTTATACCAAGCAACGCGAAGAAGATGAAGAGATTGTTGGATCCTCATATCATGTTACAACCCAGAATGAGAAAGATGTCTCATCTCAAATGAAGGTTGATGAAGAGATAAAAGATACCTTTTGGTGTTATCATATATCCATCAACGACGATGATCCTCAAGAGGAGGAAGTTGCTAGAGATGCTACATCATAACTTGAATAAGGAGTAAAGGCCACAATAGATCCCTTGAAGGAAGTTAATCTTGGAACCGATGAAGACCCAAGACCAACTTACCTGAGTGCGTTTCTAGAAGTGGAAGAGGAAATTGCTTATATGGACATACTCAAAGAATATATGAATGTATTCGCTTGGAGATATAAGGAAATGCCTGGCTTAGATCCAAAAGTAGCGGTCCATTAGTTGGCAGTCAAGAATGGTGCCCGTCCTGTTAAGCAAGCCCAAAGACGCTTTAGGCCGGAGTTGGTTCCTTTGATTGAAAATGAAGATAACAAACTCATTGAAATGGGATTTATTAGTGAAGTCAAATATCCTACATGGATTTCAAGTATTGTTCCAATACGGAAGAAGAATGTCCAAATTCGAGTTTGTGTCGACTTTTGGGATCTCAACAATGCCTGCCCTAAGGATGACTTTCCAATCCCTATACCAGAGTTGATGATTGATGCCAACACTGGTTATGAGGCAATGTCCTTCATGGATGGTTCATCCAGCAACAATTAAATCCGTATGGCACCAAAGAATGAAGAACTCACTGCATTTCGTACACCCAAAGGTATTTATTGCTATAACGTGATGCCTTTTGGTTTGAAGAACACTGGTGCCACTTATCAAAGGGCTATGCAGAACATCTTTGATGGCCTGCTCCATAAAAATATTGAATGCTACGTGGATGATCTAGTAATGAAGTCAATAAAGAGAGACGACCACTTAAAGGACCTAAGAATGGTATTCAAGTTACTTCGAAGATATCAACTTAGGATGAATCCATTGAAGTGTGCCTTTGGAGTTACTTTTAAAAAGTTTCTTGGCTTCATTATGCGACACCGAAGAATTGAAATTGATCAAGCCAAGGTCGATGCAATTTTGAAGATGCCCGAGCCTCGAAATATTCACGAGTTAAAAAGCCTCCAAGCAAGGAAGGCTAGCATATTTAAGGAGGTTCATCTCAAACCTGGCCGAAAAATGTCAACCATTTAGTCGTCTTATGAAGAAGGACACTCCCTTCGAATGGGACCAAGTTTGTAGTAATGACTTTGAGAGCATCAAATTATACTTAATGAAACCATCAGTTGTTGCAGTACCCATACCTGGGAAACCGTTGATACTCTACATCACGGCACAAAAGAGGTCAGTTGGAGCACTACTGTCTCAAAAAAATAGTGAAGGCAAAGAAAACTCTCTTTACTATTTGAGCAGAATGATGACGCCGAATGAGCTAAAGTATTCTCCAATTGAAAAGTTATGTTTGGCATTAGCCTTCTCAATTCAAAAGATGAAACACTACTTTCAAGCTTATATTGTCCGTCTTGTGTCTAGGGAAAATCCCATCAAGTTTGGAATGTCGAAAATAGTCCTTAGTGATCGACTTGCAAGATGGTACCTTCAATTTTAGCAGTTTGAGATTGTGTACGTTCCCCAAAAGGCTATAAAGGGACAAGCATTGGCTGACTTTTTGGTAGACCACCCGATACCTGATGATTGGGAACTGAGCAATGAACTTTCTGATGAAGATGCAATAGTTATTAAAGCAAGAACCCCATGGAAGATGTACTTTGATGGTGCCGCACATCAAGATGGAGCTGGTGCCGGTGTGGTGTTCATCACTCCACAAGAAGAGGTCATCCCATACTCTTTTACCCTAATAAATCGTTACTCTAATAATGTTGTTGAATATCAAGATTTAATACTTGGACTTAAGATGGAAGTTGACATGAAACAACTGCAATTACAAGTCTTTGGTGACTCCCAATTGGTGATAAAACAACTTTTAGGAAGCTATGAAGTCAGAAAGCATGAGCTACGACCATATCATGATTATGCACATAAATTGATAGGGTGTCTTGGAGAAGTAACCCCCCAACATGTGCCAAGGAGACAAAATAAGCAAGATGATGCCCTAGCTACTTTGGCCTCAACTCTGACTCTTCCAAATCAGACGTAAGTCACTATCCGCCAAGAATGGGTAGTACCGCCAGCAATCAAAGATGAAGAAAATAAAGTTGAATATCTTGTTGCCGTATATGAAGCTGAAAAAGTAGATTGGAGGCAACTTATCACTGATTACTTATGTTATGGGATACTTTCAGAGGGCCCAAGGAGAAGGACAGACATTCGTCGTCATGCAACTCGCTTTCTTTACTATAAGGACACACTAAACAGAAGATCATTTGAAGGAGTACTCTTATGGTGTTTGGGAGAGGAAGAAGCAATTCAAGCTTTGCAAGAAGCGCACTTGGGAGTTTGTGTCGCATCAATCTGGACCGAAGCTTCATTTTCACATTAAAAGGATGGGATACTATTGGCCAACGATGGTGAAAAATTTCTTGGACTATGCTAGAAGATGCAAAGCTTGTCAATTCCATGTAAATTTCATTCATCAACCTCCTGAAGTACTACACCCAACTGTAGCATCTTGGATGTTTAATGCTTGGGGAATGGATATTGTTGGTCCACTATCAAAATCTTCTGGTGGACACTTATACATCTTGGCCACGATAGATTACTTCCTAAAATAGGCTGAAGTTGTTGCTCTCAAGGAAGTAAAGAAATAAAATATTGCAAACTTCATCCGATTGAATATCATCTACCGCTTTGGGATTCTTCAGTACATAATAACTAATAATGGAAAGCCATTTGATAACAAGCTGATGAATAAAATCTGTGATCTCTTTGGTTTTAAGAAGCACAAGTCTTTTATGTACCATACTGCCGCCAATGATCTAGCTGAAGCATTCAATAAAACTTTATGCAATTTGTTAAAGAAAGTCATCTCCAAATCCAAACGAGACTAGCATGAGCGAATGAAAGAAGCTTTATGGGCTTATAGGATAATTTACCGAACACCAATACAAGAAACCCCATACTTACTTGCTTTTGGTGTTGAAGTAGTCCTGCCACTTGAGCATCAAATACCTTCTTTGAGATTGGCTATTCAAGAAGGGCTCACTGATGAAGAAAAAGCTAAGTTGCGTCTTGCGGAGTTAGAAGCTCTTGATAAGAAGAGGCTAGAGGTTCAACAAAATCTTGAATTCTATCTAGCCCGACTATCTCATTCTTTTAACAAAAGGGTTCTCTTGAGGTGCTTCCAAGTTGGAGATAAAGTCTTTGCGGTAAGAAGGCCCATTATCACTTCTCGTAAGTTTTGAGGCAAATTCACCCCGAAGTGGGATGGACCATATGTCATACAAGAGGCATATTTAAATGGTGCTTACAAGCTTGTCGATGCAGACGACGTAAAAATTGGTCCTATCAATGACATGTTCTTAAAGAAGTACTATCTTTGAAGGAATATGACACTTCTTAAGGCACGAGTATAAACTGCATGTACACTCTTTAAGGAACGAGTATAAACTGCATGTACACTCCTTAAGGCACGAGTATAAACTGTATGTACACTCCTTAAGGCACGAGTATAAACTGCATGTATACTTCTTAAGGCAGGAGTATAAACTGCATGTCCACTCTTGGCCCGCAAGAGTATAAAATGTGTACGGCTAAAAAATAGGAAAGTACGCTAGGTTAAAAACCTCGAAAGTGGTGGCCTAGGTACAAGTTAGGACACAAGAAAAAAAAAACTCACCCAGAACTACGTTGTGACTTGATCCTTTTTACCGAGGTACGTAGGCGCTTGAAATTTTATTCTGAGTTCAGTTGCATGAGTGTCAAAAAAAAATATTCCTGCAATATCTACCATATGGATACCAGTATGAAACTATTCTAATTAAATTTTGGACTTACTTTAAATATTTGTGACTCAATGGGGGCTACCCGTAAAAAAAAAAGAGTTCCTTCAATGGGATTTGGAATGCCAAAGTTCTCCAAGCCTACAACTAGAAGAATCTCAAAATTTACATGCCTTAAGGTGGGCAAGATTTGTTCATTTTCACCCTAAGCGGGCCTCTAACGAGTTTATCCTTAAAGGATATTGAAATTTTCATGCCTTAAGGTGGACAAGTGTAATGCCCCGAATCTGGTACCCAGAACGCTACACGGTGCTCATGACCCCGAAGGATCACAAGCTAACCCATGACTGATATTTGTACCTGTATAGTGCATAATATGACATCATAATGCAGAAACATGCACTGAAAGGCCATAAGGTTTAATACTGCACATAATCTAAATGATTAACATCTGTGTGGGGCAATAAAATTCCCAAAACAAAACTGAACATACTGAAGTCTGAAACATTATAGCCTAGAAAGCCTCTAACTGACTGAACTGTCTTTGTAAGGAGCTGATGGGATATGTCCCCAACTAACTCCAACTAATAAACTAATTAATGAGATAATAAGGAATAATCATGTCCTCGAATGATGAGGACTCACTTCTAACTCTGACTGCTGAAACTGGAATCTACTGCTAATCTGGAGCTCGTGTCTCTGAACCTATGGTATAAGACACCATAGCGTAAATGTGTCAGTACTTTAAATGTACTAGTATGCATGTGAGGTAGGTTGAATGCAGGGGGTTCATATGCATGAACAACACTGGCTAACTGACTAATTTGAACGTGAGAATATATGCATGCATACATAGTAACTATATCTGAAAATCATGATAACATGAGTATGCTGATTACTAACATGACTAATGACTGAATTCTGATAACTGATAACATGAGTGACTGTATCTGTCAGTCCTGAATCTGATGGAACTATCTGAGTTCCATACTGTATGTGAGTTGACTGTATCTGACAGTCCTGAATTCTGAAGAACTATCTGAGTTCTTTTACTGATACTGATACTGAGACTGTGGGAGGTAGTCATCTAACCGACATTCCCCAAATAATGCATTATAGCTGAATTGGGGTGCAATCCGTGCCTTAATTGGAAGGGTGACTATACCACGCCACTAGTAAGGACAACATGTGAGTGACCCTAATATAACAGGTAACTCTAATGAGAACGGTGGGAACCCTCATATAGCAGTTTAAGCCACCTCATCTACCCTCATATAGAAGGCTATGAAGTCTCAACCTATGCTGGCCACATAGTTCTGGAACACAAGGATTGCTTCTAAGAATCACACCCTCATATAACAGGTGAGTTCCCATCCTTGGGTTCGCTCGGTGCTGATTTCTACTCCCATCTGAGTAGACACTGAACATGATTTACTAAACTAAAAATGGACTGAGTTACTGAATTTAATTGACTAACGGAATACTACTGATATCTGATAACTGACTGAGTTTATGAGATTATGGAGATTTCTTGAGTCATAAAACTGTATGAATTCTAAGGATCATAGCTTGACTGGGAGTATAATAGAAATATGACATGTCTCTGGGCACACAACTAATATTTTGGGTACAAGTACCCCCAGGACCCGATGGGATGAAACTGACCAAGCATAACGTACTTGAACATATAACTAACATCATAATTCATAATACATTTATAGAAGCATTACATCAAAATATGTGATAGGCATAACTTGTACATACAAGGGGATTTCATGATATCATACTAGTTGGGCATTGTTCCTTCATCTAGGCATTTTATCAAACACAAGGTAGGCATAACACATGTAGACAACATTATACAACAATTAATCATCATGATTCACCTCTAATTTCATCATCCTAGGGTTTATTCTTAGGTTCACATGAATATACATCTATACAAATCAATTCCACATAAAATTAATCACCCAACGTGGATTTGAATTCAATTGATCATTCTCAACATACACAAAACAAATCTAAAATAAAATTCATAAAGAAATTCGTAAACTTCAACTTAGAAAAGAGATTCTTGGGATTCATAGATAAAAGGAGTTGATGAATGAACACTACGCATACCTTGGTTCGTGATTATGTGATGATTGATGGAGAAAATTCTTGATTTTGAATCTTCTAGGAAAAGCCCTAGGTTGTTCTTGAGAGGTTTTTTGAGAGAAGAGTGTATTTTGGGTGAAAATTGGCTGAATCACATGTTATTGAGTTTAAATAGGGGTAGGAAATTAACCCTTTTAACCCTTGGATTCATCTTTTAAAATTGTAAAAATTTCCCGAATTGGACCTTTAGCGCGACGCGGCGCTATCGCGCCGTGTCACTGAATTTTGACAATTGGGAAATTGAGGGATGGCGCGACGTGGCGCTATCGCGTTTCCACTTCCTTTGTGACCTGGAACTTTGGTGTGACGCAGGAGAAATTATGCTGAGACACTGAAAAACGGACAATTCTGAGTTTGGGCCCTGGCGCGACGCGCCATAATCGTGGACCCCTACTGAAATTTTCCAAATTCCATTTCCTCTTGTGGAACAGTGCGTCACTGACTAATATGGTGTTGTTTTACGATGGGAACTTAAAATAGTCATAACTTCTGACCCGGTTAACAGATTTTAGCGAATATTATATCGATGGAAAGATTAATGAATTTCCTACATGAGAAAGACTAAAAATATAGAAAATTCCTCATGGAATAACCATCATTCAATTTAGAATATAATACTAGACATTCTTGAGGTAAAATTAGCTAGGAAAAAGTATGGGGTATTACAACAAGATTTGTCCCTTTTCACCTGAAGCTGACCTCTTACGGGTTTATCCTTAAAGGATATCAAAATTTTTATTCCTTATGGTGGACAAGATTTTTCCCTTTTCAGCTTAAGTTGGCCTCTCACGGTTTTATCCTTAAAAGGATATCGAAATTTTCATGCCTTAATGTGGACAAAATTTGTCCCTTTGCACCTTAAGCTAGCCTTTCGCAGGTTTATCCTTGAAAGGATCTCAAAATTTCCATGCCTTAAGGTGGACAAAATTTATCCCTTTGAACCTTAATCTGGCCTAATACGTGTTTATCCTTATAAGGATATAAAAAATTTCATTCCTTAAGGTGGACAAGATTTGTCCCTTTGCACCTTAAGCTGGCCTATCGCGGGTTTATCCTTACAAGGATCTCAAAATTTTCATGCCTTAAGGTGGACAAAATTTATCCCGTAACACCTTAATATGGCCTCTTACGTGTTTATCCTTAAAAGGATATAACAATTTCCATTCCTTACGGTGGACAAGATTTGTCCCTTCGCACCTTAAGCTGACATTCTGATAGATTTGTTATGTAAAGGGAAAGTCTTGAAGTTAAATTGGTCGGTATTAGAGTGTACGGAGGAGAAGTTAAACTCTCGCACCCTAAGTCGATTATTGTAAAGTCAGCATCTTGAAGTTAAATTGGTCGGTCTTAAAGTGTTCGGAGGTAAAGTTTAACTCTCGTACCCTTAAGCTGATTATTGCAAAGTCAGCATCTTAAAGTCAAATTGGTCGGTCTTAGAGTGTACGAAGGCAAATTTAAACTCTCACACCCTAAGCTAATTGTTGCAAAGTCAGCATCTTGAAGTCAAATTGATCGGTCTTAGAGTGTACGGAGGCGAAGTTCAACTCTCGCACCCTAAGCTGATTATTGCAAAGTCAGCATCTTGAAGTCAAATTGGTCGGTCTTAGAGTGTACGGAGGCGAAGTTCAACTCTCGCATCCTAAGCCGATTGTTGCAAAGTCATCATCTTAAAGTCAAATTGGTTGGTCTTAGAGTGTACGGAGGCGAAGTTAAACTCTCGCACCCTAAGCTGATTGTTGCAAAGTCAGCATCTTGAAGTCAAATTGGTCGGCCTTAGAGTGTATGGAGGCGAAGTTAAACTCTCGCACCCTAAATCAATTATTGCAAAGTCAGCATCTTGAAGTCAAATTGGTCGGTCTTAGAGTGTACGGAGGAGAAGTTAAACTCTCGCAACCTAAGACGATTGTTGCAAAGTCAGCATCTTGAAGTCAAATTGGTCGGTCTTAGAGTGTATGGAGGCAAAGTTAAACTCTCGCACCCTAAGCCGATTGTTGCAAAGTCAGCATCTTGAAGTCAAATTGGTCGGTCTTAGAGTGTACGGAGGAGAAGTTAAACTCTCGCAACCTAAGCCGGTTATTGTAAAGTCAGCATCTTGAAGTCAAATTGGTCGGTCTTAGAGTGTTCGGAGGCAAAGTTTAACTCTCGTACCCTTAAGCCGATTGTTGCAAAGTCAGCCTCTTAAAGTCAAGTTGGTCGGTCCTAGAGTGTACGAAGGCGAATTTAAACTCTCACACCCTAAGCTGATTGTTGCAAAGTCAGCATCTTGAAGTCAAATTGGTCGGTCTTAGAGTATACGGAGGCGAAGTTCAACTCTCACACCCTAAGCTAATTGTTGCAAAGTCAGCATCTTGAAGTTAAATTGGTCTGTCTTAGAGTGTACGGAGGAGAAGTTCAACTCTAGCATCCTAAGCCGATTGTTGCAAAGTCATCATCTTGAAGTCAAATTGGTTGGTCTTAGAGTGTACGGAGGCGAAGTTAAACTCTCGCACCCTAAGCTGATTGTTGCAAAGTCAGCATCTTGAAGTCAAATTGGTCGTCCTTAGAGTGTATGGAGGCGAAGTTAAACTCTCGCACCCTAAATCAATTATTACAAAGTCAGCATCTTGAAGTCAAATTAATTGGTCTTAGAGTGTACGGAGGTGAAGTTAAACTCTCGCACCCTAAGACGATTGTTGCAAAGTCAGCATCTTGAAGTCAAATTGGTCGGTCTTAGAGTGTATGGAGGGAAAGTTAAACTCTCGCACCCTAAGCCGATTGTTGCAAATTCAGCATCTTGAAGTCAAATTGGTCGGTCTTAGAGTGTACGGGGGTGAAGTTAAACTCTCGCATCCTAAGCTGATTGTTGCAAAGTCATCATCTTGAAGTCAAATTGGTCGGTCTTAGAGTGTACGGAGGAGAAGTTAAACTCTCTCACCCTAAGCCAATTATTGTGAAGTCAGTATCTTAAAGTTAAATTGGTCGGTCTTAGAGTGTATGGAGGCGAAGTTAAACTCTCGCACCCTAAGCCGATTATTGCATAGTCACCCTCTTGAAGCCAAATTGGTCGGACTTAAGATGTACGGAGGTGATGTTAAACTCTTGCACCTTAAGTCGATTGTTGCATATTTTTTTCAACCCTACAAAAAATAGGAGGAAACAAGAAAGAAAGTAAAAACACAAATAGAAAGGATGTTACCTGTCAGAGCGTTGCGATTTTAAAAATTATATATCACCAACTTGGATTGAGACAAGATGCCTTGATGAGAATAAAGTCCACAAAATCAAGTTTAAGGAAATCAAAAATCCCTTTGGTGGTGATGGTCTGTAACACCCCGCATTCTGGGCTAGAACGAAAATCATCATTTCTATGCGTAGATGATCCAAAAGCCATAAATCCTATAAAAATTTGGCATTTTAATTAATTATGTAATGTGGGAACCTATTTGATGACAAATTGAGATCATAGAGGTCCCCAAACTCAAGGATGAGTTGAAAGCTTTCCTATCGTTTGAGTAAGCGTCGAAACTTGGGTCAACTTCAATCGACCATAAATCATTGTATACAACGAACTGGGTGACCTACTATATATAAAATGAAAGGTATTTGAGTTTTCTTTCCAACACCACCAAATTTTCCAAAATCCGATATTGGAGCAAAGAATTATGTCCATTTTACTCCAGCTTATCAGCCTAGCAACTGAGTGACGACAATTCTGACGACTTGTCACAAATTTGATGACTTATCAGAATATGTCGTCAGCCTTAGGCAGAAACTCATAAATTTCAGCTCCTAGGTGATTACCTGGGCTGACGGGCTATCATAGATCTAACGGCTTATCAGCCTTGGTCGTCAGCTGAAAATTTCAGCAACTGGGAAGTGATTTCGTAGGGGTATTTTGGTCTCTCCCTCATCCAAAAACCTTCTCCATGAATATAAATTTAACCCTAAGCATTATAATTCATATATTATCAGTTTTTCAACATCTCAACTCTCTCTACTATCAAGAACAAGATGGAAACTAGGGTTTCCTCCAAGATCAAGAAATTAAGAAAATCAATCCTTAAGTTCAAGATCTCTAAGAAACAAATCAAGATTCAAGTTTCCTTTCCTTCCATAGATCAAGAATTCATCTTCCTAAGTGAAGAAACTTAAGAAACGAATCAAGATCCAGATTTTATCTATCTAGATTCGGGTTTCATCTTTCAGATCATATAATTTAAGGTACGTGGGATTTATCCTAAAACTACATGGGCTTGTTGAAATATTCAAGTATAATTTAAAGATGTATCAAGCATGAATTTAGAAAAGGGTTTTGAAATCCATGCTTTTATTATGCATTATGAATGTTAATGATATTGTTTTGGTCTTTAGGCCTTCTCCCAAATTAATTCAAAATTATATATATGTAAGCAGGTGTTTAAGGATGAATATCCAATTGAGAGAATGAATAATAAAGAATCCCTCTCTTGTTCGATTTTTCCCATCTTTCGTATAATATGAAATATTTTGAAATGCATCTTGAAAAGCATGATACGAAATGTCTTGATTAATGCTATGACTTGAGTATAATTTTTGAATTCAAAAGAGAGGGTTATGCATGTTGAATATGCATATAACAAAGAGTAGCATGCTTTTCCAAAAGAACACATGACCACCATATGTTTGAATAATCTCAGCATAGTTTTAACTTGTGTTTTCAGAACATGAAATCTTTTATATTGTTTGCATGTTTGGGTGGTTTGAACTGTGTTTTATGAAAGAATTATGCATGATAAATTATGGCTCAGAAAAGAGGACTTGCAAGTTTTGGTGTGACGACACCAATTCAGATTATGCCATGGTAATTCAGAACAGAATAGAATGCATGTTTGAAGTCAGAATTTTCAGATGTTGAAAGTAGAATAATGCATGATTCAGAACAAGATAAAATTTGGCATAAAGAGATGTTAGGTGGTTCCTCGAAGAAGGCACGAGTTCAGACAACTCATTGCCCGAAACCGTGATTTTTTGATTCGGGTATATTATATTATGCTGGCCTAGTGCCGTGTGGTGTATCAGAATCAGAAACTTCAACCCTTGCGGCATACTTGGGTTGGGGGCTTCCTCGCTGAGTCAAAGGAGGATTCCATACCACCCGTGGAATATCAGAATTGTAGGGAGTGCCACCTAGCTCAAAAGTAATACAAAGATCAGACATTGCATTAACAAGAATGATTTATGATTTTCAGAAAGTTCCCATGTGTTTTAGAACTATTTCATGCATGATATTTTGACAAATTGCTCTCCAACTATTTTATTTATATACAAGCTTTATTTTGGATTACTTTGCATACCAGTACATCTTTATTGAACCCCCTCCCTCCAGGTTCTGAGGCATTGTCTAGGGGTCCTGATAAGCAGTACATTTTATCAGACAGAAGAGAAGAGTACCAGTTGGTGAGCCTTCTATATTTTAGAAGGCCTAGTTTCTTTCAGAAAGTTATTATTTATTATAGTTTTGGTCAACTGGTGGCCTTGTCCTAGTTTTCGGACAGTTGTTATTTGATCATGTAGTAGAGATTTCGCAGATGATTTTCAGACGGTGTTTAGTTGATATTGGATTTTATTCCTCATTGTTAAACTAAATTTAGATTATGATCATATTTTCTTAGAAGATTTTATTTCCGTATTTCCTATTTATATATGAATGGTGTATATTATTACAAGTTAGAAGGGCTCTCGGGCCTTCATGGTTTGGGATGTCCGTCACGGCCAGGGCCCTGGTTTGGGTCGTGACAAACTTAGTATCAGAGCACGGTTCATGGTCCCAAGGTGTCTGCGAAATCGCATCGGGTAGAGTCTTGTTTATGGGTGTGTTTCGCACCACACTTATAAGCAGTAGGCTACTAGGCGTTTAGAAATATTTTCCTTTCTTCATGTTCTAGTTCGTGCTATGGAGTCAGGATGTTCCTTTTTCATACTCTAATTCATGCTATGGTGTTGCCCATATGAAAGTAAAGTTATCCCAATTCTTTCCTTACTTTGATGTGCTCAGATATGTCTCATTGTTGAGGTGAATCAAGTGCAGAAGTTTAGAGTTTAAATGGTATGGTCCTTTCTGATTGAGCCATATAAGATTTTAAAATTGTGCAAGTACTTGAGAAGAGTCCGTTAGTGCTTCAGAGTGTATTGATTCTAGTGTGAACTTTGGTTCTGATGAAATCATGATTTTCAGCCTGCGGTATTAAGAGTATTCAATCCTTTTCAAAAATTTATGTTGCAGATGTCATGCCTAAAAGGGGAATGATGTGTAGCGGAATTGTTTGAACTGTATTTCCACCCGAGTAGTAGTATAAGTTAAAGTGTCGGTGTCATGATCTATTGGTAGTGAGATTAGACCAAGAAGCTGATGTTATGAAGTCACAATGTTAGGAGTCAGTGTAAGGGTGACTTTTGTGTAAATAAATATTTTAGTTGAATAACCGATGCTTAAGGATGATTTACCCCTTTATAGTGATAGACTAATGTGGTACCTAGTAGCATGTGTGGATTATATGGTAGTCTGTGGGGGAAATGTTTGACTCAGATTTTTATTTATACAGAGTAAAAAGTGTATTCTTAGATCATTGATTATTGTGTGTCAAGTTTTTATCTCTTGTAATCTTGTTATCATCGTGTTTTAAAACTAAAAGTCTAGTGAAGCCGTGTGGGGATCTTTCGATTCACTAGCATAGTTACTTTGTTATTCATTTCATTTTCTTGTTCAAAACACAAAAATCAAAGTCTAGTGAAGCCGTGTGAGGCCTATTTGGATTCACTAGCAACTTACTGTTCAACTTTTTATTCTTGTGTTGGTTGAATATATGTATAGTCGAATCTTTTCGCATGAGATTGCGTTGGTAATAAAGTGATACGTCCTTGTGTGTTAGTTTAGTTGAAGGTAGATAAGGAGTTATTAGTTAAGGTGAATTGTTGTTTTCTTGAAGTATGAACATGTCTAGATTAGCCAGTACGTTATAATTATAGACTCATGGTTGTTTGTGGAAATTGAAGGTAGTCTAAATGTACGCTTGGATAAGTAAGTGTGATATGAGAAAGCCGTATAAGTAGATAAGATTGTATGGGGTTATAATATAAGATTAAGGTTGACTATGTCTATTATGTGACTTTACCCCCGTTGACCTTCTTTTTGTTGGTAGTTGTAAACTAGTACTACTTGTGAGAAGGTATGTAGTAGATTTTTTAGGTATTTGGATATAATATCCCAATTTGATGGACTAGTATATTATGTTGCCTTCTTCATTGGTGGTAGATGATTGATGCTAGACTATTGGCTTGAATTTAATGTAGGATGTGGATGTAAGAATAGTGGCTTAAGATTAAAGATGAATGTTTTATGAGAATTGTGTGTCCGGTTGGGTTGTAAATCATGATTAGCACTAGAAATTAAGTTTAAACAGTTGATGTCCATAAAGGTGGATGTGATGATTTCTTAGTTAATGATACTAGTTATATGGAAGTGATCTAATAGGCTTGAATGGTGTATGCAATAGATTAAGTTTATTTGATTCGTAACAAAGTATGATGTTGTATGTATAAGGTAGAACTATGCCCAAGGTGATATGAAGTTGTAGTATTTTCTAAAACTATTACATATTTCGTGTGGCTAGTAGACATAGTAGTACCATTGAGTTGCTAGGTGGAGCAAGACTAGTAGTATGATTCATCAAAGGCTTGGTGATATCCATGTTAAGTGTTATAATCTAAGTTTGAATTTTTGAAGATTGAAGTGACAGAAATAAGAGTTGAAGCGCTATAGGGTGTGCACTCCGACTATGGGAGTACTTATGAAGATTCGAAGTTAGTAAGTGTTCTAGTATTATATGATGACTATTGGTGGCTATAGAAAGATAGAGTGTATCTCAGAAGGTAGTATTAATAGTGGCTTTCCACTTTCAGGTGTAGTCATTCGGGTTAAGTTCTATGATATGCATGTATTGTCGTTTTCCAGACCCTAGAGTGCAGTAAGTGTAGTTCAGTTAGAATCTAGTAAGGCATCTCTCAAACTTAAGATGATGGATTGAAGCTAAGGGGGAGATGATAGAACGAATAACCAAGTAAGGCTCTCAGATTCTAGTAGTGATGCAGTATGATATGGAACGTCAAAAAGTGAGGGTAAGACTCAACCCATTCTTATCTCAGTATTTTTCAGTTATCCCAATACCTACTCATGCCTTCCCTTTCAATTCCATGATCATAGTTCATGTTCATGTATATGATAGAGAATCACGTACTTTTCCAGTTCTAAAATGAGGAGTTCCAGTTCATTCAGTAGTCGGAATCACATTCCATATGTTATGAACTTCAAATTGAGGTCATGCAGCTCATGACTCATGTACTCACGCTTTATAGTGTGCTTAGTTCCCATAATTCATGCTATACTCTTTATGATTGACGAGATTTAGCTTATAGTCATGTATGCCCCAATTCAGATCACTTTGATGAATCCCTGATGTTGATTTGCTATTTCTTCGGCCTCTGTTAAGTGTCAAGTCTCGTATAATATCCTCCCATGCTTCAAGGTCTTTGTTCTAACCTTTTAGTGACTCCTCCTTATGTGATGATAGTGGTGATGAGTAAATGTTTCTTGTTGATGGAAGATCATAGAATGCTTGTAATACCCCATAAAATCCTAAGTCCGAAATTCAGCTCGTTTATCTCTTAAAGATCTTTAAAAGATTCAACAATTATAAAATTTTGGCAAGTATTCCAACACTTAGCCTATTTCAAGCCTCCGAACTTCAGGGATTTATTTAATGACCTTCCCGACCTCTGTTTTTGGATTTTCAAGTTGAGTTGCGATCGGGGAAGTCAAGAGTACATCCCAGGTAAGTTTTGGAATTTTCGGTGTAGCGTAAGGGCACGTTTGGGTGCCAAAATAGTGGCACCATGCGATTAGCATGCGTCGCATGCTCTATAGCATGCTCCAGAAATTTTCAGCATTTCAGGGTCAACTTCAAACGATCATAACTTCCTGTATATATTTAATGTGAGATCTGCTATATATCAATGGAAATCTCTTTGAGTCCTCTTTCCAATGAAATTGGTTTCATCCAATTTGAACATCAGAGTAAACAGTTATGATCAATTTACTTCAGCCTAACAGACAGTCAACAGAGGGACAACTGCGTCTTTCTCTCTTTTTTAGGGGCATTTTGGTCATCTTCCACCCCTATATATACCCCTTAACACCGAATTAAGCCTCATTTAAAAAAAATATAATCTTTTTCTCTAATTTCTCTCAAGAACAATAAGAGGAGTTTTCAATTGAGGATCCAAATTCAAGAATTTTCTCCGTCAATCTTCGTAAAATCAATAATTAAGGTATGCGTAGTGTTCATTCATGGATTCATTTCATCCATGGTGCTCAAGAATTAAGTTTTATATTATGTATTGTGAATACTTTGTTGTGGTATGATTATGTTCATGTTGATGGTTGTTTTATGGTTTTAAGTTGGGATTTTTATGTATTTTCATGAAGCTATGTTAGTATGTAAGTTGAAATCTATGAAATTAGTTGTTTATGATATCTATATTGTTGGATGTTGATAATCAAGTTGTTGATGTTGAATCATTCCCAAGTTGGAATCTTTATGTGTTATTATGAATCTATGACACCATGTGAGTTGAAAACATGTAAAACTTGGTTGTTCATGATGTAAAATCTTATGGTTTCACCTATGCCTAAATTGTGCATGTAAGGTTTTTGATGAAATGCCTAGAATAATAATAATCATGTTTTCATGACTTAAGAGTACCAAGTGACAAGTCCATGCTCTACACTTTATGATTCTACATGAATTCCATGTTATTGATGTATTGTGGTGGTGATATGTAGTGAATATGATGTTGAAGTTAAGAAAGTACTTCCATGTTGAATGTATCCCCTCCCACGTATGAAATGTCGAGAACCATGTGTAGTATTGAATCCCCTACTTATGATATTGTGAATTTTGGACTCTATTCCTATGAACAAGTCAGTCATGTGTGTCAGTTTCTTTCCATCGAGTCCTGGGGGTACTTGTACCCGAAAAATATAGCTGTGTGCCTAGAGCCATGTCATGTTTTCACGATATACACAGTAAATCCATGTTCCATAGAACTCAGTCAGTCATGTGACTCAGGAAAAATGCAATAACTCAGTATTCTCAGAAATCTCATGAACTCAGTCAGTCGTAAGTAGTATTCTGTCAGTCAACGAAACTCAGTAACTTAGCTCAGTATTTATGTTTAGTGTTTATTCAGATGGGAGTAGGATTCAGCACCGAGCGAACCCCGGGATGGGAATCCACACTGCCAGATTGAGGGTGATATTCCTAGAAGCAATCCTTGCGTTTCAGAACTATGTAGCCAGCATAGGTTGAGACATCAACACTATTAACTTTAGAGTTGATGAGGTGGATACCCGTCGTTCGCTTATGGGGACACTTCCATATTTTAGGGTCACTCACAGCTTGTCTTTACCCGTGGCACGGTATTGGCACCCTTCCAATCAAGGTACAGATTGGACCCCGATTTAGCTATTGAAGCACATTCGGGGCATGTCGGTTAGATGAATTCTCCCACAGTTATAGTTTCTGTATCACTCTTAGTAAAAGAACTCAAATAGTTCATCAGAATATCAGGACTGTCAGATACAGTAAACTCAGTTACAGTACAGAACTCAGCTAGTTCCGCCATCATCAGACTCTCAGTTACAGTCACTTATGTTGTCAGTTATTAGTATCATGTTATGACAGTTTCAGTCTCGTAATCATGTATGTATTCTCACGTTCATATTAGTCAGTTAGTATAGTTCATGTATATGAACCCTTTGCATATATCCTACCTCACTCGTATACTCAGTACATTCAGTTGTACTGACGCATTTGCGCTATGGTACTTTCTCTTATGTTACACCATAGGTTCAGAGGCACGAGCTTCGAAGAAGCAGTAGTTGACCAGTTCCAGCTTTCAGCGTCAGTGGTGAGTCCTCATCATGCGAGGACATATTTTGGCTTGTCATTTCAGTACTTAATTTTATTTTATTATTTTATTTCAGGTTTCTAGACGGAGTTAGTTGGGGACATGTCCCATTCAACTCCTTATTCAGACAGATAGAGGCTTTCAGACGATTATAGTATTTTCAAATTTAGACTTCAGTATTTTCAGTTGTTTTGGTATTGTGATACCCCTTTCAGATATTATGTTTCATTCAGTATTGAACCCTATGGCCTTTCAATAATACGTATTCCGCATTTATGCTCTATATTATGTAGTGTACAGGTACAGATATCAGTCATGGGTTAGCTTGTGGTCCTTCGGGATCATGGGCATCATGTAGCATTCCGATTACCAGAATCGGGGCGTTACAAACTTTGTATCAGAGTCTAAGGTTCAACAGCGTCCTAGGAAGTCTAAAAGTCATATCTAGTAGAGTCTTGTACAAGGGTGTATTGCACGCCACATTCATGTGCAAGAGGCTATGAGATATTTTAGGAATAGTTTTCCTCTCTTTCAGTATTCATGTCATGTGAGTGAGCATAATCTCAATTTTAACTTTCAATTTAATCTTCTTCTTTCCTGTTTTCAGAATATGCCTCCCAAAAGAAAGAGTGTGAATCAGACAACCCCTCATCCCGAAAATCCTTTGGGCGAGCATGTTTACCATGCAGAGTTCAGAGCTATATTTACTGCTCTTGCACAATCAGTCGCTGCTCAGAATGAGCGTCCAACTATCGTTCAGGCTAACCCAGTGGCCAACTCTGCTGTAGCCAGGATTCGGGACTTCACCCGAATGAATCCTCCATTCTTTACAGGGTCTAAGTCCGATGAGGATCCACATAAATTCTTTGACCAGGTTTAGAAGGTCACGAATATCATGGGGGTTACTTCTTGTTAGAGTGCCGAGTTAGCGGCATACCAGTTACAGGATGCTGCTCATACTTGGTATAAATAGGGGAAGTCCGAGAGGTTAAGAGATGTAGGTCCGATTGAGTGGGAGAAATTTATCACGTCTTTCTTAGACACATTCTTTCCCCAAGAGCTGAGGAAGGTAAAAGTTCTCTAGTTCATCAACCTCAGGCAGGGAAGCATGACGGTGACAGAGTATTCCCTAAAGTTTAATCAATTATCCAGATACGCTCCTCATGTGGTGGCAGACAGCCGATCTAGAATGAGTAAGTTCGTTTCAGGAGTGAATGATAATTTGATGAGTCAGTGCAGGTCTGCTATGCTGAATAGCGACATGATCATATCCATACTCATGACTCATGCTCAGCATATCAAGGATCATAATATCAAGATGAGGGAGAAGCAGAGTAAGAAAGCTATGATAGGTAGCTTTAATTTTAGACAGCCTAAATCAGAAGAAGGAAATCGTTCGCAGTTTTATCCTAAATCATCAGATCCAGTTCCTTCTTCAGCTAGTGCTCCAGTTCCTAAGTTCAGAGAGGGAAACAGGGATAGAGAACCAGGCTCTAAGGCACAGGGCAGTGTCAGCAGTGCCCGAATCAATCCCCTTTGTTAGACTTGTAGTAAGAACCACAAGGGTGTTTGCAGGGCTGGTAGCGATGTTTATTTTGGTTGAGGCAAGCCAGGACACAGGGTCAAGGATTGTACTCAGTCAGGTCAGCAGAGTCATCTTCGTTATTCAACTCAGTCAGGTCGCCTGAACCAGCAGGGTGCCACCTCCAGTGCTACTAGTGGGCAGCACCCAAATCATCTTTATGCTCTTCAGACTCGACAGGATCAGGAAAATTCTCCTGATGTGGTTACTGGTACGTTACAGATCTTTCATGTTCATGTTTATGCTTTGCTAGATCCAGGAGCTTCTTTGTCTTTTGTCACTCCCTACATAGCAGCCGATTTCGGAGTCAGTCTTGAGATTTTAGCAAAGCCATTCTCAGTCTCCACCCCAATAGGTAAATCCATCATAGCCAGATGGGTATACAGGAACTGCCCGATTATGATATTTTGGAAGGTCACCTCAGCAGATTTAGTCGAATTAGAGATAACAGATTTCAATGTCATTCTCGGTATAGATTGTCTTCATTCATGCTATGCCACGGTCGACTGCAGAAACATAATAGTTCAGTTCCAGTTTCCGAATGAACCCATCCTTCAATGGAAGGGTAGTACTTCATCTTTCAGAGGTCAGCTTATTTCTTACCTTCGGGCCAGGAAAATGATATCTAAGGGATGTATTTATCATCTCGTTCATGTCAAGGACTCTAGTACTGAGACTCCCATCCTTGATTCAGTCCCCATCGTGAATGAATATTCGGATGTCTTTTCGGAAGATCTTCCAGGAATTCCTCCCGAAAGGGAAATAGACTTCGACATAGCTCTTCTTTCAGATACTCAGCCTATATCTATTCCGCCATACAGAATGGCACCAACAGAGGTCAGAGAGTTAAAGAATCAGTTAAAGGATCTCTTAGACAAGGGATTCATCAGACCCAGTGTGTCCCCGTGGGGTGCACCAGTCTTATTCGTGCGGAAGAAAGACGGTTCTCTCAGAATATGCATAGATTATCGTCAGCTCAACAAAGTTACGGTTAAGAACAAGTATTGTGTTCCTAGAATCGATGACTTGTTCGACCAACTTCAGGGTGCCAATATTTCTCCAAGATAAACCTCAGATCCGGATATCATCAACTCCGAGTTAGGGAATGTGACATCCCAAAGAAAGTGTTTCGTACTCGGTATGGTCACTTTGAATTCCTAGTTATGTCCTTTGGTCTTACCAATGCCCCTGCAACTTTCATGGACTTGATGAACCGTGTGTTCAAGCAGTACATGGACATGTTTGTCATAGTCTTTATATATGATATTCTGGTTTATTTCCGCACTGAGAGCTATCATGCAGACCATATCAGAACAGTACTTCAGACTCTCAGAGATCATCAGCTATTCGCCAAATTTAGTAAGTGTGAGTTTTGGCTAAGGTCAGTAGAATTCCTTGGCCATATCATTTTGGGTGATGGAATTAGAGTAGATTCTTAAAAAATCGAAGCGGTAAGAAACTGGCCTCGCCCTGTCTCTCTATCAGATATCAGGAGTTTCTTGGGTTTGGCTGGATATTACAGACGGTTTGTTGAAGAATTTTCTTCTATTGCATCCTTTATGTCCATATTGACACAGAAAAAGGTCAAGTTCTAGTGGTCAGATTCATGCGAGAAGAGTTTTTAGGAGTTGAAGACTCGACTTACCTCAGCTCCAGTTTTAGTACTTCTCGATGGTTTCGATGGGTTTGTAGTATATTGTGATGCATCTAGAGTAGGTTTGGGTTGTGTCCTCATTCAGCATGGTAAGGTCATAGCCTACGCCTTCAGACAGTTAAAGCCTCATGAGAAGAATTATCCTACTCATGATCTTGAGTTAGCAGCCGTAGTATTTGCCCTGAAGATTTGGAGGCATTATCTCTATGGAGTTCATGTAGATGTCTTGACAGATCATAAGAGCCTCCATTATGTCTTTTCTAAAAAAGATCTTAATTTTCATCAGAGAAGGTGGTTAGAGCTCTTGAAGGATTATGACATGAGTGTTCTTTACCATACGGGCAAAGCCAATATTATGGCCGACGCTCTCAGTAGACTATCTATGGGTAGTGTTACTCATGTTGAGGATAGTAAGAAAAATTTAGCTCAGGAAGTCCATCATCTTGCCAGACTAGGCGTTCGCTTAGTCGATTCTTCAGAAGGTGGTGTTTGTGTCCAGCATAGTTCAGAATCATCTCTAGTTTTCGAGGTGAAAGAAAAGCAAGATAGAGATTCCAGCTTAATCAAGTTGAAAGAGTCAGTCAAGGATCAGAAAGTAGAGTTTTTCTCCCAAGGGAGAGATGGAGTTCTTCGTTGTCAGAGTCTTCTTTGTGTTCCAAGTGTAGATGACTTGAGGCAGCGAATGCTTGCAGAAGCGCATGGTATACGTTACTCTATTCATCCAGGGGCCACTAAGATGTATCGCGACTTGCGGGAGATCTATTAGTGGAGTGGGATGAAGAGAGATGTTACAGAGTTTGTTGCTAATTGCTCTACATGTCAGCAGGTTAAGATAGAGCATCAGAAGCCTAGTGGTCCTATACAGGAGTTATTATTCCTACCTGGAAGTAGGAAGAAGTAAACATGGACTTCATGACGGGTTTGCCTCGTACTCGTCGTCAGCATGATTCAGTTTGGGTCATTGTAGACAGGATAACCAAATCAGCTCATTTCCTTCCAGTCCTCACCTCATATTCAGTCGAGGATTACGCCAAACTCTATATCAGAGAGTTGGTCAGGTTACATGGTATTTCTTTATCTATTATCTCCGACAGGGGTACCCAGTTCACCTCTCACTTCTGGAAAGCTTTCCAAAAGGGTCTTGGCACCCAAGTCCATCTCAGTACAGCATTTTATCCTCAGACAGATGGTCAAGTAGAAAGGACCATTCAGACTCTAGAAGATATGCTAAGGGCGTGTGCCATTGATTTCAAGGGAATTTGGGATGACCACTTGCCTTTGATTGAGTCTGCATACAACAATAGTTATCACTCCAGTATTCACATGGCTCCATTCGAAGCTCTCTACGGTAGGAGATACAGATCTCCTGTTGGTTGGTTCGAAGTTAGTGAGGCCTCAGTCATAGGGACTGATTTAGTATTCGACGCCTTAGAGAAAATTCAGTTGATTAGAGGAAGACTCCAGGCTGCTCAGAGCCAACAGAAGTCTTATACAGATATTCGTAGAAAGGATCTCTAGTTTGAGATTGGTGACTTTGTCTATCTCAAGATCTCTCCCATGAAGGGAGTGAAGAAAAGCCCCCAATGCATTCCTTGGACGCACATTTCTATTGCAGAAGCTTCACTAAGCCTATCTTTGCAGTTTAGGCTCGTATTTCTCCATCGATTAATGAGGTCGATGACTGGCTCATCCTTTCTTTGCCGAGTATTTGTGAGCTCTACCATGCTCGCCGTACGCCTTGTGTTGTAGAAGCAATTCAGGAACTCATGCTCTAATTACTCCCAACTATCGATGAAGTTAGGCTCGAGATTCGTATACCAATCAAAGGTGTTTCCCTTTAGGGAATGAACAAACTGTTTGACAAGATAGTCACTGTAAGTTCCATAATTATTACATATCTCGACAAAGTGTGCGACATGTTGTTTTTGGTTACCTTTGCCCTCAAATTGTTGAAATTTGGGGTTGATAAATAGAAGGCATTTTGAGGCTATCTATTTTTTCAGTGTAAGGCTTGGCATGTGCAAGGGAAGACTTGGTGACAACATCATACTTGTCTTTGAGGGTCCCTTCAACAAATTCCCTCAATTACCCCATCGGGATCATTTCCTCAGCAGAAACTTGCACCTCTTTAGTCGATGGTGTTTGTTTCACAGGATTTTCTATCTCATGAACCTCTAGATCTTTTCGTGGTGCATGGATAGATTCTCCGTCTATCAAGCCTTCCACCCTATCCACTATCTTATTAATCCTAGTTTCTTGATTCTGAACATAGTTGGTCAGGCCTTCAATTTACTTTGTCAGATTCGCAAGTTGTTCCTTCATTGATGAGGCATCAGTTACCAGTGCTTGCATGATCACCAGAGACGTCGGAGAGTAACACGGATTATCACATAAGTTGATCTTTGAAGTGCTTAGCTTATGTGGTGTAAGTGGAGATGACGCATTTGTTGAACGACCATCGTTCTTGGCTCCAGAGTATTTGGAACCGGAATGCTCAAGTAGAGCTAGAGTCTTTTTCAGTGATTCGGCCACACTACTTCCTCCTTCTGAAGCACTTGCATTGGACTTCGTTCCTTTCGAGGTTGAAGTCCAAAAACTGGAGATGAAGCGGATGACACTGGATATATTTGTTGTCCTAGAAAGCCTTCCTTGCTTCTTGTGACAGCTCCTAGGGTTCCGAAAGTAACACCAAGGATGCTTTCTACTTCAGCAGAGAACTTTAAATCTGCAGCCTTGGAAGCAGTTGATTGAGAATTGACCTACTTGGAAGTCATTTCGTTGTTCTTAAACTTTGAAGTATGAAAAGTTAAGATGAGAGGTAGAGATCGTCTCACTGGGCGTGCCAGAATTTGTTGGACAATAAAATTCTCGAGACCGAAAAATAAATAATTCGAGACAAGAAAAATATTGCAACAATCAATTTTATTGATTTCAATGCGAGTATTACAATCTCTATGAATCCTCTGATTTGCCGTTTCAAATATAAATTCAAGGGCTTCGAGCTTGATCTTGAATTTGAACTTGATTTCTTGATTTGAGGGACTTGATCTTGACTTGTGCTTGAATTCAAGGGCTTTTGAGCCTGTTCTTGAATATTGCGGGATGAACTTTCTTTGACTGCTTGAACTTTTTAGAGAAATTGTGGAGTTTGATCTACGTGCTTTCTCTTGCTACTTGTTAGAGTTCTGGGGGGTCCCTTTTCTGAATTATGAGACCCTTATTTATAGTTGTAGGAAAGGAATAGTCACGATGAATATGGACTCCCTTTGACCAATCAAATTTAAGTGATGTGGCGCCTTTTTATCTTTTTATGGGCTTTTATTTCATGGGTCTGCTGCATCATTTTGACATGTGACACGGTCCTATTTTCTCCTTCACTTGACTTGGCATGCCACGTCATTTGACATGTGACACTTATTTAGACCTCTAGAATATGACAATATCTTGGGCTTAGTAAAGTTGGCTCATCATTTGTAGCCCAAATTAAATATTGGGCCTTATTTAAATCCATACACATTTGGACTTAAATAATTAATTCAATTATATTAATCCACAATATTTATTTGGGATTGATATATTTCGAATTTAATATAATCCAAATTTTGTACGGATTTTAATTTAATAAAATTGCATAGCCCACAATGATATCACTAAAACATTATGCATATATAGCTATAAAATATGTCGTAGCTAAATACAAAAATCTTCATGGCTAAACACTTTAGCTATTTTCCTTTCGTAACATGCGTAACTAAAAGTTAGCTACAAACTTTAGCTTAAGGCCTAATACCTATTGCTACAAGAATTTCTATGATGTGGCTAAATATTGAAAAAATAAAATTGCCACAAAATATATATATTTATAACTAATAATTAATTTTCTTGCCACGACAAATTCACTCTGTAGCTATGTCTTATACTTTATACAAATTACCATAGCAAAAGATATAATTATTTTTCCATAAAAATTTAAGTTTTTTCATAGCTATAAAGGGTTCACAATCTATGTGATTAGACTTTTCATTATATTGTATTTCAACTAAATTATTTATTACATTTTAATTCTATTGACCAAATCTTTTTTATCGGAGGCAATAAATGTTTCCATCAATTTTTTTTTATTTTTATCGTTAATTTTTTAAAAGATTCTCAAATATTCATGTTCATTCAAATTTTATGAAAACTAGGAACAAAATACTCTTATTTCATACAATGACATTCGAATAATTCAAAATGTTGATTCTCAAAAAAACAACTGTATATTTAGAGTTCAACGTCTACAACTATCCTTCAAGATACGTAATGGAGTTTGTAAAATACAAATTGACTAATGAGAAACTAGAAAATAAATGGAATTCAAATTCTTTTCAAATTAACAAAATAAAAAATAGGCACAATATATTTAGATATTTTTACTTCAATCTATAAAATTTTGATCCACGCCAAACTATAAAAGGTTGTAAGTATTTGATTGAGGATTAAAGATGTTGGTCATATTGCATTTAAGGACGTCGAAGTAGTTTCACTCTTTGCATCAAGGTTGAATCCATGATCTTCTTTTATCCAAGAATTAAAATGCATCCTATAAATTCAAAAAAAAAATAATTAATGTAAAAAGAATGAGTACATATAAGAGAAATTTTAATACAAAATGCAAGTTTAATCAGGGCCGGCTTCAAGGTGAAGCCACCGAAGCAAGTGCTTTAGGCCTCCGATTTTTGGAGGCCTTATTTTTTTTAAAGCATTATAGGTTTGTAGTTTTTTTTTTTAGATTTTTTTCTTTAGAAAATAACAAATATTTCTTAATATTTTCTTCATCACATTTTAATTTCTCTGAAGTTCAAATAAAAATATCACTTTAGAAATTCAAGATTAAAGTTGACAATCAACATTAAAAAAATTTCTTTTAATACTCTCAAATCTAAAAAGAACATCTAATAAATAGAGGTAACTCAGAAAACCATACCTTCTATTTATTATTTTGATTAATGGGGCGGAAAAAAATCAAAGCAACAATTACAGTTGAATCGAAGAAGTTGAAAGATAATATGTATTTCGGTCAAATAAAAAGATTTTACTATTTTATGAATGCATATTTTTCTTGATCCTGTGTAATTGTCTTAGCTGAAAGAAGTTTTTTAAAAATAAAATTTCAAAAATATTACTTAAGTTTAAAAATAATAATTTCAAGAGATATCAAATGAATTAAGCATACTATTAATTGGAAAGGGTTTTTTTTTCCAGATAAATCAATTACAAAACAGTTTTATTAATAATTTTACACCTCAAAAAACTATAAATATAGATTTGCAAATAAAAAAATTCAAAGCCTCATTTTACAATTTCGCTTTAGGCCATCAATTATGTTGAGCCACACCAATTGTAGGGGGTGCGGATAACTTTAATAGATCTATTGTAATGGATCTATTTTTCGTTGTGCGTGGATATTTCTTAACTTCTCTAAATATTTTTATTTTTAGTTTATTGTTCATATCTTGGGGGGTGATTAACTGGTATTTGGTTAAATGTTTTACTGTAGTATTTTTAATTTTTTCTCTTAGTCTTTGTAATTCTTCTATATTATTTTTAAGGTATTCTAAATATTCTATATCTTTTGTTCTAAAATAGTCGATTAAATTCTCTTTCATAAGCATTTCTTCTAATCTTATTTCTTCCATATCTTGTCTCCAATATTTTAAATACCCATAGTTTATCATTTTATTCTAAAGTAGTTGCTTGTTTACTAGTTTCTGTGTAATATTCTATTCTAATTATACTATAATTTATATCTGAATTAAGGTTATTAATACTATTAATTATCTCTCTTTCTTCTTCTCTTAATGAGTTTTTTATGTTATATAAACTTTTATCTGTACTTTTTCCTAAATTTTGTAAGGTTTCTTTTATCCATATTAATTTTTCTTTTAGATTTTCCATTATTTCTTTGAGTCGGTTTCTATAATTAATTTCTTCATATAGGTCACTTTGGTTTTCTCTAATTTTTCTAATATATTCTAACATTTTAGTCTGAATAATATCCATATGGGTAATTATCTAGGTATAGTTGTTCTATCCAATTTATAATTTCAATTCCATAGTCTAATATTTTTTCTAATATTATTCTCTTAATATCTATAATTTCTATATTTCTAAGTATATATAAGATTAATATTTTAAGATTATCTGTCATTTAAAATTGGTTAAATACTTTATTATAATATTTTTTAGTTTTTTGTTTTAATTTCATTAATTCTTTTATATTTTCACTGAGAAATTGTATATATTTTATATCCATTTTCCAATATTCTAAATATATGTAATTTATCATAGTAGATGTGTGGGTTTGGTATGTAAGTATTTATAAGAGTAGTTAGGTAGGTGTGATATATAATTAATTCTAGTCATAAAATATCTATCAAATATTTTTTTCAATATGATTTTTCTTATATCTACTATTTTTATATCCTTAAGTACATATAAAACAAGTATTTTAAATTTATCTACCATTTCATCAGATAAATAAATATTCATTTTTCATATGATGCTTTTCAAAATATTCCCTTCAATCATACACATAACAAAATATGATCACTTTAGATTACTATATACTAGATTATTCTTAAATAACATATTCTTCGGTCACTATTAGCATGGTAATCTGGATACTTTTCCCTTAAACAGTGCCTCTACTCTGGCTACTCCTCCATCACGGCTTTCTCGCCTCACCGGTTTTACCTTTAGGATGACATAGTTCTTAGGGATTTTTCTCCTTTTCCACTTTGCTAATAAACTTCTTAACATGTTATTTTTCGAATAATTCTACTATAAAGCAACTAACATGAACTTATTTTATCATATCATGATTGTCAGAAATTTATGAATTTAGCTATTCATAAAAGTAAATGAATATACCTGTTCTGGTAGATTTGATAATTCTAAGCTTTGTTCCTCCATAGTTTTTTCTATTGAAATATACCTGTTTTTAAATAATCAAAATATTTGTTGTAGACAAGAGAGAGTTTTTGCTTCAACGCATGAAGGTTTGCTTCCTTCTGCCTTCGATGCCTTTCATTTATAATGAGAATACTTTACACTGTTATTTTTACAGGTATCCTAACTTTTTATACCTAACCTATTTATTTTCCTAACTATACTTTACAAAAAGTCTTCTTCTTTAAAAGAAGAGAATGACTTAAAAATGCAAATAAGGACAAAAACTATTAATACCTAGACTAACAATAGTAAAAAAACCTATACAATAGATTAATAATTTACGTAAAGAAAGAAAAAAGTCTATCTTATTTTGTTACATGTCTCTTTCATTATTAATATCTGTGTTTTTTATCTCCAGTATTGATCCGTTGCTATATTCTTTTCTCTATCTTCTTTTCAGTGTAGCATCACATCTGGAATAAAGTTGTGTCTGCCACTACATCTGCTACATATGTGATCATTGTATTTTTGGCCAACTTTTTCATAAAATTGTTCCATAGATTCTTCTGAAATAATTCCTTTTTTGATAGATCTCGTTAATGGTTGTTCTTCTGGTCTGAGGAGTGTTAATCCCCATTTCCTAAGTTCTTCCATGTCTTAGTATCTGACTTCTTTACAAGTTGAATAAACCAATGTTTGATTCCTCGAGCTATATATCCAAATGGGTTTCTGATTTGAATAATTATTAAGTAATTCTGATAATATATTACTAAGTCCAATAACTCTTTTGTTTTGGTAAAATCCTGGTATCTGTGTTTTTGGTATCTCGTCTTGTTCACATATTTCTTCTGAAATAATACAATCTCTGGTCATACCTATCTTAATTACTGTAGTAGTCTGTTTAACTTCATCAAATAATATTTCGGCTAGGGAAGAATAAAATCGAACATAAAATAATTGTCCGTTAGTAATTCTCTTGTAGATCATAAATCCATTGTGAATATCTGGAATTCCTTCTAACTCTTCTCCAGTAGTTGTGTAAACTGTAGATAATAATCCATAATAGTAACATGATTTGATTAAATTCGAACTTGTACCTGGAAAAGCAATAAGTTTTTTGTAATTCTGGCATTTCTGGGTAATATATCCTTTTTGTTGTGCGTCTAGTTCTTTACTTTGAATAGGTTTGGTATTTAACATGGTTTGTAAGGTGTATATATTTTCAATGTATTTTCGGGCAACATAGTTGTTTGTCTGTTTTTCTTGGTTAAGTGATTCAGAATATGTATGTATTTAGGGAGGTGCAAATGATTCTGATCTTTGTATATTTGGTGTATATGGTTTTAAAAATATCCGGTTGAGGTTGTAATTCTTTTTCTTTGGTATTTCAGGTTTATTTTGAGTGACTATATTTTTTCCTTTAGATATATCTCCTGCGCCTGCAGCTGTAACTGTAATTTCATTAGTAATTTGAGTTTTTAGGTGTTTCTCATCGTCACCTTCTAGGTCTAGTTTTTTAATGTTCTCTTCATGCACAATATCTTATTTTTTATAGTGCCCAACCTGCACTTTTACGTTTGTAACTTCAGTAGTTAGTGTAATAACTTTTTCTTGTAATAACTTCATTTGCTCAAACATTTGAAGTAATAAATCGGTCTGGGTATCTTTGGCATCAGCCTCTTCCATTGATAAATCAGTTTGAGAAGTTGTCTTGATAAGTAATCTGCAATGACATTTTTGTTAGTATTGATCACTTCAATCGTAAATGTAAAATTCAGTATATTTAATACTAGTCTTCAAATTTCCTTCGTCGTAACTGAGTTCTATATTTTTCTCATTAGCCACCATCGCACCTGTGTGTTATCTGTTCTTACAATAAATTTATTATATACAATATATGGTTCAAATGCTAATAGGCATTTATATAATGAACATAATTCTTTTCTATTTATTTCTCATTTTATTTCCGTTTCATTAAATGTTCCTGAATAATATCTACAATGATGTTCTATTTTTTCATTTTCGTATTTGTATTTAAGTACTCCTCCATAACTATATTCACTTGCATCTGCTTCTACTATATATGCAAAAATTTTATTTCCGTCTGGAAATTGTAATTTTGGTAACTTTTTACAAAGTATTTTTATTTTTTGAACTTGTTTTTTATCTTCTTCGTTGTAATTATATTCTACATCCTTTTTTAATTTTTTCTGTAAAGGCTTTAGGTTTTTTGCTAATTTTGGTATATAGTCTCTTACTTGGTTTACTAATCCTAAAAATGATTGTAATTTCTTTTTTGTATCTAATTCTTCTTTTGAATTTATTATTTTTTGTACTATATGTTGTTGCATGTTTACTCCACTTTTATCTATTTGTATTTCTAAAAACTCTATCTGGTTTTTCATAATTTCGGCTTTCTTTTCACTTAAACTTATTCCCGATTTTTCTATTATATCCTTAAATTGTTCTAATAATTTTAAATGTTCCTCTTTAGTTTTTGTATATAGTAGTATATCATCTATGTATACTATACAATTAAGTAATTGTTTAAAATAACTATCCATAAAATGTTGATATCTACCTGGTGCATTTTTATATCCAAATGGTAATACGTTCCATTCATAAAATTCTTGTGGTACCGTAAATGCGGTTAATTCCTTAGATTCTTCTTCTAACTTTAAGTGGTAAAATCCTGATTTACAGTTAAATTTACTAAAATAGTTATCCTTGTATTTGTCTTATTTTTAATATCTTATTTGGTATTGGATAATTATATGTCATAGTTTTTGCATTTAAATTTTTATAATCAATAACCATTCTACTTTTACCTCTTTTTTGTTCACTATGTTTATTTACTATAAATGCTGGACTATTGTGTTTACTATTACTTTTTTGTATATACTGTTTTTCAAATAATTCATCTATGTGCATTTTAAATTCTTTTAAATCGTCAAAATTATATGTCAATGGTTTTTGAGTTATTATGCTATTTTTAATTATTAATTCAATTTTTATAGTAGTTTTATGTTTTTCCCATCATTTTAATGGATCTTCACTATATAATCTTTCTAATTTGTTCTTAATTATTTCTATCTTATTTGCTGAAAATATAGTTATTTCCTTTATATTTATCGAAAATACGACTAGTTCTATTGTGTCTTCAGTATTTTTTATATTTTCTAACTTTTATATAATTTTTTCAGTTCCTTCTATCCAATCAGTTTTCTTTCTTATTTTATTAATAACTCTTTTTGCTCTTACTTTTTGTTTACATGGTGTTGTAAAACACCAATCTATTTTAGTTATTATATGTGGGTATAATTTATCTAAAAATGACATTCCTAAAAGCATATCTTTTGATGTTAGTTCATAACTATAGATTTCTTCTATTTTATTATTTTATCCCATATCTGTATTTTTATATTTTTAGCTTTATATGTAATTAAGCTTTCTTCATTATTAAATTCTTTGACTACTATTGGTGTTTTTAATTTATCCCATTTATTTTCTGGTAAACAGTTGTATCTATATAAGTTTGCTTCTGCTCCTGTATCTATTATAGGTGTATAATACCTATTATAATATCCTTTTACTATTATTTTTACAAGTAAATATATTTTCATATCATGTTAAAGTTCTTTTTATGAATAATCTTTCTTTATTATATGTTATAGATAATTGTGTATGTTCTATATTGTATTGTTTTACTTGTTTTAACCATTTTATTCCTAATATTATGTCTGTTTTTTGCATTTCTTCCTTTATTTCAAATTCTATTTTTATTTTTCTAGATCCTATTTTTTTTTTCCTGCCGTATCTTTAATGTTTATTATACTCCTTGGTAGATTTGGGCATATATCACTATTAGATTTTATTTCTTCACTTTTTACTAGATATTTTGTTATATAATTTTCTTCTTGTCCTGTGTTTAAGAGTATTAAATATTCTTTTTCATTTATTGTTCCTGTTATGTAATATTGATTTAAATTAACTGTTGAAGTTGTTTCATAACTTGTTCTTTTTGATGAACTTGATGATTCTGTTTTTTCGTGAGCTATTCTTTTTTATGTACTTATCCTATCATTTATTATTTCTAAATCTTCTTCTATATCTATATTTTTTTAACTATAGTCATTATTATCAATTGTTTTTACAAATTGTTCAAAAGGACTTTCTATTTGTATTTTATTAATTTTATTTTTTCCTTTTATTTTATGTTTTGTTGTTAATACATATAGATTTTTACATCTTACTGTAAATATTTTACTTCCTGGGGTTAGTTTTATCCCTGATATTTTCCAATATAATACTAATGATTTATCTATATTTTTATCTGTTATTGCTACTGAATAATTCGTACTTATTATAAATTTAAATTTTTGGTATATTAAATTTCCTTTTATAGCGGTTATTATACTTTCTATAGGTTTTATAATTCTATCATCTGCTAAATATAATTCTATTGGTGTATCTATTCCTTCTCTGAAACATGCTTTTATTAATATCTTTGTTCCTCCAAGGTGTACATATTTTATTGGGTCTTTACTTTTTATATCGTTTATTTCTTTATTAATCATTCTTTTTGTCACTAGTGGTATACTAGCTCTTCCTTTTGTATATCTACAATCTATTACATGTTCCTTTTGACTTACTATGTAGTATTCTTCCTCTTTTCTACTAAATATATATTTTATTGTTGGTATTTTAAATATTTTTTCTACACTTAAGTCTAACTCTTTTCTTTTTATTTCATCAAATATATTACTATCAAATATTATTTTTTGATCTGTTCCTTCTTCATTTAAATATTCTTCCTTTGTTATTATTTTTATATCTTCTTCAGTTATTTGGTTCATTTTTATATCTTCTTCAGTCATTTGATTCATCTAATTCACTATCTATTTCATCCTCCGAAATTTCATATATCCTATATTCACTTTCTAATTCATAATCTATATAATCTATCTGCATATATTCTGTATTTTCTATTTTTATTTCTAATATTTTTTTATTTTTTGGGTTTTTTGGTAATTTACAATCTCTAGCAAAATGTCCTAGTTTTCCGCAATTATAACAAGTACATTCTTTTATAGATTTCTTTTTTCTATATGATCTTTTATGTTTATAATTTTTTACATAATATCTTTTTCTTGGTTTCTTATATTTATATTTTGATTTTTGTATTTCTTATATTTCTTATTTCTTTTTCTTTTCTTATAATATCTTTCTTCACATTCAAATTGAGGTGCTATTTTATCTTTACAAATGCTAAATTTCTTATTAATGTTTTTTTCATTTTTATTTCTTCTCTATATTTTTCACATAGATTTCTATACCATTGTTGTAAAAATTTTATTCTTGTTCCTAGGGTATCTACTATTTTTGCTTCATTCCAATTCTTTATTATTTTTGAACTAAATGGTTCAGGTAATTTACTAAAATATAGTTTTCTTATTTCTTTACTTTCTTCTATATTATATGTTCCTTTATAATAATATTCTTTAAATGCGCACGTATATTTATCTATATAGCACATATTACATATTGCTAATTTTAACATTAAATTTCTATTCGTATCTTTTTCTTTATTTTGTTCTGCCTCTTCTGTTGTCATACTGCTAAATTCATCACTTATAGTTATTTCATATTTTTTTCAATATTTCTGTTGGTAATATTTTTGTAGGTGTTGATGTTCCTTCTGTTTTTGTATCAGATCTTAATACTTTTTTACTTGCTTCGACTAGGTTTAAAAACCATAATTTTACTGTTCCTATTAATGTCTTTTCTATAGATTCTGGCGTATTTGTTGTATCTATTTTATTATCTAATAATTATTTGGACATGTATCCTACCCATAGTTGTATTATTTTATTTGTGTCTATTACACAGTCTAAATCTAAAAAGTTATAATTCGTTATTTATCTTGGTGTCCATTTATTATATTCTTCCTTTGAATTATATCTTTTAAACTTACTTTTGTAATTATAGGTTGGTTTTCTTATATCTGATGTACTAGGTATTATATTTTTATCTAGAGTATTTACTTCTGTATTTATTAGTTCTAGATCTTCTTTATTAATTACTTCTTGTTTTTCATTAATTTCTAGTTTTTCTATGTTTTCTAGAATTTCTGTATATGTTTCACTATCTTCCGAATCATAATTATCTGTTTCTTCAGTATCTATTGTATTTATTTCTAATTCACTAGTTTCTGATTCTTTATTTTTTATTTCTATTTTTTCTTTAAATTGATTTATCTCAATTAATAAGTTTTGTTCTTTATCTTTTTCTTCTTTTTCTTTCTGTCTTTCTTCATACAAGTCTTTTAGCATTTGTAGTTCTTTTTCTAATTCAGCAATCCTACTATTTTTAGTTTCTTCTATTTTTCGTATTTCTTCTGTGGTTTGTTATTTTATTTTATCCATTTCTTTTTTTTTTGTCTATCTCTTCGTTTTCTCTTTCTATTCTTACCATGATTGTCAACTTATCTTCTAATTTTAATTCTTCTTTTTCTAACATTAAATATAAATGTTCACCTATTTTCTTATACTTCCTAAATTAGAGAATACCATTTTTATTTTTAATCCTTCGTGATTTTCATATGTTTATTCATTTATTATAAATTCTTCTTTATTCATTTAAATGTATATAGGTTATGTTGATATATATATTCTAGACTATCTATTGTTGATTCTAAATTTGATATTTCTTCTTTTTGTGCATTTACTGAGTTTTTACTAACTCCGGCAATTATATTATACTGTAGTCTTTCTATCCTTATTTTTAATTCTTTACGTTTTTCAGATATTATTTGTTTTAATTCTTTATATTGTTGTGATTTTTGTACGTTATTCATCTAAACAAATATTATAAATATTGTTTTGGTGGATGTCTAAATCTAATTTTTATCATAATTATTAAATAAATCCAAATATACACTACTTCTGTATCAGAGCCTATGCTAATTAAAGTTACGAAAGTAGTATATATTTGGATTTATTTAATAATTATGATAAAAATTAGATTTAGACGTCCACCAAAATAATATTTATAATATTTGTTTAGATGAATAACGTACAAAAACCACAATAATATAAAGAATTAAAACAAATAATATCTGAAAAACATAAAGAATTAAAAATAAGGATAGAAAGACTACAGTATAATATAATTGCCGGAGTTAGTAAAAACTCAGTAAATGCACAAAAAGAAGAAATATCAAATATAGAATCAACAATAGATAGTCTAGAATATATATATAAACATAACCTATATACATTTAAATAAAATGAACAAAGAAAAATTTATAATAAATGAAAAAACATATGAAAATCACGAAGGATTAAAAATAAAAATAGTATTCTCTAGTTTAGGAAGGAGATATAAGAAAATGGGTGAACATTTACAGTTATTGTTAGAAAAAAAAAAATTAAAATTAGAAGATAAGTTGACAGACATGGTAAGAATAGAAAGAGAAAACGAAGAGATAGATAGAAAAAGGGAAATAGATAAAATAAAACAACAAACCACAGAAGAAATACGAAAAATAGAAGAAACTAAAAATAGTTGGATTGTTGAATTAGAAGAAGAACTACAAATGCTAAAAGATTTATATGAAAAGAGACAGAAATCAAAAGAAGGAAAAGATAAAGAATAAAAAATATTAGACGAGATAAATCAATTTAAAAAAAAATTAGAAATAAAAAAATAAAGAACCAGAAACCAGTGAATTAGAAATAAATGCAATAGATGCTGAAGAAACAGATAATTATGATTCGAAAGATAGTGAAACATATACAGAAATTCTAGAGAACATAGGAAAACTAGAAATTAATGAAAAACAAGAAGTAATTAATAATGAAAATCTAGAAATAAAAAATAAAGAACCAGAAACTAGTGAATTAGAAATAAATGCAATAGATGCTGAAGAAACAAATAATTATGATTCGGAAGATAGTGAAACATATACAGAAATTCTAGAGAACATAGGAAAACTAGAAATTAATGAAAAACATGAAGTAATTAATAAAGAAAATCTAGAACTAATAAATACAAAAGTAAATACTCTAGATAAAAATATAATACCTAGTACATCAGAAATAAGAAAACCAACCTATAATTACAAAAATAAGTTTAAAAGATATATTCCAAAGGATGAATATAATAAATGGACACCAAAACAAATAATTAATTACAACTTTTTAGATTTAGACTGTGTAATAGATACAAATAAAATAATACAACTATGGGTAGGATACATGTCAAAACAATTATTAGATAATAAAATAGATACAACAAACACACCAGAATATATAGAAAAGACATTAATAGGAACAGTAAAGTTATGATTTTTAAACCTAGCCGAAGAAAGTAAAAAAGTACTAAGATCTGATAATAAAACAGAAGGAACATCAATACCTACTAAAATACTACCAATATAAATATTAAAAAAATATGAAATAGCTATAAAAGAAGAATTTAGTAGTATAACAACAGAAGAAGAAGAGCAAAATAAAGAAAAAGATACAAATAAGAATTTAATGTTAAAATTAGCAATATGTAATATGTGCTATATAGATGAGTATACGTGCGCATTTAAAGAATATTATTATAAAAGAACATATAATATAGAAGAAAGTAAAGAAATAAGAAGATTATATTTTATTAAATTACCTGAACCATTTAGTTCAAAAATAATAAAGAGTTGGGATGAAGCAAAAATAGTAGATACCCTAGGAGCAAGAATAAAATTTTTACAACAATGGTATTGAAATCTATGTGAAAAATATAGAGAAGAAATGAAAATGGAAAAAACATTAATAGGAAATTTAGCATGTTGCAAAGATAAAATAACACCTCAATTTGGATGTGAAGAAAGATATTATAAGAAAAGAAAAAGACATAAGAAATATAAGAAATACAAAAAATCAAAATATAAATATAAGAAACCAAGAAAAAGATATTATGTAAAAAATTATAAACATAAAAGACCATATAGAAAAAAAAATCTATAAAAGAATGTACTTGTTATAATTGTGAAAAATTAGGACATTTAGCTAGAGATTGTAAATTACCAAAAAACCCAATAAATAAATAAATATCAGAAATAAAAATAGAAAATACAGAATATATGCAGATAGATTATATAGATTATGAATTAGAAAGTGAAGATAGTATATATGAAATTTCGGAGAATGAAACAGATAATGAAATAGATAGTGAATTAGATGAATCAAATGACTGAAGAAGATATAAAAATGAACCAAATAACTGAAGAAGCTATAAAAACAATAACAAAGGAAGAATGTTTAAATGAAGAAGGAACAGATCAAAAAATAATATTTGACAGTAATATATTTGACGTAATAAAAGGAAAAAAGTTAGACTTAAGTGTAGAAAAAATATTTAAAATACCAACAAAAAATATATTTAGTAGAAAAAAGAAAGAATACTATGTAGTAAACCAAAAAGAATATATAATAGACTGTAGAATCTCTAGTGATATTTGCCCAGATCTACCAAGGAGCCTAATAAGCATTAAAGATACGGCAGGAAAATAAATAATAATAGGAGTCAGAAAAATAAAAATAGAATTTGAAATAAAGGAAGAAATGCAAAAAACAGACATAATATTAGGAATAAAATGGTTAGAACAAGTAAAACCATACAATATAGAACATACACAATTATCTATAACATATAATAAAGAAAGATTATTCATAAAAAGAACTTTAACATGATATGAAAATATATGTACTTAAAAAAATAATAGTAGAAGGATATTCTAACAGGTATTATACACCTACGATAGATACAAGAGCTTAAACAAACTTATGTAGATACAACTGTTTACCAAAAAGTAAATGGGATAAATTAAAAACACCAATAGTAGTCAAAAGATTTAATAATGAAGGAAACTTAATTACATATAAAGCTAAAAATGTAAAAATACAGATATGGGATAAAATAATAACAATAGAAGAAATCTATAATTATGAACTAACATCAAAAGATATGCTTTTAGGAATGCCATTTTTAGATAAATTATACCCACATATAATAACTAAAACAGATTGGTGGTTTACAATACCATGTAAACAAAAAGTAAGGGCAAAACGAGTTATTAATAAAATAAGAAAGAAAACTGATTGGATAGAAGGAAGTGAAAAAATTACACAAAAATTAGAAAATATAAAAAATACAGAAGACACAGTAGAACTAGTTGTATTTTTGATAAATAAAAAAGAAATAACTATATTTTCAATTGATAAGGTAGAAATAATAAAGAAAAAATTAAGACAATTATATAGTGAAGATCCATTAAAAGGATGGGAAAAACATAAAACTACTATAAAAATTGAATTAATAGATAAAAATAAATAATAACTCAAAAACCATTAACATATAATTTTGACGATTTAAAAGAATTTAAAATGCATATAGATGAATTATTAGAAAAACAGTATATACAAAAAAGTAATAGTAAACACAATAGTCCAGCATTTATAGTAAATAAACATAGTGAACAGAAAAGAGGTAAAAGTAGAATGGTTATTGATTATAGAAATTTAAATGCAAAAACTATGACATGTAATTATCCAATACCAAATAAGATATTAAAAATAAGACAAATACAAGGATATAACTATTTTAGTAAATTTAACTGTAAATCAGGATTTTACCACTTAAAGTTAGAAAAAGAATCTAAGGAATTAACCGCATTTACGGTACCACAAGGATTTTATGAATGGAACGTATTACCATTTGGATATAAAAATGCACCAGGTAGATATCAACATTTTATGGATAGTTATTTTAAACAATTACCTAATTGTCTAGTATACATAGATGATATACTACTATATACAAAAACTAAAGAGGAACATTTAAAATTATTAGAACAATTTACAGATATAATAGAAAAATCGGGAATAAGTTTAAGTGAAAAGAAAACCGAAATTATGAAAAATCAGATAGAGTTTTTAGGAATGCAAATAGATAAAAGTGGAGTAAAAATGCAACAACATATAGTACAAAAAATAATAAATTCAAAAGAAGAATTAGATACAAAAAAGAAATTACAATCATTTTTAGGATTAGTAAACCAAGTAAGAGAATATATATCAAAATTAGTAGAAAACCTAAAGCCTTTACAGAAAAAATTAAAAAGGATGTAGAATATAATTACAACGAAGAAGATAAAAAACAAGTTCAAAAAATAAAATACTTTGTAAAAAGTTACCAAAATTACAATTCCCAGATGAAAATAAAAAATTTACATATATAGTTGAAGCAGATGCAAGTGAATATAGTTATGGAGGAGTACTTAAATATAGATACGAAAATGAAAAATTAGAACATCATTGCAGATACTACTCAGGTACGTTTAATGAAACAGAAATAAAATGGGAAATAAATAGAAAAGAATTATGTTCATTATATAAATGTTTATTAGCATTTGAACCATATATTGTATATAACAAATTTATAGTTAGAACAGATAATACCCAGGTTCGGTGGTGGCTAACAAAGAAAATACAAAATTTAGTTACAACAAAAGAGAATAGGAGACTAGTATTGAATATATTAAATTTTACATTTACAATTGAAGTAATTAGTACTAACAAAAATATTATTGCAGATTACATATCAAGACAAAGCTACACAGACTGATATAATAGAAGATGATGCTTTAGAAAAGATATTCAAAACCCTAACTATGCTTTCAATGAAAGTGGATAGTATGGGTAATGAAATAGAAAAACTAAAGACTAATGAAGTTAAACTGAAGTCTGAAGCTACAAATCAGCTAACTCAGCAGTGTGCAGAGCTATGTCGATCGGAAGACATTAAAATTCCAGAGATAAAAGGAGACGTTGGGACACTCTATAAAACCCATAACGTTTATCAATCTACAATTGCAGGTACAAACAAAGGAGTTAGTGGACAAAGATACCAGAACATGAACATGAATAAGATATTTGAGAAAGCATTTATACCAAAAATACAAAAATACCCCTTGTACATACCCCTACAAATTACCACATATCGAGATAGTTTGAACCAAGATAAAAAAACTTATAACCATCTAGCCCGAGGATACATAGAAAATATCTACAAAGTACAAACTTTTCTAAACCTTAACCCCAGAGCTACAGATATCCAAGTACCAAACACAAACTATATAACCCAAAGATTGCAAGGTCATAACAAGCTAATCGCACTACCCAAAACTAATCCAAGCTTAATAAAAACTTATTTTGACTATGGATTATTAAATACCATATATACCCAAGATGGAGAAGAACTATCAGCTATGGAAGAATTACAGAAAGTATTCACCACTTATAAAAGAGTAACCAAAGGAAATCTATTTTATATAAAGTTTTATACTGCACCGACAGAGATATTATACGACGAGATCAAATCAGTTATACAAGTTGTAAAAATAGGATTAACCAGAGATATGATTACACCGGAAGATATTGTACAGCAGCCAGAGATACCCAGAATTGAGATACCTGATTTCTACGCAAATAAATGACTTATTGGACTAGCTACAATTATTCAAGAATTAGCAAATAATTATATCAATGAAAACCCAATATGGAGCTATTATTCAAGAGACCATAAAATGATTTATTCAAATTCAAGAGAACTACAGCAAACAGATATGGAAGATGTCAGATAATGGATAATGACGTTACTTAACCCAGAAAAATAATCTACTGCAAGAGCAATTAAGAAATGATTTATTTTAGACGGATTATTAACAAGATATTGCAAGATAATTGGACACAAATATCCAGACCATCAATGTTCGAGATGTAATGGAGAAGATAATATTATCCCAGAAGTCCAGCTAGAATAAAAAAAAATCAACCATGAAGATAAGGACTCCAGCTAGACACGAAACAATAATGGAAGGGATAAAAAGACAAGCTATTAAATTGTGAAAGTGACATATAGATAACTTTCACAATTTCTTGTACGTAAATTGTAAATTATTGTATAGGTAGAATCTTAAGCACTAATAGGTTTTTATTTTTTAGTACTTTACGTCATTTTCTTTTTTTTAAGATGTCAAGACTTTTTGACACCTACCATAATTAGCTTTTATAGATGTAAATAGGATAGTCTTTCTTTTTTGACCTTTGTAACATCAGGAAGAATACGTAGGAACCATGTAAATTATTCATTTTGTCATTATAAATAGAGGCATAAAAGGAAGCAGAGAGGGCAAGCCTTCATGTGTTGAAGTAAACACTCTTCTTTCACAACAAACTTTTGAATATTTATTAGAAACAGTTATATTTCAATGGAAAAACCTATGGATGAACAAAGCTTAGAATTATCAGACCTACCAGAACATGTATATTTATTTATGATTATGAATAGCTAAATTCATAAATTTCTGACAATCATGATATGATAAAATAAGTTCATGTTAGTTTCTTTATGGTAGAATTATTCAAAAAATAGCATGTTAAGAAGTTTATTAGCAAAGTGGAAAAGGAGAAAAATCCCTAAGAACTATGCCATCCTAAAGGTGAAACCGGTGGGGCAAGAAAGCCATGATATAGGAGTAGCCAGAGTAGAGGCGCTGTTTAAGGGAAAAAGTATCTAGATTACCATGCTAATAGTGATCGAAGAATATGTTATTTAAGAATAATCTAGTATATAGTAATCTAAAATGATCATATTTTGTTATGTGTATGATTGAAGGAAATATTTTGAAAAAACATCATATGAAAAATGAATACTTATTTATCTGATGAAATGGTAGATAAATTTAAAATACTTGTTTTGTATGTACTTAAGGATATAGAAATTGTAGATATAAGAAAAATCATATTGGAAAAAATATTTGATAAATATTTTATGACTAGAATAAATTACATACCTCACCTACCTAAATACTCTTATAAATACTTACATACCAAACCTACACATCAACCATGATAAATTACGAATATTGGAAAATGGATATGAAAAATATACAATTAATAGAAAAATTAATGAAAACAAATTTAGAAGAATATATGAGAACCAAAGATATAAAATATATAGAATACCTTAATGAAAATATAGAGGAGTTAATAAGATTAAAACAAAAAACTAAAGAATATTTAATTAACCCACCTAAATGACAGATAATTTTGAAGTACTAGTTTTATACATACTCGGAGATATAGAAATTATAGACGTAAAAAAAATAATATAGGAAAAAATATTTAACATTGAAGATGAAGAGTTAGATATAAACCAGATAGAAGACGAGTTAGGAGAAATATACTTAAGTGATGACAATCACTATTACTACCTAGATAATTATTCAGATGGATATTATACAGATTAAGAAATGCTAGAATATATTCAAAGAGTTAGAGAAAAACAAAGTTAGCTATACGAAGAAATTAATTATAGAAACCAACTTAGAAAAGAAAGAGAACAATTAAAAGAAAGATTAATTTGGATAAATAAAACCATAAAACAACTAGAATTAAAAGACAGTTTAGAATATGATTTAGACATAGAATTATTCATAGAAGAAAAAGACAGGATAATTAACGAAATAGATAACCTAGAATTTAATATTATATATAGTACAATTAGAATAAATTATTACAAAGAAATTTGCAGTATCACAACTACTTTAGGATAAAATGATAGACTATGAGTATTTAAAATATTGGAGACAAGATATGGAAAAAATAAGAGCAACAGACATACTTATGAAAGAAAATTTAATTAAATATTTTAGAACAAAAGATATAAAATATTTAGAGTACCTCCTAAATAATATAGAAGAATTACAAAGACTAAGAGAAAAAACTAAAGAATACTACAGTAAAGCTTTTAATCAAATACCATCTAATCACCCCCCAAGATATGAACATTAATAAAATTAAAATAAATACACTAAAAATAAAAATATTTAGAGAAGTTAAGAAATATCCACGCACAAATAAAAATAGATCCATTAGAACGATAATAAATTTATATTTTACCCAAGTTATCCGCACCCCCTACAATTGGACAGTTTAGAATATGATTTAGACATAGAATTATTCATAGAAGAAAAAGATAGAATAATTAACGAAATAGATAACCTAGAATTTAATATTAGATATAGTACAATTAGAATAAATTATTACAAAGAAATTTGCAGTATCACAACTACTTTAGGATAAAATGATAGACTATGAGTATTTAAAATATTGGAAATAAAAAATTTACATATATAGTAGAAGCAGATGCAAGTGAATATAGTTATGGAGGAGTACTTAAATATAGATACAAAAATGAAAAATTAGAACATCATTGCAGATACTACTCAGGTACGTTTAATGAAACAGAAATAAAATGGAAAATAAATAGAAAAGAATTATGTATATACATTTAAATAAAATAAACAAATAAGAATTTATAATAGATGAAAAAACATATGAAAATCACGAAGGATTAAAAATAAAAATAGTATTCTCTAATTTAGGAAGGAGATATAAGAAAATAGGTGAACATTTATATTTAATGTTAGAAAAAGAAGAATTAAAATTAGAAGATAAGTTGACAACCATGGTAAGAATAGAAAGAGAAAACGAAGAGATAGACAGAAAAAAAAATTAGATAAAATAAAACAACAAACCATAGAAGAAACTAAAAATAGTAGGATTGCTGGTTTGATCTCGTCGTATAATATCTCTGCTGGTGCAGTATAAAACTTTATATAAAATATATTTCCTTTGGTTACTCTTTTATAAGTGGTGAATATTTTCTGTAATTCTTCCATAGCTGATAGTTCTTCTCCATCTTGAGTATATATGGTATTTACTAATCCATAGTCGAAACAAGTTTTTATTAAGCTTGGGTTAGTTTTGGGTAGTGCGATTAGCTTGTTATGACCTTGCAATCTTTGGGTTATATAGTTTGTGTTTGGTCCTTGGATATCTGTAGCTCTGGGGTTAAGGTTTAGAAAAGTTTGTACTTTGTAGATATTTTCTATGTATCCTCGGGCTAGATGGTTATAAGTTTTTTTTATCTTGGTTCAAACTATATCGATATATGGTAATTTGTGGGGGTATGTATCTTTTACTTCTTTTTCTTTTGTGATACTTTCTTTTACTTCTTACTACAAGTAACATGAGAAAATTGAAGGAAAAGTGTCTTTTAAGTCTTGAATGAAGGATTGGTGACATTGACCAATTTAAAGGGTCAAACATAATTTAAAAACTTGATTAGGTTAATTGTGGACTTGATTAATATTTTTTAAACATTTTAATCTTTTCAAAAATATAAATTAACCCACACCCACAAAACTTCCCTCTATCTGCAAATCAATCTGTCTCTCTTCTCTCTTTCTCTCGATAGTTTCTCTCTCTAACTTCTCCCAACCAACAACTTTTTAAATTTCTCCCTTCAATCTTGTGCAACTTCAACCTTTGGCAACAAATAGTTTTTAGTTCTTGCCCGTTCTTTTTTGACTTTCAACCGTCAATTGACGTGACAATATTCTCCTGCAACAACTTTTAGTTCTTCATCGTTTCTTTTCGATTTTCACAAGTAAAAGATTAGGGCTTTTAAGCTATGACGAAAATGAGGAACTTGATTTGTTGGTGTTTGTTATTTTTTTTTATATTTTTTGTTATTTTTTTTAATGTTTCTTATTTTTTAGTTGAATTTCTCATCTGGATATATCTGCTACTGTTGTTTTTTAATAATGGATAAAACATGTAACGTGAATCCAACAGATGAGTATTTGTTGCAACATATATGACTAATCTGTTGCAATATATATGACTAATCTGTTGCAACAAATGAGTAATTTGTTGCAACATATATGACTAATCTGTTGCAACAGATTACTCATCTGTTGGATTCATTTTATAGTGTTGTAATATGAATCCAACATATGGGTCATTTGTTGCAACAGATTAGTCATATATTACAACAGATTACTCACTTGTTGCAATAGATGACTCATATATTGGATTCATATTGCAGGTTCTATTCATTGTAGCAGTAGCAGATACACCAAATAAGAAATTCAACAAAAATTATAATGTTACTTACAAAATAAGCTATGAAGTAATGTCCAAGTGATATACGAATAAAATTTGACCTAATTTTTTTTTAAAAAAATTCAACAGGGGCACAACGAATAAGTAAAACACATGAAAAATTTCATGAAACAGGTAAAGAAGACAAAAATAATATACCATACATCAAATGCAAAAGCATCAAGGGGACAAACATTTGAGTTATCCTAAAAACGTTTAAGTTCCCTAATATTTTAATTGCTTTCTAATAGTTGACCCATCTGTTACAATAAATTTTCTATCTGTTTGATAATTTCCAACAGATGAATCATCTGATGCAACATGCTAGTCATCTGTTGATTCAAATTAAGCAATTATTAGTAATAACTAAATTGATTTAGCTAAAATTAAAGACGTCTCTACGACAATGGGACAAACATTTGTGTTCTCCTAAAAATATTTGAGTTCCCTAGTAGTTTAATTATTTTCCAACAGATTATTTATTTGTTGCAACAAGTTAGTCATCTATTGCAACAAATGTTTATAACAGGTTAGTCATTTTTTTTATTCAAATTAAGCAATTATTAATAATAACTAAATTAATTTAATTAAAATTGAAGACAAGTCTTTAATACAAGACCTTAGACAAGGGGATAAATGTTTGAGTTCTCCTTAAAATATTTGAGCTTTAGTATTTTAAATTGCTTTTCAACAAATATCGAGCTTGGAATCAAAATGAGCCACAGAATTAAAAAAGTGACCAAAATAGGCTACCTATGCCTTTTACAAAAACGTAAGAATTTCTTACGTTTTACATTTTTTTTGTAAACGTAAGAAATTCTTACGTTTTATAAAAAAATATAAAACGTAAGAAATTCTTACGTTTTACAAGATAATCGAGGAAACAAATACAATGAATTGTCAAATCAATTAAAAAGGTACTAAAAAAAAGAGTTGTTCAACGTAACAAAAAGTTACGTTCTTAACTTTTTTATAGTAGTGGTCCCCCACCCACAATTCATTTTTCTACAAATGTCCCATCACTTCTACTTTTTCCTCGTTTTACATATGATAATTATGAATTTTTTTTATTAATTAAATTTATTTATATTTTACATGTAGTTCAAATAATTTATTTTTTCTAATAAATTTTAACCTTTTACATAAATTTTTTTTTAAAAAAGAAGTATCAATTACCTCATTAACTTAACAATTTTTTTTATATTTATTCTATATCAAAAAATAATCACTTCTATCCTTAATTACACTTTTGAGTTTTCCTCTACTCCAAAATAGTGAAATGTTGAACTATCGTCGATCAAATATGCTACTATATATAAGAATTATATTTTTTTAGGAACTCCTAAAAAAATATATTTTCTTATATTAATTTTGGAGTGTTCTTAAATTAAATTATGATTTTTTACTCCATTTATTATAATATGAAACATATTTGTGCATGTGAGTCTCCTCAATATCCTAATCGAAACACTAATCAAAAACTACAATGAATCACTCTATCTGAAAAAATTAATTTCATATATTTAACACACCAAAAAAATATAATTATTGTATATAGTAGCATATTTGATCGACGATAATTCAACATTTTACTATTTTGGAGTAGAGGAAAACTCAAAAGTATAATTTTTTTAGAGAGAAATCGAATAATTAAGGATAGAAGTGATTATTTTTTGATATAGAATAAATATAAGAAAATTGTTAAGTTAATGAGGTAATTGATACTTCTATTTTTTTAATTTTTTATGTAAAACGTAAAAAATTATTACATAGAGAAAAAAATAAATTATTTGAACTACATGTAAAATATAAATAAATTTAACTAATAAAAAAATTCATAATTATTATATGTAAAAAGAGGAAAAAGTAGAAGTGATGGGACATTTGTAGAAAAAGAAATTGTGGGTGGGGGACCACTGCTATAAAAAAATTAAGAACATAACTTTTTGTTATGTTGAACAACTCATTTTTAGTATCTTTTTAATTGATTTGATAATTCACTGTATTTTTTTCCTCGGTCATCGTGTAAAATGTAAGAAATTCTTACGTTTTATATTTTTTTTATAAAACGGAAGAATTTTTAACGTTTTACAAAAAAAAAATATAAAACATAAGAAATTGTAAAAGTCAACTCCGTTAATTGATCGTAAAGAAAAAAAATAGAAAACGTAATAAATTATTACGTTTAGCCTATTTTGGTAACTTTTTAAATAGGTGACTTATTTTGGTCACTTTTTAAATTATGTGGCTCATTTTGGTTCTGAGTTCACATATATCTTATCTATTTAATAATTTTCAATAGATGAGTCATATGTTGCAATAATTTAGTCATATGTTGCAACAGATGTTTATATTTGTTGGATAATTTTCAATAGATGAGTTAGCTATTGCAACAGGTTAGTCATCTGTTGCAACAGATGTCTATAGATGTTTGGTTATTTTCAATAAATGTCTTTAACTGTTTGGTCTTTTGCAACAGATTACTCATCTATTGCAACATGTTAATTGAAATCGTAATTGAACTTATCAATTCATCTTTAATTTTAGTTAAATCAATGTTGTTATTACTAATAATGTCTTAATTTGAATCATTTCAAATAAAACTGGTCAATTAACCCTTCACTCAAGACGAATACACTTAGATGATCATGTAATTACTGTGAGATTAATTGAAATCATAATTAAATTATCAATTTATCTTTAATTTTAGTTAAATCAATTTAGTTATTACTTATAATTACTTAATTTTAATTATTTCAAATAAAATTGGTCAATTGATCATTCTACTTAAGACGAAACACTTAGTTGATCATGTAATTACTATAAAATTAATTGAAATTGTAAGTGAACTTACTAATTCATCTTTAATTTTAGTTAAATCAATATAATTATTTCTAATTATGGCTTGGTTTGAATTATTTCAAATAAAATTGGTCAATTGATCATTCTACTCAGGACGAACACACTTAGTTGATCGTGTAATTACCATGAGATTAATTGAAACATTAATTGAACTTATTAATACTAGTTAAATCAATTTAGTTATTACTAATATAATGGCTTAATATGAATCAATAGATGACTAAGATGTTGCAAAAGATGAGTAATCTGCTGAAAATGACCAAACAGATAAAGACATTTGTTGCAATAGATTAGTCACTTATTGCAACAGATTAGTAATCTGTTGGAAATAACAAACAGATAAAGTCATATGTTGCAACAGATTGGTCATCTATTGTAAATGACCAACAGATAAAGACATTTGTTACAACAGATGACTAATCTATTGCAACATATGTGTATATCTATTTGATAATTTTCAATAAATGACTCATCTGTTGCAACAGATTTAATCTGTTGCAATAGGTTATACACTTAAATGATAATGTAATTATTATGAGATTAATTGAAATTGTAATTATTAAATCAATTTGGCTATTACTAATAATGACTTAATTTGAATCATTTCAAATAAAATTAGTCAATTGATCACTCTACTCAGAACGAACACACTAAGATGATCATGTAATTAATATGAAAATAATTGAAATTATAATTGAACTTATCAATTCATCTTTAATTTTAGTTATATCAATGTTGTTATTACTAATAATATCTTAATTTGAATCATTTCAAATAAAATTGGTCAATTAACACTTTAGTCAAGACAAATACACTTAGATGATCATGTAATTACTAACTATGAGATTAATTGAAATCATAATTAAAATTATCAATTCATCTTTAATTTTAGTTAAATTAATTTAATTATTACTAATAATTGCTTGTTTTTAATTATTTCAAATAAAATTGGTCAATTGATCATTCTACTTAAGACGAAACACTTAGTTGATCATGTAATTACTATAAAATTAATTGAAATTGTAAGTCAACTTACTAATTCATCTTTAATTTTAGTTAAATCAATATAGTTATTTCTAATTATGGTTTGGTTTTAATCATTTCAAATAAAATTGGTCAATTGATCACTTTACTCAGGACGAACACACTTAGTTGATAGTGTAATTACTATGAGATTAATTGAAACTGTAATTGAACTTATTAATTCATGTTTAATTCTAGTTAAATAAATTTAGTTATTACTAATATAATAGCTTAATATGAATCAATAGATGACTAACATGTTCCAAAAGATGAGTAATCTGTTGAAAATGACCAAATAGATAAAGACATCTGTTGGAAATGACCAAACAGATAAAGACATCTGTTGGAAATGACCAAACAAATATAGACATATGTTGCAACAGATGACTAGCCTGTTGCAATAAATGACTCATCTATGAAAAATTATCAAACAAATATAGACATCTGTTGCAACAGATGACTAAGTTGTTGCAACAGATGACTCATCTGTTGAAAATTATCAAACATAGAGGATATATGTTGGAAAATAATTTAAAATAGTAAATCTCAGATGTTTTTAAGAGAACTCTAATGTTTGTCCCCTTTTCTAAGGTCTTGTCTTTAATTTTGGTTAAATCAATTTAGTTATTACTAATATTGCTTAATTTGAATCATTTTAAATAAAATTTATCAATTGATCATTCTATTAAGGACGAATACATTAATTGAAATTGTAAGTGGACATATCAATTCATCTTTAATTTAGTCAAAATCAATTTATATATTACTAATAATGACTTAATTTGAATCATTTGAAATAAAATTGGTCGATGGATCACTATCCTCGAGACAAATACATATAGTTGATCATGTAATTACTGTGAGATTAATTGAAATTGTAAGTGAACTTATCAATTCATCTTTAATTTTAGTTTTATCAATTTAGTTATTACGAATAATGGCTTAATTTGATTCATTTCAAATAAAATTGGTCCATTGATCACTCTCATCATGACGAATACACTTAGTTGATAGTTTAATTACTATGAGATTAATTGAAATTGTAAGTTTATCTTTAATTTTAGTTAAATCAATTTAGTTATTACTAATAATATCTTAATTTGAATTATTTTAAATAAAATTGGTCGATTGATCACTCTACTCGGGACGAATACACTTAGTTAATCATGTAATTCCGATGAGATTAATTGAAATTGTAAGTGAACTCATTAATTCATGTTTAATTTTAGTTAAATCAACTTAGTTATTACTAATAATGGCTTAATTTGAATCATTAAAATAAAATTGGTCAATTAATTATTCTACTAAGGATGAAACACTTAATTGATTATTTAATTATTAAGATTAATTGAAATCGTAATTGAACTTACTAATTCATCTTTAATTTTAGTTAATCAATGTAGTTATTTCTAATAATGGTTTAATTTGAATTATTTCACATAAAATTTATCAATTAATCATTCTACTCAGTACGAAACACTTAATTGATCATGTAATTACTATGAAATTAATTGAAATCGTAATTGAACTTACTAATTCAACTTTAGTTTTAGTTAAATCAATATAGTTATTTCTAATGATGACTTAGTTTGAATCATTTCAAATAAAATTGGTCAATTGATCACTCTACTCAGGACGAACATACTTAGTTAATCGTGTAATTACCATGAGATTAATTGAAACTATAATTGAACTTATTAATTCATATTTTATTTTAGTAATCAATTTAGTTATTACTAATAATGACTTAATGTGAATCAATAGATGACTAACATGTTACAACAGATGAGTAATCTGTTGGAAATGACCAAACAAATAAAAACGTCTGTTGAAAATGACCAAATAGATATAGACATTTGTTGCAACAAATGACTCACTTGTTGCAACAACTAATTCATCTATTGAAAATTATCAAACAGATATAGGCATCTGTTGTAACATATGACTAAGTTGTTGCAACATATGACTCATCTGTTGAAAATTACTAAATAGACAAAATATGTGTTGAAAAGCAATTTAAAATACTAAAGCTCAAATATTTTTTAGGAGAAGTCAAATGTTTCCCCCCTTGTCTAAGGTCTTGTCTTCAATTTTAGTTAAATCAATTTAATTATTATTAATAATTTCTTAATTTGATCAACAAATGACTAATCTGTTATAAGCATTTATTGCAACAGATGACTAACTTCTTACAACAAATAGGTGATCTGTTGGAAAATAATTAAAATACTAGGGAACTCAAACATTTTTAGGAGAACTCAAATGTTTGTCCCATTGTATTAAAGACTTGTCTTTAATTTTAGCTAAATTAATTTATTTATTACTAATAATTGCTTAATTTGAATCAACAAATGACTGATATGTTGCAACAGATAATTCATCTGTTGGAAATTATCAAACAGATAGAAAATCTGTTATAATAGATAGGTTATCCATTAGAAAGCAATTAAAATACTAGGGAACTTAAATATTTTTAGGAGAACTCAAACGTTTACCCCCTCGATCCTTTTGCATTTGATGTATGATACACTATTTTTGTCTTCTTTACCCGTTTCAAGAAATTTTTCATGTGTTTCACTTATTCGTTGTGCCCTTGTTGAAATTTTTAGAATTTTTTAGGTCAAATTTTGCTCGTGTATCACTTGGACATTACTTCACAGGTGATTTTGTAAGTATAATTATGATTTTTGTTGAATTTTTTATTTGGTATATTTGCTACTGCTACAATGGATAGAACCTGCAACATGAATCCAATATATGAGTCATTTATTGCAACAAGTGAGTAACCTGTTGCAACATATGATTAATCTGTTGCAACAGATGACCCATATGTTGAATTCATGTTACAACACTATAATACAAATCCAACAAATGAGTAATCTGTTGCAACAGATTAGTCATATATGTTGCAATAAATTACTCATATGTTGCAACAGATTAGTCAATATGTTGCAACATATTAGTCAATATGTTGCAACAGATTAGTCAATATGTTGCAATAAATAAGTTAATATGTTGCAATAGGTTACTCATATGTGCAACAGATTACTTATCTGTTGGATTCACGTTACATGTTTTATCTACTGTTGAAAAAATAGCAGTAGTAGATACACCCAAATGAGAAATTCAACTAAAAATTATAATTTTACTTACTAAAATCACCTATAAGTAATTCTCAAGTGATATACAAATAAAATTTGACCTAAAAAAATTTGATCAAGTAGCAATAGTAGCGGTAACAACAATGTTCAACAACAAGAAGATGATGATGATGAACAAGAAGAGATGATAATGAAGAACAAGATGATGATAATGAAGAAGAAGATGATGAATAAAGCAACAACAACAATGAACAACAAAAATCATGAAGAGAGAGAAAACTCCAATAAATGAGAAGAGAGAGAAACGTGCCTTTTTCCCCTCCATTTCTAATTATATTAGGTTTTACATGGATCAAAGTGTAAATTTAAAAACTTGTGGGTTATTTTCAAAATTTTCTTACTTTCTTAATCCTTAATAAAGTAATTGTCACCTCCACTCAATTATTAAGACTTGTGTCACCCACACTTCATTTTAAAACTCTTTTGTCACCTAGAGCCCAAGGCCCCAAGTAACATGAGAAAATTGAAGAATAGGTGTCTTTTAAGTCTTGAATGAAGGATTAGTGACATTGACCAATAGATAGGGTCAAACATTATTAGGAAACTTGATCAAGTTAATTATGGACTTGATTAATATTTTCAAAACTTTCTAATCTTTTCAAAAATACAAATCAACCCACCCCACACCCTCTTTAATCCAAATCAACCACTCTCTCATCTCTCTCGACAGCTTCTCTCAACTCTCTCTCAACCAATAGTTCTACAAAATTTCTCCCTTCAACCCCCGATGACAAATAGTTGGGCTTCGAGTTCCTCTTTTCAATTCAATCAACTTGTCTCTCATCCCTCTCCCGACAGCTTCTCTCAACTCTCTCCCAACCAACTGTTCTGCAAATTTCTTATTTCAATCCTCGGTGAGTTCAATATCCGACTATAAATAGTTAGGATTCCAGTTCCTTTTCAACTTAAATCAACGTGACAGCCTTGCTCTCTGGCCACAACAACTTTAAATTCTTCATCGGTCCTTTTCTTCTTTCACAGGTAAAAATTTATGGCCTTTTTAGTTTTGAAGAAAACGAGGAAATTAAGATAACTTCTCTTATAGTATTGGTTAACAATTTCAATATTTATTGCACTAATTTGAAATGCGGTCTGAATAAAACCCTAATTTCTGATATTTCTTCTCTTCTCTTTTCGAAGTGAATTATGATATTTTGTTGTTTGTTGTATATTTTTGAAGTTTGATTTTTATTGTTCGTGTTTATAAAAACAAAAGGACAATTTTATTTGATTTGTTCTATTCTTGTTCTTGGTAAAAATGGTGAAATTATTGTTTTTTGTTTAACAAAATCGTGCTACTGTTTCCTCCGACAGATTACCCATTTGGTGCAATATATTAACCATCTGATGCAACAGATTAAGCATATGATGCAATAGATCAACCATTTGATGCACAAGAGGAACTATCAGATTATAATTCTGATGCAATAGATTAATAATCTGAGGCAACATTTTTACCATATGTTATAACAGATTAAGCTTCGGATAAAAAATCTGATGCAACTAATTAACCATCTGGTGCAATGGAAGAACCATCAGATTAATGATCTGATACAACAGATGAACCTCATGTTGGATACAATCCTACCAACTCTTCCTATAGGAAAAGTCCAAGACTTGATTTTTCCTACTGATCATTCATCTGCCGCGATAGACGACCCTATGTTGGAAGAAATCAAAACAATATTAACCGTTGATAACTGTTCCAACAGATCACTCATGTGTTGCAACAGATGTGTGACCTGTTGCACAGACCATTCATCTTTCTCAACATATGAGTGATATGTTTTATATTGTCGCAACAGATTACTCAGCCATTGCTATGAATTATTTAACTATTCCAACAGATCACTCATATGTTGCAACAGATGATGTCATAATAATTCTGTGATCTGTTGAACAGACTATTCATCTGTCTTAAAAGATGAGTGGTATGTTTTGTATTGTTGCAACAGATTACTCATTAGCTGCAACAGTTTGGTTATATGCTGCAACAGATATTCTACCTAGTCCAACAGATCGATGATCTGTTGCAACTGTTATTTTACTGTTTTGCTTGTTTGATTTACTGTTATCCTTTTTTAACGATGCATTAATCAATAAAAATATACTATTTTATGTTTCTGTTAATTTTACATAATATGGTTTCCAAAAGAACAGAAATCAAATCAAGTCCAAGTAAATGAACAAGTGAAGCAGCTAGGCTACATCCACCACTCTATGAGCTTGCTTTACAAGCGTTATCTAAATCGGGAGCAGAATATGATGAACACGGGGAGGAGAAATATTTCAAAAGAGATAATGCAGATGCTAATAGTCCTTCCACCGAAGAGCTGGTCAAAGCCTTCAGCATTGATCGTTATCCTGTGAGAATGCAGTGGATGGTACCGCAGATTTAATGGGTGATTTCATGGTTAAGTCAGCCATGGAAAAATCTTTTGTCGCCTTCAAAAAAATACTTCGAGAACAAAAATTAGATGCTTATTTTAGGGACAACTGCTTTGGGAAATATCTTGATTTGCCGGAGGACAACAATGTTCGTTTCCAAATGAAAATGGTATATGAACTTCTCAAGCGTAGGTTTATTTATGAAAACAAAGATAAGATGGATGAGGTATCGATAAATTACTGTGGCATGCCTATTTGTTTTGGTTAGAAGGAGTTTTCCATAGTTATTGGAATAAAATGTTATCCCCCTTCTCAAATTATAGCTATTCTAATCCCAAAAAAGAACCCCGCACATCCAAAAAAGGCAAAGTCAAGTCGTGTGATCGTGATGACCTGGTGTCCATTGTTGGTCCAAGCTTCAAAAATAAAAATTTGATAGAAGCGTTGAAAGGTAAAGGACTTTCAAAGAAGCATAAGCAGTCATTATGCTTGGTTTGGTTTGTACATAATATTCTTTGGGCGAGAGACGTTAACAACAACATAAGCCTCGATTTAATAAAGCTCTCCGAGGATCTTGAGGCGTTTAACAGCTATCCATGGGGGTATGAAATCTTCAAAATGACTGTCAAATATTTGTTGACTCCGTTAGCGCCAAAGACAGTCAACTTATATGGCTTCCCATGGGCTTTTATGGTAAATATTTCTTTCTTCTATTATGATATCATTCATTTTTTTCGCTCAATAATGGTTTTGATTTATTGGCGTTATTTTATAGGCTTGGGCGTTTGAAGCCATTCCTTATTTGAGACAACAAGTGAACTACCAGGAAAGAGTTTCCTGTCCAAGAATCTTGAGATGGTTGTCGGCCAAAACTCATAAAAATGCAAAATTTTTTGATCTCTTCAACCCCCCGAAGGATGCAGTAAGTATAATTATAATTAATTTTTTCTTTTAATTAATATTTTTTTTGAATGATCTAATCATCATTCTAATATATGTAATGATTTATGTTAGAATGTTCATCCGTCGCGAGTTACGACCAATCGAGAGTTGAAGAAGCCATTTTTTCTTACTTTACGGTCTGTGCAACAGCCATTACAAGAAAAACAATTTTGGAGGGTGGGCTTGTTGTTGTTGATGGAGCTGTTGGTGGTGGTAGTGGTGCTACTATTGGTGATAATGATGCTCCTCTTACAGTATTTAAAGCAAACCATTATGAGTATGATCATACTGGTTATACAGATTTTGCCTCCCCAACGAATATTCTGCATGCAAATGTCAAGACTGCAGGGCGAAACATGATTTAGTGATTAATGCTATTAATGCATTAACTGCTTCTCTAAAGGAATTGACATCTAAGAGGGGTCTCATTCCATCAAAGAGGATTTTATTTCCATCCGCTCCATTAGAGATTAGGGCTAAGAGGAGAAGGAGAGTGATTTCCAGGGCATTATCAGGCATCTCCAAAAAAGTAAAATTGCAACTCCTCTGTCTGCGTTTTGCACTGAGCAACGTACAATGTCCAAAGGAGAGCAGCACGAGATGAAGAAGGTGAATATATTATATGTATTCCAACTGACAAAACAAATAGACACATATCTGTTTCAACAGATGACACATCTGCTGAAAATTATCAAACAGATATATACATCTGTTGCAATAGTTGACTAACCTGTTGCACCAGATACTTTATCTGGTGCAACATATGTCTCGTCTGTTTTAGCAAATCAAATAGCTCTTCGTACAACTTTTATTTAAACCAACAAATGACCTATCTGATGCAACAGATGATTCATATGCTGCAACGGATGGTTCATCCATTGGAAATTATCACACAGGGTCTTTCTCATGTAGAAATTTGTCCCAATAGTTGATTCATTGTTGCAACAAAAATATAATATGTTTGGGATAATTTAAAATGAGAGAAAGACCTATTTGATTTGCTAGAAGAGATGAGTTATCCTTTTTCGTTTTGTTGTATCTCTGTGATTAGCATTGACCAATTCTGGCTTTCCAGGTGGATGTATAAGAAGCTACTGCTGAACAACATTGACAATATGCTACTCTTTTTATGAAAATACAGAGAACGGAAAGCGCAGAAACCGTACGCAAGCGACAATGAAGATCCACGACGAGCAAAGCCAAATTTCATAGCACCGGATGAAGAACAATTTGTCCATACTGAGTAGATCCTTATAGCTTGAGCCTGTCAAAGCAATCCTTGACAGTATACTTAAATTGTTGTTGATGTATTTTTTGAGATCTGTACCTATAATAATTTTTTTACATTTCATTTATTCGTTGACTTATTTCAGCTAATTTATAAAGATTTTGATTTATTTTATTTTGTCTACGAATTTTATTTATTCCTTAAATTTGAACTTATTAATTGAAAAGGAATACTAGATTCAAATATTACAACAGATAATGTATCTGTTGCAACAGACGACACATCTATTGGAAAGTTCGAACAGATTTAGACATATGTTGCAACAGGTAGGTGATCTGTTGGAATTTATCAAACAGGTCTTTCCACTATTGCAACAGATGGACTTTAGATAAAAACATCAAGATAATGCAACAGATGACACATCTATTGAAAAAAATAGATTTAGACATATGTTGCAACAGATGGACTTTATCTGTTGCAATAGACGACACATCTATTGGTATAATCGAACAGATTTATACATATGTTGTAACAGGTATGTTATCTATTGGAATTTATCAAACATGTCTTTCCACTGTTGCAACAGATGGACTTTAGATAAAAACACCGAGATAATGCAACAGATGACCAACCTATTGCAACAGATAAACTATATGTCAGAACAGGTAGGATAACTGTTACAACGGATGCAGAATCTGTTGCATTATAAAAATTCAACTTTTGTCGGACATAAAAAATTGCCACTACGTTTAAAAAGGTTAAAGTGAATTAAAATAAAAAAGGCGCAACGTTCAGTTCAAACACCTAAAATAAAATAGGCATCAAGAAGATATGTTTATTTTAAAGACGTAAAATAAAATAGACATCAAATGTGTTAGTGTCAGTTCTGGCACATTTCGCTGACTTGCCGTCACTTGGCCCCCAACGGTCATTTTTTCCTCCCATTGTCTTATATATTCATCTTTCTCCTAAAATTTAATCCTAAATTTCTAAATCTTCTTCTTCATCGTCATCTTCTTTTATCTATCCAAATTTTTCAAATTATTACTTTCATTTTTTCCAACTGACCTTGACAATGTCGAGCGCATCATCCACTGTTTTTTGTAATAAAGATTTTTGATACTGTAAGTGCGGTCATGATGCTCTGTTAAAGACTTCTTGGACTCAATAAAATTCGGGTCGTAGGTTTTTTACTTGTAAGATTTCAAAGGTAATATTTTTTTTATTTAATTAATTGATTAATTATTGACTTATAATTATTTTATAATTGTGTTCTTTTTTTTATAGAAATTGGGTGGATGCGATTACTTTGATTGGTATGAAGAACGACACCCTTCACAAGAAAATCGTGTAATCTGGGATTTGTTGAACAAAGTCAAGGCTTCTAAAGAGAAACAAAATCGAGCAAAAAGATATACATTGTTGCCGTTATTGCTATTGGTTTGGTGTTATAGGGCACATGGATATTGAATCCTAATTGCTAAAATTTTCATGGTGGTGTGTGTATTTGCTACTGGTTTGTTGTCGACGAGCACATGGATATTCAAGCGTAACTGTTGGAAAATATCAAAAAGATTTAGGCATATGTTGTAAAATTTAGGTCATCTGTGGAAATTATCAAAAAGGTCTTCCCATTGTTGCAACAGATTAGACTTAGATTATTAGATTATTTATAGAAATTATCAAACAGGTCTTCCCACTGTTGCAACAGATTAAACTTAGATTATTAGATTATTCAAACAGGTCTTCCCACTATTGCAACAGATTGACAATCTAATCTATTGCATTATAAAAAGCTCAACTTTCATCAGAAAAAAATTATTGCCACTACATGTACATGTAATAAAGTGAAGGGTGACTTGAAATTAAAAATTTCTATTTCACAGGCTCTTTTATATACACAGACTTCAAGCGTCCAGTTAGTACCCCATAAGCCCAGACCTCTTGCAGGTTTGCCACAACATTGTCGCACAGAAAAGTTGTTGGCACGACCATTTCTGTTCCGATCAGCAAACATTCGATGTGTGCAAGAGCGTGCGAGCCGCTCGCTTTAGCGGGATCATATTTTGGAAGGATCATTCCCCTATTTCTACCTTCAAAATCCCATGATTTCTTCATCAATACTTACTTTGGCAAATGATTCATCAGTTTACTCTCTCTCAACAAGATAGACAACAGCACCATCAGTGGCTCCACAAGGAGAAAAAGATCAAAATCATCGATGAGAGGTACGTTGGAGTCATAAACATTGATCTTTTCCTCCTCGAGTAGTATCTCAACAGCCCGATAATACATGTCGTTCACGCTAATGATTGTAAGAATCCTTTTTGCCTCGGTCCAGCTCCTGTCGTGTGGATTTGGCCTGTTCCCTCTAACATATCTTAATGTTTCTTCTTCATCCAAGACCAACGTAGGAACAAGGAAATCAAGTCCCACGCCAAGGGCTGACGCCTCTCCATTGATTTGATCGAACCTATCCTTGAGCTTCTTGCAGAAGTTGAGGTCCATTATCCTATCGGCAGCGTCATAAGCTTCCCGGTACGTTAATTGCCTTTTTCTCACGAGGTAGAGAATTATGTCAACATGCTGTGAGATAAGAAGTCAATTTTTAAATAAGTTAGTAATTGTAAAGATGCAACGGATGGTCCATCTGTTGCATAGGGTTCTCTGAATCAATAATCCAATGCAACTTATGCAACAGATGGATAATAAGTTGTAACAGAACCACAACCAGTTGCACCAGTATACCCATCTATTGCAACAGATATGAAATCTGTTACGTAGCTTCTTCTTCATGGGGTATATTAGAAGGGCTAGGTTAGGAAAAGTAAACTTGCCTTGCCCTCGTACGGCATACGCATATCAGTCATAGTCTGGAAGTCTTGGGGGGAAAAGGGAGGCCTGGGGTAATCTGGTGCATCCGGCTTGACATTCTTGACCTGTCGCAGATTCCTCCTCTCTTCGGCGCCAAGTTCCGCGTATATGTCCACCTTCTTGACTGGACCTTAAACTTCAAAATCTTTTGGAGAGGGAGGAATTGTAATTTCTTTTGATTTCGAGCGGAGAGTACGTCTCTAATTACTCTTTTCTTTCTCCTAACCAATGTTGTAGGAGTGTGTGGCTTCCTCACCTTCTTGGATGGCATGACACACCTCTTGGATTTGAATTCCTCGATAGCTTTGGAGATAGCCTCTACTTTTTCAAAGAGTTTATCCTGTCTGTCTTTGCACTCATCGTATTCGCAACGAGAACACGAGGGTGAAGAGGGGTGAGAGGGACTTGTGTAAGGGCGAAAAGGGGTATTTTCAAATATATTTATTCTTTGGTAGAAGCATCAGCATGCCTTCCACCAACACCAACAACTCCACCAGAAGAAGCACCCGGATCTGCCTTAGTAAAAGGTTGGTCATGAAGAGCCTCAACATTAGGCTGACCTTGCCTAACTGCTCTTTTTATGGCTATTGCTCCAGCCAATTCCTTCTTTATTAACTCCACCATTGGGTCTACAATAGTATCAATATGACCAAGAGTAATATAAGAAGTCATCACCGACTCCTCCTCAGTAGGCACGATCCATGGATGCACAGCCTATAAAAAAGAAAAAAAAGGCAGATGCATTTAAATCATATAATATAATACTTTTCACAGTTGGGCTACATTTAAAAAAAAACATCTGTTGCATAGTTTGCAGTATATGGTTAAAATCCGTTTAAGTATGGTTCAGAGAAATAGAGCAACACATGGATAATCTGATGCAAAATATCAATCATCTGTTGCAACAGCTGCACAAGACGGGTAATCTGTTATGCAACAGATGATCTGTACGTTGCAATAGATGAACGATATGTTATTAGATTAAACATTTGATGCATAATTTACAGTAGATGGTTAATCTTTTAGGAGTCGAGTTCAGAGAATCAAAGCCACAGATGGGTAATCTGATGCAACATATACCCCGTCATAACAGATGTCCCATCTGGTGCATCAGATATAACATCTCATGCATCAGATATAACATCTCATGCACCAAATATAACATTTGTTCAATATCTTTCTTAGCTTTGAGTAGAATTATTTTACTTGAAGAAGACGTACTGCATCATCCGGAGGGTTAAAGAGATCAGCCTCCTTAATATTGGTGTTTCTCTTTGCAGCCAACCACCTAAACATCCTTGGATGAGAAACCTCATCCGGGTAATCCATTAACTGCTTTCGGAGGGAAGGAATGGATTCAAATTCCCAAGCCTAAAAAGTGTAAACAAGAAGCAAACAAAAAAAATCATAATAACTATATTCAGTATAAATTAATGGATAAGTAAAATTAGTGATTAATTTTACCATGAAAGCCCAAGTAAAGCCGTATAATGTGGTCCTCTTTCTCTTTCTGACTCTCCAATTCCTCCTCTTTCTCACTTTTATTTTCTTCATCACCATCTACGGACCCTTGTCCACCTCCCTCAACATTGTTTTCACATCTCTCCTCAGCTTTACTTTTCCCTAACTGAGATTGTTCAGGAAGCTCCTCCGAATCTCTCTGTACTGTAGCCTTTTTTTTAAGTGGTCAGACGTTGATCCACTTTCATTTTCTTTTCTTTTGGGAAACATATTTTACCTACAGACAAAGAGAAACAAAAATTACATTACAGTTGATGTATGCATAGATTTTAAAAAATACATTACAAACACCACGAATACCGACACACCAACAACCACCACCACAAACACCACCAACCAATGTCAACAAACAAATAAACACCACAAATACCGAAACCACCACAAACACCACCAACCAATGCCACCACCGGTGCCACCACGACGACCACAAATACTACCACCACCACCAACACCATCCAACTATACCAAGACAGTCAACGAAACACTGCGATGGAAACTAGGGATTTCCTGAGTTCATCCTACGATTTTACCATCAAAACTCAAAATTGTAAACCCATTCTCGAAGATAATACAACTAAAAGTTTTATTTTTCATCATTAACTTAACAACCCTTATTTTTTAGAAAAAAACAAATATAGAGATCTTCTCGAACTCTATTGCCTACGAAGATAAAGAAAACGACTGATACAAGCAAGAATGATGTCAAAAATAACACCTATATGGTCAGAAATGAGAAGAAAAACGATCTATTATGGAGGGTTGAGCAAATTTATTGAGTAGTTGTTGTCTGTACTGTATTGTTGAGTGAGAATGAGAGATACAGAGCCAGACCTCGAGATTTGAAATGATGAAACGTTTTGTATGGGTTGATTTGTATTTTGGAAAAGAATGACAAGTAGTTTTGAAAATGTTAATTTGGTCCGAAATAATCTTAATTATTTTTAAAATCATAAAATATATGCGTAATTTTTAAAATCATATAAAAACAATTGAAGTTGTAGTTGACCGAGTACTCTAGGAGGTGACCCTGTGAAAACTCACCCCTGGTCCTAGATTAATCAATTTAGGAGTCTAACATATGAACTCAATTGAAATTGTAAAAAACAAATGTTCAATATGTTGTGTCAGATTTCTCATCTGTTGTAAATTATCAATCAGATTAGGTAACAACAGATTACGAATCTGATGTAAATTACCAAACAGATTAAGTCATCTGTTGCGACAGATTACCCATATATTGTAAATTATCAAATGGATTATCATATGTCGCAATAGATTACCCATATTTTGTAATTATCAAATAGGCACTGCCATTTGTTGTGGCTGACCCTATGAGAACTCACCCTTAGTCCTACATTAATCGATAGTTTACCCTATGAGAACTCACCCCTAGTCCCAGATTATTCAATCAAGGTATTAGTACCCTAGTCCTAGATTAATCAATTAAGGTATTAGTCTAACATATGAGGTAGTAAGAATTGGTTCGGCTCAGAGTGATCGATCACCGACTCTGGTCGGGAGGAATGCAGTACCGTTTCATCATGCAATTGACAAAAGACTCAATTAAAGTTGTAGTTGACCCTATGAGAACTCACATTCAATTAAGGTATCAGTCTAACATATGAAATCAATTGAATTATATATAAATAAATGCTCAACCTGTTGCAACAAATATCTTTTCTGTTGGATCAAATCAAACAGATTATGTAATCTATTGCAATATATTACACATCTGTTGTAAAATATCAAACATATTAAGTCATCTGTTGCAACAGATTATCCATCTGTTGTAAATTATCAAATGGATTGAGTCATATATTGCAATAGATTACCCATCTGTTGTAAATTAGCAAATAGACATTGTCATCTATGTAGTTGACATTATGAGAACTCACCCCTAGTCCTAGATTAATCAATTAAGGTATTAGTTCGACATATGAGGTAGTAAGAATTGGTTCGGCTCAGAGTGATCGATCGACGACTCTTGTTGGGAGGAACGCAGTCCCATCTCATCATGCATTTGCCAAAAGACTCAATTGAAGTTGTAGTTGACCCTATAAGAACTCACCCCTAGTCTCAAATTATTTAATTAAGGTGTTAGTTGAACATACGAGGTAGTACAAATCGGTTCATCTCAAAGTGATCGATCGATAACTCTTGTCAGGAGGAATGCAGTACCGTCTCATCATGCAATTGCCAAAAAACTCAATTGAAGTTGTAGTTGACCCTTTGTTCTCATTCACCCATCCCTAAGTCCACCTAGATCAATGTAGGTACTATTATTAATCTTAACATTAAGTTAATGAGAACACATTTCAACTCAGAGTGATCGATCGACGACTCGGGTTGGGATGAACGCAATACTAACACCATGCAAATGCAACGACTCAATTGGATTTGTAATTGACCCTGTGAGCTCATTCATTCATTCCTCGTTCCACCTAGATCGATGTAGGTACTATTATTAATCTTAACATGAAGTTAATGAGGAGCTCATTATTTCATCCCTAGTTCATCCTAAATCAATTGCAATGAAATCTGTTGCAACAAACAACTGAGCTGTTGGAGAATTTCAAACAGATAACAATATCTGTTGCAACAGATGACATTTCTTATTTAATTATCAAATAGACATTTGCATCTGTTATAACGGAGGACTGAGGTGTTGGAAATTTTCAAACAGATATTGATATCTGTTGTAATAGATGACGTTTCTGATTTAATTATCAAATGACATTTCCATCTGTTGCCACAGATGACTGAGCTGTTTGGATTTATCAAACATATATCAAAATCTATTGCAACAGACGAAATATCTCTTTGAAAATCTTTTTTTTTTCTTTTAATTTTAAAGTAAGCTATTGTCCGAGTAGATAAAGTAGTAGTACTACTAAAGGCGGTAAAAAATGTTTCTTGGATAACTCAAAAATCTCATTGAGTAGTCTTGTCCTGTCTTTTCAATGTCACCCGTTTTCTTCCTCGTGCCCCTCAAATTATTAATGAATATTAATTAATGAATATTGAAACCCATAATACTTCTTCCTTTTCAAATTGACTTGGCACTCCCATCAAGAAAATATTAATTAGGGGTTTATTTTACTACCAAATTAGCCTTATTAATTATGCTTTGTAAATATAAATTTGAATAAATACACTTTGTTTAGTCATTTAATATTAAGGGTAGTACATCTAGAAATTAGAATTATCTCATCTCTCCCCTCCTCTCCATCAGTCCTAAATCTCTCATATTTTTTCTTTCTATCCTCTTTAGGGTTATCACAACCTTTTTTTTCTCTCCTCTTTCTCAAAAATTTTCGTTCGGATATAAACCGATCGATATCCATATCTTATATACCTCGACTGAAATTGTTGTTTTGACCCCCTTTTGACATTGTATGATATGATTCACTATTGCTCTTTAATTCTCGTCTTCTTCTTGCAACTTTATTTACATCTTTTTATTTATTTAATTACCATTTTCTCATATCATATTTATTTAAAAAATTTGAACTTTTAATTGTTGAATAAACATACCAAAAATTTTTATTATAAGATGCGAAAAAAAGTCATCTATTGGGAGAAGTTTAAAAGCCTTGTTGGCAGTATCATTTTTTTTTATGTATTTTATTTGTTTCTTTGTTGTTGATGCTGTTATTGATATTGTTGGTAGGGCTGGCATTGTTGGAACTTGTGGTGTGGTGTTGGTGGTGGGTTTGACATTGTTGGAACTTGTGGTGTGGTATGGTTTAGATGGTGGGTTCTTCTTAGCTTAAAAATAGTGGAGTCCGAACAATCAACACAAGGAGTAAGGGAGAAAAAAATAAAAAAGTTTAAAGTGAATAAGAAGAGAAGAGTTGGTTACCAAAATTTAAAAAATATGTGCTGAGTGGGAATTGAACTCAAGACCAAAATAAATAAATAGCCTTAAGTACCCATAAACAACAACTAGGCTAACCAAACAACTCTTACTATGGGTGCTCACTGATTAGATTATTATTTCCACATACATATATAAAGTTCTATACGAGTTCAGTCTGTGCTCGTGCACCCGGAGGACTCCATGTGGGTCCGTCCCTTGTTGTTGATGGTGTTGGAACATAGGATGTATGCTTCTTTGTAGTTGATGATGTTGTTGGAACAAATGTTGTTGTTTTCTTTGTTGTTGATGTTTTTTATTTGTTGTTTGTAGTTTATGTTGTTGTTGATGTTGCAACAGACGGAGCAACTGATGGAACAAATCAAACCACTAGCAAGGCTACTATGTATTCCAACAGACTCCATATCTGATGCAACAGACTCCACATCTGACGTAAACTATCCGGGATTTATGTGTTGTGTGTGTTACTTAAATAAAACTGGTGACTTTATTAATATGTAAATTAAAAAAAATGGATCTAAATACAACATTTTATCTCTTTGTTGTATTTCCAAAAGAAACAGATTGGTAATCTGTTGCAAAATATATTCCACCTGTCAGATAACTTACAACATATGGACAATCTGTTGCAATAGATGTATATATCAGTTTGCTTTTCCATTAGTTGTGGCATCTGTTGCAACTTGCTAATCATCTGTTTATTCAATTTCATCGAGAGCAATAGATTTTTCTAAACACTTCTTGGCCAAACTCAATTTTTGCTCTTGGACTGCTTCTCTTTTTTTCTTTGCATCCTTCAAGATGGCCTCCAAATTCAATTTTTGCCCTCAATCCAATAGCAAAAATTTAGTTTGGTTGAAGGATGCAAAGAAAAAAAGAGAAGCAATCCATGAGCAAAAATTGAATTTGACCAAGAAGTGTTTAGAAAAATCGATTGCTCTCGATGAAATTGAATAAACAGATGACTAGCAAGTTGCAACAGACGCCACAGCTAAAGGAAAAGCAAACTGATATATCCATCTGTTGCAATAGATTGTCCATATGTTGTAAGTTATCTGACAGGTGGAATATATTTTGCAACAGATTACCAATTTTTATCTTTCAGAAATACAACAAAAAGATAAAATGTTGTATTTAGATCCATTTTTTTTTCTAATTTACTTATTAATAAAGTCACTAGTATTATTTAAGTAACACACACAACACATAAATCCCGGATAGTTTCAGCAATATTGCATTAAATCCTGGATAGTTTGCTAATTACATTTTATTTTGGAATTTCGAATTGTGATACATATGTTAAGCAGTGATACATATAGCATATGTATCACTAGTAAATATGAATCCGAAATTTTATGTAATTTTTTAAAATATTAAGGGATATTGTGTAATATGGTGTCTTAAATATGGGATTTGTATAATTTTTCCTTTTAAGGGATATGAACAGTCGTGGCTTTTTGTTTGACTAAGTCCAGTCCCTTCCAATTCTCAATAATTTTATAAATAGGTCCCTCCGGTCTCCTCACTCACTCTCACTCACTCTCGTTCATTCTACTATACTTACACTACTAATATGTCAGATCCAGATTCGTACAAGAAGGTTCATATCGAGTCCTTGCAGGAATTTCAAAGACAGTTTGATGAACTCCAAAGGGATTTGGCCGACTTCCGAGCAAGGCTGAGGAGGGCCCTGCTGCTGCCGGATGAAAATTGTCAGGTTGACAATAATGGTAGTAATAATAATAATAATAATAATAATAATAATAATAATAATAATAATAATAATAATAATTAGGTTATGTTTTTTCTTTCTTTTAGCGTATATATTTCCCCTTTTTACATCCGATCTACCTATAAGGGATTTAAAAAAATCCATGTATATGTTTGGTTTGGTTTGGTTTGGTCGGTTTTGAATTTTTAATTCTCATTCAATAATTAATTATCATTCTATTTATTCCCTATTCAAAACATATCGGCAGTTGGAGTTAGGGATGCGGTCATGATGAGAAATTCTCCTAAAAATAGTTCGTTAATAAATAATAAGGAACCAAATGATATTATAATCGTAAAAGAAAGATTATTTAATTTAAAAAAAGTCACAACATTGGATTAATTTAATCAAGATATATATATGATGATATAATTTTTAAGAAAAAAGTTAATGAATAGTCGTGACTGTGCCTTTTGTCTAAACACATTCAACAAATAAACAAAAACAAAAAACGCTTCTGATGCATCAAATTCCTCATCTGTTGCGACTTATGACTCAGTTAGAAAAAATCAAAAAAGATCCTTAAACAAATGATCGATTTATAGCAACATATGGTATATCTGTTGAAACAGATGGGTTACTGATGCAACAAATATTCAATCTGTTGCCATAACTCAATTAATAAAAATGGTTATTAAAGAAATGGAAAGATTAAGTCACCACCAGCTTGATTTAATTAAGTCATTTCTTTTCACAAAAAAGAATAAGGAAATAAATGATAAACACAATTTAAACCGTAAAAAACTCACCAGAAATATTCTTATTTTTAAATCTTCTTTATTAATTTATATAATTAAAAAGTCAGAAAAATTGGATGTCATGAAGATAATTTTTTTTAAAAGATACATATATTATATGTTGCAACAGATATATTATCTGATGCAACAGTTGAACAATTTGTTGCAACGGATGATATATCTATTGTAATAGATGATTTATCTGATGCAACAGATATATAATCTGTTGTGCAACTCAGTGTAAAAAATAAACGGTTGCTGGAAAGAACTAATTATTTTAATAATTATAAAGCTAAGCTTCAAGCTGAAAAGTCATGACCTATCATAATATTGATTAATTTAATTAAGTCATAACTTTTTACAGTAATCAAGAATATCATTAATAAATGGAGGTGAACAGTTGTGCCTTTAAATCTGCTTTATTAATTTATATAATTAAAAAGACAAGAAATTTGGATGTCATGAAGATAATATATTTTTTAAAAAATATATATTTATTATATGTTGTAACAGATATATTATCTGATGCAACAGGTTATCTATTTGTTGCAAATCATGATATATTTGTTGTAACAGATGATTTATCTGATGCAACAAATATATTATCTGTTGTCCAAGTCGGTGTAAAAAAAACAGTTCTTGGAAAGAACTAATTATTAATAATAATAAAGCTGAAAAGTCATGACCTATCATAATATTGATTAATTTAATTAAGTAATAACTTTTACAGTAATCAAGAATTTCATTAATAAATGGAGGTGAATAGTTGTGCCTTTAAATCTGCTTTATTAATTTATATAATTAAAAAGACAGAAAATTTGGATGTCATGAAGATAATATATTTTTTTAAAAAAATATATATATGATATGTTGCAACAGATATATTATCTGATGCAACAGGTTATCTATTTGTTGCAAATCATGATATATCTGTTGTAACAGATGATTTATCTGATGCAACAGATATATTATCTGTTGTCTAAAACAGTGTAAAAAAATGGTTCCTAGAAAGAACTAATTATTAATAATAATAAAGCTGAAAATTCATGACTTATCATAATATTGATTAATTTAATTAAGTCATAACTTTTTACAGTAATCAAGAATGTCATTAATAAATGGAGGTGAACAGTTGCGATTTTTTGCCTAACTCATTCAAGTTCAATCCTCTATAAATAGGTCTCTCCTTACTCAATCATTCGTTCTACTACACATTATTTATTCCTCGCTCTTGTTACACCTTCAACTACTTTCTCTTCAAGGACTTGATAGCTTTTTCCTGTCTCTGGTAAGTTTTTTTCTTGATTTTTGTGTAAATATACATTGTATTACATTACATTACATTCGAATTCTTTCTTTTTTTTACTTTTGTGTTTACGTGTGTGTTTTGTCAACTTATGCGTTTATTAGATATGGCTGATCCTGTGTGAGATGTCGCTATTTTACGAGACGCCATGAGGGAACTGCAGAAGGAGGTTCATGACCTGCATTGGGAGTTGGTCGTCGTCAGAGTAAGGATGTTGCGGGAGATTCGCAGGCTGCGGAGGGCGCTGGTGCTGTCCTTTGAAGATTGGCCGGCTGGCCATACAAATAATAATGATGAAAATAATAATTAAGCTTTTTTTTTTGTTATCTATGTATTTTTTTTTGTTTGTTTTATAAAAAATTATGTTTGATGGACTTGACTTTTTATTTCTTATTTAATTTTCGTGTTGTCTATTTCTATTTCTTAACGAAAGACATGTCTACAATTAAGGAATAATTTGATTCCAGTAACAATAGCAAGAACATATGAGTTATCTGTTAGGTTTAGTGTGTGACAGGAGCTGTATTTTGTTGTTCGAAACATATTAGTAATCTGATGAAATAGATTATTTATCTGTTGAAACAGATTACTAATCTGGTGCAACAGAATACCCATCTATTCGATTCATAATCATATTACGGGCACCTAGAATCCTTAAACATGAATCCAACATGAGTCTACTGTTACAACAGAACATTTATCTGGTACCGCAGATAATGGATCTGTTTAAACAGATTGCTCTTGTATTGCATTCATGTTCGCGTGCAAACTATTGTTGAAAAAACAACACACTAGCAGTTACCCAGATTCAACTAAAAAGCATAATCTGACTTACCAAAGTCTCCTCGCAAGTAAATTCCAAAGTTGAAAGTGATTTACGAAATAAAATTTGACATAAGAATTTGATCAAAATGCAACAGTTGGGGCAACAACAACAACAACAATAATGGTCAACAAGAAGAATATGAAGTTGATAATGAAGTATAAGATGATGATAATGAATCAGAAGATGATGAATAAAGCAGCAACAACAATGAACAACAAATATCGCGAAGAGACAGAAAATAACAACAGACGAGGAGAGAGAAAAAGACGTCTTTTTCCCCTTCGTTCCCCGTTATATATTAACTAACATTTGGATCAAAGTGTAAATTTAAAAATTTGTGGGTTATTTTGAAATTGCCAAAACTTTCTTAAACCATAATTAAGTTATTGTCACCTCTACTCAATTATTAAGACTTGTGTCACCTACACTTCATTTTGAAACTTTTTTGCCACCTGTGGCCCAAACGCCCAGTTATGGTCCTAACATTATTTTAGATAAAATAAATATTATAAATGTACATAAGTTAAAATAGTAAATATATGAACTATACTTGTGAAAAAATAAAGATATTAAATATATAATTCACATCAAGTAAAATAGGGAAATATTAACTAGTATTTAATTATATTTATGATAATATTTTTTTCTCCATAATATTGAATTATTAAAATAGTGTTAACTATTACATCAATAATTATTATACAGTCAAACCTCGTTATAACGACATTCCGCTATAATGATCTGATTTTCTGTAATATCAATTTTCCATGATATAATTAGTGATTAATATAAATACAAACAAACAATTATTTAATTCTACTAAAATCATATATTCAAATTTTATCAAGTACAATTACATACTTATTTAAAATGGATATTAGAGCAAGTACTTTCCACAATATTACATTACACTCAGATAGCCAAACTTTTAAGTTCTCAGCTACATAACTCACTATTTCTTTTTATAAAAGTGTTTACAACAATTAGGCACATACATTATTATACAAACTTTGATTTTTTACGACAATATGTTTAAAAACTCAATATACAATATTATACACCTAATATAACATATACAAAATTATAAAAGGTGTTTATGCATCCATTTATACGGTTATACAATATTATATACAAAATTGCTTCCACCTTCTATTCGTTGCGCATCTTCTAAAATCTAACTCAAATCTACTCCAAATCACTTTAAATTTAAGTTTTCTATTACTCTTGATATTTAGAATTAATTGAAACAACAGCCAGTCAAAATAACTAACATGTTCAAAAAATTCAAATCTGAACTACAACTCAAGTTTAATTTGAGATAAGAAATGACAAAGTGTGTGAGAGAGATGGACAATTGTAAAATAGAACATAAAATATTTTAAATAAGTTTCTTTGCATGACAAAAATTGATGATTAGCTAAAAAAAAAATTATAGCAAAAAATTTATGACTAATCATGTAACTATTGCCACAATTTTTAATTACATGAAGCAAAACACTTATTTAGCTATAAATAAAATTTTTAAATAATTTATTATGACTAAAAGGTTATTATTGCTATGATAACTTTTTTTACTTGACAACAACTTATGATTAGCTATGAAAGTTTATTATAGCAATAAATTGTAGCTAGTCATTTAACTATTGCCACGACATTTTTAATTTGAAGCAAAATAATTTACTTAGTCGCAAAATTTTGTTTCAAATAATTTATTTGTGGCTACAATGATAGTATTTCTATGATAACTTTTATCACATGACAACAACTTATGATTAGCTATAAAATAATATTTTAATAATAGATTTGTAGTTATTCATATAATTATTGCCAGAGTTATTAACAATTATAGCAAAAAAGAGAAATTAGCCTTGTCAATTTAATTGACGTAACTAAGAAATTTTATGAATTTATAAATAGCCACGAAATTTGACTTTTTGTGTCTGTTATTAGATATTAGCCACTATTTTTGTACTTGTAGCTAAGATTTCATAGCTATATGTGCAATTTGTTGTAGTGTATCTATAGATAAACTTTCTTAAAATGTGAAATTTGAAATCTTGAAAATAAAATATATTTGTAAGAATATTATGTATAATATTACGTATTAATGACCCACATATTTTTGGTAAGAAATTTACCTTGTCCCAAGTAAAGTAATAAATCAGTCAATTACTTTTTCTTCACATTATGCATATATGTTATTTCTTTTATGTCAAGAAATAATTATGAAAGTCCCTTGGGTTAAAGTTATTTGCCTAAGAATCCCTAGCCTACCTATAAATAAGTCTGTGACTCTATCAATCCGGTATACCTTTGATAGACATAGACTAGAAGATTCTTAGGTCTCTTCTTTCCCTCATTTCTTGTTAAAGTTTTGACAAAGGTAATTCTCCACAACACTTGAACAATAATGGCTGAAGGTACATTCCTATATATTTTTTCCGCTACATATTGACTTTGTGTATGCGGTGAAATTCAACAATATCATCTTTTACAATAGATAAATTGAATATGATACGATATAAGAAATTATATATACTGACAATATATGTTTAAAATCTAAAATTTAACTGTTCTCCATCAATCATAATCGTTACAAAGCGTAACCTTGGTCAGTTATTTCATGCGGTGTGATTATAATATGATTCTTTTTATAGCGAAAATCGTAAATATAATCCTTTATAGATCTAATCCAACTAAATTATTGAAATCAGAGAAAGGGAAGAATAAACAACCATTGTAGAAGAAGAGAAATCCTAGAGAAAAAATATTTAATTTGATTCCATCGTAATGAATGAATTGTAGATGTCTTCAATACTTTATATACTACTACAACGGACTCTGTTATTTTAATCATCTATCCACTAATCACAATTAACTAACTTCCTAACACTGTAACTAACTTCTAAGCTAAACTATGAAAACTGTCTTAATTAAGTGTCCACTTTTACTACATATATTAAACACTATCCATTGTTGCATTACTGAGCCAGAATCACCACTCTCAATACTCTCCCTCAAACTATTAGTAGTGAAAATATTGAACACCCCTACCTTGGACATTAGTCAGTCATATTGTGGTCTTCCTAGCCCCTTTGTCATAGTGTCTGCCTATTGATCCTTAATTTTCAGAAAGTGTGTTTTAATCAATCCACTATGAATTTTTTCTAGTAAAATAGCAATCTATTTCTATGTGATTAGTGTCATGCCTCAAATCCCATTGGGTCGGACAAGCACCCGTAGCCGTAAAGGTCAGAGAGTACCAACTTATCATTTTGTACTTCTCGTGTATGTAACTATAATAATCAAAAGTTCATTCAAGTATGAATATAATGCATCAATGAAAATAAACTACATAAGTAAGCCCAAAATAGATGTACAAGGCTTGGATGTAGGGGTGACAATGACTAAAAGACAAGACACTATCATGCTTAACTTTACATTGATCTACAAAGTCTATAAAAGATACATAGACTTAGTTAATATTGGGAAATGCACCCGCCTCACTCTTAATTACTATACAATATTAAAACATATATAACAGACTCGAAAAGCTTTGAATCAACTTGAAACTCACCAATAGTCGTTGGATGTCCTGTGCTTCTACGGGAGAGGTGTATTAGCTGAAGCACATGTGTCTGTAGCTTGAAATATAGGTCCCCTGTGAGGGATGTCAATACAAAAGTATATACTAAATATGTAAGGCTGAAAGTAATTATACATAACACAAGAGCTCAAATGAAATCAAGTACGAATGTATAGATAGTGCTAATAGACCACCTTTACATATACCTGTTGAAAATTGTAAATTTCATTCCTTTCTTTACTCTGCCTTTTTTTACTTTATTATCTTTGTAAGCCATATGATACAAATGGTCAATTGGCTTGTAGCAAATACATAAGTTGGGATCAATCCATGCTAGGCTTACGCCTCCTAAAGTGCCACCTATTTATAAACAGATTGAGATTGGGCTATACTGGACTTCTGTCCCTGAGCTGTTACCTATATATAAAAGATTGAGATCGGTCCATGCTAGGATTTCGCCCCCAAGCTGCCACCCGCACATAATCAGATTTGCGTTTTTTAGTTTATTTAATCTTTGAGATTATTACTTTTGTAGTCATCTCATTATTGAGATTTTGAACAATAGCCCATCAGTAAGGGACACGTGAATAAATACTTAATGCAGTAACAATAAGGTAGGGAGCAATTTGTATGTAAATAAAATGCTCATGAGCTAAAATAACACTTGGGTCTTGTTTGACTAAAAGGAGAACTCCTGAAATTCGCTAGTAAAAGTAGACATGCAGACTTAATAATAAGCATGTTTTGAAGTATTTTAATACATTAGGAAATGAAACAAGGTCGTTAGCTACATAAGAGATCATACACTGCCACTATGTATCATTTACTATAGGTGAACTTTGAAAGCTTACATTTGTCACACAGGTGTTAGATCTCATGCCAAAAATACGGATATAGAGTTGCCTTACATATCTTATTGTACAACTCTGACATTAACCTAAATTAACATCTTGCCTTTCAAAGTTGTATCTATAATAAAGTACATAGTAAAACTAGTATTAGTAGATAACTAACACATTTGGACTACTTAACTTTACCAAAATAGTAATCGGATAGTAAGTCCATAATGTATCATATCAAGAGTGTTCTTTTAATCCTTTCGCCTCAAATCACATCCACATACCATGCAGATTCATATAAGATCCCCTGAAAAAATTTTGTCTTCATTACACTCTCAAAATAATATACAAGTAAAACGGATAGTAAGCATACACAATATTTAATTCGATTGCGTATCACTACACCCTTATTTTATATTTCAATACCAACTACTCACACCGTTTTTCAACATCAATCCGACATTTCCCAACATATACACATAAAACAGTCCCCACAACAATTTTAAATTTTCTTTGTCGTAGCAATCAAATATTGAGCTCATCATCCCTTGAATTTTTAATGACAGCATATCCATAATTCTTTACTCAAACTCATACATAAGAAGGAAGAAAATGAAGTAGAACCTTACCTTAATTTCTATAACTTATTCTTTTAACTTGAACTCTTTATGAATTTTAACTTTCCCTCACATGTTAAACCAAAGAAGAAGAAAAAAGTCTCTTAATAACCAAGAAAGTGAACTGTTAGCTTGTGGAAACATTCTTCCCTATATTTGTACTTAAGCATGAATAACATGTTTTTCTAGTCTTTCATAGGAGAGTTAAGCTAAAATCATAAGTTTTTTCACGTACCTTGACTTATAAAGGTGAGGATTTCTTCAAGAATTCTAGAAGGAATTTTAAGGCTATTGTTTTAAGCCTTGAGATAAGAAGGAAAAAATTGGATTTAAAGCCATGAAATTTGTATTTAAATGAGTAAAAAAGATCATATATATTGAGACCTCTAGAACCTCCTCCTTTAACTTCGCTTTCAGCCACAAATTGGTCCAAATAAGTGATGCACTTACTTAGGGGTTCAAACTGCTCAAAAGGTCAAGGTAAGTGATGCACCTACTTGCTTTATTTATATCTAAAATAAATCTTTAACTTATTGAGTTTTGGAGAAAGATTTTAGGTGTTGGGCTACTCATTCTATCCTCCTTTTATTTACTTAGTTTGGTCCTTAAAAGAGTTTATTAATATAGTCCTGAATCTGATCCATTAGCTTAAGTAGGTAATTCACCTACTTGGCACATTTAAGTTGGCCCATATAGCTCTAGTAGGTGACTCACCTACTAGTTTAATTAAGTCACGCAAGAACCTCTGTTTTTTATTTCATTTTCAGTTCATAAACCCTTTAATTTAACTTAAAACTTATATACACTTGGTCACTTTAAACTTTAGACTCCAATACCTACTTATGATTTCAAGTTTCAGTAGTTGCATCGACGTTAACTTGATCGTGTCACATAAAATGCACATACAATATCTTCAAACGTATTTACATCATTAATACTCGTATAAAAAATCTAGTCCATTACTTATACCACAACACTAAATCAAGTTTTATATAATTAGACCAAGTACACACAAAATACAGGGTGTTACACTTAGTCTTCTTATGATACACTGAATAGATATCAATTTTCAATGCTACTTTATTGTCATAGAAATGATCTATTAGCATATTGATTAGTTTGACAAGATCCTTGAATAAACATGTTATCCATACTATTTCTGATACTGTTATAGCCACACTTCTATATTCTGCTTCTACTGAACTGCTTGATATAGTTAATTATTTCTTCGAATTTTATGCTATCACTATATTCATGCTTCACTAGAAAATTATTTATTGATTTCTTTGTACTTGGACAAGCTTCCCAATCTGCATCACAAAAAGGTATAGTCTGTTAGTCTGTTTACTGTTCATAGGGATCCCAAGTCCTGTCTGATTCTTGACATATTTCATAATCCTCAAACCAGCTTTCATATGTAATTTTCTTAACTATTTCATGGACTGACTTAGTATTTGTACTCTCTAACATATATCTAGCTTGGCAATTTTCAAATACAACAACTTTTCTATCAATTACTGATAACTCCCTTTGTCTACCAGCTCCTCATCTCCAATTGTACCATTGAGCTTATTATGTTCCACTGAAGTCAACTTTACATTTAAGTCTGAGGAAGTGCTTGAAGTTTTTGCACTACTCAACCCCTTTTCACTTATTAAATCAAAAACATACTTCCTCTGATTTATAAGAATACATTTCTTTGATCTTTTGAACTCTATTTCCAAGAAGAATTTTAAGGTCCCTGTCCTTGATTTTAAATTCCTTGTGCAACTTATGTTTGGTGTCTTGAATGAGATCTAAATTATTTCCAACTATTAACATGTCCTTTACATATACTAATAATAATACTTTGATGCTCTCTTTTGGTGAAAGAGAATGGTCAAAACTTCTCCGAGAAAAACAACTTCTAATAGTTTCACATTGTGATGCCAACTTTCTTGCTTCAATCCATAAGGGTAATTGAGAAGCCTACAAACTAACCCTGTCTCTCTTGGATTGCAAATGCCTCTAAAACAATCATGCATGCCTCATCATGAATATCACCTTGGAGGAATAAATTTATACATTTATTTGATGTATATGGCAATTATATCAGGCAACAATAGATAAAATAGTTATGATAGTTATAATTTCATCACAGGAGGAAAAGTTTATTAATAGTCCTACCCCTCTTGTTGATTGTACCCTGTGGTAACTGATTTTTCCACATCTTTCAGCATCAACACTAGACTTGAACTTTACCTTAAACACCCATTTTCACCCTATTGCAGTATTCTCATCTGGCAAAGGAACTAATTTCTATGCCCCATTATTCTGCAAATCTTGAATCTCATCATTTATTATTGTAACCTATCTAGAAACCTGAACAACTTTATTATAGGTTGTAAGTATGCGAAGAAGACAGTAGACATGACTTGTCAGATGGAGAGATGTTCTCAAATGATAAATAGTTGGCAATGGGATAGGTTCATTATGCATAGGATGGTTTTGTGACAAAATTAGATAACCAAGCAAGGTCCTTTTTTACCCTTAAGGATCTTCTCAGAGGAGCAAAATGAGGAACTAATGGTGTAGGTGCATCAGTTGTAGGATCAACAATTATTGGTACTATTATATTCAAAACTCCGTTAGGTTCAACAATAGGTTGTAAGGCAATAGGTATTGTAGACACCTAATTTTGTCCCTCCCGAAAACTCAAATTATTCATTTTTACCCTCGTCTTACCATATGTCCTACCCCGTGTGATAATCCCTTCATAAAAATACAAAAAATAACAAACTCCCTAACAAAATTTTATCTTATTTTAACTATTCTAACCACCTCTCCAATTAAAAAACAACACCTCACCCTTCTCCTAACCCCCACCACGTGACCCCCTTTTATTTCTTGTCCACAAAGTAAAGAAAAAGGACATTGGCAATAAACTCTCAAGGAGGGCCCACACAATATCTATTTTTTTGGATTTTTCACTCACACACAACAACACTATATAGGCACACTACATTAGGATAAAGGAGGAGATCATCCATCATTGAGAAAAGGAAAAAAAATACACGAAAAGGAAAAAACCATTTTTCTCTTCGTTTCTTTTGGTTCGCAAGACACACACACAGATACACGCAAAATCGCGCACACACAGAAACATTAAAAAAATGGAGAGATTGAAGCGAGTTTAAGAAAGATATAATCATCTTCTCGAGATTTACCGGCGACGGAACCCATTTTCAGTCGTCAGATGATCACACCAGTCTTAAAATATCCAAAACCTCTTATTTTCCTCCGATATCTGAATGAGATCTGGACGGAGTTCGGTTTCTTCGGTTGATTTTGTCACCGTCAGCTTACCGAAGCTCAGGTCCTTTAGTTTTCCAGCTCTCCCGGCGATCTATTCAAGCTTTCCGGCAAAACTTTTCGCTGGAATCCACTCCGATTCGACGATTTTTGGTCAAGTCAGTCCCAAATTCCTCAAATTTCTCAGTTTCCCATGATTCATAGTTTCGAGTGTCAAACTTATCGATATCGAGCTGGGATTTCATCGTGGTTGAGGTTTTCTGGTCGGGGTTTCTAGCTTGAATTTCTTTAATTTTTATTATCAACGAAATTCGATTATCGAAAGGTCCATCTCTACAACTCTTACTCCTAATTTTATTTTAATTTGGTATATTGATGTTGTGATTATGTGTGGTGTTATTATGTTTGTTGTTTTTTTTTCTTTTTTGTTGATGTTGATCATGACGTTTGTCGATTCGGCCCGAGGCATCGGGTAAAGCATAGGAGCGTAGTTAGGATTAGTATAGGTTAGATAGGATTTATTTACGCATTTTTTACTGTATAATTGGACTGAACACTATATTTTTGGAGTTTGTTTTGGTTTGTGTCCGTTTGCTTGATTGGTTTGTATGTTTTTGTGTGTTTTATACACTCTTAGTGTCTAATTAGCCGATATACTCCACCAAGAGATCGTTGTCGAACCACGAGATCGAGGGGTACCTAACACCTTCCTCTCGATCAACAGAATTTCTTAACCGGAATCTCTGTTCGCAGATCAATTTAAAAGAGTCAAAAACAGTTTTGAAAAAAGATTTCCAAAGGTGACTTGGCACACCCAATTATGTCAAGTGGTGACTCTGAGTTTAAAAGTAAATAATCCTTTTAGAAACAAATTCTCATCTTTTATCACTTAATAATAAAAACCCTTTTGAAACCTAAAAACTAATCTTTTGTCGAAAAAGGGGGTGTGACAGGTATATCAGTAAGCATTGGCTCATCTAAAATTTGATCAAGATCTGAATTAAAATTATAAAAAAATGGTTTAGCTTGTGATTCAAGAAAAAAAGAATTGAAAGGAAAAACATGTTCTTTAAATATGACATCTCTAGAGATAAAGAAGTGTTTACTCTTTAAGTCATAGAGTACATAACCCTTAGTGACTTCTTTGTATCACATGTGAACAACCTCAAATAATCTTGGATCCAATTTGTGTGAAGAGAAGGTAATCTTTTTTGCAAAGCATAGACATTTTAGTGTCCTAATATGGTCCAAAGAGCCTGGTTTACCATGTGTTGGAAGTAGAGTGTGTAAACAATAAAAATTGGGGAAAAAAAAGGAAAGTCAGTCGAAAAAAAAGGAAAGTCAGTCGAAAAAAAAGGGAGAGCTTCGTAGTTTATTTTTAGAGTTCTTTATTACTTTTATTTTTCACAATCCAAAAATTCAAAAGATTTTCTTACCTTTTTCACGCATTTACTCAAAAAAAAAAAAACCTCAAAAAGATTTTCCCTTTGTCTCCTTTAGCATGCATTCATAATTCAAAAATAAAATAAAATTCTTTTATAGTTGTTGGTGGCAGTTTTGTGTGAAACGTCTAATTGAAAACCCAAAAACATTTTATTTTTCATCGTTCATCTGTAATCGCGTCTCTTAAGTCAAGTCTTGGTTCGTTTGATCCTTAATTATCCAACCTGGACGAACTACGCACACCTGATTTCTGTCCCTCGGGGCGGGATACGTAGGCAACCCTCGGTGGGTCCGGTAATCTTTATTTTTTGTCTTTGTCTTAGTCTTAGCTTAGGTTTTTCTCTTCGTAATTAAGTGTTGTGAGTGGGTCCTAGCCAAAAAGGCTGATTTTATTCAGTGTTCGACTAATTGGAGTCATGAAGTGGTCTAGCCCCTCGACATATGTCCGTGTCAAATTCCCAAGGGTTGGGAATATTTTGCTCATCTTGATTTTTTGAGATAATGTCTTACCTATAAGTGGTTTGTCCCCTCGACATATGTCCGTGTCAAAGTCCCAAGGGTTGAGAATCTTTTGTTCTTCTCAATTTTTTGAGATAATGTCTTATCTGTTATTACAGGATGGTTCTGTCCACAAAGTCTAGGGTCCTTATGGTCGTCAAGGTACCCAAAAAGTTGATCAAGTGGTGGGGCACTTTCAACTACTTTGAAAAGCACAAAGTAAGGAAAGTGTTAGGCAATCTTGCAGCACTCCTAAATCTCACGCCCCGTCCGGATCTAATAGAAGATGTGTTAACTTTTTGGGATCCAAACAATTTGGTGTTTAGGTTCGGAAGTTGTGAGTTGACTCCCACCCTGGCAGAAATATCTCGTTTGTTTCAATTGTCTTATATGGGTCAACAGATGATTTTAGCCCGCAACCATACTCGCAAAAGATTTCTTCGACTCCGTGGATTGAAAGACAACAAGCAGCTGGGATGTCTCAAATAATCTTGGATTTCCTTTGACTATTTTTTTGCTAGATTTGGGTCCTTAGAAGGTTTCGACTGCTTTGGGGATGAATTCTGTACTACCAAACAAATCTGGGAACAGCATCGTCTTGAGGTTTTCTGTCTAGCTTTGTTGGGCATCTTAGTGTTCCCGTTAGATTAGAGGTGTATCAATACTCATCTACAATCAGTGGTGATAGCTTTATTCAAGAAAAAAATTAAGGTTACCATTGTACCAATGATCTTAACAGAAATATATAAGGCTTTAACCGAAGTAAAAGGAGGGGTACGATTTTTTGAGAGGAGTAATCTGATATTGCAGTTGTGGATGATGGAGAATTTGCATACGTCTTCTTTGATTAAAGCAAATGTGATCGACCGTTGTCTGGGTGATCGAGTGCAAGCCATGCAAGAGAGAATGCGTTTTGATAAATTTTTTTTCCTGTGGGAGTCAATGCCTGGATTGAATTTCTTGAATCAACAACTCCGGACAGCATTCTTTGGACCTATATGTGGTTTTTTTCTAAGAGAATCTTGATTGGATCTCAAATGCATCTCCTTCTAGTTTTGATAGGACTTAATTGCACTAGACCTTACAGTCTAAGAAGGGTGACGCGTCAGTTGGGTAGGGTGCAAGACATCCCACCGATAATGGACCTTCTAAAGGATGTAGATTATTTTAAAGACCAAGCCTTGGGGGAAAGAAAATATGAGCAATTCTGGAATAACGCAATGAGGATAGATGTCGATACCCTCGTGGAAGGTTTGGATAATCTGGGGTACACTCAAAACTATGAAATCTGGATACAATCTATACCCCGCGGCATTAGTAGAACATTACCATCTCAACTTAGAGGGCGAATACGGGAAGCAATTATAGTTGAGGACGATGAGAAGGAAGATCCTGGTGCCAAAGTGGAGTTTTTGAGAGTTCACCTGTCAGGTTTGATCACAACTGTGGAAGGGTGTCAGAAAAATCTTTTTGGGTGTAGTCTCAGAGAGGCGGGGATACGTACGAGAAGCTTATTCCCGAGTATCAAAGCGTCATTGCAGGATATATTACAAAGTCTGAGTGGAAAAGCGAGAACTTCATAGACAGGTCCATCTCAGCCAGGGTCATCACACAGAGAACTAATTTGATACAGAATTTCCTATCTTTTGTTTAGTTTGAGTCCTTTACTTTTCTTCCATTGTAGTGTTGTGTCTTCGTTAAGTCGGTGTCAAGTTTGTTTTAATGTTAGGTTCTTTATAAGGAATGTTACGCATGTTGTCCTGTGGGCCTAGAGTGTTGTTTAGTCCTCGTTGATTAGTTTTAAGGTTGTCTTAAATATGAAATATGTTTGAGTTGTCTCTTTTATGAAATGTAGTATTGTTGCATTGTTCTTTCTTTAGTTTGTTTTTCAAAAAAAAATGAAAAAAAAATCTCAACTTTATGCATATGCTGCCCGAACTATGCAAGATCTGATTCATGTACAACATGATACGTAGGCAACCTACGTCTGGGTTCGATCTAATCATTTTGATTTTTCGTTCTTCATTAGTTTTTCTCTTTTAAAGAAAAGCAAAAGCCATAAAGAATGATAAAAAAAGGTAGATAGCGAACAAAAAAAAGAGTGACGAGAGAATAAGGTGAAAGAAAAGAGAATAAGGTGATGAAAAGAAGAGAGAAGTAAGGGCGAAAAGAAAAAAAGAGGTGTGGTTAGAGGAAAGAAGCAAATGGGTGTAGGAGAAAGAGCGGGATGATGTTAAAATGGCCCCATTACCCTCTAAGTCCGGTAGAAATATACATAAACCTAGGATGTATACAATGTGATTTCTATGTTTGTTGCCTGACCTAAATCCTAACGGTTTTTGTCTTTGATGAGCATGTTCGTTCAGATAAGTGGTTGGTTTGTAGCACTCTGGCTAGTCATCCGTACTTTACTAGATCAAAAGTGAAGCTTGTCATGGCTAGTAGGGATATTGAAAATTCACTCATTGACCCAGATCAGGATCCCAGGGAAGAAAGTTCAGAACGCAATGATGAGGTATTGAGACTTAGACAACAATTGCTAGATCTGCACCGAGCATGGGCTAGTGGTATGCCTTCTCCTCCACTCTCTGAAGATCTTGGGAATATCCCCAATTGCCCACCGCTCTCTCAGGCTCAATTCTCTATTCCCATTGAGTCACCGGAGCACGCACCAGGATTCACTCCGCGGCAATATTACCCTGGCACTTCTAGTGTGCCCCTGGAAGTTCCTCAACTAAGGCCCATGACTCAGTCGGCGCCACCGGAAGCGCCTATGTTAGTGGCTCCATCACCACCTGAAGCTTCAACATATGTTGTGCGTCCGATAATAGTGCTTTCTCGGTCTATCAGTGAGCCAGTATTGAAGTTTTCAGATAGTCAGTATTATGCCCCGGAGCCTACTTTGAGAATGAATGAACCGTATGGGTACGCTCAGCCACCTGCATTTCTATTTGATACGGAGAAACCTATCGCAACAGACGAACATGAGGTCATAACGCGGAAATTGAAAAGTTTGGAACAGGACATGAGGAATCTACAGGGAACCGGAGGTTATAAGAGTGTTTCCTATAAAGATCTTTGCATGTTCCTAGACGTCAACCTTCTCCTCGGTTTTAAAATGCCCAAGTTTGAGAAGTATGCTGGGCACGGTGATCCCATGGCACACTTGAGACGTTATTGCAACCAATTGAGGGTTGCAGGGGGGAGGAAGAGTTGCTTATGGCTTTCTTTGGCGAGAGTCTTTCCGATCTGGCTTCAGAATGGTTTATCGATCAAGATATCGACAAGTGGAACAGCTGGGATGACTTATCTTCCGAGTTTGTGCAACATTTTTAGTATAACGTCAACCTGATTCCTGATGAAAAATCCTTGGTCAACATGAAGAAGAAAAGCACTGAAGGCATTAGGGAATATGCGATAAGGTGGCGTGAACAGGCCGCCAGGGTAAAGCCTCCAATGAAGGAGAGTAAGCTAGTAGAGGTCTTCATTCAGGCACAGGATGAGACCTATTTTCAATATTTACTTCCGGCAATGGGAAAGTATTTTATTGAAGTCCTCAAAATGGAAGAGATGATAGAGGACAGAATTAAGACCGACCGAATAATGAGTTTTTCCTCTTTAAAAGCCACCACATAAGCAATTCAAGGTGGATCTGGCCGTTCGGAGGTAAAAAAAAAAAAGAGGACGTGGCGACCGTTGTTGCTGGACGCCATTCCTATCCCAAAAGACCGTCTCACCCCTATCCCCAATCCCAAACCCAAGCCTATGTCTAAGCTCCATATATTTCTCCCCACCATTACTACCCTCCGCAAAACCCACCATATGTCATTCCACCCCCTCCTTACCCAGTATATAGTGCACAACCATACGCCCAAACCCCTTCTTACCCGCAATGGCATATGCAAGCTCCACAAAATTATCCACCAGCTCCACCAAATTACCAAAACCCCTCCAGACCCGGTTTCCAACCCAGGCCTGAGTACAAGAAAGAGAAGGCGGTCAAAAATTAGTTCACACCTCTTGAGGAGTCATATGCTAGCTTATTTGATAGGTTGAGAAAGATGAAGGTTTTAAGCCCAATTCAAGAAAGGCTTTCAAATCCACCTCCGAGGAATCTCAATTATTCTTTAAGGTGTGCATATTGTTCTGACATGCCAGGCCATGATATCGAGAAATGCTGGTATTTAAAGAAAGTTGTCCAAGATTTAATTGACACAAATCAGATGTTGGTCCAGGCCCCGAAGGTTCCAAAAATTAACCAAAATCCGCTGCCAACCCATGCTGAAACCAATATATTAGAATTGATATATGATGGGAAAGATTCGTCAAGGTATTATACGACTATTGTCAAGATACAGACCAATAAGGAAAAATTGGTGAATGTAGCAGATTCGTTGAAAGCAATGTCATTAAGCCAGGAAGAAATGGGAAAGTTAAAGACCAAGAAAGCATAAATAGACCCGCGGTCACAGTGAAAGGAGTCGGAGCAGTCCTTGGTTTAAGTCAAGACAAGCCTAAGTTGACGGTGATAGGAGCTCCGTGTAAGCCTATATTAACGGTGAAAGGAGAACTTGCGATGCCTATTATCATCAAACCAGTGATCCAACCTCCGATAGTTAATATGAAAAAGGTTCCCTGGAACTATAAGTGGAATGTGATGACCTATCAGGGGAAGGAAGTAGTGGAAGATATAGATGAGGTAGAGGGTTTGACTCAGTCAGGAAGATGCTTCGTGCCTGAAAGTTTGAGGAAGTCCAAGAAAATTGGGAGTGAACCTTCATCTATCAAAAAGCCTGTCACTGCAGAAGAAACCGAAGAATTTTTGAAAAGGATAAAATTATCGGAGTATTCCATAATAGATCAATTGAAGAAGACTCATCTGCTCAAATTTCTCTCTTATCGTTGTTGTTGCATTCCAAGGAACATCGTGATATTATATTAAAGGTATTAAATGAAACATATGTTCCTAGGGAGGTTATAGTAAATCAACTTGAGAAAATGGTCGGAAAAATCTTTGAGGTCAATCGCATCAGCTTCTCTGATGACGAATTGCCAATTGAAGGTATGGGGCATAATCGGGGGCTTTATATTACCGTGAAGTATGAAGATTTCTACGCCACTCATGTCATGATTTATGGAGGTTCTGGCGCAAATATTTTCCCTATTTCCACCTTGCAAAAGTTGAACATTGGTGTTGAGTGGATCAGGCCCAATAATGTATGTGTCAGGGCTTTCAATGGAGGAAAGTCTAACTCCATTGGCGAAATAGAACTAATATTGATTATAGGTCCTGTTGAATTCTCCCTAGAGTTTCAAGTATTGAATATCGACTCCTCTTACAATCTGTTGTTGGGAAGACCATGGATCTACAAGGCCAAGGCGGTTGCGTCTACATTGCACTAGATGATCAAGTTTGAGCATGACATGCAAGAAGTGGTTATTCATGGTTAAGGGAATTTGTCTTCCTACGAAGATTCTCCCTTATCTCTAATTGAAGCAAATAATATAGAGGAGACATTTATCTATCAAACTTTTGATACAGTGCCAGTAAATCGTATCCTTGAAGGGCAGGTTATTTCGGGACCATAATTGTCTTCCGTTTCTATCATGATGGTGAGTGAGCTTTTGAAATATTGATTTATGCCAGGGAAGGGGTTGGGAGTGTCTCTGCACGGTATCATTCATCCCATATGTCTGAGAGAGAACATGGGCACTTTTGGTCTGGGATTTGAACCTACGGCTGAAGATTTGAAGAAGGCCAAGGGAAGGAAAAAGGAAACATGGTCACTCCCTCGCCCAATGCCGCTACTCAGTGAATCATTTGTCAAGAGCGATATCACGAAACCTGTAGAATTTGAAGATGAATTGGTTGATGACTTCCAGATCCTACTGATTGATGTTGACATGGTTGAAATAGGAGAATGTACCAGTATGGCGGACATGTTGTTCATAGGTCCTGCGGTCCATTTCAACAATTGGGAAGTCACTCATCACCCCGTCAGGAGGGAGTGTTGGTAGTTCATTTTGTTTTTCTTTCTATTTATCCGAGTTATTCCAGGGTTGTAATTCGGAATTTATCTTGTTTACATTCTGTTGTCATTTGTGTTTAAACCCTCCTATCTTTCCCTTTTAATGAAATACAATGTCCCCTTATTTTGTGTCTAATATATTTTGTTTTTGTCTTTTTCTTTATACATTTCTCTTTATGTTGATTCTAATGACATGGCATGCATGCAAAATTTTTAGCCTGATCTTAAAATCCAAACTAATTAAGATATAATGAAGCAAGAGGGGGAATATGATGAAGAAGAGGCACTAGAAGAAATAAGCAAAGAGTTGGAACAGTTTGAAGACAAACCAAATCTAAATTTGAATGAAACTGAGCCAATTAATCTAGGGAATCAAGAAGATGTAAGGGAAACTAAAATCAGTGTACATGCTTTTCCACGGCTAAAAGATGGAATAATTCAAGCGTTAATTGATTACAAGGATATTTTTGCGTGGTCTTATGATGATATGCCTGGTCTAAGCACCGAATTAGTGGCCCATAAATTGCCAACTGATCCTGTATTCCCCCCTGTGAAACAGAAGTTGAGGAAGTTTAAAACTGATGTAAGTATCAAAATCAAAGAGAAAATCATGAAATAACTTGAAGCCAAATTCATTCAAGAGGCTTGTTATCCTACGTGGTTAGCCAATGTTGTTCCAGTCCCAAAGAAAGATGGCAAAATTCTAGTATGTGTTGATTATCGTGATTTGAACAGGGCAAGTCCGAAGAATGATTTTCCGCTGCCCAACATCCATATTTTTCTGGACAATTGCGCTAAACATGAGGTTGGTTCTTTTATTAATTGTTATGTCGGATACCACCAGATCAATATGGATGATGAAGACGCAGAGAAGACGTCTTTTATCACACCATGGGGGACCTATTGTTATCGAGTGATGTCGTTCGGTTTGAAGAATGCAGGAGTGTAGATGATGTGATTATTAGGTCAAAAAGTCAGGCTGACCATGTTAAAGATTTAAGAAGGTTCTTTGAAAGGCTGCGCAGGTATAATCTCAAGCTCAACCCGGCAAAATGTGTATTTGGAGTTCCTTCTGGAAAACTGTTGGGGTTTGTAGTCAGCCGTCGAGGAATTGAATTGGATCCCTCAAAAATCAAAGCCATTTAGGATTTGCCCCCGCCCAAGAATAGAACGGAGGTAATAAGTTTGCTTGGTAGACTAAACTTCATCAACAGGTTTATTACTCAACTCACAACCACTTATGAGCCCATATTCAAGTTGCTGAAAAGGAGTGTTGTGGTAGAATGGACTGAAGAATGTTAGGAAGCATTCAACAGAATCAAAAAATATTTGTCAAATCTGCCCGTGCTGGTACCACTGGATCCTGGTAGGCCTTTAATCTTATATTTATCAGTCATGGACAATTCTTTCGGTTGTGTATTGGGGCAACATGATGTAACAGGCAAAAAGGAGCAGGCTATTTATTATCTTAGCAAAAAGTTCACTACATATGAGGCCAGATACACTTTTCTTGAAAGGACGTGTTGCGCCCTAACTTGGGTAGCACAAAAGTTGAAGTATTATCTTTCGTCCTACACTACTTATCTCATCTCCCGCATAGATTCTTTGAAGTATATTTTTCAGAAGCCTATGCCGACAGGTCGATTGGAAAAGTGGAAAATATTGCTTACCGAGTTCGACATTGTATATGTGACTCGAACAACCATGAAAGCCCAAGCCTTGGCAGATCATCTTGCTGAGAATCCCATTGATGAAGAGTATGAACCATTAAAGACATATTTTCCTGATAAAGAGGTGTTGTGTGTTGATGAAGTCATTATAGATGTTGATCCAGGTTGGAAGTTGTTCTTCGATGGAGCTGACAACATGAAAGGAGTCAAAATAGGTGCGGTTCTTATCTCTGAATTGGGGCAATATTTCCTGGTAACAGCGCTACTTTGATTTTATTGTACCAATAATATGGCGAAATACGAAGCGTGCATTCTTGGTTTGAGGTTAGCTGTTGATATGGGAGTCCAGGAACTATTAGTGTTGGGGGATTCAAATTTGCTTTTCCATCAAATTCAAGGCAATTGGGAGATGCGAGATTTGAAGCTCATACGGTATCGACAATGCTTGCAGGAGCTATGTCAACGGTTTGAGTCAGTAAAATTTAGGCATATTCCAAGGATTCATAATGAGATTGTTGATGCTTTAGCCACTCTGTCTTCAATGTTCCAACATCCTGATAAAGCCTACATCGATCCAGTGCATATACAGAGTCGTGATCAACACGCTTATTGTAACGCAGTTGAAGAAGAGCTCGATGGAGAACCTTGGTTCTTCGATATCAAGTGATACATCCAATCGGAAGAATACCCAACACATGCCACCAATGATCAAAAGAGGACTATTAGGCGTTTGGCTAGTGGATTTTTCTTAAGTGGGGAAATCTTATACAAAAGAACCCCAGATCTGGGACTTTTAAGGTGTGTCGATACAAAATAAGATTCGGCAATCATGGTTGAAGTTCATTCCGGAGTATGCGGGCCTCATATGAATATTTATGTCTTGTCTAAGAAGATTCTCAGAGCAGGTTATTATTGGCTTACTATGGAGAGGGATTTCATTCGTTTTGTTCGAAAATGTTATCAATGTCAGGTACACGGTGATCTGATACATTCTCCTCCTACTGGGTTGCACGCGATGTCTGCTTTATGGTTTTTTGTAGCTTGAGGGATGGACGTGATTGGGCTGATTGAGCCAAAAGCGTCAAATGGGCATCGATTCATTTTGGTGTCCATTGATTACTTCACAAAGTGGGTAGAAGTAGTAACTTTCAAGTCAGTAACAAAGAAGGCGGTAGTATATTAAGTCCATGCCAACATCATTTGCAGGTTTGGGATTTCTAAGATGATCATTACAGACAATGTTGCCAATCTCAATAGTCATTTGATGCAAGAAGTGTGTCAACAGTTTAAGATCGCACATCGAAATTCCACTCCATATCGTCCAAAGGCTAATGGCGTTGTGGAAGCCGCCAATAAGAATATCAAGAAGATACTACGGAAAATGGTACAAGGGTCTAAACAGTGGCATGAAAAGTCTCCGTTTGCATTGCTAGGTTATCGCACTACTGTTCGCACTTTAATAAGGGCTACTCCATATTTATTGGTGTATGGGACGAAGCAGTCATTCCTGTAGAAGTTGAAATTCCCTCTATTCAAGTCATTATGGAAGCAGAGATTGATGATGATGAGTGGGTCAAAACCTGATTGGAACAGTTGAGCCTGATTGATGAAAAAAGACTGACGTCGGTATGTCATGGTCAATCGTATCAGAAGAGAATGGCTTGAGCATATAATAAAAAGGTACGCCATAGGAATTTTGAAGTTGGTCAGTTTGTATTAAAGCATATCATCCCTCATCAGATTGAAGCTAAAGGCAAGTTCTCCCCAAATTGGCAAGGTCCCTTTATTGTGAAGAAAGTATTTCCCAATGAAACCTTATATTTGACAGATATTGAAGGCAAAATGGCAGAGATGGCTATCAATGCTGATGCGGTCAAAAGATATTATGTATGATATTTTATCCTTTGTTGGTTCTATTTCATGTTTAGTACTCGCATTCTTGAAGATTGATATGATGAAGGCATTTAATTTTGCTATTCGAACATTGTGTCATCCTTTGTTTACCCCGTTTGAGCCTAATTTTATTTTTCTTTCATACCCCTCTTTTGGAATCAAAATAGAGTAAAAAAATAAAATGTCAAGAAAAGAAGAATAAAAGAAAAGCATGAAAAAAAATAATAAAAGAAAAAAGAGAGAAGAGAAAATTAGATCAAAACAAAGAACGAGCTGATGGAACTACGTGTGACCCAATTCTCCTCTCTTGGGAGTGAGATACGTAGGATGCCCTATTCAGGGCTCGGTCCAACCAAATAAGATTTAGAGTCACCCAGTCAACAAAAACTGGAGCATGAGTTAATGTGTTGTTTGAGTCGATTCCAAAAATTGTAAGTCCCACCCCCACTTCAAGTGTCGTTCGAGCCTCTTGCCATCCTTTTCTAACCTTATACAAAAATCCAAGTTACAACCAAAGAAAGTCCTTCAGATCAATTTTTGATAATGTTAAGGCTAAGCATGAAATGGATATGATGATACATTGTGGGGTACTACTTGTCTTACTCAGCATAAAAAATCGGGAAAGAGATAAAAATGAGAGAGTCTTATTGGTGAAAACCCTCGCGGGCACCATAAGGCGATGGGGAGTTGAGAGAAATAAAAATGAGAGAGTCTTATTGGTGAAAACCCTTATGGGCACCGTAAGGCGATGGCGAGTTCGAGAGAAAAGTGAAAAGAAAAGAGATTTGTTGGCGAAAATCTTTTAAGTTGTCTTCAATTGAATGAGATATATGAGTCCAATGGATTTGAAGAAGCGGCTCAGCGGAAAAGGCATGAACTCAACAACAAATGGGAAGTTTGGATAGAAAGATCAGGCAGCTTAATCCAAAATGCATGTCATACTCATTGGAGTTGGTTGTCGTATTCAGATAAGTTTTCATTTTGAATAAGGGACATTGCCCTTTTCTTTCATTTACCTATTCATATTTTGTATTTTTACGTCATTTAGCAAAATAAAAGTCACCATCATTTCTTTACATTTTAAGTCAAGTCTGTGTCAAAACAAGCGAGAAAGGGTTTCAAAACTTGCTACCAGTCTTTCCAATTGTATGAGAAAAAGCCAAGGACAAGCACATGAAAGAAATATGATTGTAATTCAACACAAAGAAAAGGAAGTCTATCAACTAACAGGCTGATGGGTTGTTGGGAGTATTCAGATTTGGAAAAGGGTGCATCTCAGAGGCCTGGTAAGATGGAAACTCATTATTCGAGTCTGAACTCATTTCCCTCAATATGGATCCAGGTCAATGACGCGACAAGAAAGGGGAAAATTTCAGTGATCTGAAACATAGATGAAAGGAACAACGATCGGAGCAGATGCTTGGGAAGCCAAGTGCTGCAAGCCACCACTAAGTTTTTAACTGACAAATTTTCTTTGTTGAAACAGGGGAAAATTCACTTCACTTAATTCAGTTACCATTGGAAAAACACATCCATGAGGATTTACTTTCTGTTCAGGACCCTCCTGAAAAATGGGATTTTACTTTCTGTTCAGGACCCTCCTGAAAAATGAGATTTTACTTTCTGTTTAGAACCCTCCTGGAAAATGGGATTTCACTTTTTGTTCAGGACCCTCCTGTAAAATGGGATTTTACTTTATGTCCAGGACCCTCCTAAAAAATGGGACTTTACTTTCTGTTCAGGACCCTCCTGTAAAATAGGATTTTACTTTCTGTTCAGGACCCTCCTGGAAAATGGGATTTTACTTTCTGTTCTGGACCCTCCTGAAAAATAAGATTTTACTTTCTGTTCAGGACCCTCCTGGAAGATGGGACTTTACTTTCTGTTCAGGATCCTCCTGAAAAATGGGATTTTACTTTCTGTTCAGGAACCTCCTGGAAGATAAAACTTTACTTTCTGTTCAGGACCCTCCTGGAAAATGGGATTTTACTTTCTGTTCAGGACCCTCTTGGAAAATGGGACTTTACTTTCTGTTCAGGACCCTCCTGGAAAATGGGATTTTACTTTCTGTTCAGGACCCTCCTGGAAGATGGGACTTTACTTTCTGTTCAGGACCCTCCTGGAAGATGGGACTTTACTTTCTGTTCAGGACCCTCCTGGAAAATGGGAGTTTACTTTCTGTTCAGGACCCTCCTGAAAAATGGGATTTTACTTTATGTTCAGGACCCTCCTGGAAAATGGGACTTTACTTTTTGTTCAAGACCCTCCTGGAAGATGAGACTTTACTTTCTGTTCAGGACCCTCCTGGAAAATGGGATTTTACTTTTTGTTCAGGACCCTCCTAGAAAATGGGACATTACTTTCAGAAAAATGAAATCTTTCTTTATTATAACCTTTGTTCGAGATATTTTCGTTCTAGTTTTGATTTTGATTTCAGGAGCCCGCCTGAAGAACAGAGTGATGAAATTGCAAGTCAGGAGCTCGCCTGAATAATAGGGTGATGAATATTGATAGTCAGGAGCCCGCCTAAAGAACAGGGTGAGGAAGATGAAAGCCAAGCAATAAGGTAAAGAAATCAAAAGTCAAAAAATAGCAAGTCAGGAGCCCGCCCGAAGTATAGGGCAAATAAATGAAAAGTCAAGCAACAAGGTGAAGAAGTTAAAAGTCAAGAAACAAGGTGATGAAATCGAAAGTCAACAAATTGAAAAATAGCAAGTCAGGAGCCCACCTGAAGAATAGGATGAAGAAATTGAAAGGCAAGCTACAAGTTGAAGAAAGTGCAAGTCAGGAGCCCGCCTGAAGAATAGGGTGATGAAACTCAAGTCAAGGAAATCCGCATAGATAAAGTTTTTGTAATTTTATTTATGTTTTAAACTTGTAATTTTCATTTTGATGTAATGACAGAGCCGCGGACCGAAACCTCGATGGGACCTCACTCGACTCTCCAACTCGGTTGTCCTTCTTCCTTTTGTTTCTTTTCTTGAATAATGGTCGGGTCAAAATTTGGTCTCGTTGTCTACTTCTTTTTCTGAAAACACTTCGTGTTTACATTCAAAAGGGGCATGATGTAGACACCTAATTTTTTCCCTACCGAAAACTCAAATTATTTATTTTTACCCTCGTCTTACCATATATCCAACCCCGTGTGATAATCCCTTCATAAAAATATAAAAAATAACAAACTTCCTAATAAAATTTTATCTTGTTTTAACTATCCTAACCACCTCTCCAATTAAAAATCAATACCTCACCCTTCTCCTAACCCACACCACGTGACCCCTTTTTATTTCTTGTCAACAAAGCAAAGAAAAAAGACCTTGGCAATACACTCTCAAGGGGGCCCACACAATTTCCATTTTTTTTAGATTTTTCACTCACACCCAGCAACACTATATAGGCACACTACATCAGGATAAATGATGATAGGCGTATTTACACGCCTAAAGCACCTTAATTTACCCATATTTTAGCTAAGTTTTGAGGACAAAATATATAATTCATGCACTTTTAGTCCTTTTTCCTGTAAGTGAGCTAACAAACGTGATTAGCAAGTTTTCAGGTATAAATGATGCATATTTCAGCATATTATGGATAACTTGACGCCCAAGGAAGCTTCACGAAAGAAGGAAGGGAAAGCTTGGACGCCAAGGACCAAAAGTGACGCATGGAATATCTGTCCCGGGCAAAAACAGTATTTCCAAAGACTTTGGGGATCAGCAGTAACTTATTAGGATTAGGATAATGATGCAGTAACCTAGTAGGACTAGGATAAGTAATGCAGTAGCTTAGTAGGAATAGGATATGGGTGTTATAAATACCCTATTTTGCTGAAGTTTTTATTATTCAAATTCTCATTAATCTTAATACAACTCTTTCAATTAATTACTTTCTCTTCATCTATTCAATTCTTAATTTCCACAACAAGAGAACCTCTATTCTAAAAGGGAATTCACGCCTAACGCCATACCAAACCCTACTACACGTGAGATTTTTATTTTGGTATAATGATAAAGTCTATTGTGATTTCCGTCGCACTCATGAATAGCTAAACTTCTCTGTTGGGGTTATGGAAGCCTTATGAGATACTATCTATTGCTATGAGTTTGTGAGTTCGTGACTCGTATGATTCTTATATCATTATTCTCTTCATCTTAATGCAAATTCTTGTGGTTGCAAACGCATAGAATACGTCAGTATAGCATTAACTTGTTCGAAAGAAAAGTTATATGTCTGGAAAAGAGATAATGTCAAGGTAAGAGGGCACCAACCCCTGTTAAAAAGTTAGTGTCGTAACTGGATTAACCTCTTGGAGAGTTCGTACCGTTAGACATGCTTTAAGCTCAAAAGAGTTAAAGTGAAATAATCCTTGATGGTCGAAAGAGGCCTGGATTTACCATCGAATACAACTCTCTATAAGCACATGCATGTCTGAATTCCGCATAACTTATAGCCAATAGAGACGTATAACTCATAAGGTGGACATAACCCCAACTCTCAATTCTCATTGGTTAAACATCTTACTAAACATTCTTTCTTTTTACTTTGCTATTTTCTGTTTTTACTCTATTATTTTGTTTACATTATTGCACGCTACAAAATCACCCCTTTTACGAGACTTGCACCAAAAGTCTAATAATCTTTGCTTACTTAGTGACCAAGTATTCTCTGTGGGATCGATACCCAACCCAGTTGGGTTCTACATTTGACAACGACCGCTTACACTCTTACGAGAGCTATAGTTTGAGCGTTATCAAATTTTGGCGCCGTTGCCGGGGAATACAGTTGTCAACTAAGTTTGTGATAGTTACTTGACCCTTTGGTCAAAGATTCTCAGATTTTACTTTTAGTTGTTGTTTTTGTTTTATTCAGGTTTGTTTGAGTGCATGCCAAACACTCGAAGTTCAGGTCAACCGTTATTACCTATCAATCCTGAACCACAACTTATTGGCAGAATGGATGCACAACGTGACATTGAAAGAAGGGCTGCTCAATAGGAGCAGGCTAGATTAGATGCACTGGCAGCTGCTCAAGTGCATCAACAGAATATTGATAACCCAGGCCGGGCAACAAATCCTGATGATGAAGACCTGGGTGATGATGAGTTACTAAACCCGAGGCATGCTGATGAGGTGGAGACACCTGCGAACAGAAGAGATCGTCAAGCCAGATTTAGGCCTGAACGCCGAGCTATGCAGATGCCTTTCGATGATGATGATGACGAGCTGGACGGAGCTGGTGCCACAGGAGCTATTATTCCTCCACCCTTGGCACCTGGAGAAAAGTTCAATATCATTAGCACCATGATTCAACTATTGCAGCTCAAGGGATTATTTGGTGGACTAGCAGGCGATGATCCGAATATGCATCTGATCAACTTTATCTCAACATGCAAGTCATTCAACAATCCAGGCGTTGGACAGAATGCAATTCGGCTGCGCTTATTTCCATTGTCTCTGTCTGGGGAGGCAACTCTATGGTTGAATAGGTTGACTCCTGATTCTATTACTAATTGGAGGCAATTGAAAGACGCTTTCCTAGAAAGATTCTTTCCGCCATCCAAGAGAGCGCAGTTGAGAGATGAGATCAGCAATTTTTGACAGCTTCCAACTGAAGCTCTCCACGAAACATGGGAGAGATTCAAGAAGAAGCTTATGAGATGCCCAAACCATCATATGACCAATGTACACTTGATGGAGATATTATACAGATCTTTCAACTCAGTGACTAAGCCAGTGGTTGATAACGCAGCAGGTGGATCATTCATGGACCTCACTTTTATTCAGGCAAGTGATATCCTAGATCGTATGACAAAGCAGAGTAGAGCTTGGCATACCAGGGATTCTGAGGTAGCAAGCTCTACCGTATCTGTTGTCTTGACTGCAGAGCAGAGGCGTAGACAAGAGGAACGTGACCAAGATATAGCTCACATGAAAACGCAGATGGATCTTCTTACCAAGCACTTATTATCAGGGAAGAATCAACCGTCACCAACAACGAAGACTTCCATTGAAGAGCCCCCAGTGCTAGAATCGAAAGAGCTCCCCAATTATCTAAGGTGTTCATGCTTGGGAAGTAGAAATACACTTTCGGTGAGTGTGGCGGATGATTTAAGTGAACAGCACGTAGAGGCTCTCATCTCTGCTCTGAAGAGATACAAGAGAGCTATGGGTTGGACTATTGATGATATAATTGGTATCCCTCCTGGGATATGTATGCACAAGAGTCATATCGAAGAAGATTGCATGCCTACAAGTAAGCATCAACGTCATCTGAATCCATTCAGAAAACGATGCCCCATCTATCTCGATGAAGTCTAAGTAATCGAGATAGCTATGTCGTGCCGCGATAATAAATCAAGCGCATGGTGGGAGGCAACCCATCATTTTTAATTGTTTTATTTTCTTAAGATTTTGTCGAGCCACAACCAAAACTAAGGCGCTTGGTGGGAGGCAACCCATCATTCTAATCATTTTTATTGTTTTTGAGTAAGTGTAGGTGCAAGAGGTATAAAGGAGGAGATTGGTTTCAAATTTTGATTTGGAAGTATTGCATGTTGAAGGTGGTAAGTTAGGAATGAAGAAGCAAAAGGCTATGGGTTAGGCATTACCTATGAAAAAATAGGCAAAGAACAAGGCAAGGCCTATGTAAATCTAGGCCACGAACAAGGCATGGCCTATGCTATGGCCTAAGATCTCGGATTCTAGAGTGCCATAGCATAGGCGCCGCCTATGCTCAACAATGCCATAGCATAGGCGCCGCCTATGCAAAAGCATTTTGTCTCTGAATCTAGTATGCCATGGCATAGGCGCCGCCTATGCCAAGCATAGGCAAAGCATTAGGCGCCGCCTATGGTCACTTTTGGCCTCCAAATCCGATTCTAAATGGGTCAAAACCCGACCCAAGCTTGTCCAATAAATAGAACCTTAGTCTTAGAACAAAAATGCATTGCAAATTCAACCTAAGTGCCGCCTACCTCTCCAAAATGTCTCAAAATTTTTCCTTTTGCTCTTTTACTTTGCAAGAACATCTTCCGAGGCCATCAACCAAGTAAGTACTTCTTTGTTCTTCTTTGATATTTCGTAAGTACTACACTACTACGCCTATAATGAATTGTTAAATCTTGAAGTAGTATTGGTGATTTGAATGTGGTTGATTTGTTGTGATACATCTCGTTGAATGAAAGAATACGTGTGGGTGTTCTTGATTTTGTTCCGACTTGTATTTGATTGTTATACACTGTCATACTTTTGCGGAGTCGACATGGTGAAGTTAATTTCATAATCTTCAAAATTGAATGCTTGAATATTTGAATGACTCGTTCATCGAGATAAAGATCATGATTGAATACAAGCATGAGATGTTGTGATTATTTCTATGCCATAACTTGATACGATCTCTATGTAGTAGTCTTGTTCAAAAAGTGCATTAATCCAAACATGAAAGTATGATCAAGATTATATGAAATAGAGTTGGAAAGGATAGTTAAGACGACATGAAAGTATGACTGTGCTGAACATATTATTGGAACATAACGCCTAAACGTATATCGATGAAGTCTGAGTAATCGACAATGTTCACTTAATTAGTTTGTGCCAACAAATTAAGTGTGGGGTGGTGCCACTACTGTTTTTTTTTGTCGACTGTATCTACCGAGATGAAGCTAACATGACTATCATTTTAATCTCAGGTACAATGGCACCAAAAGCACGCCAAGGAAAAGACAAAGCAACCACCTCACAGAAAGGCCAGAAAAGGGGAAGAAAAGAGCAAGATGAATCCTCCTCACTACAAATACCTCAACGCACTTTTGGATCAAGTGGGTACAATTTGAGGAAACTCTGAGGATGACGACTCTGATGATGATTCCGTCGCAGGGGGAATGACCCCAGACATAGAAGAGGAGTCCGACTAATCAGGTTTTCCGTATTTATTTTCCACTGAGGGAAGTGTGTCCCGTCTAAGTGTGGGGTGCTGGTATTCGTATGTTGTACTTCTTTGCCTACATTTATGGTCATATTTTTTTGTTTGTCGTAGATTTTGATGCATGAAATTGTTCTGATAAGCGGCATGGTGTTATGACCAGAGTTTGTGCTAGAATCATTACTATTGAGACATTTAGGCTCTAAATGTGACTCATTATGTAATAAGTGTGTGGTTTAATTCCTTCATCTGTTGGGTGAAGAGTCTGTACTGCTCCCAATAAAGTCGACCATGTGCCTTGTGTGTGTGAGATGATAGTATATTCTGTGTTTGTGACTGATGCTAGAACTTGCCTGGTGTGTGTGTAAAGCGAAATAAAGAGTGTGAGTTTAGGAGATGATTTAGGAATTTCTTTGACAACCGATACTTGTTTACCTTCGTTTTACCTACCCGTGGACATTATCCTAGTCAACCCCTTTGAGCCTTTAAGCCATTTTCTTTGACAGCCTCATATGTAAGCCTAATCCATTTTTTTCAAGACCATAATTTGATCCAAATTCCTAAGTGCTTTAAGTTGTGAAGTCATGTGACAAAATAAGAGGAAATTGGGTGAGAGTGATGCCTTAGAGTGTATCGGTACTTGAATTTGTTATGAAAAAGAGTGTCTATCATAGAGGTGTGTTATAAAAAAATAAAAAAAAAATAGAAAAACAAAATGATAAATTGTGTTTATGATTAAATAAAAAGATAGTTATGCTTGAATGGCAAAATAGGTGAAAAGGGGTGATATATGAAAGAAAGGTAGCAGGGTTGATTAAAAGAGAGTGTTAATGGCATAATGTGATGTATTAAAGCGCTTAGGAACATAGTCACTATTTCTGGCCAAAATAGTCCTACCCGTCCCTTAGCCTACATTACAACCTGTAAAGACCTATTTGATCCTAAGCTTAACATTCTGATATTAGTAGAGAATTACACTAAGGGCAAGCCTATGGTCATCAGTTGCAACATATGAATTCTTTGTGAGAGTGAGAGCAAGGATAATCTTATACCCATGTTCTGAAAAATGCAATATTTGAGAGTGATTATGGGTAATATCTTATGTGAGACACACATGGTTGATGAGTTTTGGGTAGTCTTGTATGATTCTTTGTGGCTTAACTTGTGGATACGAATTAACCATCATCACGAGTCTATATTAGAGGTTGAATTTTTTCTAGAAGTGATTAGAAAACTACTCTTTGTTAATAATTGTTGTGCCTGTCTTGTTGAATATTTTGTGTTGTTACTGTGAAACCCTAAGTAGATGTTTATATGGACATGATATATTGTTCGAGGACGAACAAAGCTTTAAGTGTGGGGTGTTGATGATAGGCGTATTTACACGCCTAAAGCACCTTAATTTACCCATATTTTAGCTAAGTTTTGAGGACAAAATATATAACTCATGCACTTTTAGTCATTTTTCCTGTAAGTGAGCTAACAAATGAGATTAGCAAGTTTTCAGGTATAAATGATGCAGATTTCAGCATATTATGGATAACTTGACGCCCAAGGAAGCTTCACGAAAGAAGGAAGGGAAAGCTTGGACGCCAAGGACCAAAAGTGACGCATGGAATATCTGTCCCGGGCAAAAACAGCATTTCCAAAGACTTTGGGGATCAGCAGTAACTTATTAGGATTAGGATAATGATGCAGTAACCTAGTAGGACTAGGATAAGTAATGCAGTAGCTTAGTAGGAATAGGATATGGGTGTTATAAATACCCTATTTTGCTGAAGTTTTTATTATTCAAATTCTCATTAATCTTAATACAACTCTTTCAATTAATTACTTTCTCTTCATCTATTCAATTCTTAATTTCCACAACAAGAGAACCGCTATTCTAAAAGGGAATTCACGCCTAACGCCATACCAAACCCTACTACACGTGAGATTTTTATTTTGGTATAATGATAAAGTCTATTGTGATTTCCGTCGCACTCATGAATAGCTAAACTTCTCTGTTGGGGTTATGGAAGCCTTATGAGATACTATCTATTGCTATGAGTTTGTGAGTTCGTGACTCGTATGATGCTTATATCATTATTCTCTTCATCTTAATGCAAATTCTTGTGGTTGCAAATGCATAGAATACGCCAGTATAGCATTAACTTGTTCGAAAGAAAAGTTATATGTCTGGAAAAGAGATAATGTCAAGGTAAGAGGGCACCAACCCCTGTTAAAAAGTTAGTGCCGTAACTGGATTAACCTCTTGGAGAGTTCGTACCGTTAGACACGCTTTAAGCTCAAAAGAGTTAAAGTGAAATAATCCTTGATGGTCGAAAAACGCCTGGATTTACCATCGAATACAACTCTCTATAAGAACATGCATGTCTGAATTCCGCATAACTCATAGCCAATAGAGACGTATATCTCATAAGGTGGACATAACCCCAACTCTCAATTCTCATTGGTTAAACATCTTACTAAACATTCTTTCTTTTTACTTTGCTATTTTCTGTTTTTACTCTATTATTTTGTTTACATTATTGCACGCTACAAAATCACCCCTTTTACGAGACTTGCACCAAAAGTCTAATAATCTTTGCTTACTTAGTGACCAAGTATTCTCTGTGGGATCAATACCCAACCCAGTTGGGTTCTATATTTGACAACGACCGCTTACACTCTTACGAGAGCTGTAGTTTGAGCGTTATCAATAAAGGAGGAGATCATCCATCATTGAGAAAAGAAAAGAAAATCTCACAAAAAGGAAAAGACTATTTTTCTCTTCGTTTCTTTTGGTTCGCAAGACACGCACGCAGATACATGCAAAATCGTGCACACACAAAAATAATGAAGAAACAATAAAAAAAATGGAGAGATTGAAGCGAGTTTAAGGAAGATATAATCATCTTCTCGAGATTTACCGGCGACGGAACCCGTTTTCAGTCGTCAGTTGATCGCACCAGTATTAAAATCTCCAAAACCTCTTATTTTCCTCCGATATCTGAATGAGATCTGGCCGGATTTCGGTTACTTCGGTTGATTTTGTCGCCGTCAGCTTACCGGAGCTCAGGTCCTTTGGTTTTTCAACTCTTCCGGCGATCTATTCAAGCTTTCTGGCAAAACCTCTCGCCGGAATTCACTCCGATTCGACGATTTTTGGTCAAGTCAGTCCCGAAATCCTCAAATTTCTCACTTTCCGGTGATTCATAGTTTCGAGTGTCCAACTTATCGATATCGAGCTGGGATTTCGTCGTGGTTGAGGTTTTCTAGTCGGGCTTTCCAACTCGGATTTCCTAAATTTTTATTATCAACGAAATTCGATTATCGGAAGGTCCATCTCTACAACTCGTGTTCCTATTTTATTTTAATTTGGTATATTGATGTTGTGATTATGTGTGGCGTTATTATGTTTGTTGGTTTTTTTTGTTGATGTTGATCATGACGTTTGTTGATTCGGTCATGTTTGAGGGATGAGTTTGACCATATGTTAATTGTTAATTGATAAAAATAAAGTTCGGGGCGGGAATAGAGAAATCGGTAAAAGTTGATTGTACGTTAATTTGGGTTGGTAGTCTTTTGTTTAATTCGGAATAAGCATGAATGCGGATCAGAACGTGATAGAATTATGACGTGTGGAAATGGATAGGCAAACATAGTTTAGGGTAAGAAAATTTAGGATTAAGTTTCGTTGAATGTTTGAATATGGAATGCTGATTGAATATCTTCTGGTTTATCGTACTTGATTCAATTGTATCATTTGGCCGGGGAATGCCCCAAAGTACTTGTATTATTTTATCCGGGGAATGCCCCGAAGTATTTTGTACTCGGAGGATGTCTGTGATGAAGGCCCGAGGCATTGGGTAAAGCATAGGAGCGTAGTTAGGATTAGTATAGGTTAGATAAGATTTATTTACGCATTTTTTTTACTGTATAATTGAACTGAACACTATATTTTTGGGGTTTTTTTTGGTTTGTGTCCGTTTACTTGATTGGTTTGTATGTTTTTGTGTGGTTTATACACTCTTAGTGTGGAATTAGCCGATATGCTCCACCAAGCGACCGTGGTCGAACCACGGGATCGAGGGGTGCCTAACACCTTTCCCTCGGTCAACAGAATTCCTTAACCGGAATCTCTGTTTGCGGATCAGTTTAAAAGAGTCAAAAACAGTTTTGAAAAAGGATTCCCAAAGGTGATTTGGCACACCCAATTATGTCAAGTGGCGACTCTGAGTTTAAAAGTAAATAATCCTTTTCGAAACAAATTCTCATCTTTTTTCATTTAATAATAAAAACCCTTTCAAAACCTAAAAACTAATCTTTTGTCGAAAAAGGGGGTGTGACAGGTATATCAGTAAGCATTGGCTCATCTAAAATTTGATCAAATCTGAATTAAAATCATAAAATAATGGTTTAGCTTGTGATTCAAGAAAAAAAGAATTGAAAGGAAAAACATGTTCTTTAAATATGACATCTCTAGAGATAAAAGAAGTGTTTACTCTTTAAGTCATAGAGTACATAACCCTTAGTGACTTCTTTGTATCATATGTGAACAACCTCAACTAATCTTGGATCCAATTTGTGTGAAGAGAAGGTAATCTTTTTGCAAAGCATAGACATTTTAGTGTCCTAAAGTGGTCCAAGAGCCTAGTTTTTACCATGAACCACCTCATGTGGTTTCTTACCAGCTAACAGAGTAGAAGGAAGTCCATTGATCAAATATACAACTCCTAATATATAATGCCCTCAAAAACTCAATGGAATGAAACCTTCAAACCTGATGGCTCTGTCTATCTCAAGTATGTATCGATATTTTTTTTCTCAAATACCTCACTTTATTAGGGTGTATACACACATGGTCTTTAATGTAAAATACCATGTGATTGAATCAATTCAAGTATCATTAACAAATTCACTTTGAGCTGCTTTATTGAACCGAGTGTTGATTATAATAAGAAAATATTTCAAAACAACTACAAAATCACTATTAATCTTCAACGTAAATCTATGTCATCTTAGAGAATTCATCTGCCATGGTAAGAAAAAATCTATTCCCTTCTACAGTATCTACTTTGAAAGGCCCCCAAACATCACCTTGCATTGATCTTCCTTCAAATTCAAGAGTTGTTTCAAGACTCCAATTGGTGTATCTCTCATTCTTCTCCGCCATAACTTAACTTCTTCAATTGACTTTCCTATATACAACCTATCATTTTATGATAAGAACTTCTAGGAGAAACTTTTACAGGAAAGAGATAAAGTCTACTTAATTTTTTTACCAATTTTCTTCATCTTTCCACTGATAATGTACTGAAATATGCAAAATTAAGGATGAAATGCAACTGAATAGTGCAATTTTCTGATTATCTTTGATACTGACATCAAGTTGTACTGAAATTTTGGTATATATAACACATTCTAAAGAATTTCTCCATTTAGTAGATTACATGATTCTATATGTGCTACATGATTCACTTTTTCATTAGATAAATGAACTTTTTGCGAACTAGGCTCTTCAACAACTTTTCTATCCTCATTCAACAAATTCAAATTTGATATCATGTGATTTGTTGCACCGCTATTCGCTATTCATTTCTTAAATTTTTTTTTGAGTCAAAAAGAAATGAGATATACCTGCCATGTGTGTTGCTCTTTCTACAACATTTTCTTTATTTAGAGTCTTTATAATCTGGCTAACTTGATCTGAAGTAAATTAAAGGGGTAGTGTGAAGTATAGTCCTGCACTTGAAGGTATACTTGCACGTTGATTAATAAAAGAATAAGGATCATTCTTTATTCCATTGCTTTCTACTTTATCTATTCTCTTATAATTTCTTGCATTAATGTTTTCAAATCTTTGATTCTCATGGTTCTGGTTTCTGCTATATTCTATAGTGGCATTGTGAGTATTTTACTCTGGTGAATATCTTATTACTATGTTATAATCTTAATCTTTCAGTAGACAAGTGATTTTTGATCCTTCCCAATTTTTAACCTATTTTTTCAGCATTAAATATTTATATTTTTTGTCCGATATTTATTTTATTTCTTATTTCAATTTGTATAAGTTTAGTTGAAAATATATAAATAAATAAAATTACACTTTTGAAATATTTTTATTTTTTTATTTGTATTTTTATTTTTCTCTTTTAAAATAATGCGAAAATTCAAAAAAAAAATATTTTTTTTCTTTCTTCCTTTTAATTTTAATAAAATAGGCTAGTAGTTTTATTATTCTCTTAATTATATTTATTTTAAATTATTATAAATTTTTATTATATTTTCTTAAATATAAAAATTAGTAAATATTATTATTATTATTATTATTATTTATTCTAATTTTTTTTTAAAAAAGGATAATAATTAATTTAAAATTTGAATTCTAAACTACCTAAACTACTCCCACAAAATCTCCCTATTTAAGACTCTCCCCACCCCCAGAACGGACGATCTAGACAATCAGGATAGAAGCCAGAAGAAAAAAAAAAAGATCAGAAAAAGAGAATGAAAACACACAGACAGAAAGAAAACCAAAGAAAATAACATTTGGAAGGAAAAAGAAAAAGAAAATAATAAAGAAGAGAAACGGAAAAGGAGAAAAAAAAAGGGAAAGAGTGACGATTTCGGTTTTCGGTTTTCGGTTCGAGTTTCTGGTTCAACATAAAAGCTTCTCTATTGATTTAGTTCGTCATACAGGTTCTAATTCAATCCCTATAATATTAGTTTTTTGTAAGTTTCGTAATGAATCGAAGCATGATCAAATATTTAAATAATTATATTTCATGTTGTATTTAGTATGAGAGTTTGTGATTTATATGAAATTTGTGCTCTACGTCTTTGTTTGTAATTTTGCTTTTGAAACGATGTTAATCAAATTCTTCTTAAATATTAGATGATATAATTTCTTAAATTTAATACTACTAATAATGTTAAAGATGTAAAGTTTCGTTTAGTTTATATGCAATTAGGATGTAGTTATGATAAACCATGATATGTGATCCTTGTCTCCATGCATAAAAGCTTTAAAAATAACACATACACACGCACAAGCAACACTCTACTGTATATATATATATGTTATGCATGCATGTAAGACAGAAAGTAGTTAATTACTAAAAAGTAAAAAAAAAATAACACACACGCACACAAGAAGCAGAAGAGAGGAAAATATGTATATATAGAGAGAAATAATCTCGTTTTCGCCTGTTTTTCTTAATTTAATTTAATATAGTTACTAAGGCATTAAATTTCTTATTTGATTCTTGTTTGAATTTTATTCATATTATATTAAACTTTTTTTTTTCATAATTTTTGCTTCGTTGAATTTTGGTTATACCTTACGTGATTCTCAATTAATTATTAATGTGGGATAAAACAAGTTTGTTGCGAAATTATTCAAGACATATTGTAAAAGAAAAAAAAAATTGTTAGGGAGTGTGGAGAGTTAGGAATAATTCAGAATTCATTGTAAATAAAGAGTAAAAAAAATAAAAATAAATTAGGTAAAATGATCTCAAATTTTCAAGAAATGAAGTAAATGTTTTTTTAATGTTAGATAAGTTTTAGGCACGTTTAATATATATTCGTCTCGAATAAGAATGCGGCGAACGCATCTTTCTGAGACGTTTAAAATAATTCGAGGATGCAATATTGCACTTCGGCAAAGATCGTCTTAAAATTAATTTCCACTAGTTTAATATAAGGTATATAGACAAATTTTAGATATTAAAAATGTGCGAACTTAGGCCCAAACATAATTTATTAAAATAGTTTAAGTCAAGATAAGTCAATAAAGCGACCGTGCTAGAACCACGGGACTCGAGGGGTGCCTCACAAGAAAATGTGTTTCTTCATATCTCTAGCTTCAAGAACTACGCACACCTAATTCTCATTTTATTGAGATACGTAGGCAGTCCTCAATGGATTTGGTGATCTTTTAAAAAATGGTTGTCTTTCCTTTTAAACTAAAAAAAAAAAAAGTTGTTTTCAAAAATGAGAAATATATTATTTAATAAATAAATAAATTTCTCATTATTAAAAAAAAAAAGGAATTATTTCTTTGTATCTTCAATTTTCAAGAACTACGCACACCTGATTCTAATTTTTATTGAGATACGTAGGCAGTCCTTAATGAATTCGGTGATCTTTTAAAAAATAGTTGTCTTTCCTTTTAAACTAAAAAAAAAAAATATTTTCAAAAATAAAAAATATATATTATTTAATAAATAAATAAATTTCTCATTATTCAAAAAAAAAAAAAAAAAAAAAGGTATATTTCTTTGTATATCCAATTTTCGAGAACTACGCACACCTGATTCTTATCTTAGTCAGATACGTAGACATCCCTCATAGGGTTCGGTGATCTTTTCAAAAAGAAGATAAAAGAAAAAGAGTTTTTGAAAAAATATTGCATTCTGACGCCTTTGTTATTTCTTATACAGTTAGTTTAAGGTGGTTGGTTTGTGATATTTTGGCTGGTCCTCCACATCACACCAAATCTACAGAAGGTTTAGCTGTGTCCAACAAGAATATAGAGAATGACCTCATGGATCAAACAAAGAGTCAGGAAAATGAGAGTTTACAGGAAGAGAATTTGAGACTAAGGCAACAAATGATGGAAATGTATCAAGATTGGGCCAGTGGGCATCCTCCTCCTCCGTTCCCTACTATTAAAGATTGTGGCATGTCTTCAAGTGTCAAATGGGGCATGTCTTCAAGTATCAACCTTCTTCAAAGCTTTGAGATATCAAAATTTAAGGAACATGATGGACATGAAAATTCTGTGAAGCATTTGGGACGATACTGCAATCGATCAAGAGAAATTGAAGGAAAGAAGAAGGAAAACACATTTATTGTCATGCCATGGACAAAGCGGAGTTTGAGATATCCAACCCACCAATACTGTCAGCTTCAATCCCAAGCTTACATATTAGATCCACACAACCACATGCAACAAGGTTCCTTTCTCTAAAATCCAAGAAATCTCATTCCACTTCCTCAATATCCTTTGAACAATACACAGTCGTATGCTCATCCATATTCCTATCCACAATGGCGTTCCCCGGTCCCTCAACGTCGTCCTCGACCCTCATAAATTTACCAAGAAACCTCTAAATTCAAGTTTCATCCGAGGCCAGAGTTTGCAATAAGGAGGAAGGCAAATGATAATTTCACGCCAATTGGGGAGTCCTATACCAGTTTGTTCCAGACATTGAGACAATGGGGCATGATTACTCCCATCCCTGGGTATATTTCCGATCCACATTCAAAATATTTTGATCTTAATGTACGATGTGCTTATCATTCTAATATATAAGGTCACAGTGTTGAAGATTGTCGTATTTTAAAAAGAGAAATTGAGAAAATGATTCAAGAAAAATTAATTGTGGTGCAAAACGTTGGCACCTCAACCGCCCCACAGAGTTTTTCATCAGCACGTGGTACTACACAATATGTGGAAAATAATGAGTCAAGTATGGAAACCCAGAAATTATTTGTTGAAGGGAATGTGTCTGATCGTGGTGGAAGCTCTAGTCATGTTGATATGCAAATCAGTGGCTAAGTTGTCAGGCTGAGCAATTGAGAAGTCACCCCTCTCCCTACTAAGAAGAGGTCTAGTAGTTTGTTTTGTTTTCTTTTCTGTTACCCGAATTATTTTAGGGTTGTAGTTTAGGACCTATCTTGTCTGATTTTCTTATCGTTTTTGTTCAAACCCTTCTATCTTTCTGTCAACAAAATGTGTGTCCCTTTTATTTTTATTTCTCAATATATATTGTCTTTCTTTTTTTCTTCAAAGAGCTCTTTCTATGGTGATTCTGGTAATAAGATAAGCATGTTGAATTTTCAGCCAGATCTTAAAACTCAATCTAATGTTGAAACATTTGATCAAGAACCTAGAGTTGAAAAGAAATGTAAGAAAAATAAGTAAAGTGTTGAGATGGTTTGAGGACCTAGTTACATCCTCACTTGAATGTTTTGAGACAATCACTTTGCGAATAAAAAATGACTTGATCTTCAATGAGGAGGTTCAACTCAAGCATTTTTGAATGAGATCAACCAGAGGATATATAGTTTCTATTGTCAGAAGAAGCAAACGGAAGTTAGCTAAAAAAAAAGAGTCATCTGTTGTGAGGAAAGTACAATACAAGTAGACTTGTATGGTTTACAAGTTTAAAACAAGTGACACACGTGCATGTTCTTAGTCACGGTCAATATTGAAAAGATGCGTATGATCTTTATGTTTCATTCCTAGATTGCATGTTATGTACTTGCATTTTTAAGGATTGAAATGATGAAGGCATTTCATTCTGCTACCCAAATGTTAAGGCATCCTTTGTTATCCCTTTTGAGCTTTTGTTTTATTTCTTTTATATCTCTCTTTTGGAATCAAAATAGAGTCTGCAAAAAGAAATTCAAAAAAAAAGTGTAAAAAAAAAATAAAGTCAGAAAAGAAGGTGTCAAGAAAAAATGGAGTCGAAAAAAATCTCTCTCTCTCTCTAAAAAAAAGAAGAAAAAGAGAGAAAAGTCAAGAAAAAAAATCAAGCAAAAGAACAAGATTTCTGAACTACGTTTGACTTGATTCTTGCTATGACAAGATACGTAGGCAGCCCTACTCTGGGTTCGATCCAACCAAAAGAAAATTCAAATTACCCAAAATAAAATGAAACTGGGGCAAAAGTTTATTTCCTTAAAAAGAGTCGATTTCAAAAGTTGTATGTTTCACTCAATATTATGTAAATTTTTTAGCCACATGTCTCTCTTTCTTTCTAACCTTTTCCAAAAGTCAAGTTACAACCAAAGAAAGACCTTCAGATCGATCTTTAAAAATGTCAAGGCTAAACATGTTATGGGTGCATGATGTTTCGTATATTGGGCATTAATTTAAAAAAATGAATGAAAAAAAATGAATGAGTGAAAATGAGAGAGTCTGATTGGTGAAAACCCTTTTGGGCAGCACCATAAGACGATAGTGAGCTGAGAAAGAAATGAAAATGAGATAGGCGTTGACAAAAACCCATTGAGGTGCCACTAGCAGAAGGAGGATTGTGATCTAGAGGAAGCATATTCAAGATTGATTTCATTTCAAACTCAATAAGTGAACAAGAGTTGTAATTATTAGTATGGGTAGATCAGGTTGTTTAATTCAAAATGCATGTCATGATTGCTTAATTGGCTACCACAACCAAATAAGTTTTCTTCTGTTGTTTAAAAAAAATGCCTATTGTTTTTCCCTTTTCTTTTTATTTTTCTATTTTTGACTTTTGGTATCTTTGTCATCAAATAAAAATTACTGTCATTTTTCTCATGTCTTTGAGTCGAGTCCATGTCATAACAAGTGAGAAAAGATTTCAAAAATGGCTACCAGTTTCTTCAATTTCATAAAGCAAGACAAAAAGCCAACACATAAAAGTGACATGATTGTGAGCCGAAATAAGGCATGCAGAAAGTTTTGTCAACAAACGAGTCTGGAAACTCATGAAAATACTAAGGTTCAAAGGGTTTATTTGAGAAGCATGGCAAAGAAGAGATACTGTGTTTGTTTCAAAGTCACTTCTGATAATAAGAGTTTGGGTCAATGATGCAGCAAGTCGGTGATGGATGATAATGGTTGGAAGCAAGGTTAAATATGACGAGGGAAAGAGTGATTGCCACGAAAGCTAGAGCCACAAACCTGCCACCATGTTTTTGAACTCACAAAATTTTCTTTGATGAAACAGGAAATATGTTGCTTTCAAATCAAGAACTGTAGAGTATAAATATCAAGGGTTGCAATGCCTCATTTCCACAGATGCAGGAAGCAATGTTGTTACACAGGTTTGATAATCAAACTATGGTAAAAATTCAATCCCTAGGAGACGCATTTCCTAATCTGGATAATTCAAGTTTCATTTGTTAGGTGAAGCACTTCCTAACTTGAACCATCACTCCTATAAGATGAACCTTTTAGTCGAGTCACTCCCCTTGATTCCTATAAGACGAACCTTTTAGTTGAGTCACTTCCCGTGATTCCTATAAGACGTACCTTTTAGTCGAGTCATCCCCCTTGATTCCTATAAGACGTACTTTTTAGTCGAGTCATCCCCCTTGATTCCTATAAGACGTACCTTTTAGTCGAGTCATCCCCCTTGATTCCTATAAGACGTACCTTTTAGTCGAGTCATCCCCCTTGATTCCTATAAGATGTACCTTATAGTCGAGTCATCCCCCTTGATTCCTATAAGACGTACCTTATAGTCGAGTCATCCTCTTGATTCCTATAAGACGTACGTTTTAGTCGAGTCATCCCTTGATTCCTATAAGACGTACCTTTTAGTCGAGTCATCCCCTTGATTCCTATAAGACGTACCTTTTAGTCGAGTCATTTACTAAGTATAAACTGGGGCAAAAATTTTGTTCATGTTCATTGAATTTTATTTTCTGCTCAGGACCCTCCTGAAGAATGGGATATTATTTTTCTATTACACCTTTTATTTTGAGTTCAGGAACATGTTTGGAAAATCAGAAAAAGTAAGTCCAGGAGCCCGCCTGAAGAATAGGGTGAAGAAAAAGGAAGTCCAGGAGCCCGCCTGAAGAGTAGGGTGAAGGAATTGTAAGTCCAGGAGCCCACCTGAAGAGTAGAGTGAAGAAAAAAATAAAGTTTAGGAGCCTGCCTAAAGAACAGGGTGAAGAAATTATAAGTCTAGGAGCCCACCTGAAGAATAGGGTGAAGAAAAAAAAAAGTTTAGGAACCCGCCTAAAGAACAGGGTGAAGAAATTGTAAGTCTAGGAGCCCGCCTAAAGAAAAGGGTAAAACAGGGTGAAGAAATTATAAGTCCAGGAGGCCGTCTGAAGAATGAGGTGAAGAAAAAAGAAAGTCTAGGAGCCCGCCTAAAGAACGGGGTGAAGAAATTGTAAGTCTAGGAGCCCGCCTAAAGAACAGGGTGAAGAAAACAGAAAGTCTAGGAGCCCGCCTAAAGAACAGGGTGAAGAAATTGTAAGTCCAGGAGCCCGCCTAAAGAACAGGGTAAAGAAAAAAGAAATTCTAGGAGCCCGCCTGAAGAACAGGGTGAAGAAATTGTAAGTCCAGGAGCCCGCCTGAAGAACAGGGTGAAGAAAAAAGAAAGTCTAGGAGCCCGCCTAAAGAACAGGGTGAAGAAATTATAAGTCCAGGAGCCCTCCTAAAGAACAGGGTGGAGAAAAAAGAAAGTTCAGGAGTCTGCCTAAAGAACAGGGTGAAAAAAAAATACAGGAGCCGGCCTAAAGAACAAGGTGAAGAAAATCAAGTTCAGAAGTCCGTCTGAAGAACAGGGTGAAGGAAAAGCAAGCCATGATCCAGCCTGAAGAATCAGGTGAATTTTCAAGTCCAAGCCAGAAGAAAGTTCGAAGAATAAATCAATTATCAAGTTCCTCTCTAACGCCAAAAGCCAACGAGAAGGAACATTTCGTGTTTCAAGTTCAACTCAGAATAACGACTATCTCATCATTTTAGAAGTCATGAAGATTCAAGTCAAGATTCCAGAAAAACAGCATAGATAGGATCTTTCACTTGTATCTTTATTTTATTTTTTGTTATTCATTTCAATGTAAAAGCAAAAAGTCGAAAATCGGAAACTCGAACGGCATCTCACTCGACGTCTAACTCATTCTCTTACCATGTTACCTTTGAACTACATATGACCTGATTCTCTTATAACTCGGGATATGTAGGCGGTCCAAAACCAAGACTCGGTCACATCTTTTATTTTATTATATCTTATTTTATCTTCACTTTTTGAATAATCGGAGGGTCAAAAATTATTTCTTTGTCTACTTCTTTATACGAAAACTCTTCGAGATTTCACACAAAAAGGGGCAAATGTAGACAAGTGATTTTTGACCCTCCCCAAGTTTTAACCTATTTTTTCAGCATTAAATATTTATATTTTTGGTCCGATATTTATTTTATTTCATTTCTTATTTCAATTTTTGTAAGTTAAGTTGAAAATATATAAATAAATAAAATTATATTTTTGAAATATTTTTATTTTTTTATTTGTAGTTGTATTTTTCTCTTTTAAAATAATGCAAAAATTCAAAAAAAAATATTTTCTTTTCTTTCTTCCTTTTAATTTTAATAAAATAGGCTAGTAGTTTTATTATTCTCTTAATTATATTTATTTTAAATTCTTTTAAATTTTTATTATATTTTCTTAAATATAAAATTAGTAATTATTATTATTATTATTATTATTATTAATATTTACTCTATTTATTTAAAAAGAAAAAAAAGGATAATAATCAATTTAAAATTTGAATCCTAAACAACCTAAACTACTCCCCCCAAAATCTCCCTATTTAACACTCTCTCCACCCCCAGAACGGACGATCTAGACTATCAGGATAGAAGCCAGAAGAAAAAAAAAAGATCAGAAAAAAAGAATGAAAACACACGGATAGAAAGAAAACCAAAGAAAATAACATTTGGAAGGAAAAAGAAAAAGAAAATAATAAAGAAGAGAAATGGAAAAGGAAAACAAAAAAAAAAGGGGAAAGAGTGACGAGTTCGGGTTTCGGTTCGAGTTTCTGGTTCAACATAAAAGCTTCTCTATTGATTTAGTTCGTCATACAGGTTCTAATTCAATTCCTATAATATTATTTTTTTTTTGTAAGTTTCGTAATGAATCGAAGCATGATCAAATATTTAAATAATTATATTTCGTGTCGTATTTAATATGAGAGTTTGTGATTTATGTGAAATTTGTGCTCTACGTCCTTGTTTGTAATTTTGCTTTTGAAACGATGTTAATCAAATTCTTCTTGAATATTAGATGATATAATTTCTTAAAGTTAATACTACTAATAATGTTAAAGATGTAAAGTTTCGTTTAATTTATATGCAATTAGGGTGTAGTTATGATAAATCATAATATGTGATCCTTGTCTCCATGCATAAAAACTTTAAAAATAACACATACACACACATGCAATACTCTACTGCATATATATGTTATGCATGCATGTAAGACAGAAAGTAGTTAATTACTAAAAAGGTAAAAAAAAAAAAAAAATACACACGCACACAAGAAACAGAAGAGAGGAAAATATGTATATACAGAGAGAAATATGAAATATTGTTGGGTTTTGTTTTCTTTCAGAATGAAAATTATTAAACCACTAATGAATCTCGTTTTCGCCTATTTTTCTTAATTCAATTTAATATAGTTACTAAGACATTAAATTTCTTATTTGATTCTTGTTTGAATTTTATTCATATTATATTAAACTTTTTTTTTCGTAATTTTTGCTTCGTTGAATTTTGGTTATACCTTACGTGATTCTCAATTAATTATTAATGTGGTATAAAACAAGTTTGTTGCGAAATTATTCAAGACATATTATAAGCGGAAAAAAAATTGTTAGGGAGTGAGGAGAGTTAGGAATAATTCAGAATTCGTTGTAAATAAAGAGTAAAAAGAATAAAAAATAAATTAGGTAAAATGATCTCAAATTTTCAAGAAATGAAGTAAAAGCTTTTTTAATGTCAAATAAGTTTTATGCATGTTTAATATATATTCGTCTCGAATAAGAATGCGGCGAACGCATCTTTCTGAGACGTTTAAAATAATTCGAGGATGCAATATTGCACTTCGACAAAGATCGTCTTAAAATTAATTTCCACTAGTTTAATATAAGGTATATAGACAAATTTTAGATATTAAAAATGTGTGAACTTAGGCCCAAACATAATTTATCAAAATAGTTTAAGTCAAGATAAGTCAATAAAGCGACCGTGCTAGAATCACGGGACTCGAGGGGTGCCTCACACCTTCCCCTCGGTCAATAGAATTCTTTACCCGATCTTCTGTTTTCGCAGACCAAACAAGAGTCATTTCCATTTGACTAGGGATTCAAAAAGGTAACTTGGAACACCATAACTCAATTTCAAGTGACGATTCTAAAAAATGATAAAAAATAATCTCTATTCAATACTGTCACTTTAATTGGAAAAATCCTTCGACTCGAAACCTCGGGCGAAAAAGGTGTGTGACACTTGATATATCCTTTTAAGTTATAATTATCACAAATCTGATCCAATTCTTTTTTCTTTCATAATTTTTCTGAAAATTACCTCTTCCATAAACATTACCTCTTTCTTGAAAATTTCCGCTGCCTTGGTAATATCCTCTTCTTTTATAATTTCCTCTTCTTTGATAAGGACCGTTTTTAATCTTCCAACAATGTTGAGATCTCTGTATCTGCTGACATCGCTGACGTTATTCTCTGGCTTTGTCTGTTAATTACCCGTGAATATGCTTTATTCAATTTCAGGTTTGCTCATATAAGATCGTTTAATACTATTATAAATTGCATCATTTTCAATCTACTCAGATGTTCTACAAATTCAATTATTTCCTCACATGTATAACTAGGTGCAGGGATTAAACAATCAAATTCATCTAAAAAACTTCTCAAATTCAAATAATACTCAGATATAAATTTTATACCTTGTGTCATAGTGGTTATTTCCTTGCGCAACTGATAAACTCTCGATCCATTTGTTTTATCAAATTGATCCTTCAAATTTGCTCATAAATCAGCTGTTGTTTAGCATACACTATTCCACTATGTAAATTTTTCAAAATTGATCCCATAATCCGATTTAGAACTATTGCATTGCATCTTTTCAAAAAAAATTATTCGTTGGATGATTTAATTTTTTGCATGTACTATCGGTGAACACGAATTTGTTCTTCCTTAAAATCATCATTTTCAAAAATCTACTGTACGTAACATAGTTCTCTAATCCGATAAACTAAATTGAAACTATAGGTGCTCCTAAAATATCCGATGAATGAATTAAAAAAATGAATGATTATTATCAATTTTGTCTGTCGCTATTAGAGCTTCTTCGAGCTAAACAATCTCACCTTTGAGCTAAAGCAATTTTGCTACCGATGTTAATCAACCAGACTCTGATATCATATTAAAGTCTGAGGAGCGAAAGGATAACGAACAATTGCCGAGGAAGAAATTCCATCAGCATAAATGAATCAATTGTACATGGCTTCACTATTTTATATACTACTACAATCGGCTATGTTATTCTAATCATTTATCCACTAATCACAATGAATTAACTAACTTCCTAATGATGTAACTAATTTCTAAGCTAACAGTGAAATCTGTCTTAACTAATTGTCCACTTTTACTATATATTACAACACTAGCCACTGTTGCATTACTTAACCACAATCATTATTCTCAACATAAATTTTATTATTCGCATGTCTCTTTTTTCTTCAAGCACAATACTACATGGCTAAGTTTAGACATTAATTTATTAATTACATTCAATTTTTTTTTTAAAAAAAATCAGAATATATAATTTTCGTTTTAAAATAGTTGTTATATTTCATTTTTTAAGAGTCAAACTATATAAACTTTCTTCAACATTTTAGCATATATTATATCATCATACTGATATGAGATGAATTATAAATTATAATAGTTATTATATAGTTAATAAATATATATATTATATTGTCAAAATATTAAATTAATTCAATTCAATTTAACTTTAAATTAATTAAATTAACTCTCAAAAAATGAAGCATGATAATTATAAAGAAAACGGAGGAAATATAATTTAATGCAAATACTTTATTCGTAAATACTTTTGTTCACCAAATAATTAGAGAATATGATTTAGCATGCCTTGCATGATTTTATTAAATATTAATTTAGTACGTGTGTTGCGCATGTATTTTTCATCAATATAAAAGGTGAAAACTTTTCTCTTAGACCATAGTACTTGTTAATCTATAGATTATCACTTCTTATAATGTTTAATCATATGAAATAAAATTAATTTCATCATTAGTTATCATCATCATACAAACAAAAAGTCTATACCTTTTAAATGGAGAAAACACTAAGAAGAGATCAAAATTTTCATTTTCAAAAAAGAAACAAATTCAAGCGAAAAACGAATGCATTTAAAATTCAAAAATAATTATATATGATATAAATACCAAATAATATTCACAAAATGTTTTAAATATATATATATATATATATATATATATCAGTGACTATAATTATACCTTGCCTAAAAATTTTCAGAACAGTCCAATGGTGAACTTGCCTGTTAGACTTACATTTATGGATTACATCTTCTCCTTATCTCTAAATATTGCAGCATCTAATCAGGCCACTGAATATTTAAGACATGTAGAAATTAAAATTTACGTGTATGCACCACATCATTATGATGCAGTGTTAGCTTGCTCATCTGTGAATCACATGAAAGGATGAAACGTATCAGCACAGATCATCAGTACTAATTAAATATCTATGATATTTAATTAATCTAGGAATAATATATATTACAAATCGTCTTCGAAAATCTGTACATTAACACTGTCAAACTCCATAACCGTTTTCAATTCAATCTTTTTCAATTCTTGACACTCAAAGTCAGTTTAAGTATTTCCACAACACAAATTATTTGAATTAATCAGATACTTGTGATACTAATCTGGATATCTAGATATTTTTTGAAAAGATCAATTCAAAGAAATGGCCAGAGATTGCATAATTCTTATCTGATCAGATGATGTTGGAGAACGATCACTTACGAGAAATTTGTGATGAACTTTGAAACGATCACTTCACAGTCCTATTTTTTGAAACCTTTAAAAGTAACTACACAAAGATGTTTCTTAAGCAAGTAATATGAGATGTTGAAACTACTTAAGAGACATTAAACTGGTTCATGTGCAATTACAATTTCATGAAACAGATTGTAATAGATATTAATTTTTGTGCTGACTTATCTTTGAAATTTGTCTAAGACAATTCTATAAAAACTTCTCCTTATAAGTTTTAAACCATGATTCTTCATTATCAATAAAGTACGCTTCAAACCTAATGTAGCTTCTGCGTATTGTGATAAATAGAATAACTTTTGTAAATTAGTCATTATCCTCGACTTTTTTTTAAATTTGTTTCTTCACTTGCTTTGAAGCTTATTTGCAGAATTTTCAATTAAAAAGTCAAGTAAAATTTAGAGTTAAAGTAGTATATATATAGTTAAAATTTCTAACTATAAGGCCTAATGCACTGCATCTAGTTATAATGTCTACTAAAGTATATAATTGTTCTTCTAAAATTGAAGTGCGTCAATTCTCCTCCTAATTCTGTTTCTGGCTTTGTCATTAGTTTTATATATTAGTGTGATGCTTTAATTTGATTTTGTTGTGATGTACGGAGTATTTTATATTCTGAAAACGTCACTACACATATTGTATTGTTTGCTCTTGTTTTTGTAATAATAATAACTTATTCTAGATCAATTAAACATTGATTCAAACAGCCATAAAAATGCAGAAGGATCTCATCATTTAATCTATTCACATAGACATTAGTCATTTAAGTTAAATAATAGAAAAAATAAATTTTTTCATTCAACATTGTTATATTTTTAAGCTTGATTTCACAATATATAATGAGCACTATTTAGAGAAACACACAACACTAAAATCATTCATAGTACAAAAATGGGATAGCAAATTAAAATGAGAATATTAACGGTTAAAATCAAAGTTGTGTTCCTATTCTCCTTTAAGAAACTTTTACTAAAAGAAACTCTGTATGCCTTCGAAATTGTGCAGCCATCGTATTCCATCTAAAATAAATTTAAATATTAAACTTCATTGCATTTATAATCATTATTAAAGTCAAAAGTAGGAATCAACTTCTTTTCAGAAAATTATGTTTCTTTTAACAGTCTCCTTGAAAAAAAATCTTCATAAGATAGATCATTTTTCAATACTTCTGTCGACATAATTTTAAATTTGACACATACAAAAAAAAATCAGGCACTTCAAATTTTATGACTATTTACTTGATGAAATGCACAAAATATAAAGACAGAATTTAATAAATTATTTATTTTTATCTTTGACTTTCCTTCAAATGAAGCACCTGAAATAAAGTCCACTAGTGTTGGCGGATCATCAAAAGAATTATCCGTTATATAAGGCTGTCTAGTTCTAAAATGACAATTTAATCAATTAGAAGATATCTCACAATGTAAGCTTCATTTATCCTATTTAATATCTCAAGTGCTTCAACAATCTCTCAAGAAATCTAGAACAAAATCACTTATCAAATTTCATAATTAGGGAGAAAGTTACCACATCAAGGAGAATATCAAAGAATCTTAATAGTAAAGGTTAATTCCTTTTTGAAATTATATTATTCACAAAGCAGTTAATATAACCGATAAATCGAAGAACATAAATAAAATAAGAAAGTATAAAGATCTCAAATTAAGTAAGATTTAATAAGAAAAAATAAAATAGTTTTAAGTCTGTAATATAGTTGAGCCGCCCCTATTATTGAATGATGGTAAACAAAGACAGGACTTATATTGTATTATAATTTAAACTGCTGAAATGAAAATGGGTTCACACCATCAGAAATAAAAAAACCACAAGAAAATTATACCAAAACATACAATTAAACAATAGAATCAATAAGCAACTACACAAACAATTTAAAAATCAGTGATAATGATTACGCATTAAATTTGAAAAGACACATAAAAAGGCAAACACAAAGCTCATCTTGATGCATGTGTATTGTTGGGGCATGCCAGCAACAACTGTAAGCAATAGCAATTCTAAAAGTAAGAATATGGACCTGAAGAAAAAAATCGATATTAAATAGCTTTTCATAAACCTTATATGCTCAAATATACATTATTTTTTTAGTTTCTTACGTAGACTTTTACCAAATATTTTATATATCTGAATGATCATCTAAAACAAATTATTAGATCGCATGCTACAAATCAGTCTTTCCTTTTCCTCTATCGATAAATAATTTAAAAATTATTCTGATAACTTATGAATAAAGTGAAAAGTCAAGTAAAATAGTAAGAAACTACATATCAAAGTAGATGAAAAATAAAAAATAAGTCAATAATTATAAAAGCAAGCAATGCACTAGCAATGTAGTAATTGTAAAAAAAAAAAAAAAAGGGGGGGGGGGGGGGGAATTAGTGAGGAGCAAGAGGGATCAAAGACGGTGGTATGAAAAAAAAATTATTATTGCTGCTTGAATTCACAAAACTTATAGAACACATATAACGTGGTTCTTTCCATATATTTTTTGATTTGTAAGTTTTTTCATATATTGAAGGCTCATATATTTATTTATCTTAAGGTTCTTTCATATATATCTTAGGAGTCCTTAATTTAATAAAATAATAATTAAAAAAAAAAATAACTTTGTCTAAAGTATAAACTTTTAATGAAGGACAAAAAATTTGAATATCTAAGGGTGTTCACACTTCTAATAGTATAGATAAATAGATATAGATGTTACTCCGAAATTGCATAAACAAAAACATTTTTTTCTCATGAATCATATGTTGGGTTCATAGGATATGAAAGAAGTGTGAATGGAAAAAATGGAGAATAAAATGGTGGAGGGGAAGGAGACACTAAAATGGAAAGTGTACTCCCAAATTAGAAAGTTTACTCTTTCTCCCACATTGGTGGAAGAAGCGAACTTGAAAGTGTTTATAATCAAGAACACTTACTCCACATGGCAAGTGAGGCAAGAAATAATAGATTCCTCGCGCCGTCGTCGTCGTCGCTCGCTCGGCTTTGGATATGGATATGGATATGGCAAATGATCGATCGATGAGATCTATCTTTTTGGACAAACTTTATTTGAATTCCATAGTAAAATCTTTTCTGCAGTTTCGGACCTCCATTTATATATACATGCAGTAACAGTTGCACTGTTTCAAGTGAACTGATGCATTGTTTTCGAACTAGTGCTTCAGAAATGATACATTGTTCTGAACTGAGTCTACAGAAGGTTGCAATGGTTCGAAATGATGCTTCAAAAGGATGTAATTCTTCAATGAAGTGACACACTGATTTATGAAATGAGATGACTGTTCAGGAAAAGATGCAATCTTTGATGAACAGACATGAACTTACAACAAAGGTGTAACCTTTGGAGTGAACCATTGCCTCTTTTCAGAAGAGGCGTGTTGTGGCTATATAAACCTGGTTTTTTTCCACAAGTTTAGTACGAAATTTTTAGATTAAAAACTCTCTTCTTGTCTCAAAAATATTCTGTGTGATCACTCAAAACGTTCTGTGAGTTCGAAGATATTCCAACCATTTGAGGTACCGCTACTGTTGGTCTGTTTAGCCATTTTATCCAGGGAGAAAAAATTTCACAACCTCGGGTACAGTGAGGGAAATTATTTCCTTAAGAAAACTCCGTGAATTCGGACGACTTGGCTATTTTCTGTTTTATCTTAATTTCTGATAGAATAAAATACACCTCTTGGAAAGGTCATTTTGATCTTGTGTTGAGGGTATTTGATATACTCCATTGTGTTCTTGTTTATACTTGACTCTAGTTAAAGTTATTGTTCTGCATATACTGATTCTGTGTATCTGAAGTACAATTGAAAATAACAATCTTAAGAAAATAATTAATTTTACAGAATCTGTATAACTTATTTTTGGAGATTAAAGCTTTAAGATTTCTACTCCGCTTGAATTTAACTAGTGATTAGAAGACATAAAATCTTCATCACAAGTTAAAGTTCACTCGGTTGATGATTTGAAGTTATAAAAACTTTATCGTTAATTAGAAACAAGAAGAAAAGTTGAAAAGTTATTTAACTTTATAAGTAGTATTCTGAAAATACTAAATTTTTTTGTCTTGTATTGACAGGAAAGATGACTAACGAAAGTCAAATGATAGATGCGACAACATCTGTGGGGGCAACTAATAGTGCCACATCAAGTCGCACAAATGCTCTGCCAACAATGGCACCGGCGGAGAAGCCCGAAAAATTTTTGGGCATTGACTTCAAGCGGTGGCAGCAAAAGATGTTCTTTTACCTCACCACTTTATGTCTGCAATGGTTCACTAGCGAAGACGCTCCTGAAGTGCCCGAGGGAACCTCGGACGAAGACCGCTTCGTTATTGTAGTAGCTTGGAAACATTCAGACTTCCTTTGCAGGAATTATATTCTGAATGGTCTCCAAGACGACCTCTACAATGTTTATAGTGGAACCAAGACATCAAAGGAACTGTGGGGGGCACTTGAATGAAAATATCAGACGGAGGATTCGGGAATTAAGAAATTCCTTGTTGCACGGTTCCTGGACTTCAAAATGATAGATAGCAAATTTGTTGTCTCTCAAATACAGGAGTTGCAAGTCATCATACATGATCTCCTAGCAGAAGGTATATCTTTCAAAAATACCTTAGTTGAACAAATTAAAAATGTTCTTAATACTCACATAAACTGTTTTGTAGGTTTAATTGTGAATGATGCTTTCCAAGTAGCAGCGATAGTTGAGAAGCTACCACCTTTGTGGAAAGACTTCAAAAACTACTTAAAGCATAAACTCAAGGAGATGACTGTTGAAGATCTTATTGTCCGATTTCGTATTGAAGAGGATAATAAAGCTACCGAAAGAAGGTCAAAGGAGAAATCTACAATTAATGGAGCACATACTATAAAAGATGACCAAAACAATTCCAAGAAAAGGAAGAAAGCTGAACAAGGAAGCAATCAACCCAAGAAAAAGTTCAAGAGAAAATGCTTCAACTGTGGCAAGATTGGCCACAAGTCCACAGATTGTCGTGCCCCAAATAAAGGCAAGAAGAAGGATCAAGAAAATATGATTGAATCCAACAAAGAATGCGATGATCTGTGTGCTATGTTCTCAAAATGCAACTTGATGAGGAATCCTCGAGAATGGTGGATGGATTCTGGTGCGACCCGCCATGTATGTGCTAACAAGGAGTTGTTTTCGTCATTCGCTCCGACTCAAGTAGAAGAAATGATCTACATTGCTAACTCCGCTACGGCTAAGGTAGAAGGAACAGGAAAAATTTGCTTAAAGATGACTTCTAGAAAGGTCTTGACACTTAACAATGTCTTGTATGTTCCGAAGTTGCGTAGGAATTTAATTTCTGTTTCACTTCTAGACAAGAACGGATTCAAATGTGTAACCATTTCTGGAAAAATTATAATTAGCAAAGGAGAAATGTATGTAGGAAAAGGCTATCTGACCAAAGGCCTTTATAAGATGAATGTAATGACTGTTGAAATAAATAGAAGTTTGAATTATTCTTATTTGCTTGAGTCTTATGATTTATGGCATGAACATTTAGGCCATGTTAATTATAAAACGTTACGAAAACTGATTAACTTAGAAGTTTTGCCAAACTTTGAGTACAATAAATCAAAGTGTCAAACGTGTGTGGAATCAAAGTATGCAAAGCATCCTTATAAGTTTGTTGAAAGGAATTCCAATCCCTTAGACTTAATACACACTGACATTTGTGATATGAAGTCAACACCATCACGAGGTGGAAAAAAGTATTTCATAACTTTTATTGACGATTGTACTAGATATTGTTATGTCTAGTTGCTAGTAAGGATGAAGCAATAGATGTGTTTAGGCAATATAAAACTGAAGTTGAAAATCAGTTAGACAAAAAGATCAAAATGATAAGAAGTGATAGGGGCAAAGAATATAAATCTCCCTTTGCGCAAATATGTGTAGAGAATGGAATAATCCATCAAACTACGGCCCCATATTCACCTCAATCTAATGGAATTGCATAAAGGAAAAACCAAATTTTGAAGAAAATGATGAATGTCTTACTTATAAGTTCTGGTTTACCGCAAAACTTATGGGGGAGGCTATCCTTACGGACAATCATATACTCAACAGAGTTTTCCATAGTAAGACACAATCAATTTCTTTCGAAAAATGGAAAGAAAGGAAACCCAACTTAAAATATTTCAAAGTGTGGGGGTGTATAGCGAAGGTTTAAGTTCCTATACCTAAAAGGGTTAAGATTGGACCTAAAACGGTGGACTGTGTGTTCATAGGATATGCTAAAAGTAGTAAAAGCATGTTGATTTTTGGTTCATAAATTCGAACATCCGGATATTAATGAAAATACGATAATTGAATCAGACAATGCTGAATTCTTTGAAAATATTTATCCGTATAAAATTAGACATGAACAGTCTAGTGGAGGATCTAAACGACCTCGAGATGAACCAAGTGAGAATGTACATAATGAAGAAAATCCAAGACGTAGTACACGTCAAAGAACGTCAACTTCATTTGGATCGGATTTTGTAACATTTTTCTTAGAAAATGAACCTCAAACATTTAAAGAAACGATGTCGTCATCAGACTCATCCTTTTGGAAAGAGGCAGTCAATAGTGAAATAGATTCAATCTTAAGCAATCATACATGGAAATTGGTTGACCTTCCTCCCGGAAATAAACCGTTAGGTTCTAAATGGATCTTCAAAAGGAAAATGAAGACGGATGGTACTATTGACAAATACAAGGCAAAACTTGTAGTAAAAGGTTTCAAACAGAAGGAAGGCCTTAATTACTTTGATACATACTCGTCAGTAATAAGGATAACCTCGATTCGAATGTTAATTGCCTTGGCGGCGGTATATGATCTTCAAATCCATCAAATGGATGTGAAGACCGCATTCCTAAATGGAGATTTAGAGGAAGAAATATACATGGAACAACCTGAGGGTTTTGTGGTTCCAGGAAAAGAAAATAAGGTGTGTAAACTTGTTAAGTCACTTTATGGACTAAAACAAGCACCTAAGCAATGACATGCAAAGTTTGGCCAAACCATGTTGGCAAACGGATTCAAGATAAATGAATGTGACAAATGTGTATATATTAAAGACACACCAAATCATCAAGTCATTGTTTATTTATATGTGGATGATATATTGATCATCAGCAGAGATATTTGTGACATAAATGCAACCAAACGAATGCTCGAGAGCAAGTTTGATATGAAAGACCTTGGAGTTGCAGATGTGATCTTAAGTATAAGAATCCATCAAACTCCACAAGGGTTAGCATTATCACAGTCTCATTATATCGAAAAAGTACTTGACAAGTTCAAGGATATGGAATTCGGTATTGCCAAGACTCCATTGGCTATGAACTTTGCACTTTGAAAGAATGAAGGTGAAAGTGACTCATAATTGGAGTACGCAAGAGTATTGGGATGTTTAATGTATATAATGAACTGTACACGACCAGACATAGCATGTGTAATTAGTAAATTGAGTCGGTACATGAGTAATCCCAACAAAACTCATTGGATGGCAATGAAAAGAGTTTTGGGGTATCTTAAATACACTCAAAACTATGCTTTGCATTATAATAAATATCCTCCGGTACTTGAAGGATATAGTGATGCAAATTGGATCACCGGATAGAACGAAGTAAAATCCACAAGTGGATATGTATTCACTATCGGTGGAGGAGCAATTTCTTGGAAATCATCCAAACAGACTTGTATCGCTCGCTCTACAATGGAATTTGAATTTATCGCATTAGATAAAGCCGGTGAGAAGGAGAATGGCTCCGAAATTTCTTGGAAGATATTTTGTATTGGCCCAAGCCAGTGGAACCAGTATGTATACACTGTGATAGTCAAGCGGCAATAGGTAGGGTAGAGAGCATGATGTACAACGGTAAATCTCGTCACATACGACTGAGATATAATACCGTTAGGGAACTTCTCTCTAGTGGAATTATCACTATTGACTATGTAAAGTCAAAGGATAATGTGTCGGATCCACTTACAAAAGGCCTATCTAGAGAAGGAGTGAAAAGAACATCCAAGGGAATGAGTTTAAGGCCTAAGACGAGTCAGCATGGCGGTAACTCTACCTAGCAGACAGGAGATTCCAAGAGCTAGGTTCAAGGAGATCAAACAAAGTTGTGTCTGACAGGTTCAACATTGTCAATTACCTAACCCATTCTCATGATGTAGACAATGTATAGTAAACTAGGTTAAGACTTAAGGTGAAAAGTCTTTTAATGATTATCTAAATTTGGCAGATTTGACCAAATAGTTTAATCTACAGGATTGAACGTTTAGAAATTACCTATGCGAGGGTGAAGTGGAAGTCGTTTCAAAGAGAATGTTAGTAAAGGCCTATTCTCTAAGCTCTCATGAAACCGAAACGTGTTCATGGCTGAAAAGAACAAAATCATGAGAACCATAAACGTTAAAATGTTGGTTGTGTGACATGTATTGTCTAGGTGTACATTAAATCTCGACGGTTCAAATATATCAAATCTACCGATTGACCGAGTGCATCCGATGCATGTTCACTACGGAAAGTTCAAAGGGAAACCCACTTATCCAGATGCAATCAGTCTTTGCTTGATGATCACATATTTGTCCATAAATTTTTTACGAAAAATAGTCATTCCCCATTCATGTGGGGGAGTGTTGGGTTCAAAGTATATGAAAGAAGTGTGAATGAAAAAAATAGAGAATAAAATGGTGGAGGGGAAGGAGACACTAAAATGGAAAGTGTACTCCCAAATTAGAAAGTTTACTCTTTCTCCCACATTGGTGGAAGAAGCGAACTTGAAAGTGTTTATAATCAAGAACACTTACTCCACATGGCAAGTGAGGCAAGAAATAATAGATTCCTCGCGCCGTCGTCGTCGTCGCTCGCTCGGCTCGGCTTTGGATTTGGATTTAGATATGACAAATGATCGATCGATGAGATCTATTTTTTTGGACAAACTTTATTTGAATTCCGAAGAATGCCAAGGAAAAATGCAGTAAAAAAATTTCTGCAGTTTTGGACCTCCATTTATATATACATGCAGTAACAGTTGCACTGTTTCAAGTGAACTGATGCATTATTTTTGAACTAGTGCTTCAGAAATGATACATTGTTCTGAACTGAGGCTACAGAAGGTTGCAATGGTTCGAAATTATGCTTCAGAAGGATGTAATCTTTCAATGAAGTGACACACTGATTTATGAAATGAGATGACTATTCAGGAAAAGATGCACTCTTTGATGAACAGACATGAATTTACAGCAAAGGTGTAACCTTTGGAGTGAACCATTGCCTCTTTTTAGAAGAGGCATGTTGTGGCTATATAAATCTGATTTCTTCCACAAGTTTAGTACGAATTTTTTAGATTAAAAACTCTCTTCTTGTCTCAAAAATATTTTGTGTGATCACTCAAAACGTTCTGTGAGTTCGAAGATATTCCAACCGTTTGAGGTACCATTACTGTTGGTCTGTTTAGCCATTTTATCCTGGAAGGAAAAATTCCACAACCTCAGGTACAGTGAGGGGAATTATTTCCTTAAGGAAACTCCGTGAATTCGGACGACTTGGCTATTTTCTATTTCATCTTAATTTCTTATAAAATAAAATACACCTCTTGAAAATGTCATTTTGATCTTGTGTTGAGGGTATTTGATATACTTCATTGTGTTCTTGTTTATACTTGAACTCTAGTTGAAGTTATTGTTCTGCATATACTGATTCTGTGTACCCGAAGTACAAACGAAAATAACATCATACTCCTTACTACCTCAATGGATTTTTACTCATCTGATATATTAAAAATAAATGTTTATTTTCACTTATTCAAATTAAGAAATAACTTATTACTTAATTTCTAATTTACTCTTATTAGCTATAATTATCTCTCACTGCATCTTCTTATTGAATTTATTATATTTAAAAATGATATAGTAAAATTATCATTTAATTTATGTATTAAGATATGCTAAATTAATATATTAAATAAATAAAAATAGACCGAGAATGTAATTAATTAAATTATTGAAATGGACATTGAATTGACAACATACTCAATGGTGTTTCCCGTTGTTGTTGTCGGTTAATCAGGCAACTTTTATTTCGGAGATCTCGTTACCTAATTGTACGGATGATTAGGTACACCGATATATACAGTATTAAAAATAAATAAAAAAATAAATAAATAAGGTTTTCCCGCCATGACGGATTTATTATGTCATAAAAGGTTCCACTGCATTAAATGATACATATAATTATTATTTTTTAAGAAAGTACATACGTATTTGGAAATGAGTAAAATATTGTATAGTAATTCATACCTATTAATTAAATTACATTATATAATCGTAAAGAAGAAATCTTTTGAATATGACAATTTTTTTAATGAGAAAATTAAATTTGACAGGTTATGTTTCTTCCTTTATTAAGTCGACTAAATATGAGAAATATTTAACAAAATCAATTAGTCTCTTATGATTCGATCCTTTCTCAAATTCTCCAAATATTTAGTAGCCGTTTGAACATAAAATTATCTATATATTTTCGAAAAATTATTTCACTTTAGTAAAAAAAAGTGAAAACAAGATGCATTTGACCACGAAAATTTCAAATAATATTTCGGAATTGTATTTGGAAAAGTTACCTCGGAGGTAGCGGTATGAACTGCGTACATTTTACCCTCCACAGACCTCACTTTGTGGGAATACACTGAGACTGTTGTTGTTGTTGTTGTATTTGGAAAAATTGTTTTCACTTTTTTCACTCATACTTCTCTTACAAAATTTCAAAAATAACTTTAATTTATATTCATGACCAAACACAACTCCAATTCCAACTTCAACTTCAACTCCAAAAAATTATGATTTTCATGTCCAAACGGCCCTTAATATTTTTCAATATTACTCTTTTGATTCTTCACAGATTCATCTTAACATAGAGATATTTAAGATTTAAAAATAACTGAAAACCCCATTAAAAAAAGAGTAATTCTCAAAAAAAAATAAAAAAATAGTTCATTCATTCTTGAATTGTTGAAAAACTCATTCATTTTGGATTATAAGAAAAGTGTCAACAATTTATATATATGCAATGCTTAAAATGTATATAATGTGAAATATACATATCTAATAGATAATGTATATCTTGTTCGATATATATTATTTTAACAATTTATCTTATGTTCATCATTGAGCTGCGTGAAATGTTACACTATCTAATATAGTCAGACCTCTCCATAACGTCAATAACAACATTTCACTATAGCGGCCTGATTTTCTCCGGAGTTGATTTTTCATATTATATTTTACTTATCCATAACGATATTCTATCTATAACAGTAATATCGTTTCTTATATAAGTACACTCTTTGTGAAGTTACCTTTCTATAACAACATATTCAAATATTAAGTAATAACACTTTATAAGAAACATATTATGTAAAAAATAAAATATCAAAATATTTATGATAGTCATTAATGCCACGCATAAGGTGAATTTCAAGTACGAATATCTAATTAAAAAGAAATATTTTATTTAAATGATACATATCAATTATTTCATAACTTCACGAGGTAAAAAACTACAAATGTTTGCCATCTTTTTTTTTTTTAATTATCTATGTTCTTTCTAATTTTGCATACTTTTGTGTATAACACCTAAATAAGTATGCATGTCAAATGCCAGTATACATATATCACATCACCTATCTATAACAACCATAAAATTCTTGGTCAAACGTTGCCACTATAGAGAGGTTTAACTGTATATAGTACTGTAATGACTTAATTTGTGAAATTTTACTTTTTATTTTGCCTTTTTTATAGTTGCAAAATGTTGATTTTGGGGTGTGGTGATGGTTGGCATGGCTCCCAAAGCCTCCAGGAGGATTTTGGGAGAGTTTGAAGTTTTTAGAGACCTTACAAGTCTAATAGTTGACTTCTGCCAACCTTTGATGTTCTGAGTGTCAGATGACAAGTTGGATACTCCCATTAGATACGAAATGTCGAATTTAGGTTAGTAGCGGAGTTGGTTCGTGTTCAAAACCTTTATTTTATATTTTGACCTTTCGTTTGAAAACTAGTAAAATTTGCATAAAAGGAGTTTTGAAGTCTAACTTATTGTAAATGATCCTTTTTAAAAAATCTGGCGTTGCCATTAAGCTTGGAACGTCAAATATAGCCTGATAGCATATATGGTTTGTTCCAGTGGGATCCTGGACGAATCTCGAGAGTCCGTTCGAAAATATTTCTTCACTTGAAAAATTTACTGGTGCAATATTTTTGGTACATCAAGTCCTTCATCACAATTGTGTAACCACGTGTTGCGATCGCAAACCATGATGACAACATTCATCGCAATTGTGTGGTGCTGGTATAGCAATCATGATGGGTTAATCGATGAACTGAATTCAGTTGACTCATCACGATCGCGAGTCCCAACTACGAGACCGCAATGACCAGTCTAATTACTGGCCAATTTTGGCCATTGCGATCGCGAACCCCTACCTCGGGACCATGATCTACTATTCACGAAATAATATAGATACTTTTTTGTTGCAACTTTACTTCATTTTTGGACCTTCAGGTTTCGAAAAAAGCAATTTTACTAGGGTTTTCCATTCTTTTTGTGCGGGTAACCTCTAAAATCATCTTTTTATTATTTTCTATTAGTTATGTCTTCAAAAATACCTTTTAATCTCGAATTTGAAATGAATTTTTGAGGTTTTTATCGGTAAAGCTTAAAACTGAGTTTTCTTTGATTTGTACCTCGTTTTTAACTCTTTTTTGCATGGATTTTCAACTGTAGACTCCCATAACCTTGGGGAATGTGTTTCTGAAATAAAATCAATTTTAATTCTTTTGTTTTTGAATTTATTTTTTGAATTCGTTTTAGACCCAATTTAAATATGGACAATATGGATATCATTAGCTTTCTTTTTACGGTAGATATTATATTTGTATGCTTTAGTTGATTTCAAGATCGCTCAAAAGGGAAAGGCTTTATATTGAAGGACTTAAGGCTTGAATTTTGACGCTTTGAGGTAGGTTATCGCTTAACTAAATTTAGAATGGACTGAGTAGTTAATAAATAAGTAAATCATACTATGGATTAAGAAAAATAACTGTGAGTATTGTCTTTTGTGCTACTATATATTGTGTGACGCCCGTTTGGAGGCTTATATTCTAATTGTTGTTAACTTATGATATTATATATTGTGTGTTGCTCATGTAGGGGCTTTATTTGATATCATTGACCTTACTTGTGCATTTAAATGTATTTATTCCTAATGTGATGCCCAACACCAGGGCTTGAATAGATATTATCGGTTTTATTGAGCATTCTTGGTCTTTATCATGACAGAAATGCACAAGTTTTAGATTGTATGATATTAATGATGTCTTACATGAATATTTATTCCAATGGTGCCAAACAAGAACTGATATCATGAAATATTGACATAGTGAGTTGATTTTTGAACTCACTTATACACGTATTGAATAGATTTGTTATCTTCATATTTATTTAATTGTCAGCATTATATTCTCATTGATACATACACATTCATGAGATATTGGTACCATTGAGAAATATTATTTTTTGAAAGAAAATGAGACACTTTTAAGACGCGCCTAGACTGAGGGATGTGTTGGTCGGGTGGATTGAGTTATGAGAATGAGATTAGTGGGAACTTTAAGATAGTATACGGGCTGTGAACCTCTCATAGGTCCTATTTTGGGAGCATTAAGATTCGATAGTTGTATACAAAAAGTCATGCGATGACTTTCAAAATTCATTCATTTCATCATTCCTTTCATATGTATTTCATGTTATGTCTTAGTTCCTATTTGTTTTATTTCGTGTCGCAGTATTTTCTCATATTTCGTATTTCTATGATTACTATTTTTATCATTTCTTATTCCTGATTTTATTTTATGTCACTCATCCCCCCTCCCCTTATTTATTATTCTTTATCTTGAGCCGGTGGTCTATTGGAAACAGTCTTTCTACTTCTTCAGAGGTAGCGATATGGACTGCATACATCTTACCCTCCCCAGACCCCACTTTGTGGGAATACACTGGGTTTGTTGTTGTTGTTGTTGTTGAGTTTTCTGAAATGTAATCAGTTTCTATGTACTTTCATGTATGATTATTCCCCTTTGATTTCGTATAAAAATTAAAACTATTAATGGAGATGGTGTGAGCTACCATTTGAAAACTTTTTGTATAGAGATAACGTGCTCATAGTATTTTTTTTACTTGTATTATTTTTTATTTTGCTCAGTCAACCTATGATACCTACTAAGTACAAACGGACCATCCTCACTCCTATTGTGGTTTTTCAATTCAGATCCTAGTACAAGCATGACACACGATAGTTAATTTCATGTTGATCTGAGTTGGCGATTTTGAGGTACTGGCACGCTCTAGGGCCTTCAGAATTGACCCTAGACCTCCTTTTATCTATTTTGATGTCTTTATTTGTTTTAGGTGACAGACAGTTGTCCTTTCGATATTTTGCATATATTTAATAGATGCTCTACACTTACGATATCATATTTTGGTGATTTATGTATTTTGTTCAGACTTTGACTAAATTTGCATGTGTTGATTTGTCTTTGTTCTAGAAGTCTCATATTGTCTTATATTATTGTTGTTTTTGAATTTTGCTTTCTTTGAGCGATTGACTTATGTACCTAGGTTTGAGTTAAGATACACACCATCATGAACTCCACCTTTAGGTCGTGACATATATATATCATGTTCAGTATATATCATATTAGCAAATATTATATTCACTATTAGGTAGTGTTAAATGTACAATGTCTAATATATAGTATATTACGTTCAGTATATATTATATTAATAGTTTATGTCATATTTTTTTGATAATAAAAAAGAAGTTATTCATTATTAATATGCATCATAAATAGAAAAGTCTGTCGAAAGACATGTAGCCAGAGGCTGTTTTGGCTAAAACTATCATTACAGGTACTTCGATAAGTCGGCATAAGTTGGCCTTCAAAATAGTTCCCGCCTTGTCTATTCTAATTTGATTTTGAACAAACACTGGGGGAACTATCCATTCTTTCAAAAAATGATTCGATAACATCTTGAGACCCTCCTTAGCTAACAAATCAGTAACTTTATTCATTCTTTTACACTCACGGAGCAGCTGAAGGTTCCCCAGCTCCCGCAGAAGATCCCTGTAAAGGCATATTAGATTATAGTAAGTGTCCTCTATTTGATTAATTGGCATCAACAGATCAAAAGAATCAGTAGTTACTATTAGCTTGGTAAATTTGATTTTTAAGGCCAACTTTAGACCAAATATAAGGTCATTATTTCAGCTTCTGGTGGTGAGGTAACATTTATTTTTTGCGCTAAAACCTCAAACCCAATTACGCCATTATTTTGGAATACTCTCGCCCCACCAAACCTTGTGATATGGCTATAGGAGCCGTCTATATTTATTTTTAGTCCTACTGGTGGGTGTTACCATTGATTAACACTAATGTCTTCCCCTATATCCTGATTCTTAGTTGCTAAATAGTTCCCTGTTACATGAAAAAATTCCATAGCACTTTCATAAGGAATGTTAGCTGGTATATCTATTTTTTATTGTTGAAGAGGATAGAGTTCCTAGTAATCCATATACACCACAAATAATATGAAAATCTTTGTGACCATTCTAGATTGTTCTTTTTTTTAATATTTTTTATTTTTCTACAGCTGTCAAGCCAGGCCCTACTATTGTTTTAGTAAATAGAGTCAATATGATTTGCAAAATTTAATTTCTGCTAAAACTTTCTTGCATTTGGACACTCTAAGAAAATATGCGTGATAGTTTCTACTTGCCTACAGATGGTATAACAGGGTTGGATATTTATTCAAATGCCTCTAAGGTAAGCATTTGTGGGTAGTCGTTTAAGATAGCAAAGTCAAATAAAGAACTTTAGCTTGTTGGGGCACTTGAGAGGCCATGTTCATTTAAAATTTCCTGAATCATGAATTTCCCCCATGTTACATGCTATAATGAGTTCATAAGCTGATTTGGTAGAGAATTTTTCATTTGGAGTTAAAATTCATTTTAGCCTACTCTTTAAGGATTGATTTTTTGGGTTGATCACCATTGAGATCCTATCTCTCATGTTTTTTGGAATGCTATAGCTGATATTCTTCAATTTCCAACACCCATTAATCATTATATCTTTAACCTTCATTATTTCATCATTACGGTTTAGAGGGGCATTTAGGATGATAACTAGAGGTTTTCTATTAGGAATCTATCTATCCTTCCAAAGGCTAATATTATCCCCATTACCTAGTTCTCACCAGGAACCTTGCTTGTAAATCTTCCAACCTAATAAAGCATTTCTCCATGTATTACTGTCAGTTTTAAAGTGATTTTCCTGTTTACTAATGCCGCTATTCTTTGCTTATTTGCTGAGCAATACAGTTGCCCACAAAGAGTATAGATTCATAAGAAGTTTTCATTTTAGTTTAGTCAGCAGGGCAAGGTTTTTGTGGTTACATTTCTGAAATTCTAGCCCTCCCTTTTCTTTAGGCTGCACAAGGACATTTCAATTTATAAGGTGTATTTTCATCTTGATATTAGTAGTTTCCCATAGAAAATTTCTTTTAATTTTGTCAATTTCTTTGGTAATTTTCATGGACAGTTTTATGTAAGACATAACATGGTTTGGAATGTTATCAAGGCATGCTATCACCAAGGTAGTTCTACCCGTCATGTTAAGAAATTTATTTTTCATTTAGAAAGTTTCTCTTTTAGGTTTTCAATGATGAATTGATAGTCACTTAAGATAGATTTTTTTCTAAAAATAGGAAAATCCAAATATTTTTCAAAGCTCGTACACGATTTAATGTTTAATGTTTAAGAGAAGTCAGCTTGTTGTTGGTGGAATAATTTTTTGAGAAAGGAATTTTTTATTTTCCACAATTGAAATTCTATTCGGACCATAGGCAAAAGTTTGGCAATACATTAACAATGTTCCTGCAGCTTTCCTTTTGGTTGTCCGACATGAGGACAAGATCATCTGTAAAGAATAAATGAGATAGGTGTGGGCCAGAGCTAGAGATATTTTAATTGTGCCCCGACCCTTTGAGCTCACTAGTTTGTTAATATTATGGGATTGTACTTCTATATACAGAATAAATATGTACAGTGATAGAGGATCTTCTTGTTGTATTCCTCTTGAGGGACAAAAGAAATCAGTCCGCATACCATTGACAAGAATGACTACGAAATTGGTACAAATACATGACATGATAAAATTTATGATTTTACTTGAAAAGTTGAAATATTGCAGAGTATGATTGAAAAACGACCATTCAAGCTTATCAAAAGATTTTTCTAGGTCGATTTTCATAATAAGGTCCCAAATTGTACCTTTCATTTTTTTGAAAGTGTCACACAATCTCTTGAATAATAATAACATTATCAGGTGCTTACCTATTTTTTAGGAAACTTGTCTGACAAGGCGTAATAATTTTTCCTATGATTGGTCGAAGATGTCTAGCAATGATATTTGTAATTATTTTATAGGAAGCGTTGCATAGACTGATTGATCTATAATTTTTTAGGTTCGATGTATTTGGACATTTAGGAATCAAACAAATGTGAGTTTTGTTGATGTTCTCAATAATCTTCTCTTCTTGAAAGACTGTTTTGCTGAAAGAAACTACTATTAAGTTTCAGTAATTTTGGTAGAATATTGGATGCAGATCATCTGGTCCTGGCGCCTTGTCAAGATGAAGGAAAAAATTATATTTTTTATTTATCTATCAAAGGGGTCCCTAGCTAGGTCTTCGCTATCACTATCTTAAAGGCTTATTTTGCTTCTAGGATAGTGACATGAATAGATTGATTATGAGAAGTATTGAAGAGAGAACTGAAGAAGTTGTAGGTGTGTTTTAAAATATCAGCTTGGTTGTTTCCCAGGAATTATTATCAATTTTTAGTGAGAGAATATGATTCTTTTGTCTTCTAATGAGGGTTGATGTATGAAAATTTTTTATATTTGCCTCTCCCACATTAAGCCAGTTAATATGAGATATTAACTTTCAAAAATCCTCCTTCATATTTAGGCTCGTTTTAAATTCACTGTTAAGCTGATATTCAAGATTTTTCAGGAAGGAGCTATGATAATAGTGCAAAGAGTTTTGAATCTCACTGATCCTTCTAAGAACTTTATCCTTAGTTTGAAAAAAAAACTAAAAAAGATTTTAAAATATTGATTCACGTGCCTGTTAAGGTGTGAATCATACTTTTTATTCCACGTATGCACAATGGGTTCAAGTGGTTCAAATTTAAAGTGGTAAGAGTGTTAAATAGGTACAGAGGTCAGTTGAGGGGTCTAAATGAAATCTCAAAACAAGTTTAAGGGTCTATCGGTGACCTAGGCCTTTTATAAAATCTGGATGGGCCACCCGCATTGTTTGAAATCTATAAAATTTCCTTTGCAAGACTGGGTCATCATAGTAAAGTGTTAGAAGCAGTTGTCAGAATGAGTACGTGGTAGATGTAGTACGTGTGTATTTGGATATTTGACTATCCATATATTATTTGCCAAAAATCTATCTAGCCTTTCAAATATAAGAGCTTTGTGGTTTCTAAAATGTTTGTTAATCCATGTGTACTTGTTTCCTTTAAAGTCCATATCAATAAATTCATATTAGTTCACCATATCAAGAAATTTCTCAGTACGAGATCTATTAATCAACTTACCTTCATTTTTTTTTAGTTACGGAGTATATCATTAAAGTCACCTCCTATTAGTCATTTACTTAAATAGTTATCTTTAATATTTTATAGATTTTGCCAAATGATCCTTCTTTTGCACCTATAAGTAGTTGTATAAATACAACTAAAGAGACATGTATCACTCAAGGATATTACCTTTATAATGGTATGAATTTTTTGCTTAGTAGTTGCAATACCACTAACCTACAACAAAGGATCATACCAATAGCTGAACCTTTATAATTCTATTGAAGGGAAAATCATTTAATAACATTAAGTGATCCTGCAATTTTGTTTCCAGCAAGGCTACACGTGGTAGTTTATGTCAATCCACCAAGGACCTAAGGTTGTGTCTAAAGTCGGGGTCATTTGCATCCCTACAATTACTTTTATGAGATTCATTGATCGATTTAGACGAGGTGGATTTATTAGTGAACTTGCCCTTGAGGAGTCCATCAAGGAGGTATTTGAGTTTAGTCGGGTTCATAACTAGTACATAATTTCTTATCTATGGGTTGAATAGTCATCTTATATCTAATGAACTTTTTATAAGGTTCTGAGGAAAAATAAGGATGAACTTCTTTGTGTATTTGTCGTTGAAAACCATGACTTTTATGTCCTTCAGGAAAGTTATCTCGGTCCTTGTTTCTCGCAATATTTCTATAACTTCTTCTATTTTCTAAGTCTTAGTATTTAATGGACTTATAGGAGCTAAGTTTACAGAAGGAGGTACCTGGGATGACTATGCTATGTTTTTTGGGACAACTAGTCTCGCCACTTCCACTATCCCCCTTGACCCATAGGCTGATAAGCATTCTCAAACCCCTGGTTCATGGTCTAGGTCTGCCAATGGTGGCAGAGAGGATCTATGTCCTGAAAATTAGGGTAATTTAGCGGGAAATCCTGATTCATCAGTGGCATCTAGGATTTATTGAAGCTGGTAGTTGGGGTTTTCCAAGTCGATATGTGAAAGAATAGGATGGATGATATTAAGAAGTTCAATGGCATTTGAAGAGTTGCGGTCATCAAAACATGACTGTTGTACAAGTCCATTGCTCTTGTCATTCCTTTTGAAGTCAGGTGGGCTAGGAGATTGAGACTGTCCATGATAAACATCACTTCCCAATCATCGAGGAAAGCATTCATCACTAGAGACTGGCCTTGGAGAGCCATTTCTACCCAAGAACCATGATTTGGGTTCAGAGGAGCTACAAGGATTGAGTAGATTGAAATCGATCCCGTCAGTAATCTAGATACGGTATATAGGTGGATCGAAGGTAAGGATATTCAAGAGAAGTTAGGGTTCATTGTTGGTTGAGTGAACGGTACTTGGTTCATGTTCAATTAGCGTTGGGAGCGTAAGGGTCTCCTAGACATACTTAAATGAAGATGGATGTTTGTCTGAATTGGAATTAATAGTCTGAGTCACCGTATATATTGAAGGCTCTGAGCTTTATCGTTGATCTAATCGAAGTTATTTTGTATGACTATGACGTCATCTCCGTGTTTGGGGGGATTTTTGGGTTTGGTAGCAAGGTTTTGGATAATGTTTTTCGTATAATCTATTTCGGGTTTATTCTGTATTTTTTAACATATTTAAAAGTTTTATTCTCTAAATACTTACCCGTATCAATATGGAAGATTTTAACATTAATACTTTCACATTTTGATTGTGAATCCCCATTGCTTGTTGAAGCTTTTGGAGTAGTTATAGCACTAAGGTTCTTGGTCATGCATTTTTTCCTGCTAATAACCACTGTTTTTCATTCTCCAGACTTATCTGTAGGCTGGGATAACTCAGAGGAGATGGGACTTAAGGTTACAGTTGTTTCCTTCGATATTGCACCCAATTTTGGTTGTAGGTTGTAATAGTAGGAAACTTTTGTATGTCCAATCATGCCACACCCTTGGCATAGTACATCTTCTCCTTCATAAATAATTTGTTATTTTAGATGTTTATTAAAAATATGTGTTTTGACTTGAACCCCAAGTGGTACTTCGATGCAAATGCGTGCATATCTTCCTCTTAGCATTGTTGATATGCATCTATCAGTTTTCACCAGCTTTTCTATTTACTACCTATCTTTGATACGATTAAATGATCATAGTATTTTGTAGGTAGCTTGGATAATCGTATCCAAATTGCCGAGTAATTTTTTGTTGCTTCTAAAGCTACAAAATTCGGGTGCCATTTCTTGAATGATAGAAAGAAGCCATTGATAAACCATGGTCTCTTTTGTAATGCTATCTTCATATTTTCTTCCTTTAAGAATTTTACGATGAAGTAATCATATCCCAGGTCTATCAGCGTCAATTCCTTATATGGTTTCCACAAGAATGCTAATGTCCACCTAAGGTAGTCATGGTTCACCTTTTTTCTTGTTAATTTAAAAATAATAGAGTACACTCATGGTCTATAGATTCTTTTCCTATCTTTTGCGCTTAGTTTAATTTTGTTCAGATTGGTTATGTGCTCGAGTTGGGCATGTAAACATCCATGTCTCTCTCTATTAAAGGCATTGTATAAGAGTGTGGTGGTCGATGTGTTTCACTGTTCAAAGGAACAGTTTGTTTCAGTGCATTGATGGAGTTTAGTGGCTTTGTGACAGCTGCTAACTTGATTTCTTTAGTTGGTGGACGAGGTTCATTTGATATGGTGGGTCGGGTGGAATGGTCATCTTAGAGGTGGTTTGGAAAAAAAATTTAGTGAGAAGTCAGACTTTCTCTCTCTAGCACTCCCTAATTACAGTCTATCTCATGTTAACTATTCAAAGAGAACTTTGAATCTTTTTGGAGATTTATACGAAATTGGAGATGAGAGATTTTTGAATTTTTTATGGAGAATTAGACAATATATGGTGAAGAGAGATCTTCGATATTTTTAGAAAAATTATATGGTAGTAATTTTATGTTAGAGAATATTTTCACATAATTACGAGAAATATTTTAGAGATATAAAAGTTGTATATACTATAATAATATAAATTTTTTGAATAAATTGTATTTGAATTTCAGAAAGTAGGTTTACTTTTTTAATTCTCATTTTAAAATTTTGTATTTGTATAATTCAAGAGATAATTTTCGGGTAAGTACAACTTACAATATTATATTATATCTACCTAGTCAAGTTTTAAAATTTCATGTCATAGCCTATTAATTTATAGTAATGTTAAAAATTCTAATATACGATGTTATACATTCGGTATACAACGTTATATAAAACTCTGATTTTTCAATATAATGTTTAAAATTCAACATAGAATAGTTTATACGCAAATACAAATATTATATAAATTATGAGAGGTGTTTATATATATATATATACACACACATGCACACACACAAACACAAACACACACAATTATACAACATAATTTCATCTTTCATTACACCTTTTCTGAAATTTAACTAAAATTTACTCCAAATCATTTCAAATTTAATTTTTGAGCTACTCTTGATATTTATAAATCTAAGTCAAATCTAATTCATATTTAAACTTTGAACTTCTCAAAAGAATTGTAACCTATTATTGGATCTGGATATGTTAAATTTGGTAGCTTCATAATGGTGAAGCTATTGCATAAGAAAAAAAAAGAAAAATGGGACGATGGTCACAAACAAGAAAAGGAGAGTAGGAGACATTGTTATTGTGGGCCAATTTGCGTAAGATTTTAATATGCGAGTCTATTTTGGTAGCATTATTGTATTAATTGTATTACGTATAGTTCAATCTAAAGGAAATACTACTGGACATATTTTTCTATCACTCGATGCATGTTTGATATGTGCTTTGAAATTTCAATTAATTTGAATTTTCATTGCATCGAATCAATATAGAAAAAGTGCTCCTTATCATGAGTTTCCTCATTCTAATTCGAGTATGAAATTTAAGAATACGAAAGATGAAATTCTATCATATTCTATCACAACTCTTGATTGTACTACTTATAGTTGTAGCGAATAATACTTACTGATGTAAATTTCATTTGTTACACTTTGTTTGACGTGATTTAATATGGTACAAAGTATCAAAGAGAGTAATATATATTTTGTAGTAATTAATTTAATAAGTACAAATATGCCCATACATACTATGTAGTTACTTACTTGAGTCGCGAATCTATTCAAAACAATCACTCTACTGATAGGTGTTAGATTTGCTCAGATTGAGCATGCAACAATGAGTAAATGCCCTACCTACTGTATTAATAGGGAGAGGAGGAGAAGAAGAGAAATATATTTTTGATTGAATGAAGTATACATCAGATAGCTGGATATATATATATATATACACACACACATACACACATATAAGTCACGTGCAATAACTAACTTCTCAAATCAACTAATAGTGATTAACCAATTAACTGTAAAGTTAATTCAACACACCTCCTCAAATTGGAGAGTGAAGATATCTAGAACACCAATTTTGGGCAAAATAAAATGATGTTAAGCCACTCCTAGCCCATTTATTAGCAAATTTTCCACTTGTAGAGAAGTAGAAAGATGGGCAGGTATGATCAATCCTATCTTAAGCTTTTCCTTCACAAAATGACAATCAATTTTAATATGCTTTGTAAGCTCATATATATAAAATTAGCAACTATTTGAATTGTTGTCTTATTATCATAAAATATATCATAGAAGTAGGATCTGTCACACCAATTTCCTTCAGTAAACCAACTAGCCAAACGATCTCAGAAACCAATGAAACCATGCTTCTATATTCAACCTCTACTGAGTTTCGACTTACAATATCTTATTTCTTATATTTTCAAAAATTAGTGAACCTCCAAGTTCTATAACAAATCCTGTACTGACCTTCTTGTAATGGGATAAGCTTCCAATCAGAGTCACAATAGGCCTTTAGCTTCAAATCTTAGTTCCTCTTCATAAAAATCTCAAGTCTTGATGTATGCTTCATAAAACTAACCACTCTAAGTGCAAAATTCCAATGAGACTGCTTAGGTTACTGCATTAACTACTTAACATATGTACTATAAATTGAATATTACGCCTAGTCATGACTAGGTAGTTAACTTCCCTAACAGTTTTTGGTGACTTCCAACATCTACTAGCAAAGGATCATCGATCCCTCCTACGTAATCATTATATGTAATATTGGTCCGCTTGATATTAGGTTCAAAAGGACTAGAAGCAAGCTTTGCTCCACTTAGACCTTCTTCAGATATCAGTCCTACAAAATACTTTCTTTGGATAAGCAATATCCTATTTTTAGATCTCAACACTTCAAGTTCTAAAAAATATTTGAGCTCATGCAAGTCCTTAACTTTGAACCCACTATGAAGAAACTACTTAGCAACCCCAATATGCTTTAAACTATTTCTAGTAATAAGAAAATCATCTATATATATGAGAATAATTACAGCATCTGCACCTTGTTGCTTGGTGAACAGAGAATAATCATGAGGACTTTGCTTGTAATTGTCATCTAACCAAGATGAGGTAAGTTTGATATTTTATTGTGAAGCATATGTAAAACCATATAATAACTTCAAAAGTTTACAAACTATATTCTCCCTTTGTCTATGGAACCCAAATAAAGTTTCATGCATATATATTCATCTAAGTCTCCTTGAATAAAAGCATCACTAACAACCATTTCAGACAACATCTAATTCTTTGAAGCAGTTGCATACACCATAGTTTTGACAGTAACTATTTTTGCTAAAGGGAAAAAAGTCTCATGAAAATTAAGACCTTCTCTTTGAGTGTAGCCCTTTGCCACTAATCTAGATTTATACTTAATTATCTCACTATTAGTCGTATAATTGATCTTGTAGACTCATTTAGCACTAATAGTTTTATGACCTGCATATAATGTTACAAGATCCCAAATATAATTACCTTCCAAGACATCAATCTCATGCTGTATGGCAGCAACCCATAGTGGATCCTGAGAGGCTTCTTTGAAGAAGGCAGATTCTTGAACTATGAAAAAACACTCTAAATAAGCCTGATATATTATCGATAAATATAAATAAGTGATTTTACTAGCAATAGAATATGCATATTTTCCTTAAGAATTCACAGTGAAAGCATAGTCTTGAAGCACTAATGGGAGGTTTGAAACTTCTATGAGGTATGGGAGGAGGTCAAGTAGATATTTTCCATAACCTAAGGCTCATCTGACAAGTTTAGCTCTAAAACCTCAAGAATAACCTCATATTCAGGTACAATTAGATCATGATCATGTGTTAATTCTACAATAGGGGGATTAAGATTAGTAAAGAGGAAGAATACATAGATGCTCCTTAACTACCTTTTTCGTTGCAACTTCTTTCTCATTTTTTTGTCTTGACTTTAAAACTCACCATAGACATAACTAATGGTGTGATAGTCTTTACTTTCTTTGTTCTCGACCTAGCCCCCAAAGCCAAATCTCACTCAATTGACCAACTTTTTTTGCATCTTCTTCTGAAGAACAAGTAAAAAATTCTCAAAAAAGAAAAAGAGTAATTCGAGTAAGAGCTAACATCAGAAGAAAAATTTAGGGAAGAAACTGAAGAAGATAAACCCAAGATGGCATAAAAGCCTCAATGTTTAGGTTAGTACCAACCTTTTCCTTCTACATAAAGCTTCACTTTCAAACAGAGTGTTCCTGTAAAATATATTGCTTCCCTATCAAAGCCAATAACAAAGAGGCCAGAAGAAACCCAACAAATAGAAAGAGAAAGATTCAAGAAGGAAGAAACCCAAGATTGCAGAGATAGAGCAGAAGAAATCAACTGCTACGCCTTACAATTTATGGAGTGATGATGATCAGCTTTCTTTACTCAAAGGTATAGTTGAATACAAGGCACAAATAATTACAGAACCTAATGTGAATATGTATGTTTTTTATGAGTTTATGAAGGGAAAGTTAAAAGCTAATGTTTCGAGAAGTCAGTTGAATGATAAGCTTAGGAGGTTAAAAAAGAAATTTATGACTAATGTGAAAGATGGTAAGGACCTATTATATAGATTTTTTATGTTTAAAAATGATTTGGGGTACCCCTAGTAATAATGGAGTTAAAGAAGGTGTTAATAGTCGTACTAATGATAAAGCTAAAAAGGTGACTATTGTGGTTAAGAAGAGTGTTGATCCTAAAAAGGTGATAAAGTTAGTACCTTTAACAATCCAAAGGACGACGAGAAATAGCCTACTCTGAAAGAGGTTGTTAAGGAGGATATAGTGAAGGGTGATTAATAGAATTTAAGAATCTGTGTTTGTGCCTTGTATTTAACCATAACTTTGAGTAAAATAATTTGATTATCATTATTCCATAGAATGCAAGGCATAGCAGTTGATTTCTTCTTCTTTTCCTCTGTAATCATGGATTTCTTCCTGCTTGGATATTTATTTTTTGGGGTTTGTAAGATTTCTTATGGTCATTTCATTGCTGGATCTGATAAGGCAGCAACATCTTTTATAGGTATACTCAGCTTAAAAGTAAAGTCAGATGTAGAAGGAAAAGGTTGGAACTGGCCCAAATTTTGAGGCTTTTGTGGGGTATGGGCTAGTTTTTAAGTAGTGAATTTCCTTTCAACTAGAGGGGCCATCTTGTGTTCATTTTCTTTGGTTTCTTCCCTGAATTTTATAAGATATTTTGGAACACAATAGTAACTTCACACTTAGAATTAATTAGACTAATCCAAGTATATGTGTTATAGTCATCCATAATTATATCATAAAAGTACTTCTTGTCATATGTAGGCATTTTATATGGACCCCATCGATCTACATGGATTAATTCAAAACAAGTAGTTGTTTAACTATTACTAAAAAAAAAACTTAGCTTATGTTGTTTTTCCCGAAGACATATCTCATATGAGTTTTGAATACTACTTCTAATAGTCTTATTGATAGATGATAAATTTCGTATCACTACTGATGAGGGATGTCCAATCGCATACGCCATACAGTCCCTTCTGCTTCTACTTTAAGTGTAGTATTATAGACAGTATGCCTAATATATTCGTACAAAATATAAAGATATTGTTTCTCGTTACCACTTCCCAAGACCTACCATTGTAGAGTCCCTGAAATATATAAAAATCAGGGAAAAATAAGACAACAATACAACATAATTCTTTGATAATCTTAGACACTGATAGAAAGTTATTGAGCTCAAAGTCTGGCACATAATAACGTTGTCTATCTGAGATGATCTCAATATTCTTGTAATTCCTACACCTAGTATGTGTGATTTTCATCCAGTTGATACTTGTACTTTACTATTAAGTTGATTTTCTAATCTTTTAATATCAAACAAAAGTTCTCTACAAGGTGTAATATGGTGAAACACCAGAGTCTACTATCCATTTATATGCAAATACACGGGATAATAGAGATTTAATACATATCATATTAGACAGATACAATTTTTTGTCTTTACGTTCTTGCTTCCTGAGCATATCCTGATATTGTTGCTTTGTTGGGAAATATTCCGTGCCTGATCCTGCGCTCTGTGAAGCTTCTATATTTATTCTTGCAGTAGTGCTGGCATAGGCTTGAAGCCACTAGGATTTGTATTTTGAGATGAATTCTTCTTACTCCTAAAATCTGATAGATATCCAACTACTCTATAGTAGTCATCACTCAAATATCTCTTATGGACACAATGTATACAAGAAATTCCACCCGTTGTTCCTCCGATAGCTACACCAGTTGTACCTCCTAGCTTACTAGGTATATAACCTTATGTTCTTCATGCTTGCATTGTTAAGGTATCCTTCAGTTGATCCACTACACCTAGACACCTTTGACTTTCTTCCTGAGACACAATTGCATAGGCTTTATTAACATATATAGTTGGAGACTTGGAGAGAATATTGTTTATTATTTCCATACCATTCATTTAGTCCCATATGAAATTGCAAGAATTGCTGAGATCGTAAATGATCGACATAGAGACTTCATTCTACACATTGCATGAAGGTAGTAAAACCATTATATCAAGTTCATCCCATAGATCTTTCCTTTTCAAGTAGTAGTTAGTCATAGAACTATCTTAGACTTGTAATTTCAATCAAAATATAGTAAATCATAGTTAAACTAGATCTATCAAATCTCTCCTCGAGTTCAGTCCATACCTATGCCACAATTAACGCATAAACAAAACTAAGCATAAATGGACTAGAAATTGTGCTTTCAATTTATGACAACACAACTACGTTACATTTTTCCATAATTTTTCACGATCTCCTTTGTATTTGTTTTTACTACAAGTTTCATCTATAAATCCCGTCTTTCCTTTTCCCTGCATGGCTAATTTCATCAATATATTTCATTGATCATAGTTTTCTGGTTCGGTGAGTTTGACCAAAATTAGTAGTTGTCCTGGAGATTCTGAAACTTGAAGACATAGAGGAGGAGGATGATTAATTTCTGAATTTTTTTCCGCCATTTCCATAGAGCTTGAATAGCTTCAAATGGCTACTCATAATCTTCCAAATAGCGAAACACAGCTTCGATTAGGATCACTGCTCTGATACCACGTTAAATTTACTTCAAATTGAAGTAAATGTAACAATGAATAAATGCCTAGCTACTACATTGATAGAAAGGAGGAGAAGAAGAGAAATATATTTTTAATTGAATAAATTATACATCAGATAGTTGGATTATATATACATCTATGATAGTTGTCAACAATTGTCAAAAAAAATACAAGGTTCATGATGGCACTTGTCACGGCGAACCTTGACAAGTAAGTCTATCATCTAAACTGATACACAATAGAGAAAAGACAGAAAAATCCCCAAGGTAAGTCTTCTAGAACAAAGTCGAACCATACAAGTAATCATAACAATGCGGAAAGAACTTATCCAAAATATCAAGCATGCCCAAAATCAGGTGTCAATAGTTTAGGAACTACCAATACAATTCAGGAGTCAAATACATCAAAAAAATAACAACAAAAGAATAACATCTATCTCCGAATACTAATAAGACATAACTAAAACAGAAAGATAAAGGTGAAATCCGGACGTATGAATGTCCAACCGCTACCTTGAGTAATCTGAAGGCGCTAGAAAATCAACTAGTTTGAGAAGTATCCGAACCTGAAGCTGCACTGAAAGGGTGAAGTTGGAGTGAGTACGGTCCACTTGTACTCAGTATGTATCATAGGCCGACCGAGAAAAGTAAAATAAAGAATACAAAATACATACTAAGGGCACGTCACCTGCAATAAAAAAATGGCCCACAACGGTAGCCCACATCATTTAATAATAATTCTATAATATCCATGTATAATACAACAACACACAAGATAGAGATACAAATATACATAATATCACATCCAAGTAGAACAAAAGAGGAACATGTATAATCAATATCATCAAGTACAATTTAAGAAAGATAGAACCATTAGACGTTAACAAGACAAGATATAGAACAAATAGGTAGATGACAAGTCAATATGGCAATTCAAATACAACATAATCACAATAAAACGAGTGCAATGTATATGATGATGATGATGATGATGCATGGTATTGGCACACAACCTTAAGTTCGGCACACAACCTTAAGTTTGGCATACAGCCTCAAGTTTGACACACAGCCTCAAGTTTGACACACAGCCTCAAGATCACCAATATCCGCAACTCTTCATCGACATCATCCTTCGAAAATGGTCCAAAAAATCCAATATCCAATACCAATATCCAGTATTCTAGTATTTTCAATATTTTCAAAGCACACAAATAACATAAGATATAAATTAAATACGCATACATGACAACAAGTATATATAAAATAATACAAACAAACAAGTGAAATGAGGCATATGATGACATGAGAATGACGATGTAATGTTCACAGCCATTCAAAATGAGTATTTCCACAACCAATCCACATGATTCATTTCCACAACCAACCCGCTGATGTATTTTCATAACCAACCACAATATTATAATTTCACAACCACATGAGCCAATATACACTCATTACTTTCGTTTCATTCATTAATTTCCATAGGTCTAATATGCCAATAAGTATGGATACATCACAATATACCAATGGAACCATATTAGGCATTTCAACAACACAATACTATTATTCACATGTATTCAAGGCTATCAACATCGCATAGGATCCCACATGGTCACACATATCACAACATATTTCAATTTTAATAATTACATCACATATAAGCCCCCACACGGAAACAACACATAGATATCCATTTTTCATGATTAGTTTCCATCCTTAACATGCACTTTGTACCATTATTTACTACTCACCTCAGTCTGAAAGAGTTAAGTCATAACCTACCTCAAATATCGAAATTGATTTGCTACACTTCGAACCCACGATCTTACTTTCCATGAATGATTCTGAACTCTACTAAAAATATCAAATATGAAATCTACGCGTCAAAACAAAATCAACAACACCATATTAACGACTTTTGATTTGGGGTCAAAATGAACCCCCGAAACGGATTTTTAAAAAAGAAGGGCAAAATCAAAACTTTACTTCAAAAACGTGTTTTCCATATTTTTAGGAATCTACAGCTGAAAATCCAAGTCAAATCGAGTAAAAAAACGAGGTTCAAATTGAAGAAAACCCATTTTTAAGTTTTATCAGGTAAAATCTTTAAAATCTGAGTTAAAATAAAGAGTCAAAGTTGTTTTAAAGGTTAAATTGATGAAAAAATAATAATAATATGATCAAAACATTATTCAAGTGAAAATTAGTAAAATTGGGGTTTAAAATCAAGGCCTAAGATTTTTTGAAGTTTTGAGAAATTAATCAAGAAATTAGTAATAAAAGAGTGAATTCTTATCTTAAATCCATAATAAAATCAAGAAATATATTATGAAATATAAATTAAGAAGAACAAGAATAAATAGAGAGAGAAAAGGGGAGACTTCTTTATTTCTCTTGAAAGATGAGAGATGATAAGATTGATGATACAATGAACAAAATCCCTCTGTTTATAAGGAAAAATACTCCTAGTTTCTGACTAAAATACAATACTTCAAATCCTGATAGATATCAACTAGATCTTGATAGATCTTATTAGATCTTGATAGATCTTATCTATATTCTTAATAGACATTCACTATAATGTAAATACATTTATAACACTCCCACTTGAATGTCTAATTAATAGATAAAGTGCCTCGTTAAAACCTTATTAGAAAAACCCAGTGAAAAAAAAAATCTAATGAAGGAAAAAGAGTACACATCTCTAACAATACGCATTTTGGTTGCCTTATTAAAAAACTTACAAGGAAAACTCAGTGGGACAAAACCTTTAAAGGGAAAAAGAGTACAACACATATTTGCTCCCCCTGACGAGAACATCAAAGAACCTTTGCATCCCGATCTTGTGCACCATACTTTTGAAAGTTGCGGTTAGAAGACACTTGGTGAATAAATCAACCACATTGTCACTTGAATAAATTTGTTGCACGTTAATATTCCATTCTTTTGTAGCTCATATATGTAGAAAAGCTCTGATGAGATGTTCTTCGTTCTATCACCTTTTATGAATTCTCCATTAAAATGTGCTATGCATGTTGCATTATCTTCATATAAAATGGTGGGTAATTTGTCATATTTCAAACAACATTTTTTCAAATGGGAAGTATCATGGACCTCAATCACACACATTCTCAGCTTGCTTCATGAATAGCTATTATCTCAACATGATTCAATGAAGTGCGAGGTAGACTGCTTTGTATATCTTCAAGATATGATAGTACCACCACATATGAACACATTGCATGTTTGAGATCGAGATTTATGCTGGTCGGATAAGTAGCCAATATCAGCATGATCAATAAGATCGGGACTGCAATCTTTAGAATAAAACAAGCTCATGTGTTTTATCCCATTCTGATGTCTCCTAGTAGGAGCAGAAATATACCTTGCTAATAAATTGACTAGAAAGGTTGTATCAGGCCTTGTAGCATTTTCAAGATAAATAAGTGCACCAATTACACTAAGATATGATACTTCATAACCAATTCAAATTGGTATATTTCTAATTTCAGCAAATAATCTATTGCTTTTGAAAACTCTCCAAGAGTTACAATCATTTTCAAGATATAAGCTTATACAATATAAGGATTATAAATAAGTTTTTCAGAAACTTTTATATGTTTCAAATATTTTGAATCCTTAAATGTTTTCATATAAGTTTTGTCAAGTGATAATATTCAGCATATCATGTACGACATCTTCAAGTGTCTAGACTGCAAATCAAATAAGTTTTACACTTACCAAGATGCATTCTTTCACGTCACTTGATATATGTTTCTACGTCAGCATGCTTAAATAAACGTAGAATTCGGATTCTCGTAATCTTTCATAATATTGCGCCAATATTGTATCAAAGATATCATCAATGATATATCATTTTGTATCGGTTCACAATGCGACATAACATTTTGAGATCTCATCACTTCATTATTTTCAGGTACATGAACCTTTCATAAGGTTTCAGGAAGTGCTATGTCGTAGGCTCTTCAAGAGCACATTGCCTTCTTATTATGATTATTTGCCCCTTATCCTTTTCAAGGATTATTTTATTTGGAACCGATTGGTCTACCACGCTTCCTGCATGCTTAGACTTTACGCTTTAAGGACACAAAATAGGAGCACTTGCAGCTTAAATATGAGATTAAATTTGAATCAGTAAATACTTTTGGTATATGACTTGAATTATCCTTTTCATGAAGATCTGATGATAATTTCTAACATATTTTATAGCTGCTTATAATATTTTCCTTATGTTAGGAAAACTAACACACATCCTTCATTCTTTGAAGAATCCATCTTTGTGCATCATGGTATATTCACTAATCGTATACCGCACATTAAAAATATTAGATAGAATAGTTGGCCCCTGACCTTGAACCAATTGAGTGAGAAGAAATAATCATAATTTATTGGTCCAATGCATACAAGTGCATGTCATATTTCAGACCAACACATGAAGTTTTGTTCTCATTAGCAATGGTTTAGCTATTTATCGAAGACATTCAATACCAAATCATCATCATCAAGATGAATTGTCTTGATTACATAATCTGAATATTATGTTCTTAACTCAATTTTATTGAGCAAACAACTTTATGAATGTCAAACTGTAGGTTGACAATAAATGTACATGTGATCATCTTATTGATGCATCTTTTCAAAACATATCACATGATAGGTGAACGGGCCTTTATTCACCTTTTATACTTTTCAGATTTTGAGGGATCCAATCCCAAAATTAGTTGGTCCAATCAACTTATCATGAGAACAAACAACATAAACAGATCTTGAAGAATTTTCTAGTTCTTCAATATATGTCTAATACTCAATATGATATGTGTTTTTGCTTTAGTAAATTTCAGATTTACTATTACATAAGTAAATTTTAGATTTACTACTTCAGAAGTAGATTTCAAAATAACTCTTCTCAATTATTCTGCCTCATTCGAGGGTGAGTTGTGATACCATCACAATCAAGTGCACGTTTGCATTAATAAGTTTCTCATTCCCTAGGAAGGAAATATAATCGTGCATTAAGCCTATCAAATTCGAATAGCTTATAACCTTTTTCATGATATTGCTACTTTAGGAGCAAATCGAGGCATACATATAATGTCGAAAATTTTTCACTAAAATATTTTATGATCATAATATGCGTGTGAAAATCTCATCATTTTTTATGATCATTATCATATTGTCTCTCCACACGTATATTCGTGCATTCAATCATTTGTCTTCTTTCAGACATATTATGTAATGCTACCATATTCACTACAGAGAATAGCGCATATTCAGTGGGACATGTCTCATAGTTATTCATCAAATAATCATTATTTTGCCTTAGCTATCATAATATCATCAATATGGTGCATTGAGATTCAAACTCAATGTTTTATCCATATAAAGGTGTCTTAGGCATAAATCGATGGGACTTGAATCCAATATCGTATTCTTAATCAATGACATGATATGTCAAACTGCACAATCAACTTGAGTTTCAACTAGAATTAGAGGACTCACATTAATACAAATTTTTGAAATTATCAAAACATGATAAAATAAATTATCAAACTGGAAATTTGTCTTCCACGAGAATTCCACCAAGATCTGCATAAATATAAAATCTTGTTTGGCAGAGTCTCGTACTGATAACGTATTATAAAAGATAAATTAAGAACAACAAGAATAAATAGAGAGAGAAAAGAGAAGACTTTTTTTATTTCTCTTGAAAGATGAGAGATGATAAGATTGATGATACAATGAACAAAACCCCTCTATTTATAGGAAAAAATATTCCTAGTTTCAGACTAAAATACAGATACTTCAAATACTGATAGATATCAACTAGATCTTGATAGATCTTATCTATATTCTGAATAGACAATCACTATAATGTAAATTTTACATTTATAACAGAATAGATATTAATCTAGTTTTTCAAACTCTCACAAGCTTCACTTTTAAGCTCCCACACTATTTTAGGATTCAACTCTCAAGAGGCAAGATGAAAAATAAGGAAAATGAACCACAAAAAGGGGGAAAGTCTGCAATTTATAGTAGATTTTTATGCTAAAGCATTTTTTTAAGCCTAACGGACTTCGACGGGGTGCCTGAAATTCGTTCGGAGTCCGATATATGCAAATAAACTATGCAACCACACTAAATTTGATGTTTCGAACGTGTTGGCAAAGTTGAATTTTTGAAAAAACGTCATTTTCATAAAGTTGACCCCTGAAACCCGAAATTTCACAAAGGGGAAAAGTCTGCAATTTATAGCAGATTTTTATGCTAAAGCATTTTTTTAAGCCTAACGGACTTCGACGGGGTGCTTGAAATTCGTTCGGAGTCCAATATATGCAAATAAACTATGCAACCACACTAAATTTGATGTTTCGAATGTGTTGGCAAAGTTGAATTTTTTAAAAAACGTCATTTTCACAAAGTTGACCCCCGAAATCCGAAATTATAATTTTTCAAATCGAGGGTCGAAATGAGATTTAAAAGACATAAAATCAAATCAAATATGTTACCGCCCTAAAATCGACGCTCAGGATCTGCTGGGGAAGTTGGATTTTTCATTAGAGGTCGTTTCAGCCAAATGTGTATCCCACGCCCATATTTTCAATTTTTCAACTTTCTGACCAATAGGTCGAAATGAGCTCGGATGCACCAGGACCCGAACCAAAGGTCTACCTAGTCTAAAATTGATATTTCGGAGCTTCTGACGCAGTCTGTTCAACCATCCATCGTACAGATCAAAAGATATCTACATAAGTCCAAAATAAGGCTTTCGAAGACATCAAAAACTACAATATTGCATAAATGGTACCAAAATACATTGAAAACTGTGTCAATCACCCCCACACCCCAAAAATATCATAATGCAATTACGTAGAGGGGTAAAACAGTCAAATAACATAGATACACATATTTTACATATTTTATCAAAAAGTTGATCGTTACAGTCAATGACATGTACAAGTCACATGCGGTAACTAACTTCTCTAATCAACTAATAGTGATTAACCGACTAAAGCTAATTCGATAATAAAAAAAAAATAAAAATACACACCGCTTTCTCAAACCCCAATTTCAAAATATGAGATTCATCTCTTTTTTTCTTCTTCCATTTTGCATCTCATAGTTCCTAAAAGAGACCCATTGAAAGAAAGTTGTAATGAAATCATCCTCCACTAAGCCACACTACTTTTTGGATTGTCTCCTAGATGTTACCTACATACCATCATTGACATGGATTTTTATTTATTTTTTTACTTTTCTTAGCTTTGTAAACAGAAACTTCTGCTACTGAATATTTCATTAACCTAGTTTTTTAATCCTAAGGTTCTTGCCATGTGATGTGAATAGACATTACAGCAGTGCTGACCTACCCTAAGATAATAATTCTAGGAAAAAGCTACCCTGGCTTTTTTTCATTAGAATTTTATTTTATTTTTAATAAAAACTTGTCCATGTCATGCTTTCAGAGCAGATTGCGGGTAGAGGTAGTATTTTGATTACAGTTTTTAACGGAATCTAATAGCTTTAATGTGACGTACGATAAACTTAATATTTATGTAAAAAAAAAATTAATTAAATATATACATAAATTATCAAAAATTAAACAATTTTTCCTACTATCTCAAATTTGGGGTATACATCGGTCGGTTCGATTTTATATATTGTCGGTTTAGTTTATCAATTTTAGGGTTTTAAATATGCTAAATCAATAACCAAACCAATAAGATATTTTTATCGGTTTTCGATTTATCAATTTTTAGTCCTTAACGGTTCGATTTTCGATTTAACCGATAAGAAAATATTCATAAAATAGAAATAGTAATAACTAACATGAAAAAAATTGAATCAATAACCCAATAAAGTTTTTGCATAAAACCATTAAAAAACTATTAATCCAATAACAATAAATTAATAACATTTTTATTGATCGTTTTAATTGTTACACACGTTATCTCAAACTCATAAACTTAAAATTTTTGCCGTCAGTGTAAATTGCGATGTATGGAAATCTAAGAAAGGTGGTGTTTGTTAGAAAAAAGATAGGTGTAAGAAAATGGAAAAGGCATATTGCAGCTGGCATAACTCATTAGCATCATTGAATGATACACTTGGTCCTTGTTGTGTTAACTTCAAGAATCTCTTATGATCGCAAATTCTGCTAGCCTGTTATTACTAACCTTTTATGTGTACGAACGTAACTTTTGTAAGAAAAAACTATTCTCTCCACACATTTCAGTATTATATGTTTACCTCCCAATATTTAAAATTATTGGTGAATATCAACATTAGAGTTCAAAATTTAATGGTTCAACCTTTACATTTATATGCTTCATCCTGCCAGTACATAAACTGCGGAAATACTTAGAACTTTAACACCCCTTCTGTTATAAACTAAACGGGAGAGCCCAACCCAAAAGACTAGCCTGATAGGTGGGAGAACTCATTTGACCTATAAACCCCTTAGTATTTCTCTATTTTTTCAATATGGGACAATTGGTTCATAACAATCGTCTTCGCTTGAGAACCAACGACCTCATTGGTCACGACTGACACCTCTCTTAGGTCCAGGCCACCACTCCTGGCGCACAGGCCACCACTCCGAGTCGTGGCTCCACACGTGGATAGATCCACGTTGGTCACGGCTACGCCCAGTTGGTCACGGCTGGCACCCCTCTTGGGTCCAGGCCACCACTCCTGGCACGCAGGCCACCATTCTGAGTCACGGCCCAACGCACGACTCCACACGTGGATCGATCCTCGTTGGTCACGGCTACGCCCAGTTGATCACGACTGACACCCCTCTTGGGTCCAGACCATCACTCCGAGTCACGGCCCAACGCATGGGACTCTCAATGAATGCCTCAATGTTATAAACCAAACGGGAGAGCCCAACCCAAAAGACTAGCCTGATAGGTGGGAGAACCCATTTAATCTATAAACCCCTTAGCATTTCTCTATTTTTTCAATGTGGAACAATTGGTTCATAACATCTTTGCTGTAGCTAGAAGTTTCAATACTTAAATCAAAACACGTCCATCTGTTCATGAGAATTTTTTCTTTTTTCGAATCTTTTTTATTTTATTTCAAATACAACTCCAAGTTGGTATTTGATCATGAGAATTCTAAATACAACGTGAAGTTATATTTTGAAAAATGAAAAAAGTAAAACTTGTTTTCACTTTTTTCACTCCTACTTCTCTCAAAAAATTCAAAAACAACTCCAATTTATATTCATGATCAAATACAACTCCAACTTCGATTTCAACTCCAAAAACATTTTGTTTTCATGGCCAATGCGTACTCCGCTGTTGAGAATACAATGAAGTAAATAAAAGTGTATTTTTCCTAATAACTTAAGTTTTTAGATAAGATTGTCAAATACTTTAACATGATAGAAAAGAGGACGAAGGTCCTGATATCGAGTCTTACGTCATGTGTTTAGTCCACATGAAAAAAAATCAATCTCATATGTGAAGAACCAAGTTAAAAATATATATAACTAAGTAACTAACTTATACTCTTAGATGAAATTGTCACGCACTTCAATAATTAATAACTTCATGCTGATAAAATCAATTTCAGTATCAAAAATAGTATTCCACGCATAAAATGTTTATCAACTACTTTTCATTAGATAATCCGAAGGAACTCTTGGAACATCATGGACATGTATTGTCGCATTAGTGCAAATAGATGTGATTGTCCTCTTTGGTTTTTGGCGATTAATGTTGTAATACGTGAGGGAAAAGAATTTCCATTTGGATCCCAATCTATACTACAAAAGATAATTATTTTATGCCTATGGACACTCTCAACGTCACTCACTTTCATGAGATGTGGAATATATTTATGTAGGTTGGATATATTGCTACGGAATTCCTGTATTTATGAACTATATATCTATAATCTATAATATATTATAAGTGTGAATACCCTTAGAAAAGTAATTTGAACTTTTTGCCCTTAAAAAACTCTTTTTTAGACAAATTTGTCTTTTTACTATTTTTTTCAATTTACTATTTAATTTTTTATTATTATATTAACTAGACTTCCTAAAATATATGGGACTTCTAAAATATATGGTAGGAGAATTAATTAATATTTTTCTTTCTACTATACTTCCTAAAATATATGAGACTCCAAAAATATATGGTAGGAGAATTAATTAATATTTTTCTTTCTACGATTCAATTAGAAAAATACTCCTAAAATAGGACTCTATTAAGGAAATACATCTATAAATATTGAGATGTACGTTAAATTAAAGAACTAACTGGTTTGCCTATTAGGAGAATATGATTGATGCTCATCTAACTTGATTCGATTGCATCTCTATTTTCTAACCCTCAACTTCTTCACTGTTTTTGTCAGCATAATAGAATTCAACATGTGTGTATATATATATCTTCTTTATTTTCATTCAAGATCATTCTTTAGGGTCAAAATTTTCGCTCAGATAAGAATTAGTTGAATCAAAATCGAGGTTTTGTGATCACTATTTAAATAATTTTTTTATAGTTTATAGGTCGTTGATGAATGTCGGCTAGCTTTGAAGGATTTCTTGTGTAAAGGTTAGGTTTAATTGTATTATTTTGATATCTTTATTATCTTATTATTTTATTTTAATTTACAAATGCTAGATGAATGTCAGTCGGCTTTGAAATTTTTTGTAGGTAAAAGTTAGGTTTAACTGTATTATCGTAATATTTCTATTAGTTTGATATTATGTGGTAGTTTACAATTCGGAGATGAATCTCGATCGGCTTTAAAAAAAAATTGTGTTTAAAATTTAAGTTTAATTGTATTATTTTGATATCACTTTTATCGTATTATTTTGTTGTAGTTTACAAGTGATAGATAAATATTGGTCGGCTTTGAGGAATTTTTTTATGTAAAGGTTAGGTTTAGTTGTATTATTTGAATATCTCTATTATCTCCATTATAGTATTATTTTGTTATTATTTACAGGTAGTAGATGAGTGTCGGACGATTTTGCGAAAATTTTTGTGTGTAAAGATTAGATGTAATTGTATTATTTTGATGTCTCTATCATTGTATTATATTGTTGCAATTTACATATGGTAGATGAATGTCGATCGACTTTTAAAAATATTTTTGATAAATGTTAGGTTTAATAAATAAATTCTCCATCTTTACGTACTCAAAAGATATTAAATTTAATTATTATTATGTTCATCTTTATTATTTAAACAAATACCCTATTTAATGTAATGTTTAAACTCATTTACGTGAGATATACGTGCAAGGCGCGTACACCTAAATTAGTATATATATGTGTGTACAATTATCTGTCTTAAGTTATCCACAAGTCCAATGACATCATGTATGCATTCTTAAAAACATGCTAAAAATGATTGAATGACGGCTTCCTAATATACACATTAAATTGTGAACTCGTCTTATACTCCACTATTATTATTTAATAAGCCTCTAAACAATAATCTACTAAACATTATCAATTTAAAACAGTATTTTAAATTTCATGGTCAACGAAGGGAGGAAGTTCGGAAATTATACATTTTTTTGGTCAATTGGAAATTATACATAATGATGTAACCAAAATACCAAATAGATTTTCCGGGTCAAAACAGAAGAATCAAACGATATTATAGTATTGATTTAATTAACTTAACTACTTTGTTTTTTACATCTATCCTGAGTATTTCTTAAGATAAATCTCATCTAAGTATTAAGAAGCACTTCCCTAGATATTTCATAGTTTCAAGTAGGGGATGAAAACCCCCAATAATTTGACGCCGATAATAGATTTATATAAGAAAATTCAACTTAATTTTGAATAGAAAAATTATATCTGAACTCATAAACTTAAAAGTATAATAAGTTCCGCTCTAAGAAACTTAATAAATGGGTTGTTTCAAGATTGAGCTTCCAACTCATAATATATTTGTATTATGAGCCTTTCTGATCATATATAAAAAAAATATGTAAAAAAAGACGTATATTGGGTCTTCTTACGAAACCAGAAAGGGAGGATTAGACATCTATATATGTCCATTATTTAAAGTTAGGTAAAATATCTAATAGAAGAGATGAAAATGATATTTCAAAGGATTTTTATTAAGTCGTACGTCTCTGTTTATCTTTAATTTTGGAATTATAAAAATAGCATCAAGGTTTTACCTGAAAAGGCTTAATTATAATATGAAGTGGAAACCAAATACTAATGGGCTTAGTTTGCTTGCATGATTATGACAAGCATTACTACGTACTATTATATTGTTTGTTAGGTATCACTTAAAAAAGGAAATGTTTAATTCAATCGTCATAATATGTTGCTGACCTTTTACGTATGTGCTATATTTAATCATCATCTGCATGTTTCATGATTAATCAATTTTCATTGGATTAATCATACATTTAATCAAGAAATTAACGATACCCGACGATTTATTAATTAATTGTCAAGATTATAAGTCGGGTCCTGCGTTCAGATTAATTAGGAACCTGTTGTCAGATTAAGGAGTCTAATCTAGTTTGTTTTTTAACTACGTTTAAAATATAATTGTTTAAGCTCGATGGCTTTCACTCTGTCATTTATACGACTATAATTATACTTGTATATGTTATAAGGTCATAATTATATAATTTTATATTTAAGCATGCAGATATTGAATAGCCTAGCTCCTCCCCACCACACATACAAAAAAGGTGTTTGATATAATGAACTATGTTAAAAAAGCATTATTACAAATTTATTTTTAGTTTTATGTCTTTTTATTGGAGATTTTAATTTTCTATACATCAAATATTTGAAAAGATAATTTTCTTCTATTCAATTGTAAGTGGTCATAAAGAGATCATTTCTACAAAATTTAAGGTGCTTGAAATGGTTATGAAAGTTGTACGGGTTAAAACATCTTCGCAAGGAATATTTACAATAAATCAATAGATATACGACATCGTTTATGTGTTATAGCATATATATAAATTTCTCTCACTTAACGTAACCATGTCTATATATATATATGTGTGTGTATATATATATGTATGTATGTATATGTATATATATATAATGTCACATAACAATATTGGTAAGCGTGAAAATTAAATACTGTATACGTAAACTACGTAGATGTAAGAGGACCTAATTTTATTTGGATGAGGATGATGAGTATGAAAAAGCTTAAATGAGCATTGTGGTCCAAAAGTTACAAACCATGAAAGTTTAATATATAAACAAATAAACTTAAAAACCTTTGGTGACTCTAAACGAGCATACTTTTCAATCCTTTTCTAGCAAGTACAACAAAAACTTTTCTTCACAAGCAAGGCATAAAGATATTAGGTCAGCCCACTTAATTAAGAGCTAATAAAGCAAGAAATTAAACTAACTTATTTAGTACTTTGAATAATTATATTGCAAAGCACATCACTCCATTTTGTTTTTTTCCTTCTTTCTTTAATTTTATTGGGTTTTCCTCTTTTTTTTTACTTTTATTTTGTAGCTATTGAAATAGCGGTAATCGTATATTTAGTTTTCAGCCGTGTATACTCGATGTATAATCAGTGTAAAGTCGTCGTTTAATGTGTATACATATTGATTATAATATACATACTATACTGACTAAAATTTGAAGAAAAAAGAAAGAAAGATTAGAGGTATGTTTGGAATGAAGAAAAATGTTTTTCACAAAATGATATTTTTCAGATAAATTTATTTTCTTACTTATTTTCTAATTATATTTGATAAGTAGATTGAAGACATTGTCTCAAGAGTTGGGGAGGAGACAATCGAAGTGGAATATAATATATGGAACTTTTTATTTTCAACTTTTACTAGGGTAGTCATTTTCTTACTTCTAAAGAACTTTTTTTTTTTTTTGAAGGAAACATATTCTGAAACACCAACCAACCAAACATAAAAAGTTTAGAAAATAATCTTCTCCATTGAGAATAATAATTAACAAAAAAAATAGACATTGTTTGATTGAAACAAGAAATTTGACTAAATTGATCCAATTACTCTTCGGAGTTGAGCGGAATACGGGGAGACTCTCAAACACGGAAAATGATTCAATGAACTAAAAGAAAATGAATAAGGAGCGGTAGAGATAAAAATAATTTCATGTAGGATTTTATAGAATACTGTCAATAAAGATAACTTATCGATCAACTTTTTCTTCACAAGCACACGCTAGGATTATTTTTAGTTGTGCGCTTTGTTGGATTGCCGTATAGTATTAAAATAATGATTGACAGTTAAATTATTAAAATCAAATGAAAGAAACAAACTTGTGCATCAGAATCCATTCCATCTTTCATTTCATTTTGCTGAAAAGCCATCCAATTGCAGAATATTTTGCTGAGTAATGCGTCATTTTCCTTTGTCCTTGTTTGTAATATTAAATGTTTTGACATGTTGATATTTTGCCCAAAGTCCCCATTATTTTATTGTGAAAAGAGAATCCAGTTCATGGACTTACACAAGCAACTAAAATAATCAATAATGGGCATCTTGCGACCCTTTTTGACCACCATGTTAGTGCCTAATCCTCACTTTCTACTATTGGTAATTGTCTTTTTTTTTATTTGTAGAGTTAGGGCATGTCCTAAGTCCTAACTCCAAAGGAAAAAGCTAATTTGATGTGAGAATAATATAAAGTAGCATGGCATCGAGCCCATGAACAAAGGGAGGAAATTAAAATATATGTAATTTAGAATATACTTAGCAAGTTGACATCATAGGTCCTAGGTTACACTTTACAGACAGATGATATATTCATGGTACTTGGATCGAATCTCTGCCATTATTCTTATTCTCAGTGAACTAATTCTCAGTCTGTCATTTTCATTCAATCTTAGATGCTACTCATGAATGATGGGAGGAGAGTTTTTCGGTGACAGGAGTTTGTGAATCCAAGATTTTAAGTTTATAAGTCTAAATCACAATATATTATTTTTCTATCAAGTGTAGAATATATATATATACACATCATCTAAAATAAACTAATATAAGTATAGAATTCGAGTCATTCTATCTATTCGTTGCATCCTCGCATCACAATCTTCAATGGGTTGATTATTTTTAGATAACAACAAATAGAAATAATGCATATAAGGAGTCCTATTAAAAATTATCAAACCTTGATAATCAACCTACAAAATTATTCAAATTGTATTTGATTAATTCTACGTATGGTAGACATTTGATTGGGTTCCTCATTTTCATCCCAAGGCTTTTAAAATTTCTCATTTATGGTTTTCTGTTTTTCTTTCTTTTTCTTTCTAAATTGGGGAACTTAAGGAAAAATATGGGAAGAAATTATAAGTTGATGAATCAAACCCTCACCATCAACGTGAAAGTTCAGGTAATCAGCCAACTGACTTACTAAAATTTTCTCTTTTATGGTATTACTCTAATTCGCAATGAATATTAGGATTTTCAATATAGCCTTTAATTAAGCACAATTCTACTTACTATAGAGGTTGCCACAGAATTCATTAATTAGAGTATACCTGTCAAGTGGGCCGGGCTGGGTCAACTCGAAATCGGCCCGTGAAAGTTAGCCGGGTTGTGGGTCGGTCTGGATCCAGGCCTGGTTAAATGGGCCGGTCCGGTTTCGGGCCCAATAGTAAAAAATTTCAAACAACCCTAATCCGACCCACTTAATCCAACCCGGTCCAACCCACCTAAATCCGATCAAAACTGATTAAAAATCTGGTCAAATAGAAATAATGCATATAAGGAGTCCTATTAAAAATTATCAAGCCTTGATAATCAACCTACAAAATTATTCAAATTGTATTTGATTAATTCTACGTATGGTAGACATTTGATTGGGTTCCTCATTTCCATCCCAAGGCTTTTAAAACTTCTCATTTATGGTTTTCTGTTTTTCTTTCTAAATTAGGGCACGTAAGGAAAAATAAGGGAAGAAATTATAAAGTGATGAATCAAACCCTCACCATCAACGTGAAAGTTCAGGTAGTCAGCCAACTGAGTTACTAAAATTTTCTCTTTTATGGTATTACTCTAATTCGCAATGAATATTAGGATTTTCAACATAGCATTTAATTAAGCACAATTCTACTTACTATAGAGGTTGCCACAGAATTCATTAATTAGAGTATACCTGTCAAGTGGGCTGGGCCGGGTCAACCCGGAACCGGCTCGTGAAAGTTAGCCGGGTTGTGGGCCGGTCTGGAACCGGTCCTGGTTAAACGGGCTGGTCCGGTTCCGGGCCCAACAGTAAAAAATTTCAAAACAACCTTAACCCGGCCCACTTAATTCAACCCGGTACAACCCACCTAAACCTGGTCAAAATCGGTTAAAAATTTGGTCAAAACCGGTAAAAAATAAATAAAAAAATCTCCAATATACACTATAAATACCACCTATATACATTTTAAATACGTTAAACAATATATATACACTATATATATAGTATATACTACATTAGAATTTAAAAAAATATATACACAATTACACATGTAATCGTGTATACGACTATACATTAGTTAAATATATATATATATATATATTACTCTAAATAAAACATATTCTACAAGATATATACTACAATATAATGATATATATAATAATTTATAAAACATATACACATGCATACGTTAAATATATACGTCTATAGAAGATATATACACATATATACGTACCATTCAATATATATGTACTACTTTAAAAAAAATATACTACAATATTTATACACACACACTATATATAGCTATACACTAATTTATAAAACATATACATATGTATACGTTAAATATATACGTCTATAGAAGATATATACACATATATACGTACCATTCAATATATACGTACTACTTTAAATAAAATATACTACAATATTATATACACACTATATATATAGTTATACACTAATTTATAAAACATATACACATGCATACGTTAAATATATACGTCTATAGAAGATATATACACATATATATGTACCATTCAATCTATATGTACTACTTTAAATAAAATATACTACAATATACATATACACACACTATATATATAGTTATACACTAATTTATAAAACATATACACATGTATACGTTAAATATATACGTCTATAGAAGATATATACACATATATACGTACCATTCAATATATACGTACTACTTTAAATAAAATATACTACAATATATATATATACACACACTATATATATAGTTATACACTAATTTATAAAACATATACACACGTATACGTTAAATATATACATCTATATAAGATATATACACATATATACGTACCATTCAATATATATGTACTACTTTAAATAAAATATACTACAATATATATACACTACAATATATACAGACACACTATATATAGTTATACACTAATTTATAAAACATATACACATGTATACGTACCATTCAATATATACGTACACATATAAAATATATGTACTTCTTTAAATAAAACATATGCTACTTAATATAATAAATTAATAATACTTTATAGTAAATTAGTAATATATTATAACTAAGTATTTAATTTAAACTAAAAATTCAATTTAAATCATTAAATGGAAAAAATTACAAAGTAAAGACTAAGGAGTGAATGAATGTTGAATTTTATTGATTGCAAAATGATCCAAAATTTACAATTTACATGAATGAAAAATCTACAAATTTTGCATCATTTGTTCTAACTCATTCATGTTAATATTAACGGGAACTTGCATAGGATAGTCAAAGTCAACGGGGGCAAAACCATGCATTAGACTTGATTCTGCTGAGTTCTCCCGTGAAGTCATAATGTCTTCAAGTCTCTGCTCGTCGTTCGGCTTCACTTCCATTCCTTGATTTCTTCGTTCTACTCTAATTCAATCTCTAAGGCAAACTAGAACATTCATTGCATTGCTTCCCAATGAATGTCGGTTGTCTCCAAGCTGTTGTCGTCCCTGACTAAAAGCGCTCTCTGATGGAACGGTTGACATTGGAGTATTCAGGACATCTCTAGCTAATCTTGAAAGCACAGGATATTGTGCTTCATGATTCCTCCACCAATCCAACGTGTTGATCCGTCGTCTGCGATCCTCTAGCGGCGATCGGAGATAATACTTCAGCTTTTTCCGATAAGTTGATGTGTAAGATCCCTCGTCAACACTGTTCCAACAAGGTAAATCATAAAAGTGATCAGAAAAATCACTATGTGCCGGCCTTTTAGAAGATGATGGCTCCTCGGGAGGATGAGGAGCGACAGTTAGAGTGATATTCGTCGGCACAGCTAAATCAACTAAATTAGCATAGTGGTTATATAATTTATCTATGTAAGCGTTCGCATCACCCATAGCCGTCCACACATCAGGTTGTTCTTGTTCTTCATCACCAGAATCATTGTTAGTATTTATCTCTAAGTTAGCATAAATAAGAGTACTAAAGTGGTATAGTATTATATTTCATGCGCGCATTTAGTATAGCACCAACCAAGTAAATAAGGGGAATCGAAAAAAATATTTTTAAAATTTGGCAAATATGGCACCAATAGCTTCTTTGTAACCTTCTTTATTTTTATATTCTTTGAGGAAAGCAGAAATATCGGCTATATATGCCAAAATATTACAAACAGTAGGATAATAAGCACTGAAAAATTCAACCGCTGCTATATAATTTTTTTTTTAAAACTTAACAAAATTATTAATTACAGTCCTGTCAGAATCATGTAGCATGCAATGGGCAGAATCAGCAAATGAACCACAATGTTGGTTAAAAGATAGTGTAATAGGAACTCTATATTTATAACAAGTTTTTAAAAAATCATACGTAGCATTCTATCTAGTATCACATTCTTCAAGCATCAATATTGGTGCAAGTCTATTTTGTTCACATTTAAGTTTAAAGTCTTTAATTCTTCTTCTACGATTGTTTCCTTGAATAAAACCAACGGCAAACCGAATTTTTTCAATATAAAGTTCAAAAAACTCAAGACCATCTCTTACAATTAAATTATATATATGACAAGCACATTTAACATGAAAAATTTCAGGTAACGGCAGAGATATCTTAGATTCTAACTTTGTTATAGCAGTCTTGTTGTTAGAAGCACTATCAAAAGCAATACATAAGATTTTATTTTCAATACCGTAAAATTCTGCAACTTTAGCAATCGAATCAACAATAAAATCTCCAGTATGTTTACGATCTTCATCATATAAAAATGTAAGAATACGTTTTTGCATAACAAAATTACTATCTATCCAGTGACAAGTAATGGTTAAATAATCATTTTTATTTACAGCACAATCAAGATCAGAAGTTAGGGGCATTCTACATTGAATACTTTTTAACAATGTTGATAAATAAAAATAATATTGTGAATGAAGTCTAAAAATATCAGTCCTACAAGTAGTTCTAGGAATACCATAAAACTTAGGATTATAAATTGCTTGAATATAATGGATAAAGGCATCAGAAGAAGGAAAACTAAAAGGCAAACAACCCACAACTACCATTTTAGCTATTTCTTCCCGGTCCCTCAATTTATTATACTTCTTCATTATCTGAACGGTTGCTGGGTCCATTCTAGTTTGCATTGGCCACCAACATCCGCACCACCTCGTGCAATATTTAACTCTCTTTCGTGATTATCACTTATATGTCTCATTAACGTACTCGTACCTCCTTGGTTGCCTCCTCTTTTATGCTTATATATTTATTGAAAAATATTGCATTGCACCTCAATATCTGATATACGTTCAAAAAATTACCATGCAATACTAGTTGGTTTACGAGCTCTCGGGGCACGGGGAGGACGGGGAGGGAGATTAACCGATTCGGATCTAACGTTAGCATTTCCTACTGCGGGTGTCTCACCAATATTTTTATCATCTTCGTCTAAAATAACCGTATCTACTTCATTTTTTTCTTCTATACCGTAATTTTCCTGAGTTTCTACATAATCCATATCGTGGGCACCTACACCTAAAGATACACTACTTCTTCCTCAAAAGGTTGACTAAGCGGTGCCGGAGGCACACGAGTATATCTACTACTTGAACCACCTCTACTGCTAGTAATTCATTTTTTACTATCACTATCACTTTTGGGACAAAAAATTTTAACACCTTTAGTAGCGAGGTTTCTTAATTTATCCATAATATAAATTAAACTAAAAAAATTCAAAATAAATAAATATAATAAAATTAAATATTCAACAATTAATACACTAAATAAAAATTAAACATAAGAGATGAAACGACAAAACCAAATTTTGGAAGTATCTGAAGATTGCGACTTTAAAAACTTTCACTCATACTTTGTAATTACAAAATTTAAAAATTAAAGTGAGCACTTTAGGAAATATATAGAAGATTTGAGAATTGAGATTTGAGAGAGAATGAGATTTGAGAGAACGAAAAATTGTGTGGAAAATGATTTCAAAGTGTAGGGTACTTATAGGAATTTTTTTGGGGTAAAAAAATAATTTTAAATGTAAAAAAAAAAAATTTAATTAAAAGGACCAAACTAGCCTTTTGGACCAAAAAACGGCTATATAGCCGTTGGGCGAACAGCTAGTTTGGCCCAATCTCCAAAATTCTAAAAAAAAAAAAAATTGAAACCGGGTCGGGCTGGTTAACCGACGGGCCTGGATCGGTTTTGGTCCGAGCCAGGTTAACCGGGCCCAAAAAAATTAAACCAACCCGGGACCCTACAGCCCTGACCGAGCCTAGTCAAACTGGGTCGGTTTTTGTAAATGGGATGGGTCATGTTAGGGTTTTTGCCTTGATTTTCTTACTATATTTAAGTTTTACTTTTTCTTAGAAGGAAAATAAAAGTTATCATAAATACTTGTACTTTTCCTGAAAGAAAAAATATAATTCTTTTTCATATTTGGCTAACCTCTTTCTTGGAGGAAAGGTTTTGGACATCTATAAATAGAAGACCCCCTTCTCATACCATAACACAATAGCATCCACAATGTAGTCATTAAAGAGTCTTTGTTTAGGGAGAGATCTTCTCTCTCATTAGTTTTTATGTTTTTAATATTAAGTTTTATATGTAGGCCAATTGGCCAAATAATATAATAATATTAAGCTTTTTAGTATTATTTTATGTGTCTTCTGAATTATCATCACAATGGTTTGCAACTAATAGCTTCCGCATGACGCCCTCTCGATTTCGAACCCAACAAGTGGTATCAAAGCCTATGGTTCAATGATCTGGTGGTTCAGATTGAGGACATGTTGAGAACAAAGTTGCAACAAATTTGATGATAATGAAGATATATGTCCAAAAACTACAAGTGGAGATGATTATCAATCATATTTTCAATAATCCTGCTATTACATTTTTGAAAAGAAAACTTACTTTTAACCCTATAAAGGGCTCCAATGTTTTTAACCCGAAAGGCCCTATAAATTTTTAACCCAAAAAGCTTCAATTTTTAAAGCATGTCAAACAACAGTGATATATGAAGAATATATATGAAGAACGAAGATCATGCGCAAGAAGAAGGTGGATGAAGAATATTTTGAAGAAAATCAAGTCAAAAAGGGGAGATTTGTTAGGGTTTTTGCTCTGATTTTCTTACTATATTTAAGTTTTACTTTTTCTTAGAAGGAAAATAAAAGTTACCATAATTACTTTTACTTTTTCTGGAAAAAAAAATATAATTCTTTTTCATATTTGGCTAACCTATTTCTTAGAGGAAAGATTTTGGACATCTATAAATAGAAGATCCCCTTCTCATGTCATAACATAATAACATCCACAATATATTCATTAAAGAGTCTTTGTTTAGGGGGAGATTTTCTCTCTCATTAGTTTTTATGTTTTTAATATTAAGTTTTATATGTAGGTCAATTTGCCAAATAATATAATAATATTAAGCTTTTTAGTAGTGTTTTATGTATCTTCTGAATTGTCACCACAATGGTTTGCAACTAATAGCTTTCGCATGACGCCCTCTCGATTTCGAACCCAACAGGTCGGACCGAGTCAACCCGACCCGTTTGACACCCTTAAATTAGAGGAATGACTTATAAACGCTTTTCCCTTAAATTAATGATGAATCATATGCCATATAAATTTGAAATAATCAGACCAGTGTATCTCTAATATTAGATAATCTTTTCATTCAAAAAAAAAAAGTTTAAGTTCTGTGCATCGTTAGTGCACAAAATATTCTACACTATTAGTTAACTTGACTTGTTATTGCAGGTTACCCAATTATTTACATAAATTTTTTTTAAAAAAATTAGGTAACCTGCAAAACAAGTCAAATTTACCTGATAGTATAGAATATTTGTACACTGACGATGGAGAATTAAATTCTTATTCAAATGAAGGAATAAGAGTACTATATCTAGTGAAAGTAAGAGACAATGAGAATAATATCATGTTTGTGGCTTATGAATTTGTACGAGGAAATTGACACATTTGGATACATATCAATTTGCAGATCAAGTTCCAATAAGGACTTTGCTAATTTGGGTTGTCAACCATGTTATATGTACTATAATTTAAGATGAGGGAGTACTTGATTCCTCCACCTCTTGTCAAAGACGTTTTATTTTATTTCCATTCTATTTCATAATGTAATTGTGTTGTACTATATCATGAGATCATACTATATTGTTTTAATGAATTCAATATTTACTATTATTTTCATTATTACATAATGTTACACATCAATAATTAAAGAATAAACCTACAAGAAAAATAGAGAACGAGGCACAATTACTATAAAAAGATCGGGTAATTAAGGGTTAAAATAAAATTAATAAACAATAAGAAAAGATAAAATAAGAAGAAAAAAAAATGATGACATGATCACACCAAATTGACTGTTATATAAAATGAGACTTTTTATTGTTATCTAATGAATTTAACAACGTGATGCAGTAAAATTTAAATAACAATCAAGAAAAACATTCTATTCATACTAATAACACAATACAATACTATAGGTAACAACCATCCAAACATGTTAACTGATCATTCTACTAAAAATAAATTATTATTTTTTGTTTGTCCACTCTAACATGTATAAAGAAAGATATATATTTTTTTTAATTTTACTTTTAACATTAACTATAGTCATTTCCAAAATTATTTTCTAAGTTCATTAAGACTATATAACAATTAATATACACTGTGGATATTATAGTAAATTATATACTAGTTCATTTGTTAACTGTTAAAGAAAGTGTAAAATCTGTATCGTGGACAAGAAAAAGTTAACCAAGTGTAAAATCTATCATGGACAAGAAAAAATTAACAAAGTAGCACACTAGTCTATTAACACCTCTTTTATTTAGGAATGTGGAATGTCCAATTTTGAGAGACGTCTTTATACGGTTCGTCTATTTATATTTTTTTTTTTATAAGAGATTTATATTTTTATATATAAAAGAACTTTATTTTTATATATAAAAGATATATAAAGATCATTTACTTCTAGTTATTTAAATTGTAAGAGAGAAAAAGAACTTATTTTGTTCAAAAAAAATTTCCAATGTATAGTAGTTTGTTTGCACTGTCGAATTATGTAAAAATGTTTCAATTATGATTTTAGTTTTTTCTTCTATAGTTTACTGTTTCCAATTTACGAGAGGGATAAATAATGTTTCATTTCATTATCCTTCTCTCCTTAAATATCTAACGGAGTTTATTAAAATTTGTTTCTAGCATATGTATCATGGTGTTTATTGTGGATTTGGTACAATCGAATTTGTAGGTGAGTCAAAAATACGTGTTATAATTTTATTTTATTTTATGTCCAATTTACTAGAAGTTTGATTACTATCTAGGTGGTAAAGAAATCAACCAAGTATATTATAAATGAAATAAACAAAGTAAATCAAACAAATTTAGGCGAGTCCGATACAATTATTGGCGCCTCAAGATCTAATCCAAGCTATTCAAGCAATTGTCCACAGAGGTAGATTATCTAGATAAAGAGTAAAGAACAGGAAAATTTGGAGACCAAGTAAAACTGTTGTATTAAGTAAGAGTGAGTGATTTGATGTCTTTACAAGAAAGGAAGAGCAACTATTTATAGGTTATAGTATTATTTCTTGGCGATGCAAAGGCCCTAAAGGACTTAAATCTATGCCGATAAGCCACATGGTTGACATGTTAATCAGCCAACTAATATTCCTGCATTGCACAGCTCCGTACTAGTTTATCCGCATATTAAGCATCCTAACAAATTTGTCTCTTGTTTTTTCTCTTGTGTCATGTCACTGGAGTGACGAACCGTTACTCTTATTCTTTATGAGAAGACGCTTTCAATATCGTCAACTCAAGAGAGGCAACCACAATCTCTACCATCGTTGTTGCGACGAATCTTCAAGCCACCTCTCCTTATCGTACTTAAACCTGTCAACTGGGTCGGGCAGGCCCGTTCCGATCCGGTAAGCCTGGCCCAGTTCGACCCGACCCGATGGGCCTTTGGGTTGCCGGTTCTGGGTTGGGACGTCTACGTTGATAGGCTTGGTGGACCGGCCCAGTTTCAAACTCAGACCAGGCCCACTGGTTATCCGGCCCGGCCTGGTAACATAAATTTTTTGAAAAAATAATTGGCATTTAGCCGTTTGGACCCCAACTGTCAATTGGACCGTTGAGGCCTAATGACATTATAGCCGTTTGGAGCCCTAACGGCCAATTGGCATTTTTGGCATATTTTATTTAAAAAATATTAATTCAAAAAATTTCCTATAAATACCCTACAATTTCAAATCATTACAAAAATCTCAATCTCTCTCAAATATTCTAATTATCTCCTAAAGTGCTCAATTTTATTTTTTAATTTTGCGATTACAAATATCAAGTGAAAGTTTTCTAAAGTCGCAACTTTCGGATACTTCCAAAATTTGATATTGCCGTTCCATCTCTTACTTTTAATTTTTAATTAGTGTATTAATTGTTGAGTATTTATTTTTATTATTTTGGTGTATTTTGAATAGTTTTTAGTTTGATTTATAATATGAATAAATTAAGAAACATTGGTAAAAGTGTCAAAATATTTTATCTCGAAAGTGGTAGTGTAGTAAAAAATGAATTGGTGGCGGTTTCGATAGAGATAGTTCAAGTACTAGATATACCTGTGTGCCTTCGGTATTGGTTAGTCAACCTTTTGAGGAAGAAATAGGTGTAGGTGCTCACGATACAAATTATGCAGTAGCTCAAAAAAATTATGGTATAGAAGAAGAAAATGAAGTAGATGCGGTTAATTTAGATGTAGATGATGAAAATATTGGTGAGACACCTACAGTAGGAAATGCTAATGTTAGATCTGAATCGATTAATCTTCTTCCCCTTCCTCCTCGTACCCCAAAACCTCATAGAAGAACCAGTATTACATGAATTTTTTTTTCGAAAATAAAAAGAGAAAGTAAGGTGCAATGCAATATTTGTGAAATTGTATATGAGCATAAAATCGGAGGCGATAAAGGGGGTACAGGTTCGTTAATGAGACATTTAAGAGATAGACACGCTAGAGAGTTAAGTATTGCACAAGGTGGTGAGGCTGTTGGTGGGCCAGCACAAACTAGATTGAACCCAACAACCGGTCAATTAATTAAGAATTATAATAAAATGAAGGACCAGGAAGAAATAGCGAAAATAATAGTTATGGGTTGTTTACCTTTCATTTTTGCTTCTTCAAATGCTTTTATTCATTATATTCAAGCAATTTATAATTCTATGTTTAATGGTATTCCTAGAAGTACTTGTCAGACCGATATTTTTAGACTCCATGCACAATATGTTTATTAATTATCTACATTATTAAAAAATATTTTATGTAGAATTCCTCTAACTTCTGATCTTGGTCGTGCTATTAATAAAAATAATTATTTAGCAATTACTTGTCACTGGATAGATAGTAATTTTGTTATGCAAAAACTTATTCTAATTTTTTTGTATAATGAAGATCGTAGACATACTGAAAAATTTATTTCAGAATCTATTACTAAAGTTGCAGAATATTATGGTATTGAAAGAAAAATTTCATGTATTGCTTTTGATAATGCATCTAACAACAAGACTGCTATTGACAAGTTAAAAGTTAATCTTTCTTTGCCGTTACCTGAAATATTTCATATTAAGTGTGCTTATCATATATATAGTTTAATTGTAAGAGATGGTCTTAATTTTTTTGAGTATATTGAAAAGGTCCGGCTTGCTATTGGCTTTATTCAAAAAAATAATTGAAAATTTAGAGTGAGAGAATTTAAAGCTAAATGTGAATAAAATGAACTTAGACCGATATTTATGCCTGAACAATGTGATACTAGATTGAATGCTACTTATACTTATTTAAAAACTTGTCTTGCTTATAAAGTTTCTATTACAATGACTTTTAATCAATATTCTGGTTATTTTCCAGAGTGTATGATACATGATTCTGATTTGGCTGCAATTGTTGATCTTGTTCAGTTTTTGGAAAAAATTATATAGCTACGGTTGAATTTTCTGGTGCTTATAATCTTATTGTTTGTAATATTTTAGCTTATTTAGCCGACATTTCTTGTTTGCTTAAAGAATATAAGAATAGAGAAGGTTACAAAGAAGTTGTTAGTGCTACGTTTTCTAAATTTAAAAAATATTTTTATCCGTTTTCCCCAATTTACTTAGTTGGTGCTATACTAAATCCATGTATGAAATATAATACTATGTCCGAATTTAGTTGTATTATTTATATTGCTTTAGAGATAGAGCCTGAAGAAGAACCTTTTTTGGTTACGGCTATGAGTGATGCGAACAGTTACATGGAAACATTATATAACCATTATGTCGATTTACTTGATGTAGTCGTACCGACAAATATCACTCCAACGGTCACTCCTCAAGCTCCTGAGGAGCCATCATCTTCTAAAAGGCAAGCACATAGTGATTTTCCTGATTACTTTTTTTATTTAAATATTTGGGACAGGGTTGCGACGTCAACACACGGATCAAGTTCTCGGGAAGAGCTTAAGTATTATCTTCGACAGTCGATAGAGGATCGTAGAGCAAGGATCAATGCATTGGATTAGTGAAAAAATAATGAAAGACTGTATCCTGTGCTTTCAAGATTAGCTAGAGATAGATTGAATGTTCCAATGTCAACCATTGCATTGGAGAACGCTTTTAATCAGGGACGACAACAGCTTGGAGACAAGCGACACTCATTAGGAAGCAATGCTATGAATGTTTTAGTTTGCCTTAGAGATTGGATTAGAGCGGAACGAAGAAATCAAGAAATGGAGGAGGAGTCGAAAGACAAACAAAATCTTGAAGAAATTATGACTTCAAGGGAGAACTCAGCACAATCAAGTACAGTGCATGGTTTTGCCCCCACTGATTTTGACTTTTCTATGGTAGTTCCGTTAATATTAACATGCATGAGTTGAAAAAAATGATGCAAAATTTGTAGATTTTTCATTCATGTAAATTATAAGTTTTGAATCATTTTGCAAACAATAAAATACAACATTCATTCATTCCTTACTTATTTTTTTCATTTAAATTGAATTTCTAATTTGAATTAAATACTTTTAATATATTACTATCAAGCTTTACACTAAGGAATAAACATAACAAACATAGATACATATAATGAAAAAATAAATATCTTTTCAGTTCAAATATAATAAAAACATATAATGAATATATGTTCAAAACTTCAAGTATTATTATATTAAGTAGTATACATTGTAATCTTGTATGTATATATGTGTGTATATTTTTTAAAGTACTATAACATGTAATGTATATATCTTTCAACTTTCAAGCGGTATTTAAAGTAGTATATATTCAACATATATGTGTATATATTTTCTATAGACTATTATTTAACATATACATGTCTATATGTTTTCTAAAGTAGTATATATATAGTGTATATATGTTGTATGTATATTATTTCAAGTGGTATTTTAAGTAGTATATATTCTACATATATGTCTATATATTTTCAATCGACTAAAATAGTATATATTTAATGATACATGTGTATATGTTTCTAAAGTAGTATAATATGTAATGTATATATGTTATATTTTCTATATACTCTAAAGTAGTATATATTTAACGTATACATGTGTATATGTTTTCTAAAGTAGTATAAATATAGTGTATTTATGTTGTATGTATATTGTTTCAAGTAGTATTTTAAGTAGTACATATATTATATTGTACGTATATATGTGTATATATTTTCTATAGACTCTAAACTAGTATATATTTAATGTATACATGTGTATATGTTTTCTAAAGTAGTATATATTTAGTGTATATATGTTGTATGTCTATTATTTTAAGTAGTATTTTAAGTAGTATATATATTATATTGTACGTATATATGTGTATATATTTTCTATAGACTCTAAACTAGTATATATTTAAAGTATATATGTGTATATATTTTCTAAAGTAGTATGTATTTAGCGTATATATGTTGTATTTATATTGTTTAACGTATTTCAAATGTATATAGGTGTATTGTATATATAGTATATTGAAAAAAATATTTAATTTCGAGTTTAATTTTTTTTTTTAACGTTTTGACCTGTTTGGACCGGTGACAGCCATAATACTTCGTGTCTTCCGACATATTTTTACCCGATACACATGGCACTTCAGCTTGTTTATCATATGTCTTCAGTAGTATGTTTGTTTTGTCTACTTTGAAAAAATATAGAGTCCATTTACTATGTTTCTTTACAAATTACATAATTTTCATTTGTATAGTTTTAATAGTGCAAAAACAAAATAATTATCTTACGGGTCGTTTGGTAGAGTGTATTTAAAAATATAATGCATACATTAATTAATGTGTATTATTAATATCTTGTTTGATACTTCTTTTTGTATATGTATTAATGCAAATATTAGTTATACACTATATTGTGTATTGAGGTGTGTATTAGTAATACACACCATTTCTTATGTATTAGTAATACAAAGACTTTAAACACATGCATTAACTTATTAAATGACTTTAATACCTCTCAGTTTCCCCCCTCAAAATATTTTACAATTCCTTTTCCCACCATTTTAATTTGCAACAATGAATAGTTGGTTTAAATAACTCCAACATATTTTTGTTTTGCTTTAGGGGTCTTTAAAAAGATTTTAAAAAAAATTCTTGAGACTATTCCTTAATTTTACATCTTGTATTTTATTTTTGTTTCAACTATGTTAATCCGTCGGCGTAACATTTCATGCGCAAAGACGAAAGCCTTGCAATTAATCCTAAACCTCTATATACTAGTTCAACAATACTAATTATGTTTGAGATGACAAAAAAACTTTATTGCAAAAAAAATATACAAAGTCAAAGAAGGGTATATTTGTAAACAAACATTTCTTTTATGAAAATTAAGATATATTATTTCTAATACATCAAATCAAACAACGTATAAGAAACAATATCAACATAATTAATACAAACAAAACTAATACAAGCATTACAAATACACTATATTCTGCATTATTCTTATACACTCTTCCAAACGATCCCTTATTTAGAAGTAGCCGCAGTGAGCTGCTTGGGCCAATATGTTCTCCGTATTAACAATTAAACTAGTATAAGTACCCGCGCGATGCACGGGATATTTTAAAAAATAAATTATAAGAAATATTATTTATTAATTTAAAAGAATAAATTAATTTTCGTTGTAGCATATTAATGTATTTTAAATTAATTAAGAATTATTAAATATAATTTGTAATAAATAATTCAAAAAATTACATAGTTCAATTAATTTAGTTGAACAATGTACTCTCCCTTCGCTGCCACTGCGCCATTCCCCCTCCACACAATCCCTTAATCATATCATATGACAAAAAAAAATGAATCATATAATTATCAAAAGATTGACCTATAATTTTCTTTATTGCATTGTTCACTATCTAAAATTACTCGATTGTTAATATTGACTTTTATTATTCATTTGACTTGTTGTTTATCGAGATTTTAGTAGTGTGAATTTAAAAAATTTAAATGACAAATAGAATCAATAAATATTTTTTATATATAAATGTATATTTGCAAGTAAAATCATGAATAGAATAAATCAATTGCAATAATTAGACGCATATAAATCTATTTTATAACTTTCTTAGCAGAGAGTAGATATGTAAATGTGACAGAGAAATTTATTAAGACAAATAAAAATGATAATATTTGTGCATATACAAATATGTTTCGATTCATTCTTTATACAAATGGTCTGATAAACCTCCTTTGTATCTTTCTATTCTCGATAGTACTTGTTAATTTCTTAAATATTCATTTCGCATTTTGGAGAAATTTATGTGCATAAGATTTGTGAAAACTTCATTTTCCTTAGGTACATCTGTGACAAAAGATAAATATAATATTAATCACAAAAAATAATAAAATAACTATAAAATTAAATCAAGTATGAGAACATACCTTTGTAATTATTCAGAAAAATATGATGAACACTACCTATGATTTTTTCATTCATAGTAGCTACATCTATTTCAAAAGATAAATATAATATTAATCAACGATAAAATAATTTTAAATTAAATTAACCATGAACAATATATATTTATAGTTAAATAAAAGAATCTGATGAGAATTACCTATAATCTTTCTATCCATGATAGATATATCCGTAAGAAAAATAGATATAATATTAAGCATAAATAATAATAAAATAATTAAAAATCAAGTAAAACATCAACATACTTTGATAGATATTCAAAGAAATTTGATGAGCACTATAACCTAAAATCTCTTTATCCATTGTAGAAATTCTTTATGATAAAAAGATGTATATTAAATTATAATTTGTAAAAATTCTTTATTTTTATAGTATACTGATAACATGCCAGTATTTTGAATAAAATGAATAAGGAAAGGTATAAATATGACTTTGTTAGTATTAAATAGGGCAAAATTCAAAAATGACATACTTAAGACCCTAATTATTAATTTTGTAGCAACAGTTTCATAATTACATTTTGTATCAACTTCTAATATGTATTTTTAAAAACTGATGCTATAAAAATACATATACAACTAATTTTACCTCCCTTAAATAACTGAAATTTGTTGAGGTAAATATGGTATAATTATCAATTGATTAATTGTGTAGATTCCTTTTCCTTTAAAATCACGTCATTCACGCGATTTCCGTTTCAGCTTAACAACTATGATCAAAATTCAAATTTTAATTTTCAAAATTAACTAGTTCATCTGAGAAAAAAAAATCAAAATCTGCTTTTATGAGAAATTTCATCTAATTTAATTCGTCTAATTCAACCTTGCTTTGATGTTCAACAATTATTGTTTTTTCATACGAAATTATACAGTATCTTCTTCGAATTCAACATCAGTTTCAAAACGAAGCATTAATTTCTTTGAATTAAATCCAGTAATTGATTCGTCAGTTCAAATTGTTCGAATTGAACTAGAAGTTGAAAATTCATCCATTGTTGTTTTTTAAGGTACGTAATCGTTAAGTTTTTCTGATTGGATTTTTTGTTTCGGCGATTACTGCTTCTCCTATTTTGTTTCTCCTATTTTTTTTCTGGTTGAATTTTTTATTTCGGCGATTACTGCTTCTCCTATTTTGTTTGCAAAATTTTCGTTGCAAAAATTTAGTTTATTAGTTGTTTCAGGTTTTTAGATTTCAATGATAGACTATTTATTTCAGTATTGGTTGTTGTTATTTTGATCGATTTAACAATTGATTGAACTGAGCTGCTGAATGTGATGAAATTCTATTCACACAGCTCAAAATTAATTTAGGTATGTTTAATATGTATTTTTTGATATGTTTAGTATTTACACTGCATATGTATTTTTGAACAAGTTATTGTTAACACTGCATATGTATTTTTTGATTTTCTTGTTGGGATTTGACAGTATAACTATTTTTGCAGATAATATACTTTATACAAGTTTTTGTTCGGTTCTATTCAGTAGTTTCTGTATTTGGTTTAATATTTTTTTATTTTTGTGTTTGTATTTGGTTTGAATTTTTTTGGCTAAATCAACTAGAAATGGGAAGCATACCAGTGCTTGTGAAACACTCTGATCGGTGGACGTATGAAAAAAACTACGAAGAATATGTCACTGATGCTATACTGTTGAGTACATCAGCAACATTTATTGAGCTGCACGATGAATTGGCATCACACTTGATGGTGGATTTAACGTGAAAACGTATTCTAGTGGAATATCAAATTACTGCTAATGCAGGGCAGATAGAAATACATAATGATATGGGTTTAAAGGTGTTTATATTTCAGAAAAAACAGATACAAGACATGAATTGTCTTCCTTTATATGTAAGCATTTTGAATAAAGTTGTAGGGAGCAACGTGGCTAGTTCTTCTATGTGTGTTGCTGAAAGAATAACCAACTGTGACAACATTCAAACACTGATAAATTCAACAAATGAAGGAGCTTTGGTAGTTTGTGAAGATACACAAGCGTTAGATGTATTTGAAATGGATACTGTGGAGCTGATTATCTCAGATCCACATCACAAGCATGTTAAGGAAGACCAGGTTTACTTGAGAAATTTTTTTTTGAAGTCAGTCATGAAGGACTATTCAATTAGGGAGAAGTTTCAAACGCGAAGTAAAAGGTCAAGTAAGAAAACGTACGTACATTCTATATCACTCTATTGTTGTTTAATATTATTTTGGATATGTATTTTCAAAATACTAAATTATGTGGGATGCAGGTATACGTTGTTTTGCAAATCAAGAAAATGTGAGTTTTTAATGCGTGCATCAGGAATGGGAGAAACTGAAATGTTTAGAATACGAGAATTCAGACCTCAACATACATGTCCGGTCAAGGACGAGATCTATCCAAAGGTGTATGCTACTATTATATTGATAGGTGGTATTGTTAAACAAAAATTCAAGAACCACAAAAGAAAATACAGTGCAACAGAAATTAGAAACTACATGAAGGAAGATTTTGGTATGGATCTGACATACACTTTATGTTGGAGGGCGAAAGAAAGAGCGTTAGAAGAGTTGAGGGGTAAGCCATCAACATCTTATGGTAAACTGCCATCATACTAATATGTACTGAATACTACCTATCCAGAGTCACATATAAGAATGAAGAAGACAGATGAAAATGAGTTTTTGTATGTATTTATCGCTCTAAATGCATTCATTAAGGGATTCGATCATTGTAGACCGATCGTAGTTGTTGATGCTAGTCATCTGAGAGAAATGTATACTGGGGCATTTGTAACAGCATGTACAATGGATGGAGCAGGTTAGTATGAATTTATAATAATTATTTTGTAAAACTTTTTGTATGTTTGTATATTTCTGCGTATCACCTGAAAATACATATCTCAACTAGATATATACATATCTGTATAAAATTACCTAGAGTATGAAAGCTTCATGAATTAAACCATTTAAAAATGATTATGTTTTATACTTATGTGTGTCTAAATTTTATTATATGTTATTGATACCATTATTTGATATCAAGATATACAGTTTAAATAACCTATATATATAATAAATACATATGCAGATTCTATATGTATTTTTATTTTACTGCGCATAATTATTTTGTATAAAAAGGTCATATATTCCCTCTAACATATGGTGTGATTGATTCTGAAAATGATGCATCATGGACGTGGTTCTTTAAGAATCTAAAGGAAGCGTACGGGGAAAGACAAAACATGTGTGTTATTTCTGATAGGAATCCAAGCATCATAAAGGTAGTTAGCGATGTGTACAACAATGTTCCACATTATGCATGTATGTGGCTTCTATGGGGGAAATGTTAAAAAACTTTACAGAAAGTCACACGATGCATTATCAGAGATATTTTATACAATGGCCAAATCATATTCAAAGTCAGAATTCCAAATGTTAAGGGAAAAAGTTGAGGCAGTTGATATTAGGATGAAGAATTATTTGGAATTGACTGGTTACGAAAAGTGGGTTAGGTCCTATGCAATAGTTAACCGAGGGTGGACTTTGACTTCAAACATTGCGGAGTCAATAAATGGAGTACTTGTATCAGCTAGAGAACTTTCAATTTATGACTTTCTTGAGGAGGTTCGATTATTATTTGCAAAATGGAACTGAGAAAATAGGCAAGAGGCTTCATATACCTTCACACCACTCATTGAAAAGTTTTATGACCTACTCAAAAAGAACGAGGCTTTATGTACTCATATGACGGTATGATCATTTTTACATTTTTTGTAATTTATATTTCAGAAAAAAAAATTAATAGAATAACTTCCATTAAGTTCTAAATGATTTGAAACATTTAAAAAAACAAAACTAAAAAGTTCAGTAATAAAAATATTATGTACTCTGCAAATGTATTTTTACAGTGTATATGTATTTTTTTCTGAAAAATTGCTGGTCTGCTTACAACATATCGTATAAATATGAATTTTCTCTTTTTCTAGCATATCATTCAAATTTTTATTTTTGTATCAGGTTGTACCAGCCACCGAATATGTGTATACGGTACACGACAAACAAAAACACTACATTGTTTGCCTCAAAGAAAAAAAATGTTCATGTAATGCATTTAAACTAGATTAGATACCATGTGCACATGTTTGTGCGGTGTTGGAGAAGAAGAATTTTGAGAAGGGGCTGTACTGTTGTGATTTGTTTAAACCAAAAACTGTTTTGCAAACATATGATGTTCCCATCTACCCGTTGCCACACAAAGATGACTGGCTAATTCCAGAGAGCGTACTTGGTGAAGTAGTACTGCCTCCAAAATACAAAAGACCTCCAGGAAGACCTGCGAAGAAGGATCGTGGAAAATCAGGCCGAGATATGTTTGAAAAGAAGAACATCAACTCATGTGGTGGTTGCGGTGCAAAGGGTCACAATAGGCGTTCCTGTAGGAAATATCGAAAATGAAACATCTCTCTTTCCATATTATTGTTTAAAATTTTATTTTCATTTTTTATTTAGTTGAACCATTTTTTTTAATCATCTTTTGACAAGTGAACACAGTTACATCTGATTTCTGCATATGTATATGTTGAAACATCTGAACATTGCATATGTATTTTGAATGTGCAGTTCATATGTATTTTTAGCATTGAATATACATGTTATGATAAAGTTGGTAACTTTAATTAATCAAACACTTATTTAGTTTGTTATTGTTTATTGATTTAGCCACATATGACTTATTATGCAAAATCTTAGCGTAGTATATGTGTTTATACGATAAAAATATATTTAAATGTATAATACATATGTATTTTAATAAAAAAATATTAACACTGCATATGTATTTATGTAAAATAATATTTCACCATAAATTATACAATTGTAGTAAAAGTTCTAAATTATCTTTAATTTCATTTTTTAGTTATAATCATATTAAATGGACAATATGTATAATCATATTAAATGAACAATATGATTTATAATTTCACCATAAATTATGAACAATATGTATTTTACAAAAACGTATTATTAACACTGCATATGTATTTTTATGCTAAAATTTCATTTATAATACTTCCATATTTTTTAGCAAAATATGAACACTGCATATATATTTTAACATAATATTAACATTTTTAACTAAAAATTTCAGATATATTTTTTGAAATGCTTAGTTATAACATTGCATATGTATTTTTTTCATCTAAAAACAAAAGATATGTATTTTTAAGGCATAAAAAATCCTGCATATGCATTTTCAGAATAATATGAACAATAATTATGTATTTTACAATAAAATCACACACTAAAATGAAGAACAACATAAAAGACTCATATTAAACTTGAATTAGTACTATTATAATCTACAATTAGAACCACTTCAAAACATCAAAATTAGTTTGTATAATCAGTTCCTACATTCATAAACCAACGTCTAAATTATATAAAGAAATAAATCCATCAGTCATCATACATCAAAAACTTCAGTTACACTAGTTATTCTACTTTGCCTTGGAGGCCTCAAAGGTGCTTCAACATCACTATGAGCATTTAATTCTTGCTTTCTGGTCCCATAATCCCACAAAGTTGCAGCATATCTTGTACGGAGTGCATTGGGGTCGAACTCAATCGCAAGAATTTTGTGACCATAAGAAAGACACTCCGCATATGTAACCATATAGACACCACAATCCCTACAAAAAAAACACATGTGCTTAAATATATATTTAAAAAAAATAGATTTTTGTTATATGTAAATTAAATAACTTACAAGCTTCCGCTCGGTTGTTGAGGCAAATTCTCTTGAAATAACACATCAAACATATCTGAGGAGTCTTTGTCTTTGTATCTTGGATGGTTTTCAACATGAATTCCTTTCTTAACGTAGAAATCACAATGTTCAAGACACAATGGGATAATCGCAGCTAATTTCTCAATGACATCAAAAACAGCCGAATAATGTCCAGATGATTCATATGAATCATATAGGAATATGCAGCTCTCTGAGAAAGATAAAATTGCTAGCACCCAATGATGTTTTTCCTTTATATTTACTGAAATATAAATGTATTCCACTGTATGCCATGGCACAACAGCATGCATACGGAATCCATTTATGTATTCATTAACATGTGCCACATGTCCTCCAGCCATAAGGTTTTCAGCAGCCGCAGAATAAACATCATGGATAGAGCTAATTATGTTCATAAAGTTGCAATCTACTGTGCTGAATTTGTAAGACCTGTTGGGGTCATACTTTGACTTCTTCCTCAAGTAGTAGAAGCAAACATCAATATGCTGCAGTACGTAAGAACACAAAAATTTAATATAATTCAAACTATTTGTATACTAAATGTAGCATGTGTATGTTATATAAAAACACATATGTAAGTGTAAGTTATAGTGCATCACATCCTTTCTTATATAATAAAAAATTACATAGAAAAATACATATTTGCACCTGCATATGTATTTACTAACATAATATGTAATTTAATTACTGCTATAAATGTAAAGAAAATATTGTTAAAAAAAAATACTAACCGAGTCGGTCCATGACTGATCAGGGAACCCCATTGTGTAGAACCAGTTTTTATCTTCAACAGTCTCAATTTCGAAATGCATCATTGAAATGGTTGATTTTCCCCTTTTGTAATAATCCGCATTTCCCTTCCTATTTTTTATTGTTAATAAGTATATGTTAAATCATGAGAAGATGATGTAATTTAAAAAAATAAATTAAAACTGTTCAATAGAAATACCTTTTAGCATGAACTTTGAGAAGGTCTTCAGAAATCCAATCCTTAAATTTGTTGACAATTTTCGTATCCACAATCCCATCAATCGGATGATAAACAAATGGATGTTTCTGTGGGAATATACGTATGTGTACTTCCGAGCTCTCTATATAGTTACGCAATACAAAAATGTAATTATTAAAAAGTATTTGCATAACATGTTACATTGTAAACTAAATATATAACTAATTGTACTTACCGGCAGCTGAACCAAATTTCATCGTGTAAGGTGACTCTTTGAATTTGGATGGTCGCCTAATCCTTAACTTAGCAATAGCAGTTTGAATTTCACGATTAGCAGAGGGATGAACAATAATGCTTTTACTACTGTATACATTCAAAGTAGGAAGCAAATTATCAGGGATTGTGTCTTGTGAATCAGGCAAAACTGTTTCATCCCTTTTTTCATCAATGGTTAAGTCTTGTGTTTTAGGAGTTGTCATAATCTGCTCCTCCGTACTAACATCAACCTCCGTGCATGTCTGCTTTAGAGCTCGAACCAACGTTCTCTTTGTTTTTCTTCAAAATTGAAAAAAAATAATATTTTTTTATGTCCAAAATAACCCATATAACCTCAAATATATTCATAATACATACCTGACAATGCTCTTGAACAACAGATTCAGACTTCTTATCATTAAAATATTCATCGATTTGTTCTTCTTCCGAAGTTGCCAATGGATGTCTCATGGTGCTTTCTCTTCGGTATGCATTAAGACTTGGTAACAACTCATCTGGGATTGTAAACTGGGAATCAGACAAATTTGTATCATCCAATTTCTCATCAGTAATCTGCAATAAAAATAAAAGAAAATATATAATTGTCTTATAGATTGTTATGATTTTTACATCACATAAACTAAAGTGCAATTCATTATACATACTCGATCATCGTGATGAACAATCTTCTCAGAAAGATTATAATCCAAATTTATACTTTGGAGAAGCTCATTAGGGATTAAATGCTGAGAATCAATTTGAATGTTTGTTTTATCTGGATGCAAATCAGTGCACCCCTTGCAAACAATCAAAAAAATTAAATCAACTTCAAAAATAAAAATCCAGTTGTATATATTTATACAGGACTATATATATAAAATAACATATAACTGCTACAAAAAAATAATTACATTTGTGCACTCAAAAGAATAATAATATTTTCGTTATTTTTTACCTTTGTACCATCCTGATTCTCATTCAAATTTTGATCAACAATAGGACTGAATTGTTGTGATGATGTTTCAACACCAGCATAATTCATCTGTTGTGCTTCAACCTCTGTATCTTCATGTTGTTGCTACAAGTATAATTTGAATAAACTACTATTATTTGATTTCACTTGATATGTATATAGCAACCCACTGAAAAAAATACCGTTGAAAAATACATTTCTTGACACACAACATATGTATTTTGCAATACATTGCATATGTATTTTTTCAAAATAAACAAATATGTATATTTTGAATAAACTCCATATGTATTTTTAGTAATATACTGCATATGTATTTTTTACAAACTCTATGTGTGTATTAAACAAAATACATTTCATATGTATTTTTTTATATCAAATCATATGTATTTTTTGTGTAAACTTCATATGTATTTTTAGCAATGTACTGCATATATATTTTTTCATATACTCTGCATATATATTTTTTTAATAATGTGGATATTATATAATAATAAAACTTTTACCTTGCTATGTTCAATTGCTTTGACCATTTTTTTGAACTTTTTCTTCACTAATTGACGAATTCGAGTAAACTCTTCACGAACTCTTTTAAACTCTTGGCGAACCTGTATTCATACAAATTCATTAAACACATATTTTTAATGTAAAACAAACATTTGACAAAAAAAAATTACCTCTTCGCGGAATGCATCAAAAACTTTCTTAGAAATAAATTTTTCTTTCTCAACATGACTCTCACGCTTTGACGTGGCTACTTCCTCTACATGACTATCTGCCTTTGACTGTACCTGAGGAAAAATAACCCTAGCTGTTTTCTTCCCTTCCTTTGTTTTTGAAGAAGAAGCCTGTCGTGTTGGAATTGGCTTGAATACTGGTGTCTTCATTACAGCAGCCTTGGCAGTACGATGAGGTGAAGTCCTCGTTTGGGTATGCGCGTCATCAATATTCACTTGCTTTTTCCCTGCAGGTTTCTTCACTACTGGGGTTGATGAATCCACCTTCTGTTTCTTCTTTGAGTGTTCGTTGATCTTCTTTGGTGGTGGATCCTGGAAGTCATCGTCAGAATCAACTGAACGTTCATCTTCAGTTACATCCTTCTTTGGTATTTCAAGCTTTGCCATTTCCATTTCAGTTGGTTGTATGTTCTTAAATACAACCTACGAATATGTTAAATAATATGTTAAATAATATGTTAAAGAATTGAAAATGAAATAGAATATATGTATACAGTACATATCAATGCATATATATTTGTTCACAACAAACCTTGTCATTGTCCTTGAACATAGCATTCATCAAAAACTCATAACGTGGACGAGGTGCAATCGTCTTCCAATTTAATAATCGGGGAATCCTATTCTCTACCTTCAATGCAATCTTTGGTGGGACATTTGAACAACACTCATATAGCCACACTTGAATAGCCAATGGCATTTCCTGAATCAAATAAAATTTCCCCCCAGCTTTCAGCCGGTTGTTCAAACTTCTAGCCAGATCTTCAAAAGATAAAGAACCCCATGGAAAATTCTTATATCTACCACAATCTACCAAATCAAAATGAAGAGGGGTATAACAACAGTGTCAATGTTAGACAACACAAATGAATGTAGGAAATACAGAATTGCAAATTTCTCAGCATTCTCATCATTATTCTCCCCCCATACTTTCTCCGTGAATGCTAAAAATAGTTGCCTTTTCTGTATAATTTCTGCCCCATTGAAATACTTTTCAATCATCCTATTTGGTACACTCTCATCAAAAGTAAAGTCATACCTATTAGATACACAATTCAATCCGGTTATGATAGAAAATTCCATGGGAGTAAAACTAAGAGAGGTGCCATTAGCAGATATCATAATCCCAGAAGAAGAACTATCGTTCACCTCAAGCGTCATAACACATCTACACAACTGTGCTTGCACTACACACTGCTTCTTCTTCGTAAAATAACCAAAAATGTTATTCTCACAAAAGTTTTTAAACTGTTCCTTGTTTAAAATTGCGTGTATGCTTCCATAAATATCATTGTCACTGTACGAGCACATGTACGGTGCAAATCTTGAAAGTTTTCTGACAAGAAATATTTCATCCCGCATCACCTATACAAAGTAAAACTACCACTTCTTAATCTGTAAACAAAATTCAATCAAACAAAAAAAACATATAGCATGCATATATATTTTAGATGATTAAAATGCATATGTATTTTGATCAACTCATAAATGCAACAAACACTGAAAAATACATATCAAATGTACTAAAAATACATATAAACAATAGACCGTTATGGTATTTGAACTAAAATAACATGCATATGTATTTTAACATTGTAAAACATACAACAAACACTGAAAAAATACAAATACTCAATATGCATATCAACTACACTAAAAAAACATATATGTCAAAATTATTCAACTATACTAAAAATACAATTCAACTATACTAAAAATACATATCACCTATACTAGAAAAATATATATCCAAAATACTATTAATGAGTAGTTAATTTTAACAATATATTTTCACATAATCCCTAAATATCATCATAACAGAAAATACATAATTACTTGAACACTAAAAAAAAAATACATTTAAAAACAAAAAAAATACCTCTTCCTCACTTTCTTCTTCAGATTCATCATAAGATTTCTCAACCTTGTCTTCAATTTCTTTAGATTGCCTTTTCTTCTCGAGTTGTTTTTTAGTTTTTTGTTCCTTTGGAGAAGGAGTTTTTTTCAACCCTTTTCTTTTTAAAATTTTGGTCATCTTCACTTCGTCGTTACAGAACTTCGACCTAATCTCTTTCCATATACCAGATTTCCTCAACTGTAAAGGATTTGAAAGAACAGTTACTAAATCTCCTTGATTTAACCCAAGACTAAATGATGGTGCATCATACACTAATTTCATATTCCTTGTACCACTGTTTATAGGTGTTTTTGCAGCGTGTTCATCCATTAAAACACAAAACCCTTAAAAATTCATTTTCCGATGAATTAGAGTAGGCAAAAAAAAAATCGCTCACATGCAAAATACGATTCCTAATTACCTGAAATATGGGAAGCAAATTCTTATCACAGATCAGGCAAAAATCGTGTAAAATGCAATAAGATTGAGGAGAGAGTGATGGTTAATGGCGGAAAAATAGGAAAAAAAATAATTAAATTAAGGAAAGATAATGAAGGAGGAGTGAAAAGGGAGATTTTCTCACAGTAAAAAATTTAAGCGGCAAAAAAATAAGGACAACTTAAAATAATACTACATATGTTATAGAATGTAATTAGGGAAAAGTGTTGCTATTTTTTGTAATTAAGTACTTAAATATGTTAACATATGTATCTTTCCCTATTAAATATGAGAATAAGAAATTTTATCATTGTTGCACTGCATGTATAAACAAAAATAGTTAAGCACATAAACGATAGAAAATTTGAAAGATTTAAGATGAATAAAAATTTGTAAATGATTAACAATAAAAAAGAAGAAGAAAGCTTACACTGCTATATGTGTCACTGGAGGGTATATATATAAGAGATTGGAAAATTAAAAATTTCATGAAAACTAAAAAAATTTTCAAATTCAAAATTGAATGTGATATTAATTTGTTAGAAAAGATAGGATTCTTAAATGTCATAATTATCTTATAATTTACACATTTTGAGTTTGAAAATATATCTAAAATTGATGATATCAATAAAGAATTTTTCATAAGAAAATATACGAAATAGAAGAAGATATTTGAAATTTATACTACTGATTCTAAAATTTATTAACTTATTTTATATCTTTCCATATGTGTTCCCCCCGCCCTCCTCTTATCATCTTTTTAAATTAAAAAATAAAGAATTCTTCTCTATTATTATTAAAATTATTATTATTATTATTATTATTATTATTGCTTTTATGGTTACTATTTTAAATTTATATTTTAAATCCTTATATTTTTGTAATACCCTGGGAAATTTTTCGTTGAAATTTTGTGCGTAAACGTGTTGGGTTCTATCTTCTAGAATGAATTATAAATTTTTCGTGAAGAATGCCTTAGATTATGACCCACCATTGCGTAGAGTATCAAATAAGCTTTCCAACTATATGTGGATCATCCAAAACGGACACACGAGCGACGAGTTATGAACATTCCGATCGAGCCATGAATAGTAGTGAACAGTAAAACGTGCAGAAAAAAAAAATACTGAGGCCTGGCATATTTTTTCTTCAACTTTAAACGATCATAACTACTTATACATAATTATCTAGGTAATATACTATATATCAACGGAAAGATCTGCGAGTCCTCTTTCCGATGAAATTGGTTTCATCCAATTTGTCTATCGAAGCAAAAAGTTATGGTCGATCTACTTCAGCCTATCAAAAGTGAATTTTTTGGTCAACTTCAAACGATCATAACTACTTGTACACAATGATCTAGGTAAGATACTATATATCAACGGAAAGATATGAGAGTCCTATTTCTAATGAAATTAGTTTCATCCAATTTGGATATCGTAGTAAAACGTTATGGTTGATCTACTTCAGACTATCAAAACAGTCCACCAAAGGACAGATTCAAGAATTATTTGATTTTTAGGGGCGTTTTGGTCATTCCCCCTCACCCAAAATCCGTTCAAACCCTATATTAAATCCTATTAGAAGCATTATATGTTATATTTCATCAAGTTCCCTAAAAAAGAAAACCCTAAGCTCCTACATCCAACTTCAAGAACCTCCAAAGTTCACCATTAATTCTGCAAATTTATTCAAGATTCCAAGTTCCTAGTTCAAGAACTCCAAGAACCATCATTCAAAGGCACGATTAACATCTCAAAAATGAGTATCGATCTAAAGTTCATCATTCAAGGTATGTGGGGGTTTTCAACAAGAACAATCTTTCGTTCTTGTGCCCAAAAGTAATTTTCTTTACGAAGATATGATTTTTATATGTTTATTATGATTTTGGAGCATGAACTTATATTCTATCTTGGTTATCATGAGATTATGATGTTTATGACTTTGAAAAGTCGAATTTATATGAAATTATGACTTAAAGCATGATGCTTGAAAGAAATTTACTATGATTTTGATATTTGGGTCTTGAACCCCATTTGAAATTGTGTCTTTGAGAAAATGTGTGCTATATGCACGTTGATGTTGAATATTTGAGATGTTTTGAATGATTTGACCTTTTGATCGTGAATGAGTTATTTTGAACTCAACTGTGAAAGAAATCCACATTTTTATTGATTATGATAAAGGGGTAGCAAATTGGCTCCCGATGAAAATTATTGAAGTGTTTATTGTGGATTTTCTTTAATGTGAGCCTGAGGCTGATTTAAATTTTTGGGCTAAGTCCAGGAGTAATCTTTAGCACCGAGTGGGAGGTATAAAGTGACCTTACTTCCCTAGAACTACGTGCCCCCGTAGGACGTGAGCCTGATGTTGATTTATATAGTGATCACTAGTGTTTTTGGATTGATATTGGAAGTCCTACTCCGATGGCAAGGATAGGACGACTCTCCCCAATGTGGGTTGGACTCCATGTGGCTCACATGGTTTATGTCGGTTATAGGATCTCCCAATGTGTGTGTGTACTCTTCTATCTGAGATGAAAACATATTTGCTTAAAAGGCTGAGTTTGAGAAAGTCATTATTCTTAAAAGATTTAAGGAATATATTCTAATGAGAATTGACATGAGATTTGATTGTTTTGATGATTTGAAATTGAGATGAAAGTGAATTGAGAACGTATTGTAATGACTCACTTGTTTTACTTTACATGTATTATTCATCCATGATTTTGATGATTTAATTTGAGCTAAATGAGTCATCTATATCAGCATGCATAATTTTATAAACTGTGATGATATTAAGATATTATTTTATATATGCATTGCACCCCCATATTCTCGGTATTTTTCCATGGTACTGACCCACATATTCGTATGTGGGCTACATTTTCTTGGAATGTAGGTACAAGGTATAGTTGCACCTTTGGATCCAGCCAGTTCGTGGTATCCAGTCAGCAGGTGATGAGTCCTTTTGATTTAAGGGCTTGGGTTAGTTTTGCAGAGTTTATAGTGTTGTATTTTCTTTATTCAGTCGTATTGAGTTGGGGTAGTCGGGAGTCATGACCCGGCTACCTACAGTCAGTACTAGTAGAGGCTTCATAGACAGTCAGTTGAAGTTGATGTATTTTGTTTCAATTTTGGTTGTAAAGGCAGAATTGTAATCCTATAAAATTCCATTTTTGTATCGATCAGATTCAAAAAAGAGATGATTTCTGCTGATTTGTATGGATTTGTATTTTTATTCAGTTGCTTATGAGTTATGCCAGTAGAAGGGTTAGCTTGGGGTCACTTGTGACCCTAAGCACCGTGTGACGTCTCGGGACCCAATTTTGGGGCGTTACAAACTTGGTATCAGAGCACAGAGTTCAAGTGTCCTAGGGTGTCTATGAAGTCGTGTCTAGTAGATTCTTGTGGAATGTTGCGGAGACGTCTGTACTTTTCTTCGAGAGGCTACAGGGCATTTAGGAAATGTTTTTCTTCTTTCAAGTCTAAGATCGTGCTATAAAAAGGTTCTCCAAGAAGCTTATATAGATTCTCATCTTACTCTATTCTGGCCAACTCTGCCTCATTTTCAATCCTGTGAGTGCTTTTGAGTTCCAAAGATTGAAGTACTTTATTCATGTTCATAAAAGTTGTGAACTAAGCCTAGGTTAGGTGTGCTTTCAGATTCCTCCTCAGAATCTACAATGTTAATCTATACTTCTCCCTCTATGTATTATTTTTGAGATAACATGATTCACAAGCTCCAGTTCTTCCCCAGGTAATGCTTCTATATTTTCTAGAAGAAATTTCAAAAGTTACACAAAGGGCTTGAGAGAAGCTCTCTAGTGTGTTAAGTTCCTTAAGTTGAAAGTTATGCCCTCATTCTTATGAGTTATTTAATTAAGACAGAGTAAGGTGTATTCTTAGATAGTTGAATGTTGTGTGTCAAGTTTCTATCTCTTGTATTATGTAATCTTGTTATCATTATGTTTGTGAAAAATCAAAGTCTAGTGAAGCCGTGTGGGGCTCTTTCGATTCACTAGAACAACTGCTTTGTTATTCATCATAATTATTTTTTCCAAAACTCATATTCAAAGCCTAGTGGAGCCGTGTGCGGCCAATTTCGATCCACTAGCAACTTGTAGTTCATCTTGTTTCTAGTGCTGGCTGAAAATGTGGGATGTGGAGGTGTAGTAGTAAGAAGGATGGTAAGTGTGATTTGTTGAGCATAAGTATAGTGAAATCCCTTTTTGCATGCAATTGGGTTAATAGGAAGTGCTATAGTTTGTTCGAGGTATGAAATGGGTGTTGACGGTATTTGTATGATAGAAAGTATAGGTCAGTGATGGAAGTACTCGGAGGGTAAGTGTTGTTAATCTAGTCACTCTCCAGATTGCTAGAGGAAGTTAAGTTAAGACGTAGAGAGCTATGAACTATGTTAAGTTGTGTATGAAGGATAGATAGTAGTGACAGGTGAAATAAGGATGTGTTTATGGATTGTGAATAAGATAGGCTATATGATTAGGACCAATTATTATTGTTATAAAGTTTAAGTGGGCTAGTGTTCATGGATGTGTTGTTTTATAATCTTTACGTGGGAGTTATGCGTGAGATGGAGTTGTAAATTATGTGAAGTGTGAGACCTTAAGTTTGAACGATTGGTGATCATGAAGCCGAATGTGACGGTTTCCGGATTAATGGTATTAGTTGCCGGAAGTGACCTAATAGGCTTGAACAGTGTACACAAGAGTTTAAGTGTAGTTGACTTGTAATTAAGTTTAATATTATATTATGATGAGAAAGTTCACCCAAGATATTATGGGACTGCTTTAATTTTGAGGATTAGTGTATGTGGTGTAGTGAGTCGTGCCATGGGATTGTTAGATGGATAAATACTAGTTAGACGATGGATGATGTTTTAAAGGCTAAGTTAAGGCGAGGCGTATGATTGAAAATGTTGAGCCTCTTAAGTGTGATTTTGATTCTTATGGGTTAGAAACATAAGTTCATAGGCATGGTATTAGAGGGAGAAGACAAAAGTAGCATGGTCTATCAAAAGGTTAGAAAGTATTCAAGTTGAGCTAATAGAAATAAGAATTGAAGCACTAGATGGTGTACATTCCAGCGATAGAGATGTTCGTGGAGATTCGAAATTAGTAAGCATTTGAGAATTTGAGTGATGGCTTAAAGCTAAGGGGGAGATGATAGAACAAGTAGTCAAGTTAAGCTTTTACATTTTAGTAGAAGTACCAGTAAGTTGTAAATTTGCTGTGAGAAAGATCGGTGCTTGACCCAATGTTATTTCAGTATTTTCAGCTGTCCCAAAACCTACTCATGCTTTACATTTCAGTTCCATGATCTTAATTCATGTTCATACACGTGATGGAGAATTACATACTTTTCTAGTTTCCAAAAATGAGAAATTCCAGTTCTTCTAGAATTTGGAATCACATTCCATAAGTTATGAGCTCTAAATTCAGGGCATGCCGCCCATGACTTATATACTCAAGTTTTATAGTATGTTCAGTTCCAGTACTCAGGCAATACTCTTATTGATCAGTGAGATTCAATTTCCGTTATGGGTGTCTTTAGTTTTAATACCTTAATGAACCCATTGTATTTGATATTTTATTCCTAAGGCCTCAATAGAGAGACTCAAGTTATTTACATTATCCGTTCATGTTTCAGGTCTTCATGTTTTAAATTTTTTTGACCTTTTCATTAAGTCAAGCTAATGGTGTTGAGCAGTTGTCTAGAAGGGAGAGAAAATACTTCCTTATCTATGATAGAAGGTGGTGTGCTCACGACGGTGAAGTGAAGTTAGATTGAGGCTAAGTCCTTGATACATGCCGTGGTTAGTTGAAGTTTTAAATGTTTATTTGGAAAGATTGTTGTGCGTTGGTTTTATGCACTTCTATGAGGTTGTAGGAATAGTAATACGGAGTTTTTGTATATAGTTCAATTGGTTGAGAAAATGTTATGTGTGCCGTTTAAAGAATTGACCAGTAGTGTGAATGATGTAGTTGATGGAATCTTAGAGAAAGCAGGGAAGATGCTTTATGAGTGTTCGTTTAGAGGTGCATGTGCGAAGTGCGTATGTGGTTATGAGTATAGGCTTGAATGTTATGGTTATATATCTAAAAGAATGCACCGCAAGTTAGCGGATCCCTAGTATAAGATTGTATGTGGTTGTTGGAGTAGCAATAAGAGTTATGTTTGAAGTGAGGAGTTGTGAGGCTCAGTATGTATTGAGGTTCATGATATAGATTAATATTATAGTGTTATATGGCGTATCTCATGGGTACTTGGAGTTAGGCTTGAACATAGTCGATGGAGTAGTTGGGAAGTGTTGCTAAGTTTGGAAGCAAGGAGTTATGTTTCCCAAGACCTAGAAATTTCTATCTTAATTTATGCCATATGGGTCCTTGTTCCCATACGATAGGATTGTATCAAATTATGGTTCATTTTCTCCCCGAACAATGTCATTTGAATCTTTTGGAGGGAGTGTTGAGGGACGTTTCATTTGGGCGCAAGTGGTCCTACTTTTGATGAGATCCCCTTTGAGACCTTTGATTCTCAGTCTCTGAATAAACCAAAGATATCGATTCCTTAAAATTAGTCTCCTTTGTTTAAGATCCGACTATGTGACCATTCTTATTATGAATCGCATGTTCTATGAAGTATTTGAAAGTTTGGAGTGAAGTAAGTGGATTGATTTTTTTATCCCAGCCTTTTGTCCTCATTTCCATGGTATTCTGTACTTATTCATCGACATTCGAGAAAGAATGTTTCCAAGGGGGAGGTGATGTAATACCCCGAGAAATTTTTCGTTAAAATTTTGTGCGTAAACGTGTTGGGTTCTATCTTCTAGAATGAATTATAAATTTTCCATGCGTAATGTTTTAGATTATGACCCACCATTGCGTAGAGTATCGAATAATCTTTCCAACGATAGATGGATCATCCAAAACGGACACCCGAGAGACGAGTTATGAACATTCCGATCGAGCCATGAATAGTAGTGAACAGTAAAAAGTGCAGGAAAAAAAAATACTGAGGGTAAAACAGCAATTCTGAAGACTTTGGGGACTTACAGACACAAAGCTGGATTTTGACAATGATACATTAACCTAGTACAATTAGGTTATGTATTTCATTATTTTAAGTGGATTATGATAATGTTACCTTAACCTAGTACATTTGGGTTAAGGATTTCATTAGTCTAATAGGATTTGGTTATTTATTTCATTAGCTTAGTAGGAGTAGGATATGGGTATTATAAATACCCTATCATGCTAGAGATTTTAGAGAAGAAGGAGGGAGGAAGGAGGGAGAACACAATACCTTCTTCCATCCCTCTCATCTCATCTTACAATTCAATTCTATTTTTCTTCTTCTACTCTTCTATTCTTAAATTCCACAACAAGAGAATCGTTACTTTGCCTAGGAAATCACGCCTCACGCCTATCACTTGATCTACACGCCATTACTCAATATCGTGATATAATAACAATGTCAATAGTGATTTCCTTCGCATTCATGGGTAACTAAACTTCTCTGTTGGGGTTATGGAAGCCGAATGAGTTACTATCTATTGCTGTGAGTTTGTGAGTTCGAGGCACGTATATTGCTTATATCATTATTCTCTTCATCTTAATCTACATTCTTTGCGGTTGCAAACGCAAGAATACGCCAGTCTAACATTTAACTTGTTCGAGAGAAAAGTTATTTGTCTGGAAAAGAGATAATGTCAAGGTAGTAGGACACCCTTTCCTATTAAAAAGCTAGTGCCGTAACTGGACTAACCTCTTGGAGAATTCGTACCGTTAGACACGCTTTAAGCTCGAGAGAGTTAAAGTGAAATAGTCCTTGTTTAGGTCGAGAGACGCTTGGATTTACCATCGACTACAATCCTCTATAAGCAATTGCATGTCAGAATTCTACACACTCATAGCCAATAGAGACGTATACCTCAGAAGGTGGACATAACCCCAACGCTTCAATTCTCATTGTTTACAACCAACGTAACAATCTCTCTCTTTTTACTTTATTATTTTCAGCTTTTGTTTACATTACTTGCAAAACAAGAATCCCCCCTTCTTACGAGACTTGCACCAAAAGTTTAGTAATTCTGCTTACTTGTTGGCCAAGCTATTCCCTGTGGGATCGACACCCAACCCAGGTTGGGTTCTATATTTGCTAACGACCTCTTTACACTCAAACGAGAGCTGTAGATTGAGCGTTATCATTGGTCCCTCTAACCAAGTCCTTGGAAATTTCCATAGCCGTATATATCTTCCAATAACTGACTAGCACACCCAATTCCATAACGAGTTGATTGGCCATATCCTTTGTAGAAGGGCCTTTGCCATCGGGGAATCTATTCTTGAAATATTTACCGAGGAACTTTGTCTTGGCGTGAGGATTTTTCCCCAAAATGTTATTCAAACCACATATGTGATACTTGTAACACCCTGAGAGTACACCCTGGATGCCACACGGTGCTTACAGCCCCAAAAGACTATAAGTTAACCCATGAGTTGGTACCTGCTGTGAGCACTAAATAAAATAACAAAAACATGTGCAAAACTTTAACTGAAAATTCCATAAGTTTTTTAACAACTAAAAATCAATACTGAATCATAGTTTAACACGTCTGAAACATACTATCAATACTGACAAAGCAACTAATAAGACCGATGAAAATTGACTATCTGTTTGTACTAGTCTGAAAACCTCTAAATAGACTGACTGTGGAGTTGATGGGACAAGTACCTAACTAACTCCGACTGACAACTGAACTAAAAAAAATACTGACATAAACATCATTGGTCCTTAGAGTATGATGAATCACCACTGCTACTGCTGCTGATGCACTGGGATGTCTAAGTACGGTCGGGAACCTGAGCGTCCGAACCCATGATATGAGATATCATAGCAGAAGAAATAAGTATGCGGTTAGTACATGAAATGTACTGGTATACTAATTGAGGTTAGGCTGATATGCATGGGTTCATGAACATGAATAATACATGACTGAATAAAAAGTATGAGATGACTAATACAATAGTATACATGAAAGCTGTAAAATCTGAGGATGCATAACCAAGCATATACCATGATACTGAAATAATTTGTAAACTGAAGTACTGATTCTGAATAATGGATAACTATATGCTATGGTCAAGAAAATTTGAAACTGTACTGAATACTGAACTGAGACTGTGGGAGCTAACTATAATCGACATGCCCCAATGTACTATCCGGGTCCAACCTGTATCCAAGTTTGAAGGGCGTTAGTACCGTGCCACGGGTACTAACAATAGCTGGGTGGATCCACTAACAATGTCCCGAAGGACCAGGGTGTCAAGCCTAAACTAACTGGTGACCCCTGAGAGGTAGTCAAGCCAAAACTGATAGATGACTTCTTATATCTTACACTGGCTACGTAGTTCTGGAATACAGAGACTTCTACTAACAACTCCGCCTAACAGACGGGGAAGCCATCATCCCTGCATTCACTCGGTGCTTAATCCTACTCCCAACTGAAAGCCATTGAATACTGGACTGAACTAAGTTTAGCTGTTTATGGTGATTGACTGAACTGAAAATGCTCATAACTATCCTGAACCATTCTATAGTTACTGAACACTAGATAAGCATCTAGATTTCAGGTATTCAAAACCCTCAAGACTCAATAGTAATAACAACAAGACCGTACAAAACCTTAAGAACCTAATAAGTAACCATTATTTAAAACTCATTCCTTTGGGCATTTTATCAATCACTTGCAATTCATGGTTTAAACATGGGAATAGTTTTTAAACATGTAGTAATATCATGATTACGATAGTAAATCACAATTTAAGGTACAAATCAATGAGTAAGCATCGTTCAAACGTGTAGGGTTTAACTTCAACAAGAAATTATGTATATACATAATATAAAATTGAAATTCGTGGGTAATTCATGGTTAAAATTCATGATAACATGTAAAAATCATTCTTTTAAACTTGAAATTGGGTTCTTGGCCTCCATGGGTGAAAGAAACCCATGAATAAATATCTAACATACCTTTATTGAAGAATTCTTGAAGGTTCTTGGTGGTTTTCTTGAACTTGAGCTTGAATCTTTGAAGGGCTAGGGTTTGTTCTTGAGAGAGAATGATTTTAAATTGAGAGAATTTGAATAAAAGATGACCAAATGTTCTTTTGGGGGATTTAATCCTATTTTTTTCATGGATTGGTTCCATGGGAAAATACCAAACTGTCCCTGAGAAATTAAACGTTTCAGCAGGATCCTGATTTTGAGGCTTATCGCTGAGCGGTATTGGTTCCACCGCTATAGGCACCGCTGAGCGGGGTAATAGTGGTGACCTACTATCTTGTACAATCACAATTTTGAGTTTTACCGCTGAGCGGTATTGGTTCCATCTCTATAGGCACCGTCGAGCGAGGTAATAGTAGTGACCTACTGTTTCACACAAAAAATGCTATAACTTTTCACTCGAATATCGAATTTAGGCAAAATTGGTATTGTTGGAAAGCTGATTTGATTATATACAATTTGGTGGGTCTTAATCTTCTAAATTACACATATAAATCAAGTTATACTCGTTAAAATATGAACCTTATGAAATCAACCACCAAAACTTGGTTGATTTAAAAGCTCTTAGCTCGCATTACTCTAAGTGACTCTTATGAACATGTTTTACACATCATAAGCTCTCTTATCACTAGGATAATGGTCATAAGATATGCACCCAAATATGAATTATGGGATTAGAGTTTTTCACACGTCGAAACAATGGTTTATTTTCTTGCTTAGAGCGTATGGGGTATTACAATATCTCCCCATTGGGAACATTCATCCTCGAATGAGATTCACTAGACTGAGAATACTGAAGGTCTGAAGTTATGTATTAAACTTTGCATGACTCAAAACATGACTGCATGACTAAACTGATCTATGAATGTATGAATTATCATGAAATTGACTATATAAAGCTGGATCTAAGAATGGAAAAGAGGGAATCTGGGGAAACTTATTACCTTAGATTGAGTCTAACTTGTGGAGAAAAAGGTAAGGGTACTTGGCTCGAATATCTGCTTCCGATTCCCATGGCGCCATCAATGGATTGATTCCGCCAATGAACTTTGACCAAGGAAACTTCTTTGTTCCTTAGTCTACGAACTTGGTGATCAAGAATCTTAACTGGAAGTTCTTCGTATGAAAGGCTATCTCGAATATCTGAGCCCTCTAGAGGTACTACAACAGCTGTATCACCAATGCACTTCTTTAACATGAAGACATTAAACACTGGATGAAGGGATGTCAAGTCTGTGGGCAATTCAAGCTCTATGCTGCCTTCCCAACACTACTTAAGATACTATAAGGGCCAACATACCAGGGACTGAGCTTTCCTTTTTTGTCGAACCTCTTCACTCCCTTCATGAGAGATATTCTCAAATATATAAAATCACCAATCTCAAATTCTAGATCTTTTCTCCTCACATCTGCATAAGATTTCTATCGACTTTGGGCTGTCTAAAGCCTCTCTCTGAGCAATTGAATTTTCTCCAATGCATCATATACTAACTCAGGCCCTATCAAAGCAGTCTCACCTACCTCAAACTAACCAATTAGAGATATATATCTCCTCCTATATAGAGCCTCAAACGAAGCCATCTGGATACTAGAAAGATAGTTGTTGTTGTAGGTGAACTCAATTAACGGCAAATGATCATCCCAACTACTCTTAAAATCAAAAAAATATGCTCTCAAAATATCCTTTAGGGTCTGAATGGTCCTCTCTTCCTGACTATTTGTCTGAGGGTGAAAGGTTGTACTGAGGTAAACCTGGGTGCCAAGACTCTTCTGAAAAGATTTCCAAAAATAAGAGGTAACCTGAGTGCCTCTATCAGAAATGATGGACAATGGAACTCCGTGCAACCTGACCAACTCTCTGATATAGAGATTGGCATAATCCTTGGCTGAATAAGAAGTATGGACTAGTAAAAAATGGGTTGATTTGGTCATTCTATCAACAATGACCCAAGTCAAATCATGCTGACTATGAGTATGGGGCAAACCAACCACAAAGTCTATGTTCACCTCTTCCCACTTCCAAGTGGGAATACTAAACTCTTGCATAGGACCACTAGGATTTTGGTGCTCAATCTTAACCTGCTGACAAATAGAGCACTTAGCCACAAACTTTGCAACATCCTTTTTTATATCGCTCCACCAATAGATTTCTCATAAGTCGCAATACATATTAGTAGCTCCTGGGTGAATGGAAAAATGCAAAACATGCACTTCTACAAGAATTCTCTGCCTTAAGTCATCCACACATAGCACACACAATCTCCCCTGACAACTCAACACACCATCTCTCCCTTGGGATAAAACTTCTACTTTCTGATCTCTGACTGACTCCTTCATCTTAACCAGACTGGGATCCCTATCTTGCTTTTCTTTCACTTTGGCAACCAAAGAAGATTCCAAACTATTCCAAACCTAAACACTACCCTCAGCTGAATCAACCAAACGAAAACCTAATCTGGAAAGCTGCGGAATTTCCCTAACTAACTTCTTCTTATCATCATCAACATGTGCAACACTACCCATAGACAATCTACTTAGGGCATCCGCCACCACATTGGCCTTTCCCGGATTATATAAATCACTCATATCATAGTCCTTCAATAATTCTAACCACCTTCTCTGGAAAAGATTCAAATATTTCTATGAGAATACATACTGCAAACTTTTGTGATCCTTGAACACATCTACATGTACCCCATACAGATAATGCCTCTAAATTTTCAAGGCAAAAACAACAACTGCTAACTTAAGATCGTGGGTACGATAATTCTTCTCATGGGGCTTAAGCTGTCTAGAGGAATAGGCTATGACCTTTTCTCTCTGCATAAGAACACAACCTAAACCAACTCTGGAAGCATCGCAGTAGAAAACAAACCCATCTGCACAATCTAGCAGGGTAAAAATAAGGGCTGAGGTGAGTCGAGTCTTTAACTCCCTTAAAATCTTCTCGCAAGAATTTATCCACTGAAACTTGACTTTATTCTAGGTAAATCTGGACATAGAGGATGCAATAGGCAAAAACCCTTTAACAAACCATCGGTAATATACAACCAAATCCAAGAAACTCCTGATATCTAATGGAGAAATGGCTTTGGGCCAGTTTCTCACAGTTTTAGAGTTTTGAGGGTCAACTTTAATGCCATCACCAGAAATAATATAGCCAAGGAAAACTACTGATCTTAGACAAAATTTGCACTTACTGAATTTGGCGAACAACTGATGGGATCTAAGAGTCTGTAATACTATTCTGAGGTAGTCTGTATAATCATTTTCGTTACGGAAACAGACAAGAATGTCATCAATGAAGACTATGACAAATATGTACAGGTACTGCTTGAATACTCTATAATTAAGTTCATAAAAGTTGTCGGAGCATTGGTAAGACCAAAAGACTTGACTAGGAATTCGAAGTGACCATATAGAGTTCTGAAAGCTATTTTTGGAATGTCACATCCTCTGACTCTGAGCTAATGATAGCCGTATATGAGATCTATCTTAGAGAAGTAACTGGCACCCTAAAGTTGGTTGAACAAGTCATCGATTCTGGGGAGTGGATATTTATTATTATTGGTGTCTTTGTTCAACTGATGGTAATTAATGTACATCCTGAGAGAACCGTCTTTCTTACGCACAAAAAGAACTGATGCGCCCCATGGGGAAACACTGGGCCAAATGAATCCCTTATCTAAGAGGATTTTCAGTTGTTCCTTTAATTCTTTAAGTTTGATATGGCGGAATTGAGATAGGTTGGGTATCTGGAAGAAGGTCTATTCCGAAGTTAATTTCCCTTTCGGGGGGAATTCTGAGAAAATCTTCAGGGAACACATTAGGAAATTCCCTTACTACAGACATCGACTCAAGACTTGGAGTTTTGGAACTAGAGTCTTTGACTCGCATAAAATTGTAGACACACCCCTTGGATATCATTTTCCTTGATCTAAGGTACGAAACAAGCTGACCCCTAAGCCCTGTGGTACTACCCCTCTATTTAAGGACTAGTTCACTTCGAAACTGAAAGTAAACAATTTTATTTCTATAATAAATTGAAGCATAGCATGAATGAAACCAATCCATGCCGAGAATGACGTCAAAATTCATCATATCTAGTTCTACAAGGTCTACTAATGTGACTTTCTAAGACACTATAATCGAGAAATTTATGTATACCCATCGGGCTATGATAGACTTACCTACTGGGGTAGATACTGAGAAAGGATTTGTTTAGGTTCTGGGATTGACTCTGAAGTTGACAACTATATAAGGGGTTAGAAAAGAAAGAAAAGCTTTGGGATCCAACAAAGCATAAACATGTAAATGAAAGACCTGTAGCATACCGGTATCCACATCAGGAGAACTTTCCTGATCCTATCGGGACTATAGTACATAAATCCTATTCAGACGTTGACCACTGGTTGCACTGGAATTAGCGCCTTGCTGAGTCAAGCGACCTGCTGGTGCTAATTACAACTGAGACTGGCCCTGTTGGTGCACATCCCTACCCTTCTGCGCCACCACTCGACACTTTCGAATCCTATGGCCTAACTTTCCACACCAGAAACACACGTCGCTGCCAACCCTAAAATCTCCCTGATGGTTTCTACCATATTTCTGGCCAAGAGGATTTGTACGACCATTGTTAATGCTTTCTTGGGACTTAGATCCTAGAACCCTATCTCGACTATCATTTTTGAATTTGGGCACTGGTGCACTAACCGAAGACGAAGCTGGGACTAAAAATTTTTGACAAAATTAAGGACGGTTACCATCCTCTAACTTTGGCTGAGTAAAATTAAAGCTACCTATTCTATCCCTCATGTTCTCTCTGTTTAGCCTTTCCTTCTTCAATCTGCTGAGCATTGACCATCAACCTAGATAAGTCTATCTCCTTAATTAATATTGCGGTCCTACATTTCTTGACCACAGTATCAGATACCCTGGACACAAACTTGCTCATCCTAGACTTGTTATCAGCTACTACACGAGAAGCATACCTAGCTAGCTGAGTAAACTTAAGATAATACTCCTTCATACTCATGTTTCCCTACTTCAAGTTAATAAACTCTAACACCTTAGATTCCCTCATCCCCAAAGGTAAAAATCTATCTAAGAAGGCTGTAGCAAACTCCTCTCATTCTATAGGCCCTGCATCGGTGCCCCTATCCTCTTTCTACTGCTTAAACCAAGTGTGAGATACATCCTGCAACTGGTAAGCAACCAATTCAGAAATTTCTCTATAATTCACACCCATAACGTCTGTTACTTTCTAAATTATGTCAAGGTATTCCTGCGGATCCTCGTCAGACTTGGATACCAGAAATAAAAAAGGATTCATTCAGGTGAAGTCGCAAATCCTGGCTATAGTAGTATTTTCCACTGGGATGGCAGCCAACTAATTATTCTATGATACTATAGAGTGAGCCAGATTAGTAAATTCAACCCTGAACTCGGCATACAAAACATGCTCATTCAGGGGATCTTTCTGAACGGGCGGAGGTGCTGGTTGGGTTTCGTTTCTTCTTTCGTTAGTCTTTCTGAGAGGTATGTTCTGTAAATGGAAGAAAAATTAAGTTAGATAAAGAGTTTAACTTAGGCTCATGCTCATTCACACGAAATAAATACTGAAAGAAGGGAAACTTTTCCTAAAACATCTTGTATCCTCCTGTCCATAAGTGTGGCACGCTTCACACACATTCAAAAGACTCTACTCAACGCGGATTTCAGACTCTGTAGGACACCTTAAAACCTTAAGCTCTAATACCAAGTTTGTAACGTCCCGAGAGTACACCCTGGATGCCACACGACGCTTACAACCCCAAAGAACCACAAGCTAACCCATGAGCTAGTACCTGCTGTGAGCACTGAATAAAATAACAAAGACATATACGAAACTTTAACTGGAAATGCCATAAGATTTTTAACAACTAAAAATCAATACTAAATCATATTTTAACACAACTAAAACATACTGTCAATACTGATAAAACAACTGAAAACTGACTATATGTCTGTACTAGTTTGAAAGTCTCTAAATAGACTGACTGTGGAGTTGAAGGGACAAGTCCCCAACTAAATCCAGCTGACTGCTAAACTGAAAAGAAATGCTGAAATAAACATCATTGGTACTCAGAGTATGAAGACTCACCACTGCTACTGCTATTGATGTACTGGGATATCTAAGTGCGGTCAGTAACCTGAGTGTCCGAACCTATGATATGAGACATCATAGCGCAAGAAATAAATATATGGTTAGTACTTTGAATGTACTAGTATGCTAAATGAGGTTAGGCTGATATGCATGGGTTCATGAACATGAATAATACATTACTGAATAAATAGCATGAGATGATTGATATAATAATATACGTGAAAGCTCTAAAATATGAGGATGCATGACCAAGCATATAATATGATACTAAAATAATCTATAATTTGAAGTACTAAAATACTGATACTGAATAACGGATAACTGTATTCTATGGTCAAGAAAATTTGAAACTGTTCTCTATACTGAATACTGAATTGAAACTGTGGGAGCTAACTATAACCAACATGCCCCAATGTACTATCTGGGTCCAACCTATAACCCTAGTTGGAAGGGTGTTAGTACTGTGCCACGAGTACTAATAATGGCTGGGTGGATCCACTAACTGATGTCTCGAAGGACTAGGGTGTCAAGCCTAAACTGATGGGTGACCCCTGAGAGGTAGTCATGCCTAAAATGATGGGTGACTCTTTATATCCTACGCTGACTACGTAGTTATGGAGTATAGAGACTTCTACTAACAACTCTGTTGAACGAACGAGGAAGTCTTCATCCCTGTATTCACTCAGTGCTAAATACTACTCCCAACTGAAAGACACTGAATACCGGACTGAACTAAGTTTAGCTATTTATGATGACGGACTGAACTAAAAATGCTCATAACTATCCTGAACCATTCTGTAGTTACTAAATACTAGATAAGAAACTAGATTTTGGGTATTCAAAACCCCCAGGACTCGATAGTAATAACAATAAGACCGTACAAAACCTTAAGGACATGATAAGTAACCATTATTCAAAACTCATTTCTTTGGGCATTTTATCAAACACTTGCAATTCATGGTTTAAACATGGGAATAGTTTTTAAACATGTAACAATATCATGATTTTGATACTAAATCACAATTTAAGGTACAAACCAATGAGTAAGCATCATTTAAATGTGTAGGGTTTAACTTCAACAACAAATCATGTATAAACATAATATAATATTGAAATTCGTAGGTAATTTATGGTTAAAATTCATTATAACATGTAAAAATCATTCTTTTAAACTTAAAATTGAGTTCTTGGACTCCATGGGTGAAAAAACCCATGAATGAATATCTAACATACCTTAATTGAAGAATTCTTGAATGTTCTTGGTGGTTTTCTTGAACTTGAGCTTGAATCTTTAAGGGGCTAGGGTTTATTCATAAGAGAGAATGGTTTTAAATTGAGAAAATTTGAATAAAAGATGACCAAATATGATTTTGGGGGATTTAATCCCGTGTTTTAAATGGATTGTGGCCATGGTAAAAGACCAAACTGTCCCTGAAAAATTAAAAGTTTCAGCAGGATCCTAATTTTGAGGCTTACGCTGAGCTGTATTGGTTACACTGCTATAGGCATCGCCGAGTGGGGTAATAGCGGTGACCTACTATTTTGGAAAATCCTGATTTTGAGGTTTACCGTTGAGAGATATTGGTTCCATCTCTATAGGCACCGCCGAGCGGGGTAATAGCGGTGACCTACTATTTCACACAGAAAAATCTATAACTTTTAGCTCGGGTATCAGATTTAGCCGAAATCGGTATCGTTGGAAAGATGATTTGATTATATACAATTTGGTGGATTTTAATCTTCCAAATTACATATATAAATCAAGTTATACTTGTTCAAAAATGAACCTTATAAAATCAACCACCAAAACTTGATTGATTCAAAAGCTCTTAGCTCGCATTACTCTAAGGGACTCTTATGAACATATTTTACACATCATAAGATCTCTTCTCACTAGGCTAATGGTCGTAAGACATACACCCAAATATGAATTATGAGATTAGAGGTTTTCACACATAGGAACAATGGTTCATTTTCTAACTTAGAGCGTACGAGGTACTATAATATTTTTGATGTTTAGAATGTAGAATCTCTCAGAACTTAAGTACTTCACCACTCTCACCCACCACTTGCAGTTCAGATTAGAACATTTGTAGCAAAATACTTTGCTCGAATTAATCGCCTTCATTATTCTGAAATCATTTTCAAGCAATAAATAAACAAACTAATAGATAGTTGTTTCTTGTCCATGAATGACATTCCCTTCTAAAAGCCGGTCTCTTCGTCTTGACGATTGCCAGGCTGTGTCAATCGAGAAGAACTGCCCACCGTATTGGTCGCATCAACGGGCGCAGGTGTTTGATCATCATTTGGAATGTTCATATCTGGATCATCCAACCTATCATCAAAGATGTCTTGTTGTTGTTGTTCTTTTATATTTTGGTTCTCATTCTCACTCATCTTTTTAACCACGTACACCCTTAACACTATCCTGGATAAATCACTAAGATAAGTACGCAACCAAACCTGATCGATTATCTTGAAAGGTAGTATCCTCTGATTTTCAAAGAAGCTGAGCATGTAGCTGATGACGAGTTCTTCCAGTTGAACATTCAGTCCACAATAGCTGATGATTAGGTTCATAAAATCATCATACGAAACATCACTTTGGACTGTCATAGCTATCACCTCTAGCATTTCACCCTCATTCCGAAGCCATACATATCGATTGCTCTTCTAGATCCATTGACCATGATAATCCACCCCTATTATTATTGATCCCCCCATTAGTGGTACCTAAATAAATTCATTTATTAAAAAAAGTTAACAGTGATTTTATAGTACCGTAACATAAATTCTAACAGATGTGTAATCTGTTGCAACAGATAAGTGATCAATTGCAATAGTTACTTACTTGTTAGGATTCATGTTACGCTCTTAAAGCTGATTTCAACAGGCAAGTCATCTGTTGTAATAAGTGAAACATATATTGCAATAGATGTATAGTCTGGTGCAATAGATGACACGTTTGTTGGAACGACTTATAGGTTATGTTGCAACAGTTTATTAATCTGTTGCAATAGATAACTAGTCTGTCAGAATCGAGTTTAGATTCTATTGCAATAGGTTACTAATCTGTTGCAATAGATATTTACCCTAGTGCAACAAATAACTAGTCTGTTGCAAAAGATGACCCATCTGTTCGATTCATGTTACGACACTATAAAACCATAAACAAGAATCCAACATATATCTTCTGTTGCAACAGATGGCTCATCTATCACAACATATGATTGATCTGTTTAAACATATGTCTCTTATGTTGCATTCATATTCGTGTGCTATCTATTGTTGAAAAATAGCACAATAATATTTAACCAGATGACAAATTCAACTAAAAATCATAATTGGACTTACCAAAGTCTCCTGTGAAGTAATGCTAAAGTGGAAAGTGATGTATGAAATAAAATTTGACCTTAAAAATTGGTCAGATAGCAGCAGTAGCGGTAACAACAACAACAACAATGGTCAACAAGAAGAAAATGAAGATGATAATAAAGTAGAAGATGAGTATAATGAAGCAGAAGATGATGAATAAAGCAACAACAATAATGAACAACAAAAATTGATAAGAGAGAGAAAACAACAATGGATGAGAAGAGAGAGAAACACACCTTTTTATTCCCTCCGTGTTCCATTATATTAAGTAAACATTTGGATCAAAGTGTAAATTTAAAAAATTGTGGGCTACTCTCAAACTTACCCAACTTTCTTAATTCATAATAAAGTAATTGTCACCTACACTCAATTATTAAGACTTGAAGTTACCTATACCTCATTTTCAAACTCTTTTGTCACTTTTAGCTTAAAGCCTCAGTGTTAGTGTTTGTATTAGTTACTTTTGAAATAATTTTAAAAAACTATCTTAATATAATTACTTGAATTGAGAGAGGTGATATATGTCAGAAGTTAGAATAAATATTTCACATATTAAAAAATATTCAGTACACACAAAATAATAAAATAAAAAAAGATTCAAACAGTACCCCGCACTTCATTTGTTATATCTTTTTTCCATTCAAAGTTGTAGAACCTACATAAAACATAAATAAAAGTGAATGATAAAGTTAGCCCTTGCAAAAGTTATATAAAATGTATTATTTGAGGGGATTAAGTAAAGAGGAAAGTATACGAAAAAAATGGAGTAGCTTAAGAGTTAATTTAGAAGATTTTTATCTTACAATTCAAATGTAAAATTTTATTCTCAATGCACATATTTTGTCTACATAAAAAGGAACATGTAAGAAAAGGAATCAATTGGTTTGATTATACCTATTGAATATACAAAAATTAGTTGTGTTTCATATTTCTAGAAAATATTAATTAATAATTGTCTTAAATTAGGAAAAATATTATATGATTAGTTCTAAGCATTACCTATCAATTCAATCCAAATTCAATTTTTGTTTTATTTGAATTCAAAATTTTACATCTTTCCATTCAAATTAAAAGATTTTATCTCAATTCAAATATTTATTTTTTCAAATATGTCTCTCAATTGCTAATTGACTGTCTCATCAACTTGATTTATACAATTTAAATTAAATCATAAATATTCTTGTCATGTAATATAGATTTTTATATGTTTATATATATATATATATATATATATATATATATATATATAATTGACTATTATATGAATATTTTTTGTCACAATAATCTTTTCCATATATGTCACTTGATTTGTAATTGATTATTTCCTTAATTGAACCATAGTATTTTCAAAATAATTATATTTATTTCTACAATTTTTATCCATCAAAACCATAAAAATTATAATAGGCTAAAATAACCAAAAACTAATAATAAAAATGATGTGAAGAATTTTGATACACTAAATTTTTTTCGAATTTGATCCATTCCGTATTCTTTAACAAAATTAATTCACTATTGACTTAAATTCAGAAAGAATTTGATCAATTTTAAAAAGGTATCGATTTCTATGGGATGAGCACTATTAAAATTTAATTCAAGTGGACGAGGATATTATTTTATATTTTATTGATTATTTATTTAATATTATTTCATATTGTGATATAAATAATTAAGATTGAATTCTTATAGTGATTATCATAGACTTTAAGAAAATATTACTAGCATTTAGTTACCATAGCCATCTAATAAATTTCTGGTCTTGTGGAATCTATATTGTTGAATGGTAAATTGTTAAAAATTGTGTAATTATGTAACACAAAATGTGGAAAAGGGATTGGATTGTAAAAGTAGATCTTTTTTTTTTTTGCGTAATTAGGAGTAAATATATTATGTTTCCATTTGAAGTTCCATCAATCAATAGAAGAATATCTTAATAGTCTATATTTATAATATAAGTCAATCTAATTTATTTTTTATGTAAAATAATTAAAAAAATCAACAAAATATGAAATAATTGAACAATCATAATACTTTTCATCCTATTGAAATAAATTTCAATAGTGCTAATCCCATAGAAGTTAGTCTCAATTATTTTTTTATCACAATATGAAATATAAAATAATATTAAATAAATAAATAAATAAATAAATAATCGACAAAACATAACATAATGTGAAGTAATTAACTACTAATTTCTTAATATGAAATAATTGAATAATCATTTGTTTTTGAACAACATTATAAACTATGAAATAACATTAAATAAGTAAATAATCAACAAAACATAGAATAATATGAAATCATTAACTATTATTCTTCGTATGAAATAATTGAACAATAATAATAGTTTTCATCCAATAGAAATGAATCTTAATTGAGCGTTACCACAATATAAAATAATATTAAATAAAATAATATAAAATCATAATAGTTTTCATGTCAATAGAAATGAATCTTAATTGTTCATACCACAATATGAAATAATATTAAATAAATAATAATCAATAAAACACAAAATAATAAGAAGTAATTAATTAGTAATCTTAACATGAAATAACTGAACTGTCATAATAGTTTAAATCCAATAGCTATCAATCTTAATTATTTTTTACCACAATATAAAATATAAAAGAATGTTAAATATTTAAATAGTTAATAAAATAGTTTTTTTTTAATTATAAAATGATAGTTTTTTGTTGTAAGAATTTAAGTGGGTAGTTCTCAAGATGTCACTAGTCTTAATTTTAGCTAGACTATGTTTATTTATTATATATATGGATATAAAATATAAAAGAAGGTTAAATATTTAAATAACTAATAAAATAACTTTTTTTTATTATTAAATGATAGTTTTTTGTTGTAAGGATTTAAGTGGGTAGTTTTCAAGATACCACGTGTCTTAATTTTAGGCTAAACTATCATCCTTTATTATATAAATAGATATAAAATATAAAAGAAAGTTAAATATTTAAATAATTAATAAAATAACATTTGTTATATAAAATGATAGTTTTTTGTTGTAAGAATTTAAGTGGGTAGCTCTCAAGATGCCGTTTGTCTTAATTTTAGGCTAGAGTATCTTCCTTTATTGTATATATAGATAGATATGAAATAATATGAAATCATAATAGTTTTCATCCAATAGAAATGAATCTTAATTGTTTATACCACAATATGAAATACTATTAAATAAATAAATAAATAATCAATAAAACACAAAATAATAAGAAGTAATTTATTAGTAGTCTTAATATTAAATAACTGAACAATAATAATAGTTTTAATCTAATAGAAATCAATCTTAATTATTTTTTACCACAATATAAAATATAAAAGAATATTAAATGTTTAAATAATTAATAAGAGATTTTTTTATATATATAAAATGATAGTTTTTTGTTGTAAGAATTTAAGTGGGTTATTCTCAAGATGTCACTTGTCTTAATTTTAGGCTAGACTATCTTCCTTTATTAAATACACTAGTGTAGTACCCGCGCGATGCGCGGATAATATCTTTTTTGAAAAAAAATCATAAGAATTGATTTATAAAAAAGCTTAACAATGCTTTTAAGTTCCAATGTATTTTCGAAGACGTGTGTAGTCTATAAAGGGAACAATTTAGAAACTTCCCCTCATCCGCATAACATTCTCCAGAAATGTTTACATTATAGCTTTCTAAGAACATTTCCCACCTCGAAGCATAGATGAGTTTGACGTATCCATATGGATTACCACATTATACTACCACTCGAATAAAAATAAAATACACAACAACTCTAACCTCAGAGAAGTAATTCTGACAGTGTGATCCTTGAGTGTGACATATGGATCTCTTCCATATAGAAAATTATTAGATGTTCAATACATGAACTGAAGAGCCCTGCATGCAAGTTATCAACAAAAATCATGTCATATAAATAGTATAGTTTAATATTTAGTTCATTTGTTGAAAGTGAATCAAATGCTTTTCTGCAAACTCAGGGATACTACTAATATATTTAGGTGGTCGTAACAGTAAGTTCCCGATATCATATACAACAACTATGCAGTAAAATATTAAATTCAATGACTGGTACACTCACAATTGATTCTACTAACAACAAAAGAGCAATCTCTTTTGTACCTCTCTCATACACAATCGAACTTGAGAAATCACCCTTATATACCCTGTCTAACATAAAAAAAGAATAAGCAAAAAGATATGTGTAGGATAAGTAAATCATTTATAAACTACATTTGAGATACCAATGAAATTATCCAATCAAATATACACGTGGTTCCGCAGATAAACCATGAACATGTTGAATAAAGCTAAATCATTCATGATCACAACACTTGAATCATGAAACCTTAAAATAATGTGTCAAATCAAATTGTGAAAAAACTTCAATGTACACTACATTTCTAGCTTCATTTGTTATTTTTCCATCACCATCATAAACTAAAATCTTTAATCCTTTCCTACTTGTCACGCGTGAAAGAGCAACATACAACTACCCATGCGTAAACACTGGTTTCTTCAAAAATAATCCCACATGAGATAGTGACTAGCCTTGACTTTTATGGATTGTCATTGCAAAAGAAACAACAATTGGAAATTGTCGTCGCTGAAACTTAAAAGGTATTCTCGCATCGGACGGAGTCAACGTCATTCTTGGGATGAACACCTTTTCTCCTTCCATATTACCTGATAAAACCTTGGCTTCAATAACTCGATTTTTAAGCCTTGTGATGATCAATCTTGTGCCATTGCATAATGCTGATGACTGATCGATATTTCTCTATAACATGACAAGAACACCTACCTTTAGAGTAATAGAGTGATTTGGAATTCCAGAACATTTAATACTATTTAGGAATTCTGGTGTATGCACTTGGTCCAAAGCTGTAAAAGCATGATCAGATATACAAATCGTATTAGAACTCAAATAGATCTTCTCCAGATTATGATTGAGTGAAATCATGTATTCATTGACAGATTCCACCATATCGAGAGTTGGAGAAAGAATTACTCTTTGTTGGAGGTAATCAATGTCATTAGAATGACAGAGGAAATCAGGATAAGTACTTTCTACGATTGCAGATATTGGATCATCACAATTATGTATGAGAATATCATCAGGTATTCTAACCTTTTAGATGCCATCAACAGAACTTTCAATTCTTCCATCACCAATCGCCAAAATCCAATTTGAAAATTCTTTTAACTCTTTTAAATGTGACCCTAACTGATTTCCTTACAATCTCATATTCCTTGTCAATTTCAAGACTTCACAGTGGGGCCACAAAAAAGAAGAGTTCAAAGTAGCATTAACAATATCTTGTTGAGTACCTTTTGTAATAATAGGCAAAATTTGCCTGAAGTCACCGCCAAGAACAACTGTTTTACCTCCAAATGGTCGATCCAAATTTAAAGTGTTTTCAAATCTAAGAATATCTCGTAGAGTTTTATCAAGAGCTTCAAAATAGTATTTATACATCATTGGTGCCTCATCCCAGATAATCAACTTTGTCTTGATGATCAATTTTGTAAGTTGACTACCTTGCTTTATATTACATGTAGCATCTTCACTTGGATTGAGGGAAATTGCAAATCTTGAATGAGCAGTTCGACCTCCTGGTAACAATAGAGATGCAATCGCACTTGATGCAACAGTTAGTACAATATATCCTCTAGATCATAAACTAGAAGATAAATTTTAGTAATAGATGTCGATGTTCATCCAAAAAAGTTTAGTAATAGACGGATTTTTATTCTGTTGTCAAGTTTAGTAATAGACGTCGATGTTCATCCAACAAAGAGCGTCTATTATATCGCAATTAATCATTGACTAATCTGTTGCTATTGTCAACTTCTTCCTCATTGTAAACAGGTCTTGGCATTGTTGGAAAATCTTGAAAACTTCTTCCACAACCTTTCAAGATTTTTTCCAACTTTTGTAAACATCGATTTTTGACTTCATCATCGCATAACTTTGCATCTGAAAAATAATATAAAGATTTAAATTACATGATTACACTAAAAAAATATGTAATTTAATGATGTTGATAGAATTTTATTTGATTTCTTTGTTAAGGGTATATCTTGGAATAGTGCTTTTCAACTTTGATTTGTTGATGTTGAGAAAATATTTGGACCCAATAATATTATTTTATATACTAATATAAAGATCTTAGTTCAACGGAGAAAATAAAAAGGTTTTGAAATAGTGGAGCTGATGTCCTGCACATATATAACATACTCTCTTAGTTTTATAGCTAAATTTTATCTTACTTAACTGACTATTATTATGAAATAAGAAACTTTCGTGCTATTTTTCATACAAGTATCAAGGATCTTTGAAAATTTTAAAGTAAGAAGAGTTTAAGCAACAAATTATATACTTCAAACAAAATATGAACAATAACACTCAAAACTAAATTGAAAAGTGTGTAAAAGTAAATCTAACAAAAATTTCAGTCATTAATCATTGGTTTACAAATGCAAAAGCAGATATCATCACTTAAATCATTCAAGTTTTTAGACATGTATTTATCAATATAAAAGTAATTTACCTCCTTCAAAAAACGTATATTTTTAATATTCTAAAACTGGACAATCTATTTATATTATCACATGCTCACTGAGATTATATAAAATATTGTCATAACATGAAGATATAAGATTTGTATTCGTACCTGGATTAGTCAATAATATTCTTTCTTCATAAAGTATATCATTTGACAACAATCGCCGTGCTTCTTGCCAAATATTTTCTAGTCGTGACATCGAATTCAATAACAACAACATAGAAAATAATTGCCTAAGATACAATGGCATACCCCAACTACTTGCCTCTTTTATGGCATCCACATATTCTTATTCATCATCCACTAAGTCAAGTGCATAACATGCATCTATGAAAGTGGTATGATCACAATTGTTGATAAACTTAATATCCTTGTAACATTTTGGACCTTTAATGACATTCAACAACAATCTGAGGTAATATAGCTCACCAGATCCAGGAGGAACGAAAAAAATTCTTCCAATACAAAATGCAGATTTTTTTCTTTTCTCCCATCTTTTTAACTTCGATTTCCACACAAACTTAAGAGAAAATTCTGCATAAGTTAGTTGTCTTGCTTCAGGAAATATTTTATTTTCCTCAAACCAACCTAAGAACATCAATTCCCTTACACTGGGCCTATTGACAACATCATCAATTTGATCATCATCAGAGAATATGATATTTTGTTCATTTGGAAGATGAAATGACAGTCTCTCCACAGAAGGTTTTCTATAGTGAATAGCAAATCCAAATATCCTCCAAGCAACTTCACAAGGTGATATGTATAGACAATCATAATACATATTGATTTCATCAACATCATGTGAACCCTCCTCATGCACACTTTGTGAAAAGGCAGCAGTGGCGCGATCATACCCCTTATTAACGTACTTAAACAAGTACTTAATGAATTTTGACTGATTGCACCATTTCGTATTTATGTGAGCTCCATACTTTAATAACAAAAAATGATTGTGTGCCACGGCAAACCTGTTATCCAACTCAATATGATTCTTCTTGATAGTTCTTCCATTATCTCTTCTTTTATAAACAGGATAACCATCTTCATCCATTGTGGTTAAATCTATAAACTTCTTGGGAAAATATTTTGTACATCTCCCATTCTGCATGCAAGGAGAAGATTTTCTAGCTGCTTTATCTGGTATTTCTGCTATAATTATCTTATCAATATCTGCGGCAGTTGGATATTTGTTATGCTCATGTAGGAACAACAATATATAAGCATGGGGCAACCCTCGTTTTTGAAACTCAATTGTATAAATCACTGCACAATTTTTTTTTTAAAAAGTTATGGAATAAATAAAAGCAAAAATAATATTAAAATATTATTTGAAAAAATATATTTATACCTGATTTTACTTCTCCAAAAATTTTATTGCCTCTCAAATCCTTTATCAAGTGATCCAGTTTGATTTTGAAAACCCTGCTTAAGATGTCTGGACGATCCTCGGGATTTAAGCCCTTACTAATAACAAATCTTTGAATCTCAGGTCACTTAGGATTGCAAGTGAATGTGATAAAAAGATCAGGATATCCAGCCCATTTGTATACTTCCATAATATCTTGATAGTTTTGAATCATGTACCGTGTACCTCCTGTGAAGGTTGATTGTAGAGCAACCCTTTTCCCTTGGGAAGAAGGATTAGTTTCTCCATGTAAAATAGGTTCTTGTAACATATTATACATTGCAACTCTCAATTGTTTTTGATGAGTCCTAATATACTTTAAACAACCTGATTCAATCATTGTATATGCATCAACTAAGAATTGTTGAAATAATCTTCTTGCTGACATAATTATTGCTACTTCATCCTTTCTGTCTTGAATCTTGTAAGGAAAAAAATCTCACTCACTAACACATTTACTTCCTCCAGCTGATTCATGATCTTCACCTCCATCTCCATTTAAAGAAATATCCTCTCTATACCCATATTCGCCATATGGAAAAAGTAAAGGATATTGTAGACCCAAATAGGCAGCGTTCAACTCATTTATCCTCTATAACTGACCAGACCATGTTTTAATTATGATATCTCTATCACATTTATCTAGTTCAAAATCTCCAACCACTAAACCAGCTACTTTTGAAATCGTCGGTAAATTGTATCTTCTTCCATCGGTGTGTCTCTTTCCTATTAATCTGAGCTTAACATTGGAGCTTCTATCTTCTTAAAATCAATATCTTACCATTCTAAATGTCTTATCCAAAATATTGTGTCCATCAAGTATTTGCTTCAAATCAGCAACAATCTCAGCGTGAAGTTTGTTAACGTTCTGGCAATTACTGCAGAAACAATGATTATATGAATTTTGCTACATATTTTTCTGTGATGTACAGTATGTAATATAATCTTAGGTAGAATACTTACCCCACTGCATGAATTCTATTTGCAACCTCATTTTCTGTGTCGTAAATATATAATTGAGCAAATTTTGGATTGGACCCCTCAGGAGGCAACAAACTTCCAATTTGATGATAATTCTGGCCAGACAATTTGAATGTTCTTGGACCACGCGAATGATTGATGGAAACACCAACCTTTCCTCCCATTGATGTAAATGAGAACATAGCATTCTAAGTTCTAATATTCTCTAAAAAATGGTTACTTTTCTGACCTACACAATATAAGAGTTAGAGAATGATGAATATATTTATGAAGTGTAGATTATTTCACAATGATAAGATTATATCAATTGTTTCTTCCTAACCTGATTCAAACAACAATTGCTTTAAAGTTGGAGGAGGCTCCTTTGAATTCGGGAGCTTGATCTTTCCATGATTACAACACAAATTGAAAACTGGTCTTTTAGATTTATCCTTGAAATTATTGTAGAAGTTGAGGTCCATTATCCTATCGGCAAAATCATAAGCATCCGGGTATGCTAATTGCCTGCTCCTCATGAGGCGGAGAGTTTCATCAACATACTATGGTATAAGAAGATAATTTCTAAATAGGTTAGTAATTGTAAAGAATAAAAACATAGTGAAAAGAATATATTGCACAGGGTTCTCTGAATCAGTTCACAGATTACCCAACTAACACAACTTATGCAACAGATATGTATTATGTTGCAACAGAATACCAAGCTGTTGCAACAAATTACACATCTGCTGCGTAGATTCTTCTTCATGGAGTAGATTGGAAGGCTAGGTTAGCAAAAGTAAACTTACATTGTCCTCGTACCACTCACGTATATTTTTCATATTCGTGAAGTCTTTGGCGGAAAATGAATGCATGGTGTATTCTTTTCGAACCTTCATCTTGCCATTCATGATTTCTTCCAGTTCCTTCTTATTTTCCTTTCCAAGTGCTACGAATATGTCCACCTTCTTCAGCGGCCCCTAAACTTCAACAACTCTTGGAGCGGGAGGAGTTGCAATTTTTGTTGTTTTCAAAATGGAGAGAATTTGTCTAATTTTTCTTATTTTCCTCCTAACCACTATTGTAGGAGTGCATGGCTCCCTCACCTTGTTGGATGGTATGACACCCCTCCTGGATTTCAACTACTCGGCAGCTTCAGTAATAGTCTCTAGATTTTCAAGGAGTTTATCCTCTCTATCCTTACACACTTTACATTTACAATGAGAACATGAGGGCGAAAAGGGGTGAGGAAATAGATTACCCATCTGTCGCAACAGATGGAACATCTATTTCAATATCTTTCTTTGAGGCAAATTATTTAGTTGAAAGAATACGTACTGCATCATCCAGAGGGTTAAATAGATTAGCCTCCTGCTTCTTAATATTTATTTTGATGCCCTTTATAGCCGCCAACCACCTAAGTATCCTTGGATAAGAAACCTTATCTGGGTAATCCTTGAACTACTTTTGGAGGGGAGGAATGGCTTCACATGCCTAAGCCTAAAAAATGTAAACATGAAGCCAGCAAAAAAAAGTCATAATAACTATAACTATATTCAATATAAATTAATGGATGAGTAAAAGTACTGATCAATTTTACCATGGAAGCCAAAGGAAAGCCGTATAATGTGATCATTTTTGTGGATAGCTTTGTCAGTAACTATTCGACAGTCAAGTAGTAGTTGTCATAGCCCCAGGAATAATCGTCAAATTTGTTAAAATCACCAGCAAGAACCAACAAATCATCTTTTATGACTTTCCTGACATCTCTTGCCAATAGAACGGAATTGACAAACCAAACTAAGCACAATTTCTCCATGTAGTGCTTTGGTATGTCTTTATCTTTGAGATCTACCATCAAATCCTCTGCTTTGTAGATACTATGTCCAACAACGCCTAACAATCCATTTTTTCCCTTGCGTTTGTTGGACCCTTTGTGGTATGTTTCCTTGATGATAGGTTATTCAGGACGATTTCATCTCAAGCCCATCACTATGGCAAACTCTTTCAACCCAAAACAAACTGGCATGCCACAATAGTTGATCCGGATTTCATCCATCTTTTTTCCCTCTCTTTCGGATCTTTATCATCCCCCATGTACTTGATCCTACACTTAAGAAGACCATATACCATGCTCATTGGGAAACGTAGAGTGCAGTCATCAGGAAGCTCAAGAAAGTATGCAAAGTAGCTCTTGTTAAAAAGTCCTATGTTTTTATTCTTCATAATTCTCCTTAATTCATCAAAATGTTTCCTTAACTGGCATTTAAGTACAAGATCACCAGTTACTTTGTTAGGGTTATCCATCGATATCGTAACTCGAAACCTATCGATACTAATGGTTTTGACAGGATATTGCTGGGAGTTCGATATTAATTCACTCCCCATTGGTGAGAAGGAGTTATCACTTTCCTCAACTTTATTTTTCCCCGACTGAGATTGTTTAGGAAGTTTCTCCGAATCTATCTGTACCCTAGCTATTTTTGTTGGGTAGTTATAAGTTGATCCACTTTCAGTTTCTTTTCTTTTGGGAGACATCTTTTAACTACAAATAATAGAAAAACAAAAAATACATTGCATTTGATATCTACATAATTTTTTAAAAAAAGGTAAGACAAATTTCAATAAATTATTCTACGCCACATTACAAAAAAATTCTCTAACGGATAACCCATCAGTTGGAACAGATAAGGAATCTGTTTGAAGACCTATTTAATATCTCTCAACAGATCTTCCACATGTTGCAATAGATGGACCACCAACATCACAACCAATTCCACCAAGACCACCACCAATTCCATCAATACCAACACCAAGACCACTGACACCACCACCAAAAACTCAAATACCAACACCAACAACAACCTGCCAACACCACCACAAACACCATGCAACAATACCACGTCAGTCAACAAAACACTGAGTTAAAAACTATAGTTTTCTCAGGTTTTTCCTACTTTTTTAACATCAAAACACAAAATTGTTAACCCATTCTCGAAGATAATACAACTAAAAGTCTTCTTTTTCATCATTAACTGAAAAATCCTAATTTTTAGAATAAAGAACAAATATAGAACTCTTCTTGAACTTTGTTAGCTATAAAGATAGAGAAAATGATGGATACAAGCAAGAATGAAGTCGAAAATAACAACTATGTTGTTGGAAATAGGAAGAAAATCAATCTGTTTTGAAGGGTTGAGAAATATGTTGAGTAGTTGATGTCTGTATTGTTGAGAGACAGAGAGAGGAGAAAGAACCTTAGATTTGAAATGAGGCAAAGTTTTTCCCGCAAATGGATGATTTATATGGGTTGATTTGTAATTTTGGAAAAGAATAACAAGTTTTGAAATTGTTAATTTGGTACGAATTGATATTAATTAATTTTTAAAATTTCAAAAGATATAGTTTTTAAAATATTAAGTTAATGAGAACTCATTTCAACTCAGAGTGATCGATCGACGATTCGGGTCGGGATGAACGCACTACCAACACCATGCAATTGTAACGACTCAATTAAAGTTGTTGTTGACCCTATGAGCTCATTCATTCATCCCTAGTTCCACCTAAATCAATTTAGGTACTATTAGTATTAGCATTAAGTTAATGAGAGATCATTTTAATTCAGAGTGATCAATCGACGACTTGGGTCATGATGAACGCAATACCAACACCATGCACTTGTAATGACTCAATTGTAGTTGTTGTTGATCCTATGAGCTCATTTATTCTTCCCTAGTTCCATCTAAATAAATTTACGTACTATTAATCTTAACATTAGAACTCATTTTAACTCAGAGTGATCTATAGATGACTCGGGTCGGGATGAACGCAATACCAACACCATGCAATTGCAATGACTCAATTGAAGTTGTTGTTGACCCTATGATCTCATTTATTCATACCTAGTTCCACCTAAATTAATTTAGGTACTATTAATCTTAACATTAAGTTAATGAGAGCTCATTGCAACTCAGAGTGATCGATCGATGACCCGGGTTGGGATTAATGTAATACCAACACCGTACAATTACAACGACTCAATTAAAGTTGTTGTTGACCCTATGAGCTCATTCATTCATCCCTAGTTCCACCTAAATCAATTTAGGTACTATTAATCTTAACATTAAGTTAATGAGAGCTCATTTCAACTTAGAGTAATTGATCGATGACCCGGGATGAACACACTACCAATACCATGCAATTGCAACAACTCAATTGAAGTCATTATTGACCCTATGAGCTCATTCATTCATCCCTATTTCTACCTAAATCAATTTAGGTACTATTAATCTTAACATTAAATTAATGAAAGCTCATTTCAACTTAGAGTTATCGATCAACGACTCGGGTTGGGATGAATGCAATACCAACACCAATTGTAGCATCTCAATTAAAGTTGTAGTTGACCCTATGAACTCATTCATTCATATCTAGTTCCACCTAAATCAATTGTAATAAAATCTATTGGAACAAACGACTGAGCTGTTGGAAATTTCTAACCGATATTCATATATGTTGTAATGAAAGATATATCTGATTTAATTATCAAATAGACATTTGGATCTGTTGTGACAGATGACTGAGCTGCTGGAAATTTTCAAGAAGATGTTTATATCCGTTGTAATAGATGATATATTTGATTTAATTATCAAATGAACATTTGCATCAGTTGTCACAGATGACTGAGCTGTTGGGATATTTAAATAAATAATGATATTTGTTGTAACAGATGACATATCTGCATTAATTATTAAATAAAAATTCACATCTGTGAGCTGTTGGGAGTTTTAAATAGATATTTTATTTGTTGTAATAGATGACTGTGCTGCTGGGATTTTTAAACAAATATTTCTATCTATTGCAATAGATGATATTTCTATTTGAAAATCTTTCTTTTCTTTCAATCTTAAAGATTTTTTTTAGTAGATAAAGTAGTAAGTACTACAAAATGCGGTAAAAAATGAAGAGTTTCTTTTACTTGGATAACTCAAAAATGAGTTCATTAAGTAGTCTTATCTTGTCTTTTCAATGTCAGTAGTCTTCCTCGTGCCCCTCAAATTATTAATGAATATTAATTATATTAATTAATGAATATTGAAAAACCCACGTCTATGTACACAATACATTGAGAATTATCTCATCTCTCCTTAACTTCAGCGCTAAATTTATTTTATTCATCTCTCATCTTTTTCTTTCTCTTCTCTTTAGGTTAGGTTTATCACAACCTTTTCTCTCTCTTTTCTTTTCTCTTTCTCATAAAGATTCTTTTGAATCTAAATCGATTCATATCTTTTCTCGACTGAAATTGCTATTTTAATCCCTTTTTGACATTAAGGTATGATTCACTAATTCTCTTTTATTCTTGTTTTCTTCTTTGCAAGTTATTTACATCTATTTTTTTTATTTAATTACCATTTACCCATATCATATTTATTTAAAAAAGCCTTGTTGGCAGTATCATTTTTTTGTACATATTTTATTTGTTTTTTTGTTGTTTATACTGTTATTGATGTTGTTGGTGGGGTTGGCATTGTTGGAACTTGTGGTGTGGTGTTGTTGATGGTGTTGGAACAAAGGATGTTTCTTCTTTGTTGTTGATAATATTATTGATGGTGTTGGAACATATGTTGTTTCTTTGTTGTTGATGTTTTTTATTTGTTGTTTCTTTGTAGTTTATGCTGTTGTTCATGTTGCAACGGATGGGACAACTGTTGGAACAAATCAAACCACCAGCAAGGCTGGTTTGATGTATTCCAATAGACTCCACATCTGTTGCAACAAACTCCACATCTGTTGCATCAAACTCTACATCTATTACAATAGACTCCAGATCTGATGCAACAGACTCTACATTTGATGCAACAGACTCTACATCTGTTGCAACAAATGGATAATGTTCTTTCTGTGACATAAATTTTTTTCCTCTTTTTTGTCGATATAAGCAACTGAATGTTGATCAACTTTTGCCTGACTATCACAAGAGGTTGCAATAAAGATGGGTTCGGAGGAATAAGCTGCATGCAGATGGAACCACTTCATATGTGGGAGGTATGTATTACTGATAATGTTATCGTGAAAATACACATAGAGTACACTAATTTTTTGAATGTCGTTTTTACCGATTAGTCATAGATCATTCAAACAAGATATTTGCAAATTTATAGTTAAGTTTGGTTGGTCTGAACTGATAAGGCTGAGGGACCATGAATATGATTCTGACACCTTGTTAAGATTTAATGTCGGTTGTTAATCATGTTTATTTGTCAAGCATTGCGAAGGGATCTAGTTTTGGTGTCATTGTAAAGAGTTTCAATAGAGATTAGACTAATTTTTAGGGTGCATTGGACTCTGAGAAGGCCTTCGAAGCCTAGCAATGCATCTAACAAGAATGGAAAACCAAAATAGTTATTTCCGTAGACCAAATTTATATGGTTGGGTTGCTCTGGGTGATAATTATTCGCCATAAGGTGCGGTAGGAGAATGCCTTCGAGGGAAAATGGGTGGTTAATGAAAGACTATATTATCTGAGAGCTAATTGAAGAGGATAAATAGTGTAGAAAGTAACTTCTAATGAATTTGGCCGATGAAATTATCTAAAAACGTGAGAAATTTATATCAAGTGCAAATATAAAAGTGTATCCGGTAATGAAATATTTGTCTCTTGCTTCTCTAAGAGAAAAATAGTGCAGATGGTCACTTTTCTAGGGAGCTGTGATTAGGTAGCGTGGTTGAGATTATCACCTAGATAAAAAATAGCAAAAGACCAAGAAAGTCGCTTTACGGGCATCGAGGTTTGAAATAATGTACAGTAAGTCTAGAAAACTTCCCCCAACACCAAATGTAGTTAAAGTAAGGAATCTAAGCGAAGGTCACAATTTCTGAATTTTAAATTGCATCCCATGCTTTCTTGTTTGTGGTTATGATTAGGTCCACTGCTGTTGACCTGATCTGAACCACAAACGAGTTTGAAAGGCGAATTGAGTATCATTACTCCCTTAGCAATATGGTTATAATTGATTGTGTTTTATAGCCTTAACATGCTTTCAACATTCTTTGGAGAAGATTAGAGGCTTGTTGTAGTATGCGAATCCCGATAATTTTCAAGCTTGTCTCCAGCTTACCGATTCGGTCTTCAAGTTTGTCGTTGTCGTCTTTGAATTTGGTATCGAGTTCCTGATCTCTTGTTAGATCGATCAGGACCACCATCTTCAAAGTTGTGGCATTCTAAAAGCCCTTCAAAACACTTTTTTCAGAAGCCTTAAAGGATACATGTAGGGTAGCTGTGTATGTTTCTAGATCAAAATATGTTGATGCACACTCAAGATGTGGTCCCAACTGTCGAATAACTCACTTTTATCTAGCGTTTCTCAATGCATCTTACTCAACCAACCTTTAAGGAATTTGATAAATTAATAAGAAATGAGTTACATAATGTTTGATCTAAACCGACTCTACCAAGCCTATCAAATGTTACGTAACTCCAGGCTCATTACCCTATCAAAAAACTTTACCCGAGTTAGTGGACAAATCAAATGAGCTCAATATCTCAGTCTTTCTGCTGATCGTTCTTCTCCAATATAGATGGCAATATATCCGTCATGTAAAAGTCTACACCATCACCAGAAATGCTAGCCAGGGCGTAAGTTTTTAGAAGGCATCAACAGTAATATCTTAATATCAAGTGACATTGAGAGATTCCTAGTCATGCCTTCTCAAGACTTTCTCTACGATAAGAATTTCTTCTTATGACAAGATACCACTATGGAAAAGTCTACATCGCCAGCAGAAATTCTTGCCAGAGAGAAAGTCTTCATAAGGCATTATTAGTAATCTCTCAACATCAAGGAAGTCTTGTACGAAAGTCTTCAGATGACATTTGAAAATAAGGAAGTTTTCAACAATGACTACACATAATTTCCATCAACAACCTCACTAGATTCTCTCCTCGTTTAAAAGAAAAGACAGAAATATTTTCATTTGCATTCGCATGTTATTTATTTAACAAGAAAATACAAATGAAAATATTCTTGCCTTTTCTTTTGTATGAAGAGTGAATCTGGTGAGGTTGTTGATGCCGTAATTATATGTAGTCATTGCTGAAAACTTCCTTATTTTTGAATGTCTTTTGAAGACTTTCGTACAAGACTTCCTTGATGTTGAGAGATTACTAATAATGCCTTCTGAAGAATTTTCCTCTAGCAAGATTTCTGCTGACAGTGTAGACTTTTGCATGGAAGATATCTTGTCATCAGTAGAAATTCTTGCCATAGCGAAAGTCCTGAGAAGGCATTACTAGGAATCTCTCAATGTTACTTGATATTGAGAGATTACTATTGATGCCTTCTGAAGACTTGCGCCCTGACAAGCATTTTTGGCAATGGTGTAGACTTTTGCATGGAGAATATCTTGTCATGTATATTGAAGAAGAGCGATCAATAGAAAGGTTGAGAGATTGAGCTTGTTTAATTTGTCTACTAACTCAAGCAAATTTTTTTGATAGGGTAATGAGCCTGGAGTTATGTAACGTTTGATAGGCTTGGTAATGTTGATTTGGATCAAACGTTACGTAACTCCTTACTTATTAATTTATCAAATCACTTGAAGGGTGGTTGAGCAAGCTGCATTGAGAAACACTAGATAAAAGTGGGCATTTCAATGGTTGGGACAACACCTTGAGTGTTCATCAACATATTTTGACCTAAAACAAACACAACGACCCTCCATGTATCCTTTAAGGCTTCTGAAGAAAGTGCTCTGATGGCCTTCTTCAATGCCATAACTTTGAAGGTAGTGTTCCTGATCGAGATCACAAGAGACTAGGAACTCTATACCAAATTCAAAGATGGCAACGACAAACTTAAAGACCGAATCGGCAAGCTGGAGGCAAGTTTGAAAATTATCGAGATTTGCATATTACAGCAAACCTCTGATCTTCTCCAAGGAATGTTGAAAGCATGCTAAGGAAATAAAACACAATCAATTAATCCATATTGCTAAGGAAGTAATGATACTCAATTTGCCTTTCAATCTCGTTTGTGGTTCCGATCAGGTCAATAACAGTGGACCTAATTGAAATCACAAACAAGAAGGAATGGGATGCAATTTAAAATTCAAAAATTTTCGTCTTCGCTTAGATTCCATACTTTAACTGCAGTTGCTGTTGGCGGAAGTTTTCTAGACTTACTGTACATCATTTCAACCCTCTATGCCCATAAGGCTGCTTTCTTGGTCTTCGACTATTTTTTATCTACATGATAATACCGACCACGCTACCTAGACGCAGCTCCCTAGCAAAGTTTCCGTCTGCATTATTTTTCTTTCAGAGAGACAACAAAAGAATTTACATTACCAGATACACTTTTATATTTGCACTTGATTCAGATTTCTCATGTTTTAAGATAATTTCATCGTCCAAATTCGCTAGAAGTTACCTTTCTACCCTATGTCTCTTCTTTAATTATCTCTCAGATGGCATAGTCTTTTATCAACTCCACTTTCCCTCACAGGCATTCTCCTTCAGCTCCTTCTGGCATATAATAATCTTCTTGATCAACCCTTTCATATAAATTTGGGTCAGGGGAATTTCTATTGGTTTTTCGTTCTTATTTGATGAAGTGCGAGGCTTTGAAAGAGTTCTTAGATTCCAATGCACACTTAAAGTTAAGTCCAATTGCTATTGGATATCAGCAATGACATCAAATATTGGTCCCTTCTCAAAACTTGACACGCATAAACACGAGCAACAACCATCAGTAATTCATAATAGGGTATCTGCACCATCTTCATGGGCCCCTTAGCTTTATCAATTTGAACGCATCAAATTAACTGTATGATGCAGGATCTTGCTTGAATGATCAGTGCCTAATCGGTTAAAAACTGCATTCACAAAAACATTGTACTCTGTATGTGTTATCCCGGTGACCTTATCAGTAATACTTACTTAACTCCCACATATATGATAGTGGATCCATCTGAACACACCTTATTCTTCCTATCCCATCTATGGCTTAAATTGAATAAACAAATGACTAGCAATTTTCAACAGATGCCACATCTGTTTAAATTATGAAATAATTGCAAACATCTGTTACGACAGATGATCAATATGTTGCAACATATGCCATATCTGTTGGAAAAGAAAACAAATATATCCATCTATTGCATCAGATTGTTAATATGTTGTAAGTTATATGACAGATGAAATATATTTTCCAATAGAGTACCCATCTGCTAGATTTATTTTAAAGTAATTTTCTTTTCTTTCCGAAAGACAATAAAAGTAAAAATATTATAATTAGATCCATTTTTTTAATTTACATATTTGAAAATTCACCAGTTTTATTTAATTAACAGATATGAACAGTCGTGGTGTTTTGTTTGACTTAGTCACCCCATCTAATTCAATCATTTATAAATAGGTCCCTCTGGTCTCCTTTTCTTACCCACTCTCACTCGTTCATTCTACTACACTTACAATACAAATATGGCCAATCAAGATTCGTACAAAAAGATTCACATCGAGTCCTTGCAGGAACTTCAAAGGCTGTTTGATGAACTCTAGAGGGATTTGAATGACTTTGGAGCAAGGCTGGGGAGGGCCCTACTGCTGCCAGATAAAAATTGTTCGGTTGACAATAATAATAGTAATAATAATAATAATAGTAATGATAGTAATAACAATAGTAATAATAATTAGATTATGTTTTTTCTTTTAGAGTATGTATTTTCCTTTCTTATATCGGATCTACCTAAGGGATTAAAAAATCTATGTTTGGTTTGGTCGATTTTAAATTTTTAATTCTTATTTAATATTTAATTATTATTCTATTAATTCCTTATTCTCAACATGTCGACGGTTGGGGGTAGGGATTGAGAATTTGTGGAAATAAAGTTTAGTTTAATCTGATGCGACAGATGAATCATATGTTGCAACAGACAGTTATTAATAAAAAAAAGGGTTATTGTTGAGAGGGTGGTGAAAAGTCATGATTCTCCTATTATTTAATATGAAAAACGGTTCGTAAATAAATAAAAAGAAAAGGAACTAAATGATTTACGCAATATTTATAACCATAAAAGAAAGATTATTTAATAAAAAAAAGCCACAACATTGGATTAATGGAGTTATATGATGATTGTTTGTTAAGTACAAGGTGAACAGTCGTGACTGTGACTTTTTGTCTAAACACATTAAACAATCAAACAACGTTGCTGATGCATCAAATTTCCTATCTCTTGCGACTGATGGTATATCTGTCACAACAAATGTGTTATTTGATGCAACAGATATACAATCTGTTGCCATAACTCAATAAAAATTATTATTATTTTATTAAAGAAATGGTTATTGAAAAGGTGTTTTCGTTTTTTAAATTGAGAAAACTGTTATTTAAATTTAAGAATTAATTAATAATAATAAGCTGAAAAGTCATGACTTGTCACAACAATAAAAAACACACCATCTTGATTTAATTAAGTCATTTCTTTTCACAGAAAATAATAAGAAAATAAATGATAAACACAATTTACAACCGTAAAAAATGATTATTTAATTTGAATAATTGACGTTAATATTAAATAGGCGCCATTTCTTTTCACAAAAATATTTTTATTTTTAAATCTGCTTTTTTAATTTATATAATAAAAAAATCAACAAATTTGGATTAATGATATGATGATAATTTTAAAAAAAAGATAGATTATATGTTGCAACATATATATTATCTGATGCAACAGGTTATCTATTAGTTGCAACAGATGATATATCCGTTGTCACAAATGAGTTATCTAGTGCAACAGGTATAGATTCTGTTGTCACAACTCAATAAAAATAATTTCTGAAAAGAACTAATTATTATTAATAATAAGCTGAAAAGTCATGACTTATCATAATATTTAATTAAGTCATAATTTTTTACAGTAATCAAGAATGTCATTAATAAATGAAGGTGAACAGTTGCTCCTTTAAATCTATTTTATTAATTTATATAATAAAAAAGTCAAAAAATTTGGATTAATGATATGATGATAATTTTTTTTTAAAAAGATAGATTATATGTTGCAACACATATATTATCTGATGCAACAAGTTATTTATTTGTTGCAACAGATGATATATCTGATGTCACATATGAGTTATCTGATGCAACAGATATAGAACCTGTTGTCACAACTCAATAAAAATGATTCTTGGAAAGAACTAATTAATAATAATAAGCTGAAAAATCATGACTTATCACAATATTGCTTAATTTAATTAAGTCATAACTTTTCACAGTAAGCAAGAATGACATTAATATAATAAATGAAGGTGAACAGTTGCGACTTTTTGCCTAACACATTCAAGTTCAATCCTCTATAAATAGGTACCTCTTTACTCAATCGTTTCATTCATTCTACTACACTCTATTTATTCCTTGCACTTGTTACACCTTCAACTACTTTCTCTTCAAGGACTTGATGGCTTTTTCCTGTCTATGGTAAGTTTTTTTCTTGCTTTTTGTGTAAATATACGTTGTATTACATTCGAATTCTTTCTTTTCTTTACTTTTATTTTTACGTGTTTTGTCAATTTATGCGTGTTCTAGATGTGGCTGATCCAGTGTAGGATACCGCTATTTTACGAGATGCCATGCGGAATTTGCAGAAGGAGGTTCATAACCTGCAGTGGGAGTTGACCGCCGTCAGAGTAAGGATACTGCGGGAGATCCGCAGGCTGAGGAGGGTGCTGCTGCTGCCGGTTGAAGATTGGCCGGCTAGCCATACAAATAATAATGATAATGATGATAATAATAATTAAGATTATTTTTTTCTTTTACCTATGTATTTTAATTTTTTTGTTTGATAAAAAATTTATGTTTGATCCACTTTGACTTTTTAATTCTTATTTAATTTTCATGCTGTCTATTTCTTCTTCTCAACAAATGACATGTCTACAAATTAAGAAATAATTTGAGTCTAGTATCAATAGCAAGAAATCAACATATGAGTTATCTGTTGGGTTTATGACAGGAGCTGTATTGTGTTGTTCGAAATAGATTATCATTTGTTGCAATAGAATAATTATCTGTTACAACAGAATAATTATCTATTGCAACAGATAAATATTCTTTTGCAATAAATATATATTCTATTGCACCAGATTACTTGTCTGTTGGAACAAATAACTAATCTGGTGCAACAAATTAATTATCTATTTGAACAGATTAATAATCTATTGTAACAGATTAATTGTCTGTTTGAACAGATTACTAATCTGTTGCAACAGAATACCCATCTATTCGATTCATATTACGGGCACTTAGAACCATAAACATGAATCCAACATGAGTCTTCTGTTGCAACAGAATATTTATCGGGTGCCACAGATGATGGATATGTTTAAACAAGTTGCTCTTATGTTGCATTCATGTTCGCATGCTAGCTATTGTTGAAAAGCAGCACACTAGCAGTTACCCAGATGACAAATTCAACTAAAAAGCATAATTTGACTTACCAAAGTCTCCTCTCAAGTAAATTTCAAAGTTGAAAGTGATGTACGAAATAAAATTTGACCTAAGAAATTCGTCAAAGAGTAGCAGTCGCGGTAACAACAACAACAACAATGGTCAACAAGAAGAATATGAAGATGATAATGAAGTATAAGATGGTGATAATGAATCAGAAGATAATGAATAAAGCAGCAGCAACAATGAACGACAAGTATCACAAAGAGAGAGAAAATAACAATGGATGAGAAGGGAGAAAAATGCACCTTTTTTCTCTTCATTTCCCGTTATATTAACTAACATTTGGATTAAAGTGTAAATTTTAAAACTTGTGGGTTATTTTAAAATTTTCCAAACTTTATTAATCCATAATTAAGTAATTGTCACCTTCACTCAATTATTAAGACTTGTGTCACCTACAGCTCATTTTAAATTTTTTTTGTCACCTGTAGCCCAAAGCCCATGTTAGTTTACGGGAAAAAACACAATAATAGCACTTCGATGTAAAATATAAATAATGTCACTAAATTGGTCATGAAATTTGATTTTCATCGTTTTAGTCTTTTTGACTTTTTTCTTGGTGAATGACAACAATTTTTTTATCTTTTTCGCTGTTTCTTTTGTATGTTTGATTTTTAATTTTTTTCTTTAAACTTCTTTTATGCAAGTTTTTTTTAAAGAAAAATCACTGGTCCTTTTCATTTTTTTCTTTTTTGCAACTCTCTCTATTTTTTTTTTTTAGAAAAAAGGACTTATTTTTCTCTTTGTTTTTTTCAACAATCAACTACCAAAAAATGTTTTTTTAAATACAATAAAAAATGTAGAAAAACATATTTGATAGAAAATACATGTATCTATGATACCAAATATAGATGTATATTGTATAATTGTATAATTTCTATACATATTCTATAGAAATATATATATTCTATACAACAATGATACAGTTTCAATACACATCATATACAATTTTTATACAATTATATATAAATACATATTGCTATAAAATATTTGTACTATTTCTATACAACCTTTAGTTGCAGTTATTATTTAGATACGTATTTTATACAATAACAATATTATTCCTAGACACATTTTTTTTTTTTTTTTACAGTTTTTTATATATTTTATACAACAATTATAATATTTCTATACAAATGCTATATAATTTCTGTACATATATCTTTTATAGATCTATGTTATATATAATTATTATACAATTTCTGTATAATTATTTTTAATCTTTATATATATATATATATATATATATATATATATATATATATATATATATATATAAAAGAAATAAAGGGCCAAAATGGCCCAAATTGTGAAAGGACTATATTATGAAATTACTTGGACCGACTGACCATGTTATGTCTAATTTCCCGAACATGGGCCAATAGTTTTGACAAGCGCCATGTGGTGTCCTTTCCCTTAGTTAAACTCTACTTACACTACCCTAATGTGTAGGCCCACTTGATATAATGTTGCAACCCCTTTGAAACCATCGGGTATTCATAAAACAATGTTAAACACTATTTTTTTTTAGGAAAAATATCATTAAGAAAATTATAAAAAAAAGTGTCATGAAACATATTGTCTGTCGAAATTTCATTCACACCACATAAACTGAAACTGGGGGATAACATCTATTATTTGAACATTACGTAAAAGTACTATTAAATACAATAATTTAAAACTTAAAATATTTACAAATCATATGAAAAATTTGGTTGACTCTTATAATTTCAGTTGTACCGCATTGATTGAGAAAAAAGTAGTAACATATACTATTTGGAAATAACGTAAAAAGTATTATAAATTAAAATAATTAAAAATTTAAAATATTTAAAAAATATAAAAAATTACTTGAATCTCTACATTTCATCTATGTCACTTGAATTAAGATAGAAAAAATAGCATATATTGGACCCATGCTGACACAAAAATTTGTGTCTACTCTTAGCTTAGAGAGACCACTTTTAATCAAAACATCTTGATTCTCTTCTTTAGTTTTTTGTTGAATATCTAATTGAAAATTTGGCATTGTGTGCTAACAAACATATATAATTGGCATATTATTAGCCATATTTTAAGAATTCGACCATTAAACATCTTTTCGGTCAGAAAAATAACATAAACATACAACTTAACTTACCTTATTTACATAAATCCCCATCCATACAAAATAATTACAAAAATTTCTAAAAGCACTTTCTCTCTCTACAAATTCAATACATAACAAACACCTTCCTTTATCGCCTAAAAGAAAGGGCACAACCCACCAATCTAGTACAAAGTGTTTGTGAGCTAAAAAAGTGGCTGAAACAGTGCGATGCAACAACGGTTTCCCCAATTTTAGAAGATTTTAGAATAGAAGTCATCTTCTTCTTCAATTCTTCCTCAATTTACAAGCTTCTACTCTTTTTTTTTTCCCCAAAAGGTTAGTTTGTTTTCAATTTTCTTCAAGTCCAGTTCATCTTAAATTTAATGTTCCTAAACATATTTTAGTCACTTAGTGAAATCAGCACCATCATTTGGTCTTGATATAAGTCAATTAGATGAGCAAATTTTAATGAAGGAATTAGATGTAGGAAGTGCAATGCCTACTTTAGATGATAATTATCCATCGGTAATTTTATTTCGGAGAATTTTTTAATGACCCTCATGGTCATTTTTCTTTTTTTTTTTAATACATTCTCGGTGTCTAGAGATTTTCTATAACCATCCCACGTTTTTATGACTTGCTGGATTGGTAGTTCGATTTTCAATCAGTTCATTTGAGAGTTTTAGTGATACCAAATATATTGTGGAATATTTGCTCTATATTACCATTTAGTAGAAATATAATTTATTACCCTTCTAAAATATTTTTAATTTTTATAAGATTCTTTAGTTATAATATGTTTATATTACTTTATAAATAGTTTTATAGCTTGTTAATATTTTAAGCAGAGATGGTGAATCTAGATATGTTAAAATATTATTATTATATAATAGCATTTTTTATTAGAAATAATTTTCTATTAATTATGGTATATTCAAGATATGATGTTTATTTTATCACAAACTTATACAATACCCGAGTATATACATAATGGATTAACTTTGATTTATTTCTTGATCCATTTTTGTGCGTTGGGTTTGAGTTGGTTTTTAATCTTTAATGGTTGACTATTCACGCAGATGGCTAGGATGCGGGGTACAGGACTTGGGGATCAGGACCCAGAGCTCGCTGTTAAAGTTCTGGTTATGGGCTGAGGTCGACCTAGAGGTTGGGGGTGGGATAGAGCAGTAACCCTCGTTTTGAGATCAGGCCAGGGATCCATCACTTGATCTTGTCATTGCTCCTGATACTATGAGAGCTCCAGGTATTCCACCATTACAGCAACAGGTAGGGCATGGGGTAGCCTAGGATCCACATGGTTTATATCTTCAGCAATTCTTCGAGATGTATTGTACATTTATTGGGGTTAGTTGGCGGTCCACCAACTGAGGAAGATCAGCAACGACAAAGGACTGTATTAATTTAGGGGCATAACCTGCAGTAGCAATGACAAGGATGAAGGTTATGCTAATACCAGTAGTCCATAATCGATAGTAGCCCAACTAGTTATATATTCAGAAGAGCATAAGATGCTTTACCAATTTTTGAGATTGACTCCACCCAGGTTTGCTGGGACCCCAGTGAAGATGCTTATGAGTTCCCATCCGATTGCAAGGAGAGGTTATAAAATTTGGGGTTGTCGAGTCACGAGGAGTGGACTTTGTTTCTTATCAGCTATACACGACAACAAAAAAGTGGTGGAGAGGTTATCTTGATTCTAGAACAGCTAGATTTCCACCGGTGACTTGGACTTAGTTCACCAAGGTTTTCTTGGGGAAGTATATGCCTCACAACATGCACGAGTATCTTCGAGATAAGTTTTCTGCTTTGATACAGGGTTTTATGTATGTGGATGAGAATAAGGCAAGATTTGACGAGTTGGCCAGGCATGCCAGTATGATTCTGCCTATGGAGTATGAGCAGATTTGATGCTTTATTAGGGGATTGAGATTATCACTCCGTAGGGATACATAGTTTGGTGACTGTAGGAAAGTCTTCTTCTGATATTTCTGAGTATGTTTATTATATAAAAGAGATGGATTGTGAGGCCCAAGGGGAAGCCACAATGGTTCACAAGTCACAGGTCGAGGGTTTCATAGTAGGTACGCAATAGCCTTATCAGTATCAGGGTCAGCCTAGTCTTCTAGTTCAGATATTGCTTCAAATATCAGACAGGGGTCATCTTGGTTATTGTAGTTCTAGTGGCTAGAGAAGTAGTCATCCGCAGAGGGATGTTTAATCAAGATTGTCGAGTAGGGGTGATCATTATGGATCCCTCAAACCTTCTAGATAGAACAGGATGCTTGAGGCATGTTATGACTGTGGGGTTGTTAGGAACTTCGCAGTGAGTGTCCCCAACGTGGGGTGATTGAGGCTTTAGTTTAGACTAAACAGTTGCTTAGATCAGTACAGTCACCAGCCGAGAGTAGTGCATAAGGTCGTAGGGGTGGTCCCTAGGGTTATAGAGGTGGTCTGCAGGAAGGTAGGATAGGTTCTCGAATAGGCACCCTGTCTAATAGTGGATAGGGTCATTTGTATGCTATACCAGGTAGACCAGAGGCTGAAGCTTCGGGTGTTGTGATCACAAGTACGATTTTTGTATATCATCATCCAACTTTTTCTTTGTTTGATCTTGGTTCCATATTTTTATATGTTTCTACTTATTTTGCATCGCGATTGGGTTTATGTTTGGATTCTTTATCTGTGTCATTGCGTGTAGCTACCCCCATTGGTGATTCTTTAGTAGCGGATCGGGTATATAGATCTTGTTTGGTGACTGTTCGATGTTTGATGCTTTAATTGATCTGACTATCTTAGATATGGCAGAGTTTGATGTGATTCTAGGCATGGATTGGTTATCTCTTTACCATGCGATTATGGATTGTTTTGCTAAGATCATTACCTTAGCCTGGCCTAGCACACCACCAGTTGTGTGGCAGGGTTCTATTAGTCGTGCACCGATAAGGATTATTTCTTACATTCGGTCTAAGAGACTGATATTAAGGGGTTGTGATTCATTTATTGCATATATTCGGGATGTTATTTTTGATAGTCCATCAATTGACTCCATTCCTATTATTCACAAGTTTCTTGATATGTTTTTGACAAACCTACCTGGCCTTCCTCTTGAGCTTGATATAGAGTTTATTATTAACCTCGAGCCAGACACCCAACCTATTTTTATGGATCCATATCATATGGATCCTGCTGAGCTAAAGGAGCTGAATAGTTAGCTTCAAGATCTTCTAGGTAAGGGTTTTAGCAGATCAAGTGTATAGGGTGATCTAGTTCTATTTATGAAGAAAGACGACTCTATGCATATGTGTGTCGACTACAGACAGTTGAATAAGGTGACTGTGAAGAATATATATCCTATGCCTCGTATTGATGATTTGTTTGACTAGCTTCAGGGTAAAATAGTATTTTCCAAGATAGATTTGAGGTCTTGTTACCATCAGTTGAGAGTTAGGGCTGCAGACATCCCTATGGTAGCCTTCAAGACTCGTTACGGTTATTATGAGTTTCTAGTGATGTCTTTTGGGCTGACCAATAACCCAGCAGCTTTTATGGATATGATGAACCACGTGTTCAGGCCGTATTTGGACTTCTTCATGATAGTATTTATTGATATCATTCTGGTATATTCAAGGAGTAAGAAGGAGCACGAGAAACATTTAAGGATTGTGCTCCACATTTTGAGAGATCATCAGCTTTATGCCAAGTTCTCAAATTTTAAGATTTGGCTTGAGTTTGTAGATTTATTGGGGCACGTAGTGTCCAAATACAGTATTATGGTGGACTCTTCAAAGATTGAGGCTATTCATAGTTGGGCCAAGCCTACGTTACCTACTGAGGTTCTCAATTTTATTGGGTTGACAGGTTACTATAGGCAGTTCATTGAGGGATTTTCTTCATTTGTAGCCCCTATAACTAGATTGACTAGGAAGGAGGTTCCATTTCAGTGGTCTGCAAGTTATGAGATGAGCTTTCTGAAGATCAAGGATTTACTTACTTTAGCTCCTGTTCTGACTCTTCCAGTTGAAGGAAAGGGTTTTACTGTCTACTATAATGCATGTAGTGTTGGTCTGGGGTGTGTTCCAATGTAGTGGGTTGTGATATTACATTTGCATTGAGGTACCTGAAGGTGAATGAGTACAACTATCCCACTCATGACTTAGAGTTCGCAGCAGTAGTATTTGCGCATAGGATTTGGAGGTATTATTTGTATGGGGTTCGTTGTGAGATCTTTACTGATCACCACAGTCTTCAGTATATTATGACATAAAAACAACTTAATTCGAGCAACGTAGATGGATTGAGTTGCTGAAGGACTATGATATCTCAATTCTCTACCATTCGAGCAAGACAAAAGTGGTAGAGAACGCCTTAAGCCAAAAGTTAGTGAGTATAGGTAGCTTAGCCTTCATTTTAGTTTCTCAGTGGTGGTTGACTTTGGACATCCAGTCCTTAGCGAACTTGATGGTTCGTTTGGATAGTTTTGGACCTCAGAGGATCATTGCAAGTGTTGAGGCCAGATTCTCCTTGTTGGAGCCGATTTATATTCGTTAGTTTGAGGATAGCATACTTCGTAGCATTTGAGGAAAAGTGTTGAGAGGTGAGTCCAGGAGGGCTACCTTAGATTCTGAGGGTGTTTAGAGGTTTTATGGTCGTATTTGTGCTCCAAATGTTGGAGATTTTAGTCAGTTGATTCTTCGCGAGGCTCATAGCACCAGAAATACTATTCACCCTAGGATAACTAATATGTATAGGGATTTGAGGCAGCTTTACTGGTGGTGTTTTGTAGAGAAAAGATGATTACTGTGATTTTATGAATTCAAATACTTTGAAAAAAGTTATCAAACTCGATTTTTGAAAACACAGTCGCCACTTAATTTATTTTGGAAAATCAAGAAAACCTATAAAAATTACTTAAATGAATCAAAATAAAAAAAAACTTTAAGTTTAGAAATTCCAAATAAGTGGTTCTTATTAATATCCATGGAAGGTTGTTAAGGCACCAAGAATAGCTACTAACTTGCGGTTATCCGAGCTATTTAAAAATAACATTTTTGACTAATTCTGAAAAGGGATTTTGTATTACTTAGAAAATGAATTAATTAAGGAAAAACTTGTTTTATGGTTTGTGCAAAATAAGTTTTGACGACTTAGCGGGAATTATAACTAAATTCAAGAAAATTATTATCAAATAGCATGCAAAGGGAAAGGGGGAAACTAAAAGACTTAGGCCATTAAGCCCAAATCTCTTAAATGAATCTGTCCTAATCTAAATGGGCTTTCAACGCACAATCTGTCTTAATCTAATTATTTAGGTTTTTGGCCCACAACCTGTCCTAAATTAATTTCGACCCTTTAAGGTCCAAAATCTGCTTCACCTGTATTAAGTTATAACATTGCTTCAGGCCCCAAATGGATGAATAAATAAACATAAATAGATAAAATACAAAATAACAAAAAAAATCGAGACTTTCAAGTCTCTTAGTAACTTCATCAATGGGATGTGACCCATTTCTTCTTCCACCTCCTTGCACCTGTACGCCATGTACCCCATCCTTTTGGACCTTTTGGAATTGACTCGAAAAGGGGCCTTATAGGCCCATTACAAAATGCAAAGGAGGAGGAGTTTATTTGAACTCCAAAGCAGATTCATGCAAAGAAAAAGATAGAAGGAATTAATATATGTTCTAAATTAGCGGCTAACACATAGATGTAGAAGAGACAATGATTCATGAAATTGAAGAGAACGCATATACCAATCAAAGAAATCCAAATTAATAAAAAGGATAAGATAAAGTAGGAAGTTCTCATGATTTCGAGCAGACAAAGTTGAATGATTATATTTTAAGGCTACAAAAAACTTTGGTAAAATAAGGATATGAACTGAACAATTTAAGGAAAATTTAGTGAATAGGCAAAGAGAGGGACAAGTGACAAATAAGAACACGATCAAACCAAAACCGAGTAAACTTACACCATGAAAATCCCATATTATAAGGGTTATTAGCCGTGATTAAGATTCAACAAGGTTTAGCTTTTCAAAAATCAAAGAAGAATTGGGAAAGGAAAGAAAGAAAAAAATGGTTTAAACAAGAAGATTACTTAATCAGATGATGAGTAAAATAACTACAAAATACTGTATTTAAATTGACAAAACAACTTATAAACTGATATCCTAAATTACAACTAGCAACATCAAACTAGAACATGGGATTAGAGTTACAACAAGCCTGGCTAAAATGCGATGATAAAAAAAAACGAGACTTGAAAAGTTAGGATGAAAATAATGAGACAAATTTTAACCCTATCGAGATTTTTTTTCCGAAATAATGAAATCAAGAACTCTAGGGTGAAAATAGGGGAGTGATAAATCAAAAGAAGCATTTTTAATAACAAGGGAATAGAAAAAAAATTAATCCATTTTCATGAAACAATATTCGAAGACGGAAATTTGAGGCTACAAAGGATATAAAGATGGATTTTTTACGATAACTAAACAACATGAACATCAACACGTTAACACCAGAACATCAAAACTAGCATTATCACTCCAAAAAATGTTAACACATCAAGTATTATTCTCAACAAAACAAAGGACCTATATAACAAATCCTTCAACCTTTCTTGATATTTTTTGTCAATAGGAACTTTAGGAATGTCTTTACTTGATCATGAAAATTCAAAGATGAACACGGTACAAAGCAAAGAAAATGCGAATCACTAGCAATATTGAACTAAGGCAACGTATAGAAATTAAGACAACAAATATTCAGCTAAATAAATAGAAAACCAGACCATAATGTTCAAGTATAAAAATAATATGCTGATGACTAACAAAATTGATGTTGCAGTGACTTTGAAGGTAAAAATAAACACTAATTATATGACTAGAGCATTGGTTTTACAGCTGAACTAATAAACAATCTATCAAAAGAAAACTATACATTAAATTTTCACAAAACAAAGTTAACACTGAAATAGTGGTCTAAATCTCACGACAGAAAATGTTGAATTTAAAAGGCGACCTAAACAGAATATCCTAAATAGAATATCCACAATAGATGCTAAAACATTAATATCCAGCCAATGACATTAACATAAGACAGTAACCTCAAAATAATCTAACTGAAACCTACGAAATTAACAATGGGGCAAAAAGTTATAGTATAAATAGTGATGCAACAAACAACATAGCAACAACCATTATAAGAAAATATTATGGCCATCAACGCCATCTACAACAATCAATCCCACCATTACTACAATTACAACTATAAAACTACAAAGAAAGAGATGAATAATAAGAACAATAGCAAATGAACTAATAGGGAACGGTGTGTTTACCTTTTTTTGGGCATCAAAATGGAACTACGGGCTATCGTCGGAACTTGACCACCACGTAGAACTCGAAATCGACCCAATTAAACTTTAATTAAGTGAATTTCTAATGAAAATCCTCTTGCTCAAAAATAATTTTCAAGTCTTTATGCTCAAAAGGCTTTTTCAACCTTCTTGAGACTTGGAATTTCACCTTTACAATGAGTTTTTATAGAAAATGATCGGGCTTTAATTTTGGGCTCCAACCGATGTAGGATTTTGGGTAAAAAAAACAAATCCCATGGCTATGAATTAATCTCAATAAATGGTTGGTGAGAGATGGGGTTCTCGTCCTTGCTCGTACCATCGAGGAATGGGAAGGGGGCAAGTGGAAATTCTCAAAATATTCCACAGACTCCATAGGGTTTTGGGGGGAATTGATTTGATTTTTTAAATTCATATAAAATTCTTGGGGATTGAGGTTATTGGAACCATGTATTGTACTAATATAGTACAAATTCAAATAAGAAGGTATCATGAATGAGGTGTCGTTTATATGAGTTGAAATCGATCATTGTTGGGTCGGTTCACGTCAGATTTTTAGAAGCTTCATTGAAGCTACTGGACAGGTCAAAGTCGGGATGATTTTGGGTTTTGTCGTTGCTGGTGAATTATTGTAGTTATACGCGTTCATTGAAGATGTTGTTTGTTCGATGCTAATGTCGTTACTTTGTTGTCGGTGTTGTCTGATTAGTAAAGGAAAAAAGGAGTGTCAACTGAGTCGATTACTGGTATTGGGCCTGTAGAATGGGCTACTGGATAGGTTTAGTTAAAGGATTCGCTGAAGCAAATGGCCCTGGGGTCTTTGAATTTACTAATAATTACACAAATACACAACTTATGTTTTCAATATTACAAAAAGTTCCAACTCCCTAAACATATTACAAAAATTCCACATATACACAGAATGCTATGTATATGTCGGCTGTGTTATGTATATTAATAGGGAATGAGAGTAAAGTAATTAAAAAAGTGAGAGACAGTGTAATTACTTTTAAAATGTTGGTATTTATGTTATTTATACTTGAATTAAATAAAGAAAAGGATGAGTATATTAAGCCATTTATTAAATAGCCAAATTAGATCGGAATTTAACGAATCTCATTTAGATTTTGGCCAAAAGGAAATGAATTCATCAATTGTACTACAATTGTGGCTCAATTGATTTCAATTAGGGCCAAATTCAATGAATGAATTGGATTGAATGAATTTAATTTGAGTTTCTTGATTTAATAAAATGAAACAAGGTTTTTCCAAATAAATTATTTATGATAAATAATTTCATTTAAATCAGGATTTTAGTCATTTGAATTAATTTTCAAGATAACCTTCGCTTAAAATCTGATTTTTCATAAAATAATTATTTAAGTAACCAAATTAGATGATTTTGTATATACGAATACAAATATATAATCGTTACTTAAAATGATAAAATTACCTAGATAAACAATTTGGAGAGCTTTTATTTGGATAAAATAAGTATTATAATATTAATTAAAATTGAATAAACTTAAAATTAAACTTAGTCATGGAGGAAAAAAATTAGGTGTCAACAACTGTCCCCTTCCTTTGTGTAGGGTGGATGAGTTTGACATTCCTAATTTTTGTCTGACTGCAAATTCGTTTCTAGAAGAGGTTGCTTTTTGCATAAGTTTAATGCAGTTATGGCCTGAACCCACTATCGGATTTCCTACATATCTCAAATTACATGAGAATTCAGGCCACTTGTAGTTCATAAAACCTTATTTTTTACCACGATCGTCAGGAAATTCACAAGCTGTCCCGCTTTTTGAATTTTACAGAAACTGAAAAGTTGGGGAACAAATGGATTGGGGGAAGGTTGGAATGCAATTCAGTTTACAACATAGATCCCAACCTACATATCCTCGATACCTTGAGAATCAGACTGCTTGTAGTTCAATTCAATTGGTAGAAGAGATAACTTATTATTTTAGACGATCTTTGGCTCGCGATAAGTGACAAGTTATTTTATCTATGAAAAAGAGGTTTGTAACCTCTTAAAATTGAATGTAGAGCTCCTCAAGTCCATAGGAAAGAACTTACGATGATATAATTTCAAAAACTCTGAGTATGTTGCCACCTGAATTTGAAAGAAAGAGGAGGTTACCTCCAGTACGAGTTTAGGAATATCCCAAAAGTAAAACTGAATCTAGAATATCCCAAAATAACCATATGCCTTCTAATCGGGGTTTGGTTTGATGGTGGTGACAATCATCCTTTAGCTCGCGTCCAAAGAGTTTGACGTCCATCTCAAAACTATGTCCCGGTTTGGCGCTAAGAAAAATTTTCAAGTTATGTTGCATCCTTTTTGAGGTCGTCCACACCTATGGTTTTGGTTTGATATTTTCATCCTCTCGGATGCTCTCAATAATAGCTAAAACAAAAATTGTTAGTAATAAATACAATTCACAAATAAGGTATTTAGTCTTTTACATATCTTCGCATGAGTTGTTATCTGAAAAGTGAAGTTGTTCTCTCATGTACCTAATTGGCGGGCAATAAATTGTAATAAAAAATACAAAAAACCTCTTGGTTGTTGAATAAAATAACTCTTTCATTGATTGAATATTTCTTAGAAGTGTGGTGGCCCTCTTGGACACCGAGTACGCTTTGTGTAGGACGGTCCCTGCAACTGTTTAATCTTATGTTGATGCGACGGACCTTTTCATCACCCATCATGATTTTTGTATGTGAAATGACAACATCTTCAACTATCGACAATAATCCTTCTAAGATGACCTTGGGTAAGTCTTGCCCATCTTTTGGATCGATACATCTTATAGATATTGCTTGAATTATCAATCTTTGGATAATCTTGCGTATCATTTGACATTGGATAGAGGCGACTTATAAATATCCTTCAAGTTCCTAGCTTTTAGGTAACCTACTCACTATCCGACCTTAGAAAAGAGATGACTTACTAATATCCCTTGAATCGCTAGCTCTTAGGTATTCTTACATATCATCTGACCTTGGATACAATTTGACTTATAGATATCTCTCAAATTGCTAGTCTTTGAGTAATCCTGCGCATAATTGATCTTGGATATGACACGTCTTATAGAGAACCCTTGGACATATCAATTTGGTAATCTCGCATATTATCCTGTAAGGATTTATTTGTGACTTATGGATAACCTCCAAACTATCGATTTTTGGGTAACCTTGCGCGCTATTCGATTAGGATATTGTTGCAACTTATGAATGACCTATGAACTATCAACTCATAGATAATATCGCACACTATCATATCTCAAACAATATGACTTATAGATGACCCTTGGATAGCAAATTTTTGGGAATATTGTATGTCATCCGCTTTCATATAGCGACTTAAAGTCGCCTCTCTGGATCATGTGCCTTTTCAACTTGATATGTTGATGCATGCTAATCCATAAAATGCTAAAATATCCTCGATGCAGGGCTACATCGCCTTTGGCGTGGTTAACAGATATAAAAGATATCCTCGAACCTAGATCATGCTATCTTTGCGTGGTCAATGGACATTGGTTCTCCAAAGCATCTTTCAAGGACAGACCTTATCGTCTTGCATGGCGAGCAATTAAGAAGACTTATCTGAATGGCATGATGGACCTCTTGGAAATAAAGTAAAATTGCCTTCTCGGCAATAAATAGTCTGAAATATCCCCCTCGGTAATGAAATGGCCCTCTCAACAATGGAATAAAATAGAATGTCCCTTTCGGCAATGGAACAAAATGGCCCTCTCGACAATAAAATAATATGAAATGGCCTTCTAGATTTTTTGAAGAGGAGCTTCACCTAAGTCTGTTAGTTGTGTTATTGCTTACTACATGTGCCTGTACTCAAGGTAGATAGTTAGTATACATAATGTCTCTCTCACTGGTGTCCACAATCAATCTATATGAAATTTTAAGTGACAAATACTTGATGTCATAATATAAATGACTTAGTATACTATTCATCTTCTCTTTTAAAATAAATATTTAAATTGTAGATCTACCGGATGCAAATAAATGGGTAAAACCCTTTTTGGGCATCACTTAAATACCGTTTGCTTTGCCTCATAGAAAATTTGAGGATGACTTTTAGGCTTTTCCTTCTATTGAGAGATCTTTTGATTGTGTCCTTATAGGGCCGACTCCTCTAAACGCACTTGCGCTCAAGGTAAATATTTAGTAGACACAGTGTCACTTTTTCTAGCGACTATTTTTTTTAGAAAATTTTTAAATAAAATATTCATAAAGAGGATTAGACGCCTTTGTTTTTCATCCATGGTCTCATGAAATAAGATAGACAATTCAAAAGGTCCTTGATACGTGGGTATTGAACCCATATTTGGGATACTCAAAATACTGTTCTTAAGCATTATATGCTTTGGTGTAGTTCCCAATTCGGTTGTGGATTTATTTTTAAGAAGATCCTCATTTCTGGCATAGATCCCTACATCCACAGAAAAATTATTAGTTTTGAGTGAAACTACTCTATGTTGACCTCCTTCGATCTTTGTTTGCTCTTTTCCATCTTTCGGGTGCTTCATCATGTTTGGACTTCCTTTCTGACTCCCCCATTTCGATAGATGTTTAGGCAAAACTATTTAAGTAGAAAATTATGCGTATTGATTTTCAAAAGATAGTCTTAATTTTGAAAAATTAGTTTCAAAAACTTGTGTAAAAGCTTTTAGAAAATTGCTGCCAGTCATGTCATGTACTAACTCAATGAATGTCTTCCTCTTGAGGCTCGTCTGTGTCTGACATTCAATGAATGATATCTAAAAACTCATTGTAGTTGCTGGGGAGTTCTACCAAAAATTCCATCATAGCTGGCGATTTAGTCTATCTAGACCCTATCATAATTAGTGATTTTTGAAATTAGGCTTTGACCTCCTTGTGCTGGGGAAAAATATATTCCAGCATATTAGTGAAACTTTTTGGATTCCCTCAAAATGTTAGACCTAGTTTACTACTATTTGAGATTATCTTGTCTTGATAGGATCTAAAGTCTTTGCTGATCTTCATTTTTTTAGCTGGATGATGATCTTCTTTTTTTGAATTTTTGAGGTCCCTCCTAAAATTTTTTACCCCAGTTTCCATTTTCTAGGGTAATATGATGGAGCCATTGGGTTACCTACGTATCCCGTTGAAGCAGGAATCAGGTCAAATATAGTTTAGGATTACACTAGGGATATATAGAAAAATCTGATGGGTTGACCGAAGCTCACATAGGCTTCCTATGTATCTCATTCTTGAGAATTCAGGTCATCATATAGTTCATACATAAAAGAGAAGGATAAATTCTCCAAAGGGATTGATCAAAGTCGACATAGTCCACCTACTTGTCCCTTTCTTGGAAATTCAGGTCAAATATAGTTCGTACATAAAAGAAAAAGGGTAAATTCTAGGAGACTCCAAATCATAAAAGTATACCTTCATGAATGTGCGATTAAAAACAAATAAGGTAAACAAAAAAATAAAAAACATCCTTCAAACATAGTATCTCTTTATCACATCAGAATTGATTTGTTTTATCCACTCTTGACCATCCATCTCAGATAGGATCGAGCTTCTCCGGGTAGTACTTTTCAAACTATATATGACCCTTGCCAATTTGGAGTGAACTTGCCTTTGTACTTTTCTTGGTGAGGGAATATGTGTTTGAGAACCAATTGCCCATATTTAAATATTTAAACTCTTACTTTCTTGTTGAAGGCATGGATAATTCTGTGTTGGTATAATTGTCCATGACACACGACAACCATTCTCTTTTCATTAATCAACATGAGTTGTTCATAGTGAGCACGAACCCATTCTTCATTGCTTAATTTGGATTCTTGAATAATCCTTATGGAAGGTATTTCAACCTTGACAGGTATCACAACTTCATTTTCGTAAACCAGTAGATAAGGAGTTGTCCAGTTGAGGTTCAAACTATTATGCATACCATAGCAGAGCATATGGCAGTATCTTATGCCATGACCTATCATTTTCAACTATTTTTCCCAAGATATTCTTGATGTTTTTATTAGTTGTTTCCACATCCCATTCATTTGTGGGCTATATGAGGTTGAATTGTGATAAACAATATTAAGTGATTCACAAATCTCATTCATCAAGTGATTGTTTAAGTTAGCTTCATTATTAGTAATGCTTGATTCTGGCACTCTAAATTAGTAAATCAGGTTGTTCTTGACAAAATCTGCAACTACCTTCTTATTCACGACTCTATATGATCCAGCTTCTACCCATTTGGTAAAGTAGTCAATAACAACCAAAATGTATCTATGTCCATTTAATGCTGGTGGATCTATTGGTCCGATAACATCCATACCCTAGCTACGAAAGGCCAAGGTGAACTCATTGCATAAAGCTCATATGGGGGTATCCAAAGCAAATCTCCATGTATCTGGCACTTTGAAGACTTCTGGACATATTTGCTGCAGTCATTTTCCATAGTCATCCAAAAGTAACCAGTTCTCAGATTTTTTCTAGAAAGGGCAAATCTATTTATATGGGCCCCGCATACTTTAGCATGTACTTCTTCTATTAATTTTGTGGATTCTGCAGCATCGACACATCTTAGAAATCCGAAGTCTGGGGTCCTCCTTATAGGAATTTCCCTGATTGGAAAATAATTCCTTGCCAAACACCGGATTCTGTTTTTCTAATTTTTGTTGGCCTCTTCAGGATATGTTCTAGATTCTAAATACCTTTTAATATCAAGTACCATGTCTTTCCATCAGCTTTTTCTTCGACATGAGCACAATGCGCGAGTTGTTCTTTCAATCTTATTTCTAATGGATCGAAGTAACTCTGATCTAGGTGTTGAATTATGAGGATATAGTATCCAAAGAATTTGCAAACTCATTTTGTACCCTTTGTATATGTCTGAAGTCAACTTTCTTGAATCTTCCACACAAATCCTGTACCAGTGCTACATAAGGGGTAATCTTGGAGTTGTTAGCTTCCCATTCTCCCTATATTTGGTGAATTAGTAAATTTGAGTCTCTAATGACTAGCAATTATTGAACATCCATGTTGAGTGCTAACTTGAGGCCTAGGATGAAAACGTTATATTGAGCCATGTTATTGGTGCATGGGGAGCATAATTTAGCAGTCTTTTGGATAATGTTGGCCTATTTCTGACACCAAAAGTGCTCCAATTCCAGAGCCTTTGAAGTTGACCACTCCATAAAAAAACATTCTCCATCCGGGGTATGTTCTTGTAATGTCTTCTCATATAAATAAAACCACTTCATCCGGGAAGTAATATTGAAGTGGTTCAAATTCATTATCAACCGAATTCTCAACTAATTGATCTGCTAAAGTTTAAATCTTGATTGCCTTTTGAGTCATATACACGATGTCGAACACACTTAGAAACATTTGCTATTTGGCTAACTTTTCCATGGACATGGCTTTCTAAAATATATAATTCAAGGGATCAATTCTAGAAATAATATATGCTATATACGAAGATAGATAATCCCTCAAATTTTGTGCGACCTAGGTCAAAATACAACACGTCCTTTCTACAAAAGTATAGCTAGCCTCGTATGGTGTGAACTTTTTAGCTAAGTAGTAGATTGATTTATCTTTCTTATCGGTCTCATTTTGTTGCCCAAGGATACATTCAAAAGCATTTTCAGAGATGTATAGGTAAAGCAACAATGGACTTTCTTACTTTGGTGGAACCAGAACTGGCGGGGCAGATAAATAATCTTGATTCTGTCAAAAGCCTTCTGTTATTCTTTTTTCCACTCACTCAATACATCTTTCTTCAACATCTTGAGAATTGGCTCGCATATGACTGTCGATTGGGCAATGAACCTACTAATGTAATTCAAACGACCCAAGAAACTCATAACTTATTTCTTAGTCCTTGGTAGTGGCATATCCTGAATTGTCTTGATCTTAGATGGGTTGAGCTCGATGCCCTTTCTACTGACTATGAAGCCTTGTAATTTTCCGGTTGGCATACCCAAAGCATACTTAGCAAGGTTTAACTTTAAGTTATACTTTCTCAGTTAGTTGAAGAACTTTTTTAGGTATGTCAAATGATCTGAACTCTTGAGAGATTTGATGATTGGGCCATCCACACACAACCCAATTTTTAATGAATCATATCATGAAAAACTATTGTCATAGCCTTCATGTATGTTGCACCAACATTCTTGTGGCCAAACGACATTACCCTATAATGATAAAAACCCCAAGGTGTAATTAAAGTCGCCTTTTCTGCATCTTCCTTATCTATTAATATCTGATGATACCCGATAAAATAATCCACGAAAGATGAATTTCATTATTCGCATAGTTATCAATGTGGATGTGGATGTTGGGTAGCGGGAAATTATCCTTAGGACTAGCTCTATTCAAATATCTGTAGTCGATACATATTCTGATCCTGCATTCCTTTTTTTGTACCAAAACAATAATGGATAGCCATGTTGGGTATTTTTTGACCTCCATAACTCTAGATTAAATTTGCCTTGTTACCTTTTTGTTCATCTTCAAACTTAAGTCTGGCTTGAATTTATGCATTTTTTGTTTTACTGGATCAAATTTGGGATTGATTGGTAACTAATGTTATACAATGTTGGTGCTTAACACAGGTATATCATCATATTACCAAGCAAATATAATGATGTATTCCCATATAAAGTGGATGTGTTCTCTTTTCTTTGCCTCTGTCAAGTGAACACTAACTCTAGTCTATCTGACTTCATCGTGATATTTTAGGTTTACTACTTCAGTTTTCTCTAGGTTGGGTTTCTCTTAATTTTCAAATTCTTCCATATACTCTTTTAACTGCACATCATCATAGTCTTCTCATTCATCATTATTCACCTCGCCTGGTTCATTAACTCTTGACATGACATTGACAGGTTTTAAATTATTATTACTGAAATAGACAAACAAACCAAGTTAGATAATAAAAAGATAACTCAAAATAGTAAAATAAGTATAATCATACTTCAAAATGACTTCCTAGATAAAGAGAGGCCTTTTATTGCAATTTGAGAAATATTTTCTAACTATGGCTCATGACTTGTACAATTACGGGCCCATGCCTTTATGAAAATGATTAAATGCAAAAAGGAAATTTGAGACATAAAAGGAAGGATCACGGGGCCTCCTTTGGATCATTATCAATTTTTAAAACTACTAGTAATTGCCCTTTCATCTACCATAGTGGGGTCCAATTTCGCAAAGTCTCTCTGGGTGCGACCCCACCAGCTTCTGGGTAATATTCTAGTATTGCATTGTATCCTTGGAATATATTTCCTATCCCATCCCCCAAACCATCATCTATTGGCACCTACACATAGGAAACAACTGGTACAGGAGTGGCAATGGTTTGGGTAGACCCTTTTTTGATGTTTTTACATTTTCATCTTCCGTTATTGGGTTGTACCCTAACCCATACATAAATGTTTTTTCTAGGAGCATAATTGACTCAACAATTCCTTCCAAATTCTTTACCAAGCCTTGGCTAGGTTCGAACTCACTTCTTAACATCACAGTTGCAATATCGTATAGATAGAGGGCATTAGAATTTAGGGAGTTGGATCTTTCTCTGCGAAATTAATAATTTTTACCGTATAAAAATTTCTACCCCTTGGAATATCTTCAATGACAAGTACAAAACCATTAGGGTGACTCAAATGGATTTTTTCTATTTGTATGATCACCTTGTAGTCTTTCCAAATTATCTTTAACAATTGATAAAAAGGTGACGAAACTGCTTTTGCACCATGAATGCACAACCTTTGAGAAGTAGATTGTAATTAGGATTGATATCCATAACATAAAATCTCCTCTTGAAGTCAGCAGGTCCGATCTGGATGTATAGGTCAGATTCACCTATAATATCTCTTTGCCCTCCATCAAAAGCTCGCACATTAACATGGCTTTGGAGAACCTTTTCCAAGTTATAGCATAATTGAGTCAATATGGAAAGAGGATAAATTTTTAGACTAGATCCGTCATCTATCAGTACCCGATTAATCTCATAGTCATGACAGTTAACAGTAATATGTAAGGTCTTGTTGTACATTATGCCTTCAAAAGGCAACTCTTCATCACTAAATGATAGGCTACAACATTCCCTATCATTGCAGACAAATTTTCAACACTCATGCCTGCAAAAACATATGCTTCATCAAGAACATATTCCCTATCATTACGACCAAATTAAATACGCCCAAATAGAAATCTGGGCTGGAGTTTTGTTCCAAATGCTTGATAATTGAATATTCCATTGTCTGTATATGCCTACAAAATTCTTTTTCCTCCCCTTCAGTGATTGGCCTTTTCTATGAATCCTTTCTATTAATCAAATCTTTAGGAATATAGCATCGTCTAGACCGTGACATCCCATGGGCGGCGGTAGTCTATATAATAAATTTTTTCCTAGGTGGTGGTGGAGAATATGCCTGAGTCGAGATGTGATCACTAAAATGAGGGCCTTTCATTGACACTTAAAGAGGCCATGACTCTCTTTATCTTTTCCATTCCCTCTATTTTTTTGGACTTTTCCGATTCAACCTCGAGTATACTCTTGCCAACTATCTATACATCCTCTATTTTGATCTTATCGACCATAGTTCCCTCATGATTAGGCAATGGATTACTATTGATATTTGACATCGGTGATTGAAGAGTAATAACCTTTTGGTCAATCAAATCTTGGATCTTATGTTTCAGTTTAATATAATCTTTGATATTGTGCTCGACCACTCCTAAATGATAGGCACAGTTTTGATCGACATAAAAAAAACTGAGAATTGAGATTGGTAGGTTTTGGTTGGAATGTAGATAACTGACTGCTCTTAATCTTTCAAAGAGTTGGCTTCAATTTTCAGCTAATGACGTGAAGTTTTGAGAAAGTTTCTTCTTGAGGTTTAGACGAGGAAGGTTGTAATTGTTTTGTCTACTGGGAGGTGGTACTTGATAATAAGTTGGATGTGCTGGGATATTCGTTTGGTGATTTGGATGGGCGGTTCGGACATTAGTATGACAATTTAGTTGTAGAACTTGATATTAGGGTAAAATATTTGGCTATGAAGATTAATATTGGGTTAGGATATTTGGTTGTGGAACTTGGTACTGGGGTTGGATATTTGGATGTGGAGCTTGGTATTGAGGTTTGGCATAGAAAACGAATTGAAGACTTGGGGGTGGTGGAGAAAAAGAGTGTTCCTAGGCTTGAATTTCTTCTTCAATTTGGCAACATTAGTGGAGACTGCACTCACATCTTCTCTTTTCTTCTTTGAGAACCCAAAAGGCCCAAATGATATTGGGGTTTTGATAATCTTAACGATCAAATACCTTCTTCTAGCGACTCCTCAATTCTTACTAAATTTGTGAATGTTTTTCGGATCACTGATACCATCCTGGTATAAAATTTTCCCTCTTGATCATGAGAGAACATAGACACTATTTTCTCCTCAATCATGGGAGGTTGTACTTTAACATCTTGTTTTCACCAGCGGTATCCATAGTCTCGAACACACTCATCATTCTTCTGCTTAATTTGGTATAGTGAGTGTCGATCAAGGACTATTTCAACATTGTATGCAAACTTATTGACAATTCTTTTATCTAATTCCCCCAATCAGACCATTTTTAGTTCTTGAGATATAAACCAATCTAAATCTTCGCTGCTTATACTTTGACTGAATAGGCACATTAGCAATGCCTCACTCATTCCTACTTCGACCATTTGATCATAGAATCTTCTTAAATGATCCATGGGGTTTCTGGTGTCGTTGAACATCTCAAATTTAGGGATTTTATACCCTTTTGATATACCCACCCTAGGTTGAACACATAAATTATCATAACCAAGACTATCACTATCCCCTAACCCATGAGATTCCTTATTTCTCATAATCTCTTTATTCATGGACAACAACTTTTTTCATGATCGGTCCTCTATTTGTTTTCCTTCTCCTCATAATGGTATATCTCGAGATTAGGAAAGGGGTTATAGATATCACGAGATATAATGAGATGGAAATGGGTTGGAGTCCTAGGTCGGATATGAGAGTAATTTGGGATGATAGCTTGATTTTGAGGATGAGAAAAAGTTAGGTGGTAGGTAGGGGCATTTTGAGGATTAGGAATATTTTGTGGAACATAAGAGTGGTTTGGTGGAACTTGAGAGTGACTTTATGGAATCAGGGATGAATTTTGTAGAGTTGGGGATGGATTTTGTAGAGTTAGGGATGGAAGGCATCTGGGTTGTTTTCTCGATTGGTATTTTGGACAGGTAGAGTGTGAATTGGTGGATTATTGATGATAGGATCTGTGGGTAACTAGAAAGCGGGGGTAGATGATATGTTACTTGGATGACTCCCATGAATATGGGTATTAAAGGGAGAAATTTGGAGTAAGCCAGTTATATCATACAACAACATTATAATAAATTCATATCCTAATTGGGTAACCCTTTTGAGCCAAGGGTTGGCCCAACGAGTTTGAAGGAATATGTGCCTTTTAACACCAATCTGTTATCCCCCCAAAATATCCATATATATGTAAAAGGGCATAAATGCCTATGAAGTTGCACAAAAGGGACACAATCTGTAGAAAAAGAAAAATAAACATGAGAAAATGAATAAGTTCTCGCACAGAGGATGAAAATAGAAAAAACTAACATCCAGACGATCCATTATTGGCCTTCGCCCTCTTAGCTTTGTCTACCTCTTGCCATATGCGATCTCTGTTGGTGATAAAATGACTTTTGCATAATTGTGCTCTATTATCATAAGTTATTTTCCCTGTGCTATCAACCTGGGAAACCATGCAATCATCAATAAAACACCGCCTAGCATCATCCACCTCTTTCCTGCTTGCTTTAATTCTCCTCTCAATTGGTGTATGGTTGAGACATGCTACATATGCATTTATTGGTATGAAATATCACTTTTTAGGAATTCATCCTTTAGCCTTTGGAGCCAAATTTGATGTTTCAATTCAACATCAATGATTTATGTGGGCACATTCGGGCCTGGCGCCAATGCTTCGGCACCATTCTTCTTTAACCATTCTTTGTAAGTTTCACTAACCTCGGGTTCATACCCAATGAATAAAAGAGGTTTCCTTAGTATTTCTTCTCTTCCACTCCTGTAGCATGAATTTTTTAAGTTTGGTCTCTCCTTCTCCATAATCGGTGATGAATCCCATAGATGTAGTTTATGATCTTTCCTGCTTGACTTTAAATTGTCTAAGAAGTCAGGATTATATGGACGAGTGCCCTTCAGTCCTAGAAGTACTAAAATTGCTATTCATTTCCTCAAATAATTGAATTTCCTGAATAAAGATATCTGATTAACCACTGGACATCGTCATCTCCTAATTACCTTAAAATCTGGAACGAAAATCCTGGAGTCTTTTCCCTCTTAAAAGTTTATAGAGACAACCAAATGCTATGCGATAGTAAAAGATATACCCTTGTTCGAGGGTTTGGTTGTTACATTCTAGGTTTTTTTTTAAAAATACATCATCATCTACCATTGTAATACATCTTTGAAAGAAACGAAGTCCCTTCTGACAATTTCCCGAAGCTCGATATATTTTAGTGATGATCATATGGGCTAAAGTATGGAATAACTTAGTGGAACCATAATTCACTATGTAAAAGAGGGCATGTGTCACCATATCGGCACTTGTATGAATGGTGCCATTCACTCCGTGTGGGAGCGCCATAGTTCCAAGTAAGCCCATTGTGAAGGCAAATACTCTTTTCTCCTTCTATTTTGACTCCAATTCAAGTTTTTCCTGAATTTTTCAAAAGCATTATACCTTCCAAACTGGCGGTACAACTCGTGAAAAGGTATGTTTTCCCTTTCATGTTCCCCCAACCAAGTATCACCTTTAATCGAAAAGACATTTCAGACCAAGTGTCTATTTCCATAAGCGAAGGTAGGTGCCCGATATGTGTCCTAATCGTCTCTTTATATTTTGTACTCATATAGAACCATCATACTTTGAGAAAGTTATTGGGTTTGGTAACCATTTTGAATTTTCTGCAACGATACAATTGAACAATTCCTATATGAAAACAAACAAAGTAAGCCTTCTCCTTACCTCAAAAGGACAATGGATTGGATTAAATAACATATATTCATCAAAACATAAGCATTATTTTTTTGTAATTGACTTTTGGTTAATATACGTAGGGTAGGTTTTCTAATGGGCTCAATACCCCCTCAGGTATTGGGTCATCCTAGGCTCATACCTAAAAAAAGGGTTTTTGTTTTGCTTTATCATAGGTGTATATAGTGGGCTTGGATCAGGTTCTCAAGTAGAAAACTTAGGTTTAAAAATAGAAACAACCATCGGACGCCTAACACGCCAATAAATCATTGTATCCCTAACACTTTATTTGGAATTGAACAACAGGGGCTGCAATAATTGAAAACTCCTAAATAATTTATATATTACAAATGTGGAAGTATGACTTGAAGTGGGACAATTTTTACCATCACAAAAATTTAAAGAAATAAGAATGCAAAAAGTTTAAATATTTCAAACCCGAATAGTTAGTCAAAGACGTTAATTCAAATATTTGGTTAGAACTAAGTTAAATTCCCCATCAGATTTTCCATTTCTATTTTGTGGAGAAAAAATGACTAGTGCAATTTTTATGAATTAAAATACTTTGGAAAAAGTTTTCAAAGTCGATTTTTGAAAATAGAGTCACCACGTAATTGATTTAGAAAAATCAAGAAAATAGCATGTTTATTATATAGAAGATATGGATCATGAATACAATGGGGGCTACGATTAGAGACCTCGTTACAAGGGCAGTTATAGTGGGAGCCACAACAATTCATAATTCAGAGGTTGAGGGTTTCATAGTAGGTACCCCCAACAGTAGCCTTATTAGTATCACGGTCATCCTAGTTATCTAGTTTAGGCATCATTTCAGATATCAGATAGGGGTTAGCCCGGTTATAGTAGTTCTAGTGGTCAGAGCAGTAGTCATCCACAGAGGGATGTTTAATCAGGATCGTCAAGTTAGGGTGGTCATTATAGATTCCTCCGACCTTCTAGATAGAACAGGATGCCTGAGGTATGTTATGATTATAGGGTTGTTGGTCACTTTTCCTGTGAGTGTCCCCAACATTGGTTGATTGATACTTTAGTTCAGACTGCACAGTTGCTTAGATCAGTACTGCCGCCAGCCAGGGGTTGTGCACAGGGTCATAGGTATGGTCTCTAAGGTTTTAGAGGTGGTCTGCATAGAGTTAGGATAGGTAGCCGGATAGAAACTCTATCTAGTAGTGGACAAGGTCATTTGTATACTATACCAGGTAGACTATAGGCTGAGGCTTCGGATGCTATGATCATAGGTACGATTTTCATATACCATCAGGAAACTTTTTCTTTGTTTGATCTCAATTCCATATTTTAAATGTTTCTGCTTATTTTGCATAATGGTTGGGTTTATGTTAGCATCCTTATCTATGTCATTGTGTGTAGTTACCTCGGTAGGTGATTATTTAGTAGTGGATCTGGTATATAGATCTTGTTTGGTGACTGTTCGGCAGCTTGATACTCAAATTGATCTGATTATCCTAGATATGATAGATTTTGATGTGCTTCTAGGCATGGATTGGTTATCACCTTACTATGTGGTCATGCTACGATATTTACCTTAGCTTTGCCTTGCATATCCCCAGATGTGTGGCAGGGTTTTATTAGTCACACACCGACGAGGATTATTTCTTACATTCGATCTAGAAGACTGATATTAAGGGGTTGTGAGTCATTTATTGCATATGTTTGGGATGTTAGTGTTGGGAGTGCATTACTTGAATCCATCTCTGTTGTTTGCAAGTTTCCTGATATGTTTTTGACTGACCTACTTGGCCTTTTTTTTGAGAGTGATATAGAGTTTGTTATTGACCTCGAGCGAGGCACCCAACTTATTTTTATGGATCTATATTGTATGGATCCTGCTGAGATAAAAGAGCTGAATAGTTAGCTTCAAGATCTTCTAGGTAAGGGTTTTATTAGATCAAATGTGTGGGGTTTTATTAGATCAAATGTGTGGGGTTTTATATCCTTCTATTTGTGAAGAAGATAGATGGCTCTATTCATATATATATCGACTACAAGAAGTTGAATAAGGTGACTATGAAGAATAAATATCATATGCCTTGTATTGATGATTTATTTGACTAGCTTCAGGGTGCAACAATGTTTTTCAAGATTTATTTGAGGTCTTGTTACCATCAGTTGAGAGTTAGGGATGTAGACATCCATATGGTAGCCTTCAGGACGCATTACGATCATTATGAGTTCCTAGTGATGTCTTTTGGGCTGACCAATGCCATAACAACTTTTATGAATGTGATGAACCGTGTGTTTAGGACATAGTTGGACTCCTTTATGATAGTATTTATTGATGATATTCTGGTATATTAATAATAAGGAGAAGGAGAAATATTTAAGGACTGTGTTCCACACTTTGAGAGATCATCGATTTTATAACAAGTTCCCTAAGTTCGTGTTCTGGCTTGCGTTTGCAGATTTCTTAGGGAACTTAGAGTCCAAAGATGGTATTATGGTGAAGTCAACAACGATTGAGTCTATTCATAGTTGGGCTAGTCCTACGTCACCTACTAAGGTTCGTAGTTTTGTTGGGTTGACAAGTTACTAAATGTGGTTCATAGGGTTTTTGTTCCATTGTAGCCCCCATGACTATATTGACAAGGAAGGAGGTTCCATTTCAGTTGTTTGCGAGTTGTGAGATGAGATTTCGAAAGCTTAAGGGGTTGCTTACTTCTACTCCTATTCTAACTCTTCCAGTTAAGGGTAAGGGTTTTACTGTCTACTGTGATGCATCTAGTGTTGGTCTGGGGTATGTTCTAATGAAGTGGGGACATGTTATTGCATATGTGTTGAGGCAACTGAAGGTGCATGAGTGCAACTACCCCATTCATGACTTAGATTTGGCAGCGGTAGTGTTTGCGCGTAGGATTTGGTTGTAGTATCTGTATGGGGTTCACTGTGAGATCTTTATTAGCTTAATTCAAGGCAATAAAGATGATTGAGTTACTAAAGGAGTATGATATACCTATTCTCTACTATATGGGCAAGGCAAATATGGTTGCGGACCCTCACTGCGTCAAGGTCCCAAAATGACCCCGTACCCTTTCCAAAAATTCGAAAACTTTCCCCAAAAACCCTTTTAACACCCCTAAACATAATTCAAGTCATAAATAAACATCACACACATAGGAGGGTCAAAAATAAAATGATCAAAATTTTAAGATGTCTTACATTACACCCTCCTTAGGATCATTCGTCCTCGAATGATCAGTTACGACACTTTTAGCATAAGAATTGCAAGAATACACAAGAATCAAATGACAAACTCGGAAAGCAAAAAAGGAAATAAAACTCATACCTTAAGCTCTTTCATCCCACTCGATGAACAAGAATGGGTATTTGGACTTGAAATCTTCCTCAGCTTCCCATGTAGCTCCTTCCACCTTTTGATTTCTCCAAAAAACCTTCACCGAAGCTACATCCTTGGTACTCAATCTATGAACTTGTCTATCCAATATTTCATCTGAGACTTCCTCATAAGACAAGGAATCCATAATACCAACATCCTCAATATACACTATTAAGGACGGATCACCCACACACTTTTTAAGAATGGACACATAAAACATGGAATGAATAGAACCCAAACTCACAGGCAAATCCAACTCATAATCCGCATTCCTATTTCTTCTCAAAATATGATATGGAACAATGTAACAAGGACTGAGCTTCCCCTTCTTCCCAAACCTCATGACTCCTTTTATAGGATACACCTTCAAGAACACCCAATCACTTACTTCAAACTCTAATTCTCTTTGCCTCATATCCGCACAAGACTTTTGGCGACTTTGAGTAGTATTAAGTCTTTCTTTAATAACCTTCACCTTCTCCATGGATTGGTGTGCCAAATCAGCACCAAATAACCTAGTCTCACTAAACTCAAACCATCTAATAGGAGATCTACACCTCCTACCATAAAGAGCCTCAAAAAGAGCCATCTGAATGCTAGAATGATAACTATTGTTGTGTGCGAACTCAATATGAGGCAAATAATCAACCCAATTGTCTTTAAAATCAATCACACATCCCCTTAGCATAACCTCCAAAGTTTGAATAGTATTCTCTACTTGTCCATGTGTTTGAGGGTGGAAAACAGTGCTAAGATTCACCAGTGTACCCAAACCTTTCTAAAACAAATGCCAGATGTGAGAAGAAAACTGCGTACCTCAATTTGAAATAATAGACACTGGCGTACCATGCAACTCTCCAATCTATTAAATGAACAACTTGGCATAATCCTCTCCTGAGTAGTTAGTCCTCACCGGTAAAAAGTGTGCGGACTTATTCATCCTATCCACAATGATCCAAATTGAATCATACTGATTGCGAGACCGCAGAAGACCCGTAATAAAATCCTTATTGATCTTCTCCCACTTACACATTGGTGACTTTATCTATTGAGATATGCCACTAGTCCTAAAATGTTCTACCTTAACTTGCTGACAAATCATACACTTAGCAAAAAAATTTACCACGTCGTTCTTCATATTATTCCACCACTACATTTCCTTCAAGTTGTGATACATCTAAGTAAAACCTGGATAAACTGTATATGCAGACTCATGAGTCTCAGTCAAAATCCTTTCATGTATCCCATCAATCATCAAGAATAGACAACCTACCTTAATACCTCAAGATGATATCTCCCCCAATCTCAAAAGCCATCAACTTTTGCTGACCTACCTCATCCTTAATCTGCATAAGTATATGATCAAAAGCCTGCTTCTCCTTTACCACCACTCTTAGAGATGATTTCACCATTTCCTGAATAATTACTCCCTCATCTCCAGAGTCCAAAAGACTGACTCCCAAGTTAGCTAGACTGTGAATATCCCTGACTAATCCTCTTTTATCCTCATCAACATGGGATAAGCTCCCTTAGTCAACATACTAACAACATCAACAACAACATTAACTGTACCTGGATGGTATTAAAGACTCATGTCATAATCCTTAATCAATTCGAGCCACCGACTCTGCTTGAGATTCAACTCTTTCTGAGTAAACACATACTTTAAGCACTTTTGACCTGAATAGATATCTATATGACCCCATATAGATAATGGCGCCAAATTTTGAAAGAAAAAACCACATCCGGAAACTCTAGATCATGAGTTAGATAGTTCCTCTCATGAACCTTAAGATGCCTAGAAGCATCGACCATAATCTTACCATGATGAATTAAATCACAACCTATTCCTACATGGGATGCATCACAAAACACAACAAAACACAATAAAACCATTAGTACCCTCGGGCAGGGTTAAAACTGGCTCAAAAGTTAGCTTATCCTTCAACTTCTTAAAATTACCCTCACATGCACCGGACCACAAGAACTTAACCTTTTTTTCAGTTAAACTAGTCAGCAGAGAAGCAATAGATGAGAGATTTTCCACAAACCTCCTATAATACCCAGCAAGGCCTAGGAATCTCCTAATGTCAGTTGGAATCGTGGGTCTTGGCCATTTCTTAACTACCTCAACTTTTAGTAGATCCACCTTAATCCCCTCACTAGAAACAACATGACGAAGAAAGGTCACAATATTTAGCTAAAACACACATTTAGAAAATTTTGCATACAATTCCTAGTCCTTAGGAGTTAGTAATACAATTCGGAAGTGATTGGCATGATCTTCCCAATATTTAGAATACACCAAGATGCCATTCATGAAAACAATAAAAAACAAATCCTGAAACTACTTGAAAACCAAATTTATAAGATCTATAAATGAAACCAGAGTATTAGTCAACCCAAATGACATATCTACAAACTTATAGTGACCATACCGGGTTCAAAAAGTACTCGTAGGAATGTCAACATCCCAAATTTTTAACTTATGATAACTCGAATGGATATTAATTTTAGAGAAACACCTAGCTCCCTGAAGATGAGCAAAAAGGTCATCAATCCGAGGAAGAGGCTACTTATTCTTCACCATCACCTTATTCAACTGATGATAATCTATACACATTCGAAGAGACACATTTTTGTTTCAAACAAAAAGTAGAGGAGCACCCTCAAAGAAACATTAGGATAAATTAAACCCTTATCAAGAAGATCCTTTAGTTTCTCCTTTAGCTCCTTTAATTCAGCTGAATCAGTCCTATAAGTAAGAATAGAAATAGGTCGAGCATTCGATAGAAGATCAATCCCAAAGTCTATTTCCCTATCAGGAGGAATTCAGGGAAGATTATCGGGAAATACTTTAGGAACTTCATTTACCACAGGGATAAATTACAAAGAGGACTTTCAGAGAACAAATCCTTAACTTGAACTAGATGACATAGATACCCTTTTAAAATTAATTTCTGAGCTCTATGATAAGAGATAAACCCACTTTTAGGTACTAAGGACCCCCCTATTCTAATATCGGTTCCTTAGGAAAGTGAAAACTGACCTTTCAACTCCTATAATATAGATAAGCATAGCATAAATGAAGCTAATTCATCCCAAAGATAATATTAAAATCAACCATATCCAACTCTATTAAATCCACTGATATCTCCCTATGAAAGATGGACACCACACAACTTCTATAGATTTTTCTAGCAACTATAGAATCACCTAATGGAGTCGACAAAGAAAAGGGGTCAAAAATACTTTCAAGGCCAAAACCAAAATACACAACCACATAAGGGGTCATATATATGATAGGGTAGAACCTAGATCAAGCAAACAATAAATATCACGGGAAAAGAGCTATAACATAATAGTAACAATATCTGGAGATGCCTTAAATTCCTGGGGAGTAGCATATGCATAGAGATGATTCAGGCGAGTGCTAGAACTAGAAGTGGCACCCTTTGGCATAGGAGCTGAAGAAGTGGCAAAAAACCTTATTACTTTAGTGACAATCCTGGCTAAAAGGAAATCTCGCTGCATGTGACCTAATTGACCATAATTATAACACCGATTTCTCCCCTTCTCACAATATCCATGGGAAAGCTACCCATAAAAATGACAAGGAGGATAAGGTGGGTCTTACTGAGCCACTAGCCTGAGACTGGGAACCAGTGGCTTAGGGCCATTACTAGCCTGAGAATGATAGTCGCCCGAAGGCTTAGGATAAGAAGAACTAGGAGTCGAATACGAAGTTCACTAATTCTTATTTTTAGTCCATTTTCTACAATCTCTTTTACTATTTTGTTGACCCCCATCCTGCTCTAACTACCTAAACTTCTTGTTTTGATTTTCTCCTATCGTTGCTTGCTTTTTTTTCTCATCCTCAACTTGTTGCATATAAACCACAAGTCTAGAGATATCCATATCATTATTCAGCATTGCAGCTTTACACTGTAATACCAAGTTACGAGACAACCCAAAACAAAACTTTCTCATCTTGGATCTCATGTTAGCCACTAACTTTGGATCTTAACGGGACAACCATTGAAACCTTAGAGAATACTCCTTCACTGTCATCTTCCCTTGCTTCAGGTTAACAAACTCCTCAGCCTTAGATTCCCTTAACTCCAGATAAAAGAAGTGATCAATAAAGGCCCCTGAAAGATCATCCCATACTACCTGCTCAACATCATCACCCCTCATACCTTTCCACTTCTTATAAGACTAATAAGCTACATCTTTCAACTAATAAGCAACAAACTCAACACCCTCTACATAAGTAGCATGCATCACCTTAAAGATCTTTTCTATCTCATCAATGAACCCCTGTACTAAAGGAAATCCGAATTAAAGATATCTCTCTGAGGTGGCTGATCATAAGTATCACCATCCTGGAAAGCCCGTGAAGGACTAGTAGTGATCGGTGGAATTCAACATGGGGTAGTACAATCAGGAGAAGGGACCCTAGACCAAGTGTACATTCCATACACATGGTGAGTCCCCTCCGTATTATGCACAGGTAGGATAGATTTTCTAGTAAAGTTTCTACAAACATTAGATCTTTGGGAGGCATGATCTTAAATGTGAGGAAGCTAGGAGCTTAAGAAGTTTCATAACACTAGACTCTATAGCCCAAAATGGATCACAAGAAAGGAAAACATTCCTAAATGCCTTGTAGCCTCCTCTTTATAAGTGTGACGTGCTACACACCTATAAATAAGACTCTATTAAACACGACTTTGTGGACACCCAATAACCCTAAATTGGGCTCTTATACCAATTTTCTCACGACAAGAACTAGGACCTAGTCATGACGGGTATCTCAAGCCTACCATGGATCGGAGACCACCTACTTATCCTAACCCCAGGAGTATAATAATAACAATAAAGCAAAACCTAATCAACAGTAATAAGAAGATGAATAGATAACTCAAATGAAACTAAGTGTCAAAACATTAACCAACCTAAAACTGTCTACAAAAGCCATTAAAACCAGAATAACATCTAAGTTGGGACATGCTCCGGACTATGACCAAAAAGAATATAAAGGAACTTTAGTTAGTAAAGAAAGAATAATGAAATAATATAGTCTTTAGATAGTGTGCAAACAAAGAAAATCACCACTTTACATCAACTTAACAAATGCACCACACAACCTAATACTGCACAGGAGTAATAAAAAAGTCTTTGGACCTACATCATGAAATGATGTAGCATCCTAGGATGGTCAGTGGGATAAACACTGGCATGTAACTCAAGGAAAGTGATCAAATAATGCCATATCAAAAATCAGTCAAAACCACAAACACACATTCCTATATACATGTATATTAATTTGGGAAAGGGAAAGGGTCTTGAACATTAGATCTTTTAATCATTAACCTGGACTGTGTAACTTAATCCAGCCTACTGGAAATTATAGTCTATATGGGTTCAACTCCCCCTGCTGAAAGGGCCCCAGTGTATGTTAGTCTCACGAACCAAGGAAAAACCAAGGTAAAACTAAAGCCACCATGGGAAATAGCCGTACCAAATATATATAGCAAGTGTGTATCAAGTAAACTATCATATAGACCCCAACGCCATCAAATGTGGTTTTCGGTGTTCGTCCCCCCAGGACTTACACCTTCATGGTGAGTGACAGTGCCCAAGCGCACATGCAAGTGTACGTGATCTACTAAGTAGTAAAGTGTCCTTCAAGAACCAAGTATCGATCCCACAAGGACTTGTGTTGACAACTACCCAATTGTAGTTTAAGAATTGAGAAAAAGTAACAATAGAGTTTTAGAATTGAAAACTAAAAAGAAACTAAACTAAAGTGGAAAAGTAATGACTCTGGACAATCAATGGGTAGAGATCCAGGGTTAAGGCTTACGAACAATCATACTACATTATTGAACTTTATACATTAAATCACTTATCTTGATTGTTGATTCATAGGGTTGATCAGACAATTATGGTCTCCCAACCTCTAACCATTTACCTAATTTGAACATTACAACTACATCGTTGAGCGGGGAAATAGTAGTTCAAGTAAATTCTTTAAAATATCATCCTATGTGTGAATCAACTAAGGCAACTAAGTACATCCCTGTCCTAGACACTAATTTGAATTTCTTATTTCATAAAATAATACAAACCATTCTTTGTTTATTCCCTTGTTCTATTACCCTATTCCCTCTCCAGAGTTCACAAGGTTGACAATTGATATATTCTAAGGGTAACTAATCCTTAAAATAGTTAAAAAAAGAATAAACAAACAACCAATAATGATAATCAACTTAATAAACTTAATTCAAAATGAAAGTAGTCATGTTCTTGGCCTTAACCCCGAAAAAGGGCATTTAGTCGCAAATAGAAATAACCGTAATCAAGTTAATTGAATACAAGATAAAATCCATTAAAAAGCTAAAGTAAAGAAAGAAAAAACCCTAATTGAAGTGTTTTCATCCCCTCTCCAAGTTTCAAAGTCGTCCAATATGTTTAGCATCAATTACAAGTGCCCTATTTATAGGAGGCGAATTTGTTCGTCGGTGGAACAAAGAACACATCGCGAAGGCCATTTGACTTGAGTAGGGGTCGTGACGTTCCCTAATCACAAGGTTTCACTATTTTAGGTGCCTTCTCAGTCTTTTTCTGTGTAGAACACACCAATAGTACTTCCCACGTTACCTAACTCGCCCAAAACATTTCAGGTGTCCAAATTTGTGTCAAGTTGCATATTATGCTTCCGTGATCCATTCCAAGCCTTTTTGAGTTGTTTACACTTGATTTGAAGAGTGTATATCCTTCATATATCATCATAATCCATTAAACAAGCATACTATAGCATTAAACACAATAATTTAGAGTTCAACATAACACAACATCCAAGACGGTGAATAAAAATACGAGCGAAGCATAGGCTAATTTCACTTTGATCTTTAACTCATTATTTCGACTCTTGTATTGAGCCAATTGACCCTTGAACATTACCAACAAATTTTTTCACATATAAATACATAATAAAAACCTTAGGAACTCATTAAGCACGTTAGAACCCAACATGATAGATTAGACAAACACCTAGCCCAAGCTAGTAACACTAGTTTTTTCCGTTGAACTCTAAATGATCAATTTGAATCAAAACTCATTTGAAAACACCTTTAAGCATTGTAAGCACATACATGGACACTTAGATGCACATTTATATCATTATCAACATAGTAGGAACATGAATCATTCTCAAAACAAGGCTAAATAAGCTAGAATAGTAACACTAGAATTCATAGATTCACCCAACATGAGTGAGCTACACAAACCCTTTTTTAAGACCAAATTAAAATTATTTTGCACATAATTTCAACCATTAACCTGAGATTTATTCATTAATGTAGTCATACCACTTACTATCTTCATACCAATACCCTTGCAAGCTAAATTAAACATGCCAAACTAATCCACATAACCATATTAACTCTCAAGTTCCACTTAAAATCCAAACCATGGCCACCAAGGACATCCAAATCCATTTTTATACCCATTTATTCATTATTGCAATGCGTTAACTTCAAAATCAAGTTAAACCATGCAATTTTTCCATATTCAAAACAAGATTATAACGGAGTTGAGGTTAATACCAACTCCAAGTCAAAATTCATCCATTTTGTGGAAAGCCTTGTTCTCCATTCCAACCATTTAAAGAATGTACCAATTCATTCTCAAAAAATTAATTTAAAGCATGAATAACCAATTCAAAATGTGGGACAAGTAATTCAATTAGTATTAATCAAAACCCATTAATCTAGTTTCAAAACCCAAGATTTGAATTGCATGTAATCCATTCAATTAATGACACAATGTAAAATTCAAGTTTAAGGAAGAGAAACATGCCGGAAACACACCAGAAATTGAAGTTAATTTGTAGTTTTGGAGCCTGGATAATGAATGCACTATAGAACCCTTGAATTTTCTTGGGTTTTGAGTTTTATGAGAGAATGGATGATTTTCATCATTGAAAACTCATGAAAAGAGTCTTATTTTATATTTAAAGGTCATTTAAGGGGTAAAAAGACCAAAACCTCCTCACTATAAGTGAAAAAACAAAACTGAATGAAATTAACCCATCAGCATGGCACAACGTTATCGTGGAGGATAGCCTCGGTGCCATACCAATACCGTGGAGGCTAACCTTTGTGGCACACCAATATTGCAGACCCTCACTTTCTCGTGGTCCCAAAATAACCCCAAACCCCTTCAAAAAATTATAAAACTTTCTCGAAACACCTTTTTAACATCCCTAATTATAATTTAAGTCAAATATCAACATCACACACGCCGGAGTATCAAGAATAAAATGATAAAAATTTTAAGGGGTCTTACATTACCCTCCCTCCTTAGGATCATTCATCCCCGAGTGATGAGTTACGACACTTTTAGCATAAAAACAACAAGAATACACCAGGATCAAATGACAAACTCGAAAGGTAACAAGAGGAAAATGATGTGTGAACAGATGCTAACACATTTGAGGATTTTAACTAAGAATAATTGCAAAGTCTCAAGCAAATTTTGTCATTTTTGATTGTTTTCTATTTGATATTGCAGTAAAAGTCAAGATGCAAGAGAACCAACAATAATGGAAGTAAAAAAGTTGATTTCTGAGCAAGTAGAGAGGGAAGTATGGATGACAACTTGTCTGATAAGTCGTCAGCCTTGTGATAAGCTATCAGAGTTGCCATCATCCTTAGAAATAGAATGGGTTTCAGTTGGAATTTATGACGACATCTATGATAGGTCGTCAGAAGTGTGATAAGCTGCTAGGCTCATCGTTAGGCTTATATAGAGAATGGGATTTAGCTGGAATTCATGACGACATTTATGATAGGCCGTCAGAAGAGTGATAAGCCATCAGGCTCGGTGTTAGGCTTAAGAAGGGAATATGATTTGAAGTAAGAAGCAGCGATAATTCTGATAAGTCGTTACATGTGTGATAAGCCATCACGTCTCATCGTCAACCTAAGGCAGAGATTGTCAAAAGTGAAGAGGAGCTGACGACATTCCTGATAAATCGTCAGACTCCTGATAAGCCATCACACACGTCGTCGCCTATCTGAGAAAATACTGTGATCTATGATTTTTTTTTCATAATTAGGCTGAAGTATTTAAAGAATATGTTAGGGTTTTCTAATCATAAATGGGGAACAGACTTTTTGAGAATCTCTTCTCTCTAGTTTTCTGACTTGAACTTTACAATTATTTTTTGAGAGATTATTACAATTGTTTTGGGATTTTCTACTGTGAATCAAATCTGAGAATCACTTGTTTCTATTCATCTTGCTGTAAGTTCATATATCAAACTATGAATTTAACTTGTTGTCTTGATTATTTTATTATGAGTAGCTAAATTCCCTTAACCCGAGTTATGGGATCTATGGGTTTGGGTTTGTAACGTAACTATGTGTTCAAGATTCTAACGGTGGTAGAAACTTCTTGGTAATTCCATGATTTTATACTCTGACTATTGGTTGCAAACAATAGGCCTTGCTTACTGGTGATTTGCTTGAGATAAGAAATCAACCCTAGTAAGAAGTGAATTATCAACAAGGACTTGAAAGCATCAAACTTCCATTTAATAATTAATGCTGTAACAAGATTAATTAACTTGAGATAACATCCTGTTATGAAATATAAATTCCCTAAGTTCGAGAGAATTAGGTGGTTAAATGTGTAAATAGGTTGAGAAACATTTAGACATAACTTAGACAAGGACAGTCTGCTGTTCCTACCTACCACAAGGATCTTGAACCGTTACTAGCATCTGTCAAATCCCAACACCCACAGTGAACATAACTTTGGTTTTCCTTATCATATTGATTTCAAACACTGAATTGAGAAGTAATTATTTGTTACCTTTCCAAAAACCCCCATTCACAGGAAATTGATAACTATCAGTTAATTAAGCCACAGATAACTCAAATTCATGCCATATTCCCTGTAGGATTCGATCCCAACCTAGTTGGGTTATTTATTGACAACTATCACTTACATTCTAATTAGAGAGGTGTAGTTTGAGCGTTATACAAAATGATGCCGTTGCCGGGGAATATGGTTGTAAATTGAAGTTGTGTGCGCTAATTGACTTTTAGTCAAGTTTCCTAGTTTTACATTTATTTGTTGTTTTTTTTGCTGCAGGACTTTTGTGGTGCAAGACAAGAACCAGAAGTTTTGGAGAACCATTATCACCATTTAATCCGGAACCGTAACTAATCGGAAGAATGGCAGACCAGCAGGAGGCTGATAGGTTAGCAGCCTTAGCTAGAGCTTAAGTGAATGTGTAGAATGAAGGTCAACAAGTACAACATCCAAATCTTAAGGATGTCGACTTGGGAGATGAGGAGTTGCTAAACCTTGGTAACCAAAGGCATGCAGAGTAAATAGATGAACCAGTACAACATAATGCTAATAGGAACCGTCCGTTCCGAGGAAGGCAAAATCACTAGCCGGTCCAGTATGAACTCAATGATGATGATGATAGAATGGATGGAGCAGATGCAACGGGTGAAATTATTCCTCAACCGTTAGCACCTGGGTCGAAATTCAACATTAAGAGTACTATGATTCCATTTCTTAATCTGAAGGGGTTGTTTGGTAGCCTTCCTGAGGATGATCCAAACTTACATTTGGTGAACTTTGTCACCATTTGTAAATCTTTTGATATCCCAAGAGTGGGTCAGAATGCTATCCTTTTGAGATTGTTTCCGTTGTCTCTGTTTGGGAAGGCAATATTATGGCTTAATGAGCTGACACCCGATTCTATAACCAACTGGAGGCAGTTAAAAGGAGCTTTCATAGAAAGGTTCTTTACACCTTCCAGGAGTGTATAGTTGAGGGATGAGATCAGTAACTTTAGACAGCTCCCAACTGAAGCCTTGCATGAAACCTTGGATAGATTCAAAAAAAAGCTGACGTAGTGTCCGAACCACAACATGACGGATATACACTTGATGGAGACTTTGTACAGGGATCTTAACTCTGTGACAAAACTGATTGTAGATAATGCTGGTGGTGGTTTGTTTGTTGATCTTACATTTCCAGAGGCTTCAGAAATGCTTCAGAGAATGACCAAAAAGAGTTGGGCATAGCATACCAGGGAATCTGTGGTAGCAAGCCCCACTATTTCTATTGGTATGATGGTGGAACAACACAGAAAAGATGAGGTGCGTGATCAAAACATGGCTCACCTAAAATTGCAGATGGACTTGCTAACCAAGCATTTACTATCAGGTAAAACTGAGAAAGTGAAGGCTGTGGGATCGCAGACCAAAGTAGAGTCTGACTCAAAAGAAGAGGTGGACTATGTAAATAATCAGGGGGGTTTCCAAGTCAATACCCAAGAAAATCAAGGTCAGACTTATTATGACAAGGATGGATATAAGAACCAGGAGCAAGGTAATTGGAGGAGCAATAATGATAGGAGCGGGTTATATGTCCCTCCTGGAAATCGTGAGGCTGCTATAAGAAGTTCTGAAAAGATGTTCCTGGAGTATATGATGGCTAAATTATTAAAGGGAGTAGAGGATACCAACTCAGGGATGACTACCATGAAGACCGATATTTCCTCCATGATTGGGTTGGTAATCCTGCACCCCACTTCAATTAAATAGCTGGAACAGCAAATAAGCCAACTCTTCGTAGCACTGAACCAGAGGAAGAGTGGAACATTACCTAGTAATATGGTTTAGAATCCGCAGAATAATGGCTCATGTATGGTAATTACCACTAGGAGTGGTAAAATATTACCTGGCCCTTCTATGGGAAAAGGTTTGATTGAAGATATGATTGAAGAAGATGAAGAACCCAAAGAAAAATGTCTAGTGGAGTTTGGGAAGCTGGATGGTTCTGATGATGCTCCGAAACAAGGAAAGAGAAGGAAAAGGAAGTAGCAGTGAAAACTCTCCCAAGACCACCACCTCCCTTTTCTCAAAGATTGAAAAAGAAGGTTGATGACACAAAATTTAGTAAATTCATGGCAAAGTTGAAGAAGTTAACAATAAATGTGCCTTTTGTGAAGGTATTCGAGCAAATGCCAGGGTATGCTAAATTCATAAAGGACCTTGTGACAAAGAAAAGAGCAATGAGTTATGAACTGGAGGATAATCACCAGAGAAGGTGAGGTTGTCTTTCTTTCCAGCTGCCATACGGTTCGCCTTAAAGCCTTAAGGAGAAGGGAAGAAACAGTTATCTATGAGGTATTTCTCCATTATTGTAGCTCTATTTCTATAAGGTCCTTGGTGCAGAAGAAGTCATTCCTTGAAGCATTCACTATTCCTTGTATGATTGGGTCTTTGGAATTTGTTATGGCCTTATATGATTTGGGAGTGAGCATTAATCTGATGCTACTGGCTATATATAAATATCTGGGTTTGCGAAATCCCATACCCACCAACATGCGACTCTTGATGGAGGATAGGTCAGTAAAATGACCTATTGGTATTTTGTATGATATGTTGGTGAAGGTAGATAGATTCATATTTCCTACGGATTTCATCATTCTAGATTGCGAGGTGGACTTCGAGGTGCCCATAATCTTGGGTCGACCTTTCCTTGCAACTAAAAGTGTGTTGATTGATTTGCGAGCTAATGAGCTCTTATTTAGGATGAATAATGAGGTGGTACAATTTGATGTGTTCAAATAAATGAAGCAACATAACAAAATGAGTGTTTTCTCAATTGTTGATGTATATTATGAGGATGAGAAGGAGGTGTCAATAGAGGAGAAACTTATTGTTGAGCCTTTAGCCGAAGCATAAATAAATGACTGTTTGTCCTTTGTCAGGAATGAGTTCATACTCTTATGCTCCTAAGAAGATAGATCTTGATCTTACTAATCGATCAACACCACCGGCTAAGCCATCCATTGAAGTGCCACCGGTGTTGGAATTAAAGGAACTACCAGGGCATTTAAGGTATGTGTTTTTGGGAAATGGAAACACGCTACCCATTATTATTGTAGCTGATTTGGGTGAGCAGAAGGTAGAAACACTTATTTCAGTACTTTAGAGGTACAAAAGAGCAATAAAATGGACTATCGCAGATATTATTGGCATTCCCCCTGGCATCTGCACGCATAAAATACAACTTGAGGAAGATTGTACTCTAACCATCGAGCACCATTGCCATCTTAATAGACCAATGAAAGAGGTGGTTAATAAGGAAATTATTAAGTGGTTGGATACATGTGTTGTTAACCCAATTTATGACAGTAAATGGGTGAGCCCATTTCAATGCGTGCCCAAAAAAAGAGGCATGACTGTTGTTGAAAATGAAAGGAATGAGTTGATTCCACTCAGGCCTATGACTGGGTGGAGAGTTTGCATGGACTACTACAAACTAAAATCATGGACTTTGAAAGCTCACTTCTCGATGCCCTTTATGGACTAAATGCTTGATCGATTGGACGGAAGGGGGTGGTATTACTTCTTAGATAGTTATTTTGGATATAACCAGATCTGTATTTCTCCTAACGATCAGGAGAAGACGATATTCATATGCCCATATGGCACATTTATATTTAAGAGAATGCCGTTTGGGCTATGCAATGCACCTGCTACTTTTCAACGGTGCATGATATCTATTTTCTTAGATATAGTAGAGGACACCTTAAAGGTATTCATGGATGATTTCTCTGTGGTGGGAGATTTATTTTATCTATGTTTGGTAAACCTGAGTATGGCCTTACAATGATGTGTTGAATTCAATTTCGTGCTTAATTGGGAGAAATACCACTTTATAGTAAAGAAGGGTATTATTCTCGGGCACAAAATTTCAGCAAAAGGGATAGAGGTTGATCGAGACAAGGTTGAAGTTATCAAAAAACTACCACCTCCCATTTCAGTGAAGGGAGTGCATAGTTTTCTTGGACATGCAGGCTTTTACTGGAGGTTCATAAGAGACTTCTCGAAGGTTTCAAATCCATTTTGCAAACTTTTGGAGAAAGAAATGAAGTTCTCCTTTGATGATGATTGCTTGAAGGCATTTGAATGCCTTAAAAAGAAGCTGGTTGAGGCCCCTATCATTGTTGCACTGGACTGGTCAAAACCGTTTGAGATAATATGTGATGCAAGCGGTGCCCTTGGAGATGTATCTGGACATAAAAAGGACAAACCGTTTCATCCAATATATTATGCCAGCAGAGTACTGAATAAAGTGCAAAATAACTACACCGTCACTGAATAAGAACTCCTGGCTGTAGTGTATGCTTTTGAGAAATTCAGGGCTTACTTGCTTGGGACCAAGGTGGTGGTCCACACTGACCATACAACCTTGAGGTATTTGATGGCTAATAAGTATGCAAAACCAAGGCTAATTAGATAGGTATTACTTGTATAAGAATTTGACATTGAAGTCAAAGATAGAAAGGGTTGTGAAAACTAAATTGCGGATCATCTATCTAGAATAGAAGGTGAGCAGGCAACTAGTGATGAAATGGAGATAAATGATGCATTTCCTGATGAGGAGATCTTGGTTGTTGCTATGGAAAAAATGCCTTGGTACGCTGATTTTGCAAATTATGTTGTGAGTGAGGTCATTCCAGAAAACCTTTCTTTCCATCAAAGCAAGAAATTCCTTCATAATGTGTCACATTCTTCTGGGATGAGCCATATCTTTTTCGGCGATGTCTTGACAATATTATAAGTAGATATGTGTCAGAAGTGGATGTGTTGTGTATATTGGAAACATGTCATGCTTCCCCAATTGGAGGTCACCATGCAGGTGACCGAACGGCTAGGAAGGTGTTGCAGAGTGGCTACTATTGACCAATATTGTTCAAGGATGCTCATGAGTTTGTGCTGAAATGCGACCAATGTCAGAGGTAGGGGTGGATCTCCAAAAGACTTGAGATGCCTTTGACTAAGATGCTTGAAGTGGAATTGTTTGACGTCTGGGGTATCGATTTCATGGGTCCTTTTGTAAGCTCGTATAGGATGAAGTATATTTTAGTTTCTATTGACTATGTATCGGAATGGGTCGAAGCTATTTCCTTGTATGATAATGAAGGAAAGAGGGTTGTTGCTTTTCTCAAGAAGAACACCTTCTCTCGCTTTGTAGTACCACATACTATTATAAGCGATAGAGGATCTCATTTTTACAACAAAGTATTTTGAGATGCCTTAGCAAATGTGGGGTAAAACAGCATAGAGTAGCCACTCCAAATCATCCACAAACTAGTGGGCAAGTGGAGGTGTCAAATCGAGAGACTAAAGCCATCCTATCCAAAATGGTGAACGCTAGTCGACAAGACTGGTTTCGAATTCTCGATGATGCCTTGTCGGCATATCAGACCGCTTTCAAGACACCTATTAGCATATAAATATTCCACTTAGTCTATGGAAAAGCATGCAACTTACCAATAGAGCTGGAGCACAAGGCTTTATGGGTACTCAAAAGGTTAAGTTTGAATTGGAAGGAGGCAGTAGAGCTAAGACTGGGACAACTTAATGAGATAGATGAATTCCTTCTCAGGGAATATGAAAGTGCAGACCTATACAAAGAAAAGATGAAGAAGTATCATGATTGGAGGATTGATAAATGAGATTTCCAAGAAGGTGATTTGGTACTTCTGTTCAATTCCAGACTCAAACTGTTCGCAGGTAAGCTTAAATCCAAGTGGTCAGTCCCATTTAGAGTTAGTCAAGTCTACTCATATGGAGTAGTAGAACTTGAAAATGAAGACGACAATATCTTAAAGGTTAATGGGCAACGAGTCAAACTTTATATCGGTCTAAAAGACTAGATAAAAAGTATTGCTACTATCTGTCTCGATGAAGTCTAAAGTAATCGAGATACCTGAGTCGTACCGCGATGTTAAATCAGACTCTACATAGGAGGCAACCCATGATCCCTGTGCTTGATCTACTCCAGGTATACCCTAACCTTTAGTTCAATTTTTCTTTGATTTTAAGTTGAGGGTGTAGGGTGAGTTATTATTTTAATATTTTATAGTTGACTAGGAGAAATACAAGTACCTGAGGCAGTTAACGTGGTTTTGTTATTTTGTGAACATCTCTTAAATGGTCTGATTGTTTAACTGTGTGATTTACATCTAATTGTGACCACTGTGTATCATGTTATGGTATCAGTTCTAGTGACTTGATAATCATTACTAAACATTTGCATGAACTGGATAAGTAGTAACTTATGAAATACTTGTGTGCCATGTGCATGTGAGATCTTACTTAGTTCCCTTTATATGTTGAATTCAGAACTTGCCCGGTTAGTCTTACCTAGATTGAAGGATAGGGGTTAAGAAAGGATTATAGGCCGTTTTGATATTAGCCACTTTTAGCCTAAATGACCTTCCCTATATCCATAATATCCCTTGATCCCTATTTTAATCCTGAATAGCCTATTTCTTTTTTTATGATACCTATCACCGTCTCATTTATATCATAATGAACCTGTTTTGGCCCTGGTCCTCCTTGGACACTGTGCACCTTGACTTAGGCAAATGGCCTAAGTTGAGGGTGGCTATCATAGAGGTGCGTGATGTAAAATGAGTATGAAGAAAGGTAGAATAAAAGAAAAGAATAAAAAGTTGGGTGCGGTGGAAAAGAACAAGAAAAGAAAAGTTGTGAAAAAGAAGAAGTGTTTGTAGAAAAGACCGCACCCATCTTGAATATGTGTGATCAAGAAAAGAGAAGAATAAAAAAAGGTTAGTAAGTGAGACCCCATAAGCTAGTGTAGTATCAAGGAGGATTAGTCACTTTAAATATCATTGAGTATCATACCAACCCCTAGCCTACATTACAAGCCAAAGAGAAGACCTATAGTGATCCTAGCTGACCTGTTTGAAAATCTTGATAATGAAAATAAGGTAAAGCCTATGGTATTTGACATACATTGATTGGAACTTCATTATGAGAGTAAGTGTCTTTTGATTGTCCCCATGGTTACATATGTGATGTCTGATATAAGTGGAGTGGGACTTCTTTGTAGTGAGGGCACACTGGTTACATTTCTAGTTGCTAACTTGTTTAGATAGTGTAATATTGGTACATACATGGTTGTTGTTGCTGAATTGATACCATATCTTGATTCCTGTGTGTCACATTATTGTTCTTCAATAATATTCACAGTTGTTGTTTTTAAATTAATTGACCTTGGAGATGGTGAAGATGTTTTGAGATAATATGGATGGTTGACTGTCGAATGTACTCTGTATCCTCTTGATTGTGTTTTAGTTGCTTGAGGACAATCAATTGTTTTAAGTTGAGGGTGTTGATGTGTGAGAAGATGCTAACACACTTGATGCTTTTAACTAAGAATAATTGCAAAGTCCTAAGCAACTTTCGTCGTTTTTGATTGTTTAACGTTTGATATTGCAGCAAAAGTTAAGATGCAAGAGAACCAGAAATAATGGAAGTAAAAGAGTTAATTTCTGAGCCTGTAGAGTGGGAAGTATAGCTGACAACTTATCTGATAAGTCATCAGCCTTGTGATAAGCTATTAGAGTTGCCGTCAGCCTTAGACAGAGAATGGCTTTCTACTGGAATTCGGGACGACATCTGTGATAGGCCGTCAGAAGTGTGATAAGTCGTCAGGCTCGTCGTTAGGCTTAAACAGAGAATGGACTTCAACTGGAATTTGTGATGATATCTGTGATAGGCCGTCAGATGTGTGATAAGACGTCAGGCTCGTCATTAGGCTTAGGCAGGGAATGGGATTTGAAGTGAAGAAGCGACGATAATTTTGATAAGTCATCACATGTATGATAAGCCATGTCATCTCATCGTCAACCTAAGGCAGAGATTGTCAAAAGTGAATAGGAGTTGACGACATTCCTCATAAGTCGTCAGACTCCTGATAAGCCGTCACACATGTCGTCTCCTGTCCGAGAAAATACTGTGATCTATGATTTTTTTTCCATAATTAGGTTGAAGTATTTAAAGCATATGTTAGGGTTTTCTAATCATAAGGGGTGGAAGAGACATTTTGAGAATCTCTTCTCTCTAGTTTTCTGACTTGAACTTTACAATTATTTTTTGAGAGATTATTACAATTGTTTTGGGATTTTCTACTGTGAATCAAATCTGAGAAACACTTGTTGCTATTCATCTTGCTGTAAGTTCATATATCAAACTATGAATTCAACTTGTTGTCTTGATTATTTTATTATGAGTAGCTAAATTCCCTTAACCCGATTAGTGGGATCTATGGGTTTTGGTATGTAACATAACTAAGTGTTCAAGATTCTAACGGTGGTAGAAACTTCATGTTAATTCCATTATTTTATACTCTGACTATTGGTTGCAAACAATAGGCCTTGCTTACTGGTGATTTGCTTGAGATAAGAAATCAACCTTAGTAAGAAGTGAATTATCAACAGGGACTTGGAGGCATCAAACTTCCATTTAATAATTAATGCTGTAACAAGATTAATTAACTTGAGATAACATCCTGTTATGAAATATAAATTCCCTAAGTTCGAGAGAATTAGGTGGTTAAATGTATAAATAGGTTGAGAAACTTTTAGACATAACTTCGACAAGGATAGTCTGCTATTCCTACCTACCACAAGAATCTTGAGCCATTACTAGCGTCTTTCAAATCCCTCACCCATAGTGAACATAACTCTGGTTTTCCTTATCATATTAATTTCAAACACTGAATTGGGAAGTAATTATTTTTACCTTTCCAAAAATCCCCATTCATAGGAAACTGATAACTATCAGTTGATTAACCTACAGATAACTCAAATTCACACTATATTCCCTGTGGGATTCGACTCCAACCTAGTTGGGTTATATATTGACAACGATCGTTTACATTCTCATAAGAGAGGTGTAGTTTGAGCGTTATCTGAAAACAAAACTCATAAGTTAGAACTTTAATCCAACCTTTGGAATAAGAATGGGAATTTGGCCTTCGTATCATTCCCATTAAGCTTTTTCCAACTTTTTGATTCCTCCAATGAGCCTTCACCTAGGCTACATCCTTGGTCCTCAATATACAAACTTGTCTATCCAATATTACAATTGAGACTTCCTCACAAGACAAGGAATCTGTAACACCAACATCCTCATCCAGCACTATTAATGAAGGATCACCCACACACTTTTTCAATTCTCCTCAAAATCTTATATGGACAAACATATGACATATTCCCAATTCTTTTCAAAATCTTATATGGACCAACATAACGAGAAATGATCTTTCCCTTTTTCCTAAACCTCATGAATCCTTTCATAGGAGACACCTTCAAGAACACCTAATCACTTACTTCAAACTCCAATTCTCTTCACCTAACAACCACATAAGATTTTTGGTGACTCTGAGCAGTCTTAAGTCTTTCTCTAATAATTTTCACCTTCTCCATGGCTTGGTGAACTAAATCAGGACCAAACAACCTAGTCTCACTAACCTCAAACCATCAAAGAGGAGACCTAAACCTCCTACCATAGAAAGAGTCAAAAGGAGCCATTTAAAAGCTAGAATGAGGACTATTATTATACGTAAACTCAATTAGAGGCAAATGATCAACCTAACTGCCTTTTAAATCAATCAAAAAGGCCCTTAGCATATCCTCCAAAGTCTGAATAGAATGCTGTACTTGCCCTTCCTTTTGAGGGAAGAAAGCGGTGCTAAGGTTCACCTGTGTTTCCATACCTTTATGAAATGAATACTAAAATTGAGAAGAAAATAACGTACCTCAATCTAAATTAATAGACACTGGTGCACCATGCAACTTTACAATCTTTTGAATGAACAACTTGGCATATTCCTCTCCTATGTAATTCCTTCTCACAAGCAAACAGTGAGAGGACTTAGTCATCCGATCAACAATGACCCAAATCGAATCATATCAATTACGAGACTGCGGAAGACCCATAATGAAATCCATAATTATCATATCCCACTTTTCCATTGGCAACTCTATCTCGTAAAATGTGCCACTATGCCTCAAATGTTCTACCTTAACTTACTGATAGTCTATACACTTAGCAATATAATTTACCACCTCCCCCTTCACATTATTCCACTAATAGATTTTCTTTAAGTTGTGATACATCTTAGTCAAACCTGGATGAACTATATATCTAGACTCATGAGCCTTAGTCAAATTCCTTTCCCGTAGCCCATCAATCATCGGGAACACATAACCTACTTTGATACCTTAAGATGCCATCTCCCCTATTCTGAAAAGCCATAACCTCTTGCTGACCCATCTCATCCTTAATCCTCATAAGTATGGGATCCAAAGCCAGCTTCTCCTTCACCTCCACTCTAAGAGATGATTTGACCACTTTCTGAACAATGACTCTTCTATCCTAAGAGTCCAAAAGACGACTCCTAAGTCAACCAACTTGTAAGTATCCTTCAATAATCCTCTTTTCACCTCATCAAGATGACATAATCTCTAGATAGATAACCAACTAAGAGCATAACCAATAATATCAACTTTACCTGGATGGTAGTATAGACTCATGTCGTAATCCTTAAGCAATTCAAGCCATTGCCTCTGACTGAGATTCAAATCCTCCTGAGTAAACACATACTTTGATCTATTATGATCCGAATAGATATCCACATGCACCTCATACAGATAATGGCACCAATTTTTCAATGCAAAGACCAAAACCTCCTGCTCTAGATCGTAAGTCGGATAGTTTCTCTCATTAACCTTAAGCTTCCTTGAAACATAGACCACAACCTTACCATGCTACATTAAAACACAACCCAGTCCCACACGAAATGCATCACAAAATACAAAAACACCATTAGTACCCTCCAATAGGGTTAAAACTTGCCCAGAAGTCAACTTGTCCTTCAACTTCTCAAACTACCCTCACAAGCATTGGACCACAAGAACTTAACCTTCTTTTGAGATAACCTAGTTAGAAGAGCAACAATAGACGAGAAACTCTACACTAACCTCCTATAATACCCAGCCAAACCCATGACGCTCCTAATGTTGGTTGGAGTCATGGGTCTAGGCTACCTTTTAGCTGCCTCAACTTTCAGTGGATCTACCTTGATTCCCTCACTAGAAATAACAAGCCCAAGAAAAGTCTGAGCACTTAGACAAAACTCTCACTTAGAAAATTTTGCATACAATATCTGGTCCTTCAGAGTCTGCAACAAAATTAAGAGGTTATTTATATGATCCTCCTCACTTTTGGGATACACTAAGATGTCATCAATCAAATCTATAATAAAAAAATCTAGAAACTACCTAAAGATCCAATTCATAAGATCCATGAACGCTTTTGGAGAATTAGTCAACCAAAATGACATAACTACAAACTCATAGTAACTATACCGAGTTTGGAAAGTAGTATTGGGAATGTCAACCTCCAAAATTTTCAATTAATGATAACCCGAATGAAGATCAATCTTAGAGAAACACCTATCACCCTGAAGCTGATCAATAAGGTCATCAATCCTATGAAAAAGGTACTTATTCACTACCGTCACCTTATTCAAATGATGATAATCAATCCATATCCAAAAACACCCATTTTAACTTTGCACAAAAAGTACAGGAGCACTCCATGGAGAAATACTCAGATGAGCAAAACCCTTATCAAGAAGATCCTTGAGCTCCTTTAATCCAGTCAGAGCCATCCTATAAGGAGGAATGAAAATAGGATGAGTATCTACTAGATGATCATTCCCAAAATCTATTTCCCTATCGGGAGGAATTCTAGGAAGATCATCAAAAAAACACTTTAGGAAATTCATTTACCATAGGGACAAATTGCAAAGAAGGACTTTTAGAGTTAGAATCCTTAACCCAAACTAGATGATACAGAAACCCTTTTGCAATCAATTTATGAGCTCTAAGATAAGAGATAAACCTCCATTTAGGTACGAAGGTACTCCCCTCCCATTCTAATATCGACTCATTAGGAAAGTGAAAACTGACCTTTTGCTTCCCACAATCCAGAGAAGCATTGCACGAAAGAATCCAATCCATCCCATGATAACATCAAAATCAACCATATCCAACTCTATCAAATCCACCAATATCTCCTTATGAAAGATGGACACCACACAACTCTTATAGATTTTTCTAGTAACTATAAAATCAACCATATATTTAGACATAGAAAAAAGGTAAAAAATACTTCCAGGAACAAAACCAAAATGTACCACCACATAAGAGGTCACATAAGATATGGTAGAACCCAGATTAGGCAAACAATAAACATCACGGGAAAAAAGTGTATTACTGGTATGTTACAACTAGCATCACATGAACTAGCCAACCTTTGTGATCTCAGATGAATGAGCAACAACACTAACACGGCCAGACATACAAGACTGTAATGCAACCAATAGAGTAAACATATAAATAGACTGAAGGAACTTCACATTAGAGATATCACCCTGAGGTGGCTGATCATAAGTATCATCAACTCGAGAAGCTCGAGGAGGACTAGTATGGATTGGTGGAGCTCTATGTTGTGGCAGTACAATTAGGATCAGGGAACCTAGATCGGGTCTGCACTTTATACAAAAGGTGAGTCCCCTCCACATTATCCTCAAGTATGATAGATTTTCCATCAGCTTTTCTATGAACATTAGATCTTCGGGGAGGCATGATATGAAATGCAAGAAAGCTAAGAGTTAGAGAAGTTTCATAACACTAGACTCTATAGCCAAAAATAGAACACAAGAAAGGGAAATATTCCTAAATGCCTTGTATTCCCTCCTTATAAGTGTGGCATGCTACACATCCATAAAAAGAACTCTACTCGACATGGCTTTATTATAGCCAACGACCCTAAAACAGGATGTGATATAAAGCTTGTCATAACTCAAACCAGGGCCAAGTTGTGATGGGTATATCAAACCCACCATGGACCAAAAACCACCCCTTTAGACTAACTTCAAGAACACAATAATAATAAAGAGAAAGCAAATTAACAGTAATAAAAAGATGTATAAATAACTCAAATAAAACTAAGAGCCAAAATAATAACCAACCCAAATCTGTCTATGAAAGGCTTAAAACTAGAATAAAATCTAAGTTGGGACGTGCCCCTGGCTTTGACAAAAAAAATACAAAAATACTGAGTCAGTAAAGAAATAATAATAAAATGATAAGGCCTTTTGAATGATGGAGGCTCACAAATTAACAACAACTCAATGAATGCACCACACCACTTACTGCTGCATAAGAGCAATAAAAAAGTCTTCGGATCCTACATCATGAAAAAACGTAGCATCGTAGGACAGTCAGTGGGATAAGCACTGGCATATAACTCAGGGAAAATAATAAATTAATGCCATATCCAAAATTAGTCTAAGTTGCATGCATAAATTCCTATATACATATAGATGATGCTGAATCCATATAGACCATAGGTGCCTTAGGACGAATTGAGCTACACAATCCAGGTTAATAATTGTAAAACTTTCATCTTCATGACCCTTACCCCATCCCGACGTCTTACATTTGTATATATGAATGTGTATATGTAGTTTTGATTGATTTTGGACATAGAAATATATAAGTACTTTCCCTGAGTTCCATGAATATGCTTATCCCACTGACTGTCCTTGGACGCTACATCATGAATGATGTAGGGTTCTAAGACACTTCTATTGCTCTTGTACAACGGTAGGTGGATTAACATGTTTTTTGAGTTTCTATGAAGTGGTGAGCCTCCATCCATCATAAGGACATATCATTTCATTATTATTTCATTATTGACGCAGTATTTTGAATTCTTTTGGTCATAGACGGGGGGCATGTCCTGACTTAGTTACTATTTTGGTTTTAGAGTCTATTGTTTACAGATATGGATTGGCCATTGTTTTGACTCTTAGTTTCATTGAGTCATTTATTTATCTTCTTATTAATATTTAATTGGCTTCCATATTGTTTTTATTATTATTGTGCTCTTGAGGTTAGGATAAGGAGGGTGGTCTCTGGTCCATGGTGGACTTGAGATACCTATCACGGCCAGGTCTTGGTTCATGTCATGACAAGATTGGTATAAGATCACGATTTAGAGTCATTTGGTTTTCACAAAGTTGTGTCGAGTTGAGTCCTTTTTATGGGTGTGTATCACTCCTGTCAAGACTCGAAACAAGGCCTAGTCATGATGGGTATCTCAAGTTCGTCGAGGACCAGAGACCACCCCTTTACTCTAGCCAACCAGAATATAACACAACTAGCAGCGAATGAATTCTAATCATATAACTAGATAGAGATGAGTTCCAAACATATAACAAGATAGCTAAGAAACTAGGTTAGAAAGAAATATAAGAACTTTAACATACATCTCAATCCATAGTAATCCACAGGCCTCTAAGAAACCAACTTTAATCTAGGTTGGGACATGCCCCGACGATAGCCAAAAAGAAATCAAAAGATAGTCTATGACATAGGGAAACCAAAATATGAAATGAGGGTCTTTCGAAGAATGGAAGCTCAACACTTCAAGATGACTCACGATCTATCCAAAATTCACCTAATCATTGCACAGAAAAAACGGATGTGTCTTTGTTCCCTGCATCACATGGGGATACAACATTCGAAGATGGATACGGGGTAAGCGCTAGAATGTAACTAAGGGAAGGGATAAAATAATGCTATGATCAAGTCATTCCAAAACCATTCAAAACCAATGCACCCAATCATACACACACACATACACACATATATAATATGCTGGGATAGGGAACAATGTTTTGCATGAGATTTAAACCCATTATCCTAGACTGTGTATCTCTAATCGGCCTAAGGGAACCCACAAACTATATGGGTTCAGCTTTTTTTGCGGAAAGGGTTCAACGTGTGTTAGCCGCATGAACCAGAAAAATCAAAGGATGAGTCAAGGAATGCTTTGATCCCAGCCAATCAAAAATATATATATATATATATATATATATATATATATATATATATATATATATAAGTTAAAACTATGCAGACGGTCATAAAGACCCCCACCCAGAAAAATGTGGTTTCCAGTATCAGTCCCTTCGAAACCTCCACCTTCCACTACTAGTTACACAACCCCTTTAAGCCAAATTAAAACAAATTTCATATAACCCATCTATTTAACCAAGGAATTATCCGTTATGGCATCAACCACATGTATCGTCATACCATTATACTTGCAAGCTTATAATTATGCCATACCAATTTCATCAACTTGGGGGAATGACACGACACTCTTTCTTTATTAAATCAAGTTTGGGGAATGCCGCGACCCCCTTTGTTCATTAAATTAAGTTGGGGGAATGCCACAACCATCTTTATTCATTAAATCAAGTTTAAAATAAAAAACATGGCCAACAAGTCCTTCAAAATCCTTTTTATTTGTTTAATCATTTATGTACTACAATAGTTTAAGGAAGTAAGCGAAATCATGTGATTAACCATATTTATGTTCTATGTATGAAAGTTGGTTGAGGGAAAACAATTTCCAAAACAAAATTCCAAACCAAAATGATCAAATTGGGGGAATACCTCGACCCCATCCCATTAACCATACCTATTCACCCCAATAGGTTTCAAGATACATAAATTGAACATGGATACTTGTATTAAAACCTTTGGAATGCAAATCATGTAACAATCCTTACAAAACCCTCAACCCAAATCAAAATCCATATTAAAATCAACACGAGAAACTATTTAAACACATGCTTTTAAGTAAAACAAGTTTAAGGGGAGAGTAACATGCCTAAAAGTATTACAATTATGGAGAGAAATCACCATTTGGAAGCTCTAACTGATCAACCTTGAGATACCCTAGCTTATTATTGACTTAGGGATTTGAGAGAGTTTAAGAGTGTGTTTGATTATATTTTTGGATGATAATGAAGTCCCAAAACTCTTATAAGGCCGAGGGTCATAATTAGAGAAAAGGGAAAATGACCAAAGTACCCTTAATGAAACACTTATAATATGCCACCTAGTAGTTATTGGTTACCTTACGACTCATAACGACTGACTATGAGTCATCCCCTGTCATCCCCTAGACTCGTAGTTTGGGTAACGTTCGAAGGAATCTCCACTGTTGACCCTATGAGTCTTAACATACGACTCGTAGTCTCATATTATGACTTATAGGGTCGAGTCGTAGTTACAATAGAAACAAGGGAACACTACATTGGTGAGACTATGAATCCTATATTATGACTCATAATGGCTCACCACGACTCATATGATCTTACTCATACCTAGGATAAAAAATTTGGTACCTACACTGGTCATCCTATAATTGGGGCACTACAAATCGTATGAATCTTCACGACTCATTAGGTGAGTCATAGCTAGGGAAGTAAGCTCAAATCTTTAAATTTTCAATGGCCAAAATTCTGGGGTGTTGTATTTTCAGCGCTAGGATCATTCGTACCCGAATGACGAGTCAAGGCATCCCTTAGCATGGTTCTAAGGACGAAACACGACCACATTTTCCTTTAACAAAGTCAGAAAACAAAGATGATAAAGAAAACACATACCTTAAACACGATTGTCTAATTTGGGGAACAAGAATGGATACTTGGACTTCATGCCCTCTTCATCTTCCCAAGTAGCTTCTTCTACCTTTTGATTTCTCCAAAAGACCTTTATCGAAGCCATGTCCTTAGTCTTCAAATGATGGACTTGCCTATCCAAAATCTCAACCGAGAATTACTCATAAGAGATGCAATTCAAAATACCAATATGCTCAACTGGCACCATTCACCCACTTTTTGAACATCAAAACATAAAAAACCAGATGAATTGAATCCAAAATCAAAGGCAAATCCAACTTATAAGAACTATTACCCACTCTTCTCATACTCAAGTATGGGCTTATATACTGGGGACTGAGCTTTCCCTTCTTCCCAAATCTCATTACTCCCTTCATAGGATATACCTTCGAGAACTCCAAATCACTAACCTCAAACTCCAACTCTCTTTGGCTCATATCCACATAGGAATTTTTGTTACTCGAAGCAGTCTTAAGTCTATCTCAAATCACCATCACCTTCTCCATGGCTTGGTGAACCAAGTACGAACCAAACAACCTAGTCTCACCATCCTCAAGCCATCCAATAGGAGATCTACACCTCCTACTATAGAGATCCTCAAAAGGAGCCATCCCAATACTCGAGTGATAACTATTATTAGAAGCAAACTCGATGAGAGGTAAATGAACCACCCAACTACAACCAAAATCAATCACACAGGACCTTATCATAACTTCCAAAGTCTGAATGGTACTTTCCACTTATCCTTCCATCTGAGCGTGGAATGCAGTGCCAATGTTTACCTGTGTGCCCAAGCCTTGCCAAAATTAATGCCAAAAGTGAGAAGAGAACTGCATCCCTCGATCCAAAATATTGAAAATTAGATCACTATGTAGCTAAACTATCTCCCAAATAAACAACTTAGCATAATCCTCTCCAGTATAAGTAGTCCTCATAAGCAAGGAATGAGCCAACTTAGTCATCCTATCCATGATGACCCAAATCCATTCACACTGATGGAGAGACCGCTGAAGGCCATTAATTAAGTCCATGTTTATGACCTCCTACTTCTACATAGGCAACTCAACCTCTTGAGGTATGTCACCAGGCCTCAAGTGTTCAACCTTCACTTGCTGACACACTATATACTTAGCCACAAAGTTATCCACATCTCTCTTCATGTTGTTCCACCAATAGATCTCTTTCAAGTCATGATACATCTTTGTCAAACCAGGATAAACTATTTACCTTGACTTATGGTCCTCAGTCAAAACTCTTTCCCGCAGTCTATAAATATCAGTAACATATAATCAAGATACCATCTCTAAAAAACTCAAATGACATGACCTTCTGCTGACACATATCAACCTTAATCTACATCAAGATGGGGCCCAAAACCTTCTTCTTCTTCAGCTCTGCACCAAGAGATGACTTCACTACCTCTTGTACAAACTCACCTCCATCCTTAGAATCCTAAAGACGAACTCCAAGATTTGCCAACTGGTGAATATCCTTCACAAATCTCCTCTTCTACTGATCCACATGAGATCAGCTACCCATGGACAACCTGTTAAGAGTATTAACAACTATATTATCTTTACTTGGATGGTGATAGAGACTCATGTCCTGGTCCTTGAGAAACTTAAGCCATCTCCTTTGCCTGAGATTCAACTCCTTTCGTGTAAACACATACTGCAAGATTTTATGATCTGAGAAGATATCCACATGAACCCCATACAAATAATCGCGCCAAGTCTTCAAAGCAAAAATTACATCCAACTATTCCAAATCATAAGTTGGATAATTTCTTTCATGAACTTTCAGCTTCCTAGAAACATAAGCTACTACCTTACCATGCTGCATTATCACACAACCCAGTTCCACACGAGACGCATCACAGTACACAACAAAACCATTGGTACCCTCGGGTTAAAACTAGCACAGAAGTCAACTTTTCCCTCAACTTCTCAAAACTTCCCCCATAAGCATCAAACCATAGAAACTTCACCTTTTTCTAAGTCAACTTAGTCAACAAAGAAACAATCAAAGTGAAACTCTCTAAAAATGTCCTATACTACTCGTCTAAACCTAAGAAACTCTGAATATCGATTGGAGTCATGGGTCTGGGACACTTCTTAACCGCCTCTACTTTCTGTGGATCTACCATGATCCCCTCACTGGACACAATATGACCAAGAAAGGTCACAATATTCAACCAAGACTGACGCTTCAAAACTTGGCATAAAACGCTGATCCTTAAGATTCTGCAATACTATAGAGATATGATTGGCATGATCCTCCCCACTCTTAGAATTTTACAAGATGTCACCAATAAACATAATGATGAAAAAATCCAAAAACTGCCTAAACACCCAGTTTAAGATCCATAAACGCCACCAGAGAATTAGTCAACCCAAAGACATGACTAAGAACTCGTAGTGACCACACTAGGTTAGAAAAATAGTCTTAGGGTTATCCACCCCTTTAATCTTCAACTAATTATAACCCGATCAAATATCAATCTTAGAAAAATACTTAGCACCCTAAAGTTGGTCAAAGAGATCATCAATCCTAAAAAGAGTGTACTTATTCTTCACCGTCACCTTATTCAACCGATGATAAACTATACACATTTGAAGGAAACCATCATTCTTACGCATGAAAAAATAGGGGCACCCTCTGTAGAAACACTAGGACAGATGAAAACCTTATCAAGAAGATCCTTTAACTGCTGCTTAAGTTATTTTAACTCAGTCGAAGCCATTATATAAAGAGGATCAGAGATAAGGCTGGTATCCAATAGAAGATCAATCCCAAAGTCTATTTCCCTATTAGGAGGAATACCATGAAGATCATCAAAAAATACTTCAAGAAACTCATTAACTATTAGGACAGATCGTAGAGAGGGAACCTTAGAACTAGAATCTTTAACCCAAAATAGATGGTATAGACACCCCTTGGAAATCAACTTTGGGGATCTGAGATAAGAAATGAACCTTCCTAGGTACTTATGAACTCCCCTCCCGCTCAATTATTGGTTCATTTGGGAATTGAAAACTAACCTCATGTGTCTGACAATCTAGAGAAGCATAGCACAAGTGAAGCCAATCCATCCTCAATATCACATCAAATATAACATATACAGTTCAATCAAATCCACCAATGTCTCCCGACCATAGATAGATGCCACATAAGCCATATAGACCTTTCTAGTCATAATAGAATCACCCATTGGTGTAGACACAGAAAAGGAATAAAAAATGCACTCAGGGATAAAACCAAAATGAATAGCCATATATGGGGTCACATATGAAGAGTAGACCCCAGATCAAGTAGACAATATACACAAGAGAAAAGCTATAATGTACCAATAATGACATCAAGAGATACCTTAGATTCCTGACGGATGGCAAGCACATTAAGACTATTTTGACTAGTGCTAATACTAGAAATATCACCCTTTGGGGAAGGAGCTAATGAAGTAGAAATTGAAACCTTATTAGCTCTAGTAGAAATATTTCCCAAAGGATAGTTTCTCTGAATATGACCAAGTTGGCCACATCTAAAACATTTATTCCTACCCTCATCACAAAAACCATGATACATTTGCCCACAAAATATGCAAAGAGGATATGATGGAGCTGACTCTACTCTACTGGCCTGATATTAGGCACCTTGTTCCTTAAACCCACTGTCAGTCTGAAAGCGACGATCACTAGTCAGCTTAGGATATGGAGCTCTAGTCGTAGAATATGAACTCGAGTTTCGCCAAGTCCTCTTCTTGATCCACTGCGTACCATCTCTACCATTGTTCTCTGGCCTCCACTCTACTCTAAATATCTAAACTTTTTACTCTATTTTCTCATATTTTGGGTTACTTCTTCTTCTCATCCTCAAGATGCTGCATATACACCACCAACCAAGAGATATACATGTCATTATTTAATATTGCTGCCTTACACTTTGTGCTAAATCTCAAGAAAAACTCGAATCTAACTTTCTCTTCTTAGCCCTCATGCTAGACACCAACTCTAGAGCGTAATGAGATAACTGATGAAACTTTAAGACATACTGCTTCACAATTATCTTTCCCTACCTCAAGTTTACAAACTCCTTATCTTTAGCCTCCCTCAACTCCTTAGGAAAGAAAATATCAAGGAAACCACAAAAAATTTCCTTCCATATTGCCAGCTAAGAATCATCACCCGTCGACTGCTCTTACTCCTCGTACTACTGATATGCCATATCCTTCAACTTATATGCGACAAACTCTACATCCTCTATATAAGTAGCATGCATCACCCTGAATATCTTTTCTATCTCATCAACAAACCCTTAGGGTGTCCTCCCCAACCTTAGATCCTGTGAAGGTTAGAGAATTTAACCTCATCAATTGGCCAAATCTAGTGATCTCAGAAGATGGAACAACAAAACCAACATGGTCATGCTGATGAGACTGAGAAGTTACCAAATGAGTCAACAGATAAATAGATCAATGGAATTTAACATTAGAAATATCTCTTTGGTGCTGTGGGGAAATGACATCATCATCCCAAGAAACCCAAAAAGGACTGGTAGGGATTGGTGGAACTCTATATGTTCAGTAAGGAGCAGGGGCCATAGATCGGGTTTGTATTCCATAAGTAGAATAAGTTCCATCCACATTATCCTCTGGTAGGACAGAGGAGTTTCCACGAGCATCAGATCTTCAGGGAGGAATGATCTAAAATGCGAACAAATAAAATTAGAGGAAATTTTAAGACCTTAGTCTCTATAGCCCAAAAATTAGATCACAAGAAAGGGAAGCATTCCTAAATGCCCCGTAGACTTTTCCTTATAAGTGTGGCACGGTACACACCCATAAAAGAGATTCTACTTTACACAGCTTTGTTAAAACCCAATGACCATGAACCTAGGCTCCGATACCAAGCTTGTCATGACCTAAACTCGGGCCTGGCCATGACGAGTATCTCAAGTTCACTGAGGATTAATTCTGAACATATACAAAATATATTTGAGTTTCGAACATATAACAAGATAGTTAAGAAACTAGCTCAAAAAGAAATCTAATAACGTTAACATCCATCCCAATCCTTATTAATCCACAAGCCTTTAAGAAACCAACTTTAATCTAGCTTAGGATATGGCCCCAATGATAGACAAAAAAAAACTAAATGATAATCTATGATATAGTGAAACCAAAGTATGAAATAAGGGTCTTTCAAAGAATGGAAGCTAAGCACTACAAGCTTGTTCATGATCGATATAGAATTCACCTAATTACTACGCAGGATAGGCAGAAGTGTCTTTGTTGCCAGCATCACGTAGGGATACAACATCTGAAGATGGTTAGCAGAGTGAGTGATCACGCCCAATATACACCTTCAATCTAAAGATTATGCAGTCACACTATCAAATATAGTAAACCAAAAAAGGTCTAGGTCGAATCCTAGGGGAATAAGTGGAACTGTAGCTATCAATTGCTGTAGTCAACGGGCAGAACTGGAAAGTAAATGAGGGGTTTAAAGTGACAATAAAAATAAGTAAGTAATATCAAATCTGGTTTTAATTCAGTTGTAGACAAACACTAGGGCTGTGTCCCCCTTTGCTTCTAACTCAGTAACCTTCATGTGCTCAATCCAACTATATAATTAATATGCTTGTAGAGTCTGGTAAGATAGGTATCACCAACCGCCTCTCGACACCATTTGGAAAATTTCACTTATCTCCTCTCGATCTTAGAGTGTTCCCTTACTAACCATTACCTTGGACCCCATTTATAACTATCTCCCCTTTATCTAAAGTTGATTAGATAGGAGTTAACTAACTTAAGAAGATAGTACAACTAAGCTTGTTTTGACAATAAACCCCAAATCACTGCTATGATTTCCATTGCCCAATATCTACCTCTCTCTGGGTTTGTAGTGAATACAGGCTGGATCCTAATGTGTGCACCCATTAAGAAGTCAATAAAAGCAAGGAAAACCCCAATACATGCAACAATAATAATCTAAAAGAATTGAACACTTCCCCTACTTTTTTTATATAGCCAAGGTTCCCACAACCCTAGCTAAGGGAGATTAGCTTGCATAACGATTAAAGGAATTCATAATTGAAGACAATCAACAATTGCACAATTATCAACAACTGAAAAACCAAGACTCAATTAACAACCAAATAGTATATAATAATTCTAAGACTAAAGATGAATCTGAGAATAAGAATATATGTTTGTGAATATAAAGAGTGCGTAAACTAAATGCAAAACATCATTAGGGTATTTATAGAATACTTGGAAACCCTAAAAATCAAATCCCGAATGACAAATAAAAAATAATGTCTGTGTCTACCTACTATGTCAACATACGGATCGTATGCTGATCATATGGACCGTATGGTGGACTTAGTGTGTTTCCACCCTTGAATCCCTAATCTTTAACTCTCTGGACTTTTGCATTTTTGTACAGACTAAGTCAACATACGAACTATATGTTGAACATATGGACCGTATATTGACTTAGTATATTGATGTTCTTGTTTTTTCCTACAGCTTAGCCTCTGGACTTTTAGTTTCTCAGCATACTTTGCTCACATACACTAAGTATGTAGAGCATATGCCAAAAATTGCTTTTTTATGTGCCTATAAACTTCACTTTTCTTGTTTTTCTTCAGAAATGCATCCAAAACCTAGTTTCCTAAAAATATACCCAAAGCACATCATATCTAACAAAACATCCAAAGAAACTTGCATATTTTCCTAGTTTTAAGCGTCGAAAATGCTATATTTCTATAGAACATCAGCACCCTCAACTTAGAGCTTTTGCATGTCCTCAGGTAAAACAATAATATAAAATAACACAAAACAAAACACAACGCTTAACTAGGAGAATCTAAGCTATCCAAGTTAGTCAGTCTACACTTTAAGATCAAACCACAATACTCTCTCCTATATCAACCTTTCAAACCTATTATGTATAACCATGGAGTGCAATAATATGATGTAATGGGATTAATGTATGGCATTACATTAGCAAAAAAACAATCATGTATGTATATACAAGTTACACTACTTAAAACAAGTAAGCACGTAACAATCTGACTCATGTGCCCTCACAACAAAGAAGTCCCACTTACTCATATGAAAATAATGCATCTCAATACTGGGAAAGTCAAGAGACACTCACACTCGATAGAGAAGTTCCAATCAAGATTCATTAAATACCATAGTATTGCCCTTATTTTGTTTACCGTTGTTTTTATATAGTTAAATTAGGATCACTATAGAACTTCAGTTATATCAAGTGACTAAGCCTCCTTAGCACTAAAAATACTCTTGGGTTCCACACTTAACCAAGTTTTCCTTTTTATTCCACCCTTATTTTTCCCTTTATAATCTTTATTGCACATTTAGGTTGGGTGTAGTCTTTATTATTTCTTTTTCACCTTTTCATAATTTTTCTATTCTTTTTGTTTTTCTACCACACCCAACCCTACTATATTTTTCTCTTATTTTACCCTTCTACATATTCACTTTACATCACACACGCCTATGATAGCCATTCTCAATTAGGTGATTTGCCTGAGTTGAGGTGTATAATGTCCTAGGTGAAATAGGTCAAAATAGGTTATTGCAACACAAATGAGAAGGTAAAAGGTGAAATAAGAAAACCAAGCTATAAGGCTCAAACTTAGGGATCAACGGATACAATTCACACATGAAAGGTTATTTAGGATAAAAGTAGACTATCATATAAAACAAACTATAATTCTTTTCTAACCAACTATCCTACAACTGAGGCAAGACTAATTGGGCAAGTTCAGGATTTATCATATAAAGGGAACTAAGTAGCATCTGACACACATATGGCACAGGATCAATATCATAAGATGCTACCTATCAGGTTTATGCAATTTTTAGCAGATGATTATCATATCCCTAATCCTAATGCCATATCAAGATGCACAATTCTCACACATATATACATTTACACAGTTCTAACACAAAATTTTAGAGGGTTATCATTTTTCTCAAAAATCAACTGCCCTAAATACTTAAAAATCTCCTAATTACATAAAAACACAACATGAAACAAAACACAATATGAAATAAATTATACCCTAGACATGCTAATTTTGTAATCATATCACGGTCGACAAGAAAATAAGCACGATAATAAAAAACTAAGATGGCTATGGTATACTCCACCCCTAACTAAAAAATGTGCACTATCCCTAAAATGCTAAAATAATGTAAAACAAAGGGAATGATGACATACCTAGGACACACTTAGCAATCGTGTCATAAGCATCCCTAGATAGAGGTATCTCCACTAGAGGAGGAGGTGGTGTACTACTTGAGGACCCACCCGCTGCTATCTCGGCATGCCTCTTCCTTTCAACAACTATAGAATCCACCAACTTATGTTTGTCCTTTTTTAGGGCCTGGTCATGTGGAATATTAGGATCCTACAAACCCTCCATATGTCCTCTCTTAGTCCCACCAACTAGGTCCTCCTTATTATTCTCTGCAAATATATCAAAATGTCTGGGCCCGTACGAAGGTGATATCTGAACCACTGGGGGTATGACTGGAGGATTGACTTTCATATGGCTCTCTATGAGAGACCGTACTTTTTCTTGCAAAGTATCCACCTCCTTTCTCATATGGTGTACATCCAATATCTCAATCTCTACAAACTGGGTTGCAACACATCTCTCGAAAGCATTAATATATACTTGTAAATCAATATGTAACTCTAATATAGTAGCTATATATGCAGAATCCCATTTAGCCTCTATAATCCCTAATCTAGTTTAGACCCATAGTTGGATCTGCCCTTATAGAGTAGCCACCTCGATCTCAATAACCCACAATCAAGCATCAGTGGCTCTCTATCTATCTACTAAGCTATGCAAAAACTTATGAGATATCATAGTCATACCTATAGCATTAGCTGTAGTTAATGGACGAGGGGGTAGTAAAGAAGCACTCACCAACTTTGAACTAGAAAACGGGGCTGATGTAGATGTCGCCGGTGTCCCCTCACCTTGAGTACTCAAATAGGGGAACTCTCTGCTCCTTCATCGTAAGATCAGTGTTAACTCCCATATTACCTTCTGGCATCTCAATAGGCTTTCTAGGTATTGATGGGCCCTTAGTTTGGGCCAAAAGAATGGTAGTAGGAGAATGTGCCGAATCCTTCATTAACTTAGTCTGTTCTCTAGCCATCACCTATACTTTCTTATCAACTCCTAGTATCTCAGGCACACCAAAATCATCACAAAGTATCTGAATAAGGCATAGGAATAACAGAGTAATCATCACATCAAAATATCTTTTGTGAATTTCACACTAGATAATTGCTACAAAGTTAATATCATACCCGACCGCCATACTAGCAACTAGAGAAGATCCATCCCACTACAACACATTGTCCAAAGTAGCTGGACATAGTCTAAATCTAACTAAAAGACACCAAAACTTTGTAGAAAAAGTTAATGCTTCCATCTTTATCATGACATACCGCTCAATCCAAGGGGTCTCATCACCCAGAGATAAAATATATCCAATGATCCATCTTGTCATCTCCAGTCTCTCACTCTACCGATCAACATCCCTTATAATTTGTCTATCCCATACAATTTGTAATATATAATCATGCGATACTGTAGATGGTGGTGCAATATAATTTGGCCCAAAGAGAATATGACTGTAATATCCAGTAGTATTCTCAACTTAATACCGCCCTTAGTAGTATGCATCAAGGACTTACAACTTGAAATTTTTTTAAGTATTAAAAGGACTTAGCCATATTTTAAGCTCTTAAACTTCAATGATTTTTAAATCGATCTTCCCGAGCCTGAGACGTAGATTATTGAGTTGATTTATGTTCAGGGGTGTAAAGAAGATGTCTCGAGAGAATTTCAGATTTTTCAAATGAGGTTCGGGACGTGTTTGGGTTTTTGAAACAGAATGTCATCACGATTGCACTGCTTCATGGAGACTGTAGCGATGAGACATCCATCACAATGCGGTGGTCCTTTAACGTAGGATTTAACTGTGATTTTTAATTCTAAAGGGCAGTCTTGTCTTTACCCTATAGCCCCAATTCATGAAAACAAAAGATTAAAACATCTATAGGGCATTATATGCTCAAAATCTATCAGTTTTTCTCATAAAAAAACCCTAAATCTCCCACAAAGGTCAAAAGTTTAACCTTTAAGTTTAACATTTCCAAGAAACAAGTCAAGATTTGGGTTCCATTTTTCGAACTAAGTAATCTAAGGTATGTGGGGCTATCCTAATCTCATGGGCATGTGTTTTATGAATTTTAACAAGCTTGAAAGTTAATCAAGTATGTATATGTAGTAAACGGTTTGCATTGTGAAGATAAATTGAGAAAAACACTAATGATCATGGGGTTTCTTTCATAAATCTTGATTTATAATTTCATATAGAAGTGCTTTGAACTTGAAGAATGATTTTTGAATATGAACTATGAATTCTTTTAACCCTTGATTATGTCTATGTACCTTGTATTGCATTAATTATGAACTATTTGAGAGCATGACTTAATAGCCTTTTTTTGATTATAGAATTGTATTTAACCAAAGTTGGGCCTAGTTTATGAACAATGATAATTCCTTGAGTATTAAAGTTTTGATAACCAATATGCGTGTGTTTATTGAATTAATTTTTTTTTATGGTCATATAAAGGATCTGAATGAGTAGGGATGTGGAATGATGGGATATAAGTGAGTTGCAAGTCGGGGTATGCCGATACCCTATTGTGAATTGACCTTGAGAGGATAAGAAAAGAATGTTTTGTGAGAATGATGCATGTTTTGTGATTATGGCATCCTACTTGTGATCTTTCATGTCTCCCTTATTGATGACCCCAATCCTTGCGGCAAACTTGGTTTGAGGGCTTGGCCGCCGAGTCAAGGGCGGATTCCATATAGACCGTGGAATTATAGATTGTAGGGTGTACCATCTAGCTCAGAAGTAAAATAAAGAGTGAGTCACGATTTCCAAAAAATGTTTTGAAGTTCATTAAAGTATGCCCATATGTTTTCACTTATATTATGTTCACTATTTTATAAAATGCTCTCACCTATGTTGTATAAAAAATATATTGTGTTTTGGGACTCTTTTACATACCAATACATTTGTATTGACCCCCTATATTTTAGGATCTGAGGCTCAGTCTAGGGGTCCCACTAAGCCGTAGATTTGTTCGTCAGAAGTGTGCAGTTGGTGAGCCTCCATTATTTCAGAAGGCCTTGTTTATGGAATATTATTATTTGGTTTTAGTTCATGGTTCGATTGGGGTACATGTCCGAACTTTTAGACAGATATTGTTTTTAGGTTATTAGATATTTCGTGGACTGGTGTTATGTATTTTGAATGTTATAAACTTTATTTCATAATATTTAGTTTAAAAGATTAAAAGATTGACCATGTTTCCATTTTGTTAACTTTCCATATTTCTTTATATTGTATGAACGTTGTGCATAAAAGACAGATAGAAAAAGGAGCTCAGGTCTTCATGGTTTGGTATACTCATCGCAGCCAGGGCCTCATCTCGGGTTATGACAACGACGGATGGCCTCCACTGATATATCAACCATAACCCCTCTAAATAATGTTTGCTCAAGTTGGGGCTCCTCATCAGGCCTTGGACCAGCCCTCTAGGGCATACTCAAGACAACAATAGCCTAGTATGAAGGTAAAATTTCCATATTAATTCCATCTTGTAAGTACCCAGGGGTGTAGTCATCTACCCTATCTTATATTACTCAAAACTTGCCCGCAGCTGTGGTGCTTCAGCCAACCTGGATAAATCAATTTGTCTCTCCTCATAAATAACCCTGTTAGGCCGCCTGGTGTCTCTCAAAATAGTACTGTCCTACTCGAATATGGTCTGAAGGCCCTCCATATACCACCTTGGGTTCACCTCATGAATAGGCTTCTCCGAGACGTGCATGGGGTTAGAAGCTGAGATGGTGACTTGAATCAGATGTTGACACCTATCGGGAAGCCTAGTCTGTATCCTTTTCAGACTGGGGTACTGCTGATGACTTCTTCTCATCTGCTGCATCAGACTCATCCTATGAACCTTTCTCAGACTAAGGATCACATGTATATTCTACTAGAGCTGTCTCAGAATCTACCTCTTCCCCCTCCTCCTCATCTACCTCATAGGCTGAGTAGAAGTCATCCACTTTCCCCTTTGTGACTTTGCTGTAATCGGTACACCTATCTTGGCCTTAATAGTAGCCTCAACAATAACTCACTTCTTTCTCTTAGTCACTGTCCCTGGTGCTATGGTCGGGGCCACTTTGGCTGGGGCTTCTCTACTTTTGGCAAGTGCGTATTCCTCTGCAATTCTACTGCTCTTGAAAGAGTGAACCTGTTTCCTAGAATCTATGACATTCTTATTTGAATCTTTATTATCCATATGTGCTAGAAAAGACAAGTTATAGTATCCAACACTTTGAATCCTTACCAAGTTTTTGTAAGTTTAATGTTTGAAAAATTTCCAAAATCTCTCAAAATTCCATCTTTTCAAATTAAGCACAACTTATCTGGCCTACGCGGGACTTATGACCTTAATGAGTTGGTCACTATGTCCCCTTACCTGGAAGAAGATGCATTTAGCAAACCTTACCAAATTCCAGGCATTTACTCAAGCTATGTACCTATAAAAACAAAACAAACAAAAATAAAAACTAAAATAGTAGGTTGCCTCCCACCAAGTGCTTGATTTAACGGCTCGACATAATGTGGCTATGTTGGTTACTCAGGCTTCACCAACTGGCTCATGGGAATACCCTCCTTGGTCATCAATACAATCTATTGGTCGGCTGCTTCATTGTTTTTCTAATATTGAATGTTACCTTCTTGCCATTAACTCTGAACTTTAGCACCCCCTTCTCCATATTAACCATCGCTCTACTTGTGGCCATAAATGGTCTTCCTAATATGATGGGCATCTCAGCATCAACCTTTTAGTCAGAATAACAAAGTAAGCTGGGAAGATAAACTTACCAACTCTTACAATCACATAAAAAAATATCCACAGGTCTCTTCATAATTCGGTCATCCATCAACTACCGCATCATAGTTAGTTCAGAAGGGCTCAGGCCTAGTTGCTTGAATGCAACTAGTGATATCAAATTTATGCTAGCTACTAATTCACATAAGGCTTTGGCGAACTAAGATGACCCAATAGTGCATGGTATAGTGAATTCTTTGGGGTCACACTTTTTCTAGGACAGAGACCTGGTCATAACTACACTACAGTGGTGCAATCCACCAACACCCTCAAAATTAGAGCCTTCATTCTTTGTAACAAATTGCTTCATAAACCTGACATATTTAGGAATATGCTCCAACACCTCAAAAAAGAGGGATGTTCAAGCTCAACTCTTTTAGCATCTCAATGAATCACTTGAACTTCCCTTCCTCCCCGTCATGACCTAAACTAGGGCCTGGACGTGATGGGTATATCAAGTCCCACATGGACTGGAGATCACCCCCTACACTTAACCAAACCAAATAAAACTTCCCCCAATGTCTAATAAATTTTGAAAATATAACAGGATAGCATGTAATAAGCTTAAGAATATTCAAAAAATGTTTATAATCGAAGAGCGGTGACTAGCCAAACAACCGACCAATATCAACCAATATCCATAGTAATAAAAAAAGCCTTGTAACAAAAGAACCAAAACTGAATACCAATAAAGTTTCGGGACATACCCCCGACTATAGAAGAAATAAGTCTAAAGAGCCTAAGACTTAAGGGACCAAAACATGAAATGTAGACTTCCAATGTATAGAAGCTCACCATTTTAATGTCAACTCATGAGATAATACCAAATCCTAAGTATTGAGCTAGAGAAGTAGAAGTATGACCTTTTCCTGCATCGCATGGGAATACAATGTCCGAAGATAATTAGAGGGGTGAACTCTAACATGTAACTTAGTGATAAGGATTACATAATGCCATGATCAAAAGTTTCAAATCTTTCAAATTGAATGCGCATAATTAATGTATATACATATATATATATATCACATGTCGGGGTAGGGAAAAAGGATTAACATGCACTTTAAAACTCTAGCCTAGACTGTGTAGCTCAATCATCATAACATACGAAGGCACCCATGGGCTATATGGGACCAACTCTCCCCAACTGATAGGGTCCCAGTGTATGTGGCTGCATGAACTAGAAGGTATACATATGCACTATAGGGAGTCGAACCTCCTGGTATATAAAGGTGACACAAGCACCAAATCATGTAATAAGATGTGTGGGACTCAAACCTCCCAATCAATAATATTAATAAGAAGGACTCAAACCAACCGGTCATATTGACCCCCGTGCTATATGTAGTTTTGATGATGATCAGTTAAACTACGAGGGACAAGGTCCCTGGATGTCCAAAGTATAGTACAGTTGGCACGGACCTTTTGCACAGTTTTGTCATCTTATAAACAAACCCGCAAGTGCTATTTTGTGCTATTTTGTACTAACTTGGATTGTTGGTCTAATGATCTTTCAAGCCCTAATCATCACCTAGCTATAAAAGAAAAGAGATGCTTCTTCAACATTTGATTTTTTTCAATTCTAAAGAGAGAAGTAAGGTAGCAAAAACCTATTTCAAAATAGATCAAGTTCTTATCCATATGAGTTCTTAAATTTGTAATTGTTATTGAGTGCTTATTTATAAAAGAACTACTCATGTTATAAGATTAGTATTTTTTTTTGAGAGAGATACTTAGGTAGAGTTATCTAAGCTTGTTACTGATTAAAGGTAATCAGTTAGGAGTCCTTGGTAGAGGTACCAAGATGAGCTTAGAGTAGAGTTTCTATATACGAAAGGATCTTAGAGGTAGGCTAAAATCTTACTGTAATTAGGAGGTTGATTATAGTGGATTTGGAGGTGCTTGTGAGGGAAAACCATGGTTTTTCCCATTCTGGGTTTCCAGGAAATTTATGTCTTTACTCTTTCTGTATTGCCTTTAAATTTCTCAACATCTCATAATTGCATTACAGTTCTATTGCTTGTAATTGATCCCGAGGAACCTGGTCCCTCACTGTGTGGTGCAACCCGTAAGGGTTCAACAATTAGTATCAAAGCGAAGTTCACTCTAAAAGGTTAATACCTAGAGTATTCTAGTCATTATTATTGCAATGAATGAACTAGGGGTGGATAGAAAAGAAGCGAAAGGAAAGAGATTGTTGACCATAAAGGCTCTAGAATCAAACCTAGTTGAAGAAGACATCGAAGTTGCATGTCTAGCAACAAAGATTATTAGAGCTATAAAAAGGGTTGGTCAACTTGGATAAAAGAATGATCAAAATCCTGAAAAAAATAAGTAAGGAAGATTCAGTTAACAGTGTAATAAAGAAGGTGTTGGCTGTACAGGAAGTCTCCTCAAATAAATCTGAGAAAGACAAGGAAAATAAAGATGGTCTTATGCTGAAACATAGTGAGAAGAGGATAATCTCAGGTTCCTGTAGCTCTTTAATGGCCACTATTGAAGAAAAGAAAGATAATGTGATAGAAAAGGGGGATGACAACCAAAACTAGTTTATGGATAGTGGCTATTCTAGACACATGAATGAGAGGGTTGATTGTTTTCTCACTCTCAAGACACTTCAAGAGGGAGGAGTGTCCTCCGAAAATGGAAAAAGGGTACATCCAAGGTGTTGGAAAAATTGGAAAATAACCTCATCATGCAATAGAAGATATGTATTATGAGGATGGGCTAACATACAGTCTTCTAAGTGTTTCCCAAATCTGTGACAAGGGAAATAAGGTTAAGTTATCATTTGATGGATGCACTGTATCAAACATGAAATCTAGAAAGATTATTCTTATTGCCAAAAAGAATTAAGAACATGTACCTAACTGATTTGGAGTCTGTGGATGATGGAGAATTAACGTGTTTAAGTGAACAAGGTGAAGATGCTAATTTGTGGCTTAGAAGATTAGGGCATATGAGTTCATCCCTGTTAAACAAGCTGATTTCAAGGGACCTGATCCGTGGTCTTCCAAAGCTGAAATTTCCAGATAACAAAGTATGTCATGCATGAGTTAAAGGAAAATAGACCATATCTTCTTTCAAACTGAAAAAACAAGTAAGTACTTTCAGACCCCTTGAAATACTTCACGTGGATTTATGCAGACCCGTCAAAGTCCAAAGTAGAAGAGGGAAGAAATATGTGTTGGTCATTGTTGATGACTATTCCAAGTTCACTTGGACAATACTTATAAGAAACAAGGATGAAACATATGAGGTTCTTGTAGCTTTTGCCAAGAAAATCCAAGTGAGGTTAAATTGCAAAATTGCTGAATTTTGGTCTGATCATGGGACTGAATTTGAGAATTCCCAAGTTGAGGTATTTTGTACTGAGCATGGAATAAATCACAAATTCTATCTCCCAGAACTCCTTAGTAAAATGGAGTTGTGGAAAGGAAAAATAAAATTCTTATAGAGATCACAAGGTCTGTGCTAATTTATAGTGGTTTTCCAAAGAATTTTTGGGCTGAAATAGTGAATACTGCTTGTTATGTGAATAACAGGTGTTTAATTAGATCAATTTTGAATAAAAGTACATATGAGCTGTATTCAATAGAAAACCTAGAATAGACTATTTCAGGCCATTTGGATGCAAGTATTTTGTGCTAAACAACAGGAAGAGAGAATTGGGAAAATTTGATTCCAAGTGTGATGAGGCTGTGTTTGTAGGATACTCCTCAATAAAATAACTCTATGTTCTGAATAAAGTATTCATGTGATCTTTAGTGAGTCAGGAAGAAAAATAAATAGTGGAGATGGTGAAAGCTCAAAAGAGGAAAAACTTGTTCCTGTTCAAAGGGATGTTATTACTGAAGAAGATGATTGAGGGATCTATGATGCAAATAAGAGTGATGATGAGGATGATAATCTAGGATCTCAACCCCAAATTACATCTCCACTAGAAGAACAACTAGGTGAAACCAGTTTGAATTCACGGGGACTTGGTCCCAACGGTATTAATCTCAGAAGGCAAAGTAGGAGATACAGGTCCTCTCATCCCCTTGAGAACTTGACCGCAACCTTGAAAACAGGAGTCCAAACAATATCTCAAGCCAGGAATGTTATGGAATTTTCAGCCTTTCTATCTTGAATTGAGCCTAAGAATGTAAAAGAGGCACTGAAAGATGCTGATTAAATTAATGCAATCCAAGAAGAATTACATCAATTTAATAAAAGAAAAGAATGGAATATGGTCCCTAGGACTGTTGGAAAAATAATTATTGGGACTAAATTGGAGTAAAAAAATAAGCAAGATGAATATGGAACTATCAATAGAAACAAGGCAAGGTTGGTTGTTCAAGGTTATAACAAGTAGGAAGGAATTGACTATGTTGAGACCTTTCCTCCTATAGTAAGAATTGAAGAAATTAGATTTCTTGTTGCATTTGTTGTATATATAGGATTCAAACTATTTTAGATGGATGTCAAAAGTGCCTTCCTAAATAGAAATCTAAAAGAAGAAGTATATGTCAAATAGCCACCAGGCTTTGAGGATGTTGATTTTCCTCATCATGTACTTAAATTGTACAAAGATCTTTATGGATTAATTCAAGCACCAAGGGGTTGGTATGAGAGAATCTCAAAGTTTCTCCTAGAGAATGGCTTCAAAAAAATGGAAATAAACAATACTCTATTCCTAAAGACAAAGGGTAGCAGTCTATTGATTGTTTAGATATATGTTGATGACATAATCTTTTGAGCTATTTCTGAATAATATGTGAAGAATTTGCTAAATTTATGGGAAGTGAATTTGCGATGATCATGATGGGTGAATTGAGATTTATTCTAGGTTTCCATATTAAACTAACTTCTCAAGGTACAATGATCTGCGAAGAAAAGCATATCAAGGAGCTACTAAAGAAGTATAACATGGGATATGCCAAGCCAATTGATACCCTAGTTGGAACCAGCTTAAAAATGGATAATGACGAGTTAAGTCCTTTAGTGAATGAAATAATGTATAGTGGGATTAATTGATCCTTGATATATCTGACTACAAGCAGGACTGACATTGTTTATAGTGTAGGAATATGTTCTAGATTTCAAGCATGCTTAAAGGAGTCTCATCTAAAAGCTACAAAAAGAATTATTAAGTATCTGAATGGTACAGGGGACCTGGTCTTTACTATCCATTAAGAGACAGTTTCAACTTAGTAGGCTATGCTGATGTTGACTATGCTGGATATTTAGTAGACAAAAAAAGTACTTTAAGAATAGCACATTTTCTTGGCACATCCTTAATTTCTTCGGGCTCAAGAAAGCAAAATTCAGTTGCTTTATCTACTACTGAGGCTGAATATATAGCAACAGCTTCTTGTTGTGAACAACTGCTATAGATCAAGAAGTAATTGAATGACTTTGGTATTGTCTCAGATACCATCCCTCTAATGTGCGACAATAAAATTGCTTTAAACATGTCCAAGAATCCGGTGCAGAATAAGAGGACTAAGCATATTGATGTGAGGCATCACTTCCTAAGAGATAATGTTGAGAAAGGAATAATCTGCATGAATTTCTGCAAAACTAAGGATTAGATAGCTAATACATTTACTAAGGATCTACATAAGGAAAAATTTATGAAGAACATGTTGAGATTAGTCCTGATCAAAATGACGTAATCTACCATGTTAATTAGTAGTTCTCTATAAAATTAGCTATGATCACGAGACAGGTATCCTTGGTGAAATTTGTAGCTGTTAGTCTAACTCAACATAAGATCTTATAGGTATACACATATGGCAACAACTATGGAAGAAATCAAATGAATAATGCACAGATGTGAGAAGTCAGTCAAGGAAGGATAGGGACCTGGTCATATCTCTAAGGATAGTATCATGAATATGTATGGAACTTGAAGTGGAACTCTTACACCAAAAGGTGATACATAACCTTTTGGACATGGATGTTATTCTTCAAGTTATTTGCACCCCAGTGGACATGAGTTACCTGATTTATGCTTAATTTTGTAACGCCCTGAATCTGGTACCCAAAATGCTACACGATGCTCATGACCCCGAAGGACTACAAGCTAACCCATGACTAATATTTGTACCTGTATACTGCATAATATATGGTATAATGCAGAAACATGAACTGAAAGGCCATAAGGTTCAAAACTATAACATAAGATCTGATAAATCATAACATATGGATGGTGTATGAAATACCCAAAATAAAACTGAAATAAGCTATCTGAACATATTGTAGTTTGAAAATCTGCTAAAATATAACTGTCTGACTATGGAGTTGATGGGACATGTACCCCACTAACTCTAACTAATAAACTAATTAATGAGATAAATAAGAACTAATTCTATCCTCAAAGGATGAGGACTCACTGCTAACTCTGTTTATGGATATCTGGAATCTACAGATGCTCTGGAGCTCGTATCTCTGAACCTATGGTATAAGATACCATAGCGCAAATACGTCTTTACTTTGAATGTACTGGTATGTATGTGAGGTAGGCTGAATGCATGGGGTTTATATGCATGAATAATACTGACTAACTGACTAAAATAAACGTGAGAATGCATGCATGCATACATAGTAACTATATCTGAAATCGTGATAACTTGAGTTTACTGATAACTAACATGACTAATGACTAAGTTCTGATAACTGATAACATGAGTGACTGTATCTGACAGTCTTAAATCTGATGGAACTATCTAAGTTCTGTACTGTATTTGAGTTGACAGTATCTGACAGTCCAAATTTTGTAACATGAAACCATGGGAAATAGTCATCTAACCGACATACCCTAAATAATGCATTATAGCTGAATTGGGGTCCAATCTGTGCTGAGATTATAAGGGTGTCAATACCACGCCACTGGTAAGGACAACATATGAGTGACCCTCAACTAGCAGGTTACTCTAATGAGAATGGTTGGAACCTTCAACAAGCAGGTTAAGCCACCTCATCTACCCTCAACTAGTAGGTATGATGTCTCAACCTATGCTGGCTATATAGTTCTGGAATGCAAGGATTTCTTCTAAGAATCACACCCTCTACTGGAAGGTGAGTTACCATCCTTGGGTTCAATTGGTGCTAATTTCTACTCCCATCTGAATAGACACTGAACATGATTAATTGATCTAAACATGGACTGAGTTTACTGAATTCTGTTAATTGATGGAACACTACTGATATCTGACAACTGACTGAATTCGTGAGATTATTGAGGTTATTGAATTACTAAGCTTTCCTGAGTTACATGACTGACTGAGTTCTATGGATCATGGCTTGACTGAGGATATCATGAAAACATGACACTGGCTCTAGGCATACAACTAAATTGTTGGGTACAAGTACCCAAAAGACTCGATGGAAAGAAACTGACAATGTATGACTTTCTTGAATACATGACCAATATCACAATCCATAATTCATTTATTGAGGAAATTCATCAAACATGTGATATACATAAGCTTGTACATATGTGAGGATTTTATAAGATCATACTAGTTGGGAAATGTTTTCCTTCACATAGGCATTTAATCAAACACATGGTAGACATAGTATATGTAGACAACATTATATAACAAATAAGCATCATGATTCAACTCTAATTTCATCATTCAAGGGTTTAATCATAGGTCCACATGAATTTACCTTTATACTAATCAATTCCACATAAAATTGATCACCCAACATGGATTAGAATTCAATTGGTCACTATCAACATGAAAAAAAACAACCCAACATGAAATTCATAAAGAAATCCATACAATTGAGCTTTGAAAAGATATTCTTGGGCTTCATGGACGAAAGGAATCCATGAATGAACACTATGCAAACCTAGGTTGAATTTCTTGAAGTTCTTGAACTTGAAGAATTTGAATCTCTTAGTTCTTGAAGAAGATTTGGATTTTGTTCTTGTGGATTAATCTTAGAGGGAAAACCCTAATTTTGTTGTAGTATATGGATATTGAATTTTCTGATCTTTGGTTGGATATAACTATGTATATAAATGGGTAGTAAAAGACCAAAAATCCCTCTTTAAAATGGATTTAAAATAACTGAACAAAATATGCGACTGTGGGTGCGATGGTCTGTCGCTGGGTCGACGGTCCATCAGACTGACCGTCGCGTTGGGAATAGAATAAGAACTTACTACCTTGGTGAGATGGTGGGGTGCGACAGTCTGTCACTGGGTCGATGGTCCATCGGTCCTGACCGTCGTTTCTAGGCAGAATAGGGCCTCACTGTTTCCCTTGCGACGGCCTGAACGATGGTCCGTCGCTAGTTCAAAGGTCCATTGGCTTGGGCCATTGATCCAGGGTAGAAGGTAGTCACATTGACTCATTACGAAGATTGTGGGAAATGGTCTGTCACTAGTCTGATGGTCCATCGGCCTCACCGTCGCACCTGGGTGGTTTTACTATCTTCTGTATTTCGACCATAACTTTCTCTTCCGATGCCGAATTTTGACAAAATTGGTATCGATGGAAAGCTTATTCAATTTCCCACGTAACAAAATGTGAAAATATTAAAAATACCACATGTACAAAAGTGGATTCATCTTTAAAAGAAATCTTCTAACATTCTTGAGACAATTTCAATCTAGGAAAAAGTACGAGTATTCCAAATTTACTCTTGGTTTACTGTTAATTTTGTTTAATGATGCCAAAATGGGGAATATATCGAGTTCACATAGTAGGGACTAGGAACCAAGTAAATTGAGATGCAGATCTGAAGAGAGTCATGCTAACAGGGGAAAGTGTGTAAATACAAAGGCACCAAATAAAATGAAGGTGCATTATGACAGGGGGAAGTTTTTACTATAAGAGAAAACAAGGGGCCAGGTCCCTATGTTGCATGACAGAGGAAGAATAATAATATGGGAAACATTCATCTTCAGGTGATAATCACTTTGACTAAATGTGATGAATGTAAACCAATGCTCAAATTGTATGGTTTGGTTTGTCATCAGTAAAAAGTAGGAACAAACATTTGGCATGTGCCTTGTGCTTAGTTTTGTCATCTTGGGAAACAAACTTGAAGGTGCCATTTTGTGCTATTTTTTACTTACTTGGATGACTGGTCCAATGATCCTTCAAGCCCTAATCATTACCCAGCTAAAAAAAGGAAAGAGATGTTTCTTCAACAATTGTTTTTTTTTCAATTCAAAAGAGTAAATTAAGGCAGAAAAAACCCATTTCAAAATAGCTCAAGTTCTTATCTATATGAGTGATAAATTGTAATTGTTCTTGAGTGTTGATTCGTAAAAAAAGTACTCATGTATTAATAGTAGTGTTTTCTTTTGTGAGAGAGATACTTAGGTAGTGTTACCTAAGCATGTTGCTGATTAGAGGTTATCAGTTTAGAGTCCTTAGTAGAGGTACAAAGATGAGCTTGTAGTAGAGTTGCTATAAGCGAAAGTATCCTAGAGGTAGGCTAAAATATTACTGTAATCAGGAGGTTGATTATAGTGGATTTGGAGGTACTTCTAAGGGCAAGCCATGGTTTTTCCCATTCTGTGTTTCCACGCAAATATATTCTATCCCTACTCTTCTTGCATTATTTTTAAATTTCTCAACATCTCATAATTGCATTACAGTTCTATTGCTTGTAATTTATGTTGAGAGACCTGGTCCCTAAGTGTGTGGTGCAACCCCCAAGGGTTCAACACCCCACATCGGCAATCGCGGTTTCCAGTATTGGTCTCTCTGACCTTTACTATCACGACTCAGCTACACAACCCTCATTAAAGACTGATTAAAATAGTTAACACATATATTATCCTTCAATGAACCATGATACACATTTAGGCATGCATTGTTGGTATCTTTATACCAACTACACTTGTAAGGTAACATCAATATTCCACACCAATTACCTTCTCTTGGGGGGATTTGTAACCCCTTTGGTTCAATTACACATTAGTTTGGGGAAATTACATAACGCTATAAGGTTCACTTCAAAATCATTATGCAATAGTACAAGCACAGTTCAAATTCGCACATTTTTCATAACTAAAACCAATTTCACAATATGGAGTTGGGGTTATGACCATTTTAAAAGTGATAAGTTTGGGGAGAATCACAATTCCCTAGTCTATTCACCATATTTATTTACCCACAAGTTCAAATCAACATTTAAAGCATGAGTAATCATATGTAAACCATGGAAAAACATTGTTCAATCAATAAGTATTCAAACCCTCAACCCTTGTTTCAAAAACAACATAAATATCTCATGAAACAATACTTTAAAACACATGCTTTTAACAAATTAACAATGAGGGAAGAGTAACATGCCTAAAATACCAAGTTTCATTAAAGGAGTTCAACCTTAAGCCCTTGGATGATCTATTTCTTGGAAACCCTAAGTATGGTTGCTAGAGAGAATTTTTGAAAGCTTTGGAAGTGTTAGAGTAAGTTAAGGATGAGATATTACCCCATTAAGTGCTTTATGGACGTGGGGTTTTAATTGAGTGGGAGGGTAATTGTCTAAAGTGCCCTCAAATTAAAAGCTGAATTTTAGTCATATGTGACTACCGGTCTCCAAATGACTTGTTTAGAATTATTATGAATCTTCACCATGTGTTGTAGCCAAGACAGTTCCCAGGAAACCCACACACTATTGATCCTATGAATCAACTAGTACCACTCATAATGAGACCGTTCGACTCATAAGGTCCAGTCGTTGTCAACACAGAACCTAACTGGGTAAACACTGGACATCCTAGGATTTGCACCCAACAACTCGTAACGTGTCCTTACGTCTCTTAGTGATCCACTCATACTCAGAGTAGAAATTTTCCACATACTTATTTTGTTATGATCGGGTCCCTAGGACCCAACTAGACTTTCTATGACTTACTTCCCCAAGTCATACTCAGGACAGTAACTTAAGCACCGTTCTTTTAACACCTTATGACTATGGTCAATTGATCCATCAAGACACCCTATGACTCATAGGGTGAGCCGTAGTTAAGACAATGAGGATAACATTTTAGAAAATTTTCTAGGAAACTCGAGGTGTTACATATTTCTCCTTAGGATCATTCGTCCTCGAATGACAGTGCATGGCATTTATTAGAATGATTTGACTTCACACACAATCAAACTTACCTTTAACAAAGTCAAAAACAAAGATGTTAAGGAATGCACATGCCTCAAGCACGATTATCTGGAACAAGGAACAAGAAAAGATGTTTGGACTTCATTTCCTCCTCGGCTTTCCATGTAGATTCCCCAACTTTTTGGTTCCTCCAAAAAACCTTTACCGATGCCACCTCCTTGGTACGCAAAGAATAGACTTGCCAATCAAAAATCTCGATCGGGACTTCTTCAAATGATAAGGAATCGAAAATACCCACCTTCTCCAACAGAACAACCATTGAAGGATCACACACACACTTTCTCAATATTGAAAAAAAAACACTGGATGAATGGAGCTTAAGATGGAAGGCAACTCCAATTCGAGTGCAACATTACCAACCCTCTTCAAAACCAAGTACAAACCAAAAAAAGGGGACTGAGCTTCCTTTTCTTTCCAAACCGCATCACTTCTTTCATGGGATACATCTTCAAGAACACCTAATCACCAATACTGAACTCCAACTCCCTTTTCCTTACATCTGCGTAGGACTTTTGGTGACTTTGGGTGGCCTTAAGTCTATCTCGAGTCACCTTCACCTTCTCTATGGATTGATGAACCAAATTAGGGTCAAACAACTTATTCTCACCAACCTCAAACTACTCAATAGGAGACCTACATCTCCTACCATATAAGGTATCAAATGGAGCCATACCAATGCTGTAGTGATAACTGTTGCTATAAGAAAATACTATGATAGGTAAGTGGTCAACTCAACTACCACCAAAATCGAACATACAAGACCAAAGCATATCTTCTGAGACATGAATTGTCCTTTCTGCTTTCCTATCCATCTATAGGTGGAAAGCGATACTAAAGGCTACCGTAATCTCTAAACCTCACTGGAACAACCTCCAAAAGTGAGATGAGTGCTGGGACCCCCAATCAGTTTTATGGAGATTGGAGTACTATGCAAATTCACGATCTCCTTAATGAACAACTTAGCTTAATCCTCAGAAGAGTAATTAGTCCTCACAGGCAAGAAGTGAGCAGACTTAGTCATCCTATCCATAATGACCCAAATCAAATCAAATTATTGGCGAGACTGCAAAAGACCCATATCCACACCGACAACTCAATATCTTGAGTCAACCCATCAGGCCTCAAGTTCTCTACCTTTACTTACTAGCACATCATGCACTTAGCCACATGCCTCTTTATGTTATTCCACCAATAAATCTCCTTAAGATTGTGATGCATTTTCGTCAAACCAGGATGAATAATATAATGCAACTCATGATCTTTGGCGAATATTCATTATCGCAACCCATCAACATCAGGAACATATAGTTTTCCTTGGTATCTCAAGATAACATCACCACTAATCTCGAATATGATAACTTTCTGCCTACCTAAATCTTACTTGATTCGCATCAAAATAGGATCTAACATCAGCTTTTCCTTTACTTCCACTTCAAGAGATGACTTGGATAAGGAGAACTAACCATAGAGTAAGAACTAGAATTTCCCCACTTCTTCTTAGACCACTTTCCACTATCTCTACCACTCAGCTGGTAATCTCCAACCCAATTCGAGCAGCAAAACTTCTTATTCTTCCTTTCACTCTTCTGTGCTTGCCTCTTGTTTTCTTCTTCCACTTATTGCATATACACCACAAGTTTAGAGATGTCTATATCCTTTTTAAATGAAACAACCTTGCTTTCCAATATCAATTCACGGGACAACCCAAGGGCAAACTTCCACATTCTAGCTCTTATGCTAGACACCAATTTGGGAGCATAAGATAACAATTGATGAAACTTCAAGGCATACTCCGCTGACATCCTATCTTTTTTTAGATTCATGAACTCCTCAGGTTTTGCCTACCTCAATTCCTGAGGAAAGAAATGATCAATAAAAGCATGGGAGAAGTCATCCCATAATGTAGACTCAACATTTCTCCTCTAAGAAGATCCCATTCTTTATACCATCATTATGCTATATCCTTCCACTGATAGGCAGAGAACTTTACACCCTCACCATCAGTAGCATGAATCACGAGGAAGATCTTTTCTATCTCATCAATGAAATTTTGCGTATCTTCCTTAACTTTAGAACTAGTGAAAGTAAGAGAACTTAACATCATAAATTGTCACACCCTAGTGACCTCATATAATTGAGAAATAAAAGCAACACGCTTAGTCTGAGAGTCCACCAACTGGGTAATCAAGTGAATCGACTGGGAAACTCAATATTAGACAGGACTGTTTGGGTGCCTGAGAAGGGATAAAAGGAAATGGTGGAGCTCCATCTGGGAAGTCCAAAGCAGCGATCCTTGACCGGGTCTAAACTCATGGAGTTTGAAAATATCCATTCACATTGTCCTTAGATAGACAAAAGGGTTTCCACAAGCATCAGATCTTCTGGGAGGCATGATCTGAAAAATGAACATACGGGAATTATAGGAGATTCAAGACCTTAGACTCTATATCTCAAAAATATAAAAACAAAAAAAGAAAATATTCCTAAATTCCTTGTAGCCTCTCCCTTATAAGTGTGGTGCACTACACACTCATAAATGAGACTCTACTTGACACGACCGTGTTGGACACCCAATGATACAAAACCTAGGCTCTAAAATAATATCTATCTTATCCTGAACCAGGGCCTGACCGTGATGGGTATCTCAAGTTCCATATGGATCAGTGATCACCCCCTACACTTTGCAAAACCAAACACAACATCCCCTAATGTCGGGTGAATTTTGAACATATAACAAGATAGCAGACATTAATTTATGGAAATTCAAAACATGTCTTTAATCGACGATCGGTGACCGGCCAAACAACTGACCAACATCACCTAATATCTACAGTAATATAATTATAATAACAATAAGGGAAGAGTAACATGCTTGCAATACTAAGTTTCACAAAAGGAATTCAACCCTTGAGCCCTTGAATTATCTACTTCTTGGAAACCTTAAGTATGATTGCTTGAGAGAATTTGAGAAAACTTTAGAAGTGTTTGAGTATGTTAAGGATGTAATATAACCCCCTTAAGTTCTTTATGGACGTGTGGTTTTAATTGGGTGAGTGTGGAATTTTCCAAAGTACCCTCAAATTAAAAGCTGAATTTTAGTAGGTAGTGACTATAGGTAACTAAACGACTCATATACTCATTACAACTCATTACCATGAGCGTAGAAAGGATAATTCCAAGGAAATCCACACACTGTTGACCCTGTGAATCAACTGGTACCACTCGTAATGGGGACCTATGACTCGTAGGGTCTAGTTGTTGTGAACACAAAACCCAATTGGGTAAACACTGGAAATCCTACGATTTGCACCCAATGACTCATAACAGGTTCTTACATCTCTCAGTGAGCCACTCATTCTCAGAGTAGAATATTTCCACAAACTTACTGATTTGGTTATGATCAGGTCCGTAGGACCCATCAAGACTCCGTACAGCTCGTTTCCCCAAGTCGTACTCAGGATAGTAACTTAAGCACCATTCACTGGATACCTTATGACTAGGGTCACCTAACTCTTCAAGACACCCTATGACTCATAGGGTGAGTCATAGTAAATATAGTGAGGATAAAATTTTAGTAAATTTTCAAGGACCAAAAACTCGAGGCATTACACTCTCTCTTCTACTTCAGTCCCTGAGGAAAAAGTGGAGGTTGTCGTGGAATTTGTCTTATTTTTATCTTAACGACCTGAACCTTACCTTTATCCTCACTAACTTTACCAACACCATCCGTTGACATTTTTGACTCCACCATAGGTGTCTTATCAACAACAGCTGCATCATGTCTTAGATCTTTTGCATGAGGTAATGGGGGATCCAAAGTAGTTATACCATTCCTTGTGGTAATAGAAAGAATGCCATTTTTTGGATTTTGAATAGTGTTGCTCGAAAGGGTAATTGGATGCCTCTGGTTCAGTGTTGTTGATATCTGCTCGAATTGGTGCTCCAATTGCTTGATTGCAGTGGCATAAGATCCAACCTTCTAGGTCAACCTTGAAATGTCAGTCTTAATCATTTTAAAGTTGTTCTCCTGATTTTCTTGACCCTTGACCATGGTTAGCATTGCCTCCATTCTATACTGTATATCGGCTGCCTGATGGAATACACCTATCTTCCTTCTTTCTGTAGTCATCCTTTTTCTGCTAGTCATTATCTTGCTCCCTACTATGATCTCTGTATTTCTCATAATAGTTTCGACCTTTGTTTCCTTTCCCTTGGGCTCGTAAACTTGACGACTAATGATCCAGATATTTTCTTTCTCCTCTAACTCCGACTCATAAGATTTGTAAGATGAACCCTGTTATCCTACTGCATTCACTTTATCGACACTTATTTCTACAAACTTCTTGGCGATAACCCACGATTATTTTACAACAATGTAATTTCTTGTGCTACTGAATCATTAGCTACTTTATGGTTCCAAGAGAAACCAATAGCATATGTACTTGATTCCCTCTCAGCCTCTTGAGTTTTCCACCCTTAGTTAGTGAGAGATATTTGATCTAGAATAGCTGAAGCTACATCCTAGCGTAGTCTTAACATAGCTCCTCCGGAGATGGTATTTGCCATGGATTTACAACAGATGGTCAGGGCTCTGTATAATATCTCCAATAAGATCATCCCTAAAATATGATGATTTGGCACCATACTCAACTTCTTCTTGAACTTAAACCATGCCTCATACATAGATTCTGACTGTAACTTTCTAAAACTATAAATCTTATCCTTAAACTGCAATATCCTGGATGGAGAAAAGAAACTGTTCAAGAATTTCCTGTGTAACTCATTACACATAGTGATAGACCCTCTTGGAAGTTCCTTTAGCCATAAAGATGCTTCTCCAATAAGCAAGAAAGGGAAAAACCTCAATCTAAGTGCCTCCAAATTTGCCCCTGGATTTTTATAAGAAGTGTAAATTCCAGTAAAATTTTTTAGATACGTGTTTGCGTCACCTGTAGGCAACCCCTCAAACATACCCTTCAAGTATAAGAGTCGGATCATAGCACTAGATATATTAAATTTAATACCTAGGGGTAGAATATGAGTAATTATAGCTTTAATTTTTGTCGGTTCAGCATACCCTAGATTTTCTTCATCATCCTCATATGGCTGCATATACTGGAATGCTGGGATCACTTGAGCACGACCACCTCTAACTCTGTTTTAATTACCACTAAGTGCCGCTCGACGGTCTGCTTTATGTCTTTGGATAATTAACTTTGCCTACTAAGCTATATCTTGAGCATCTTGTTCCCTTCTCTGATTAGCAAATTGTTCTAATAACACCTCAGTCTATTGGTCAACAATGTCCTAAACTCCTTCTGTAGGTGAGAGAGGCACCTGATGTACATCATTACGAACCCCTTCGGGAATATCATCTTTTATTGGCTCTGTTATCCTACTAGGTGTTTGTAGGATCTTTTTTGGATCAGATTCAATCGGAGTAAGAGATTTCCTCTACTCCTTGTTCTAGGCATATAATGGCGTATGCCTAAATAAGAACAAAAAATGAAAAACATGAAGACTATAACAACCTAAATTCACAATTCTATATCGTACTCCCCAATAATAGTATCAAAATATGATCACACCTAAGCTACACATTCAATCTGAAGATTATGTAGTCGTTGTCAAATATAATAATCCAAAAAAGGTTAAGGTCAAATGCTAAGGGAATACGTGGAACTGTAGCTCTCAACTACTGTAGTCAACGAGTAGAAGTATAGAGTAAATGGGAGGTTTAAATTGACAATATCAAATAAATAACTAATATCAACTCTGGTTGTAATGCAGTCATAGACAGATACTAGGGTTGTGTTCCTCCTGGTTTCAAACTCAGTAAGCTTCTTATGTTCAATCCAACTATATAACTGTTGTACATGTTGAGTCTAGTAAGATAGGTATCACCAACTGCCTCTCGACACTATTTGGTAAATTTCACTCATCTTCTTTCGATCTCAGCGTTTTGCCTTACTAGCCTTTACCTTGGACCCCAATACAACTATCTACTCTCGGTCTCAAGTTTATTAGAAGGAAGTTAACTAGCTTAAGAAGATAGTACAAGTAATCTTATTTTGACAATTAATTCCAAAACACTATTATGATTTTCTTTTCCCAATATCTACCTCCCTCTCAAGTTCGTAGTGAATATAGGTTGGATCCTAACGTGTGATCCCATTAAGAAGTCAATAAAAGTGAAGGAAACCCCAATAAATGCAGCAACAATAGTCTATAAGTACTGAACACTTCCCCTACTTTATTATTGACACTACCCAACCCAAAGCCTAGTCGTGTTGGGTGCCTCAAGTCCAATCGGGATCGGAGACCACCCCAATACCAAACCATAACCACCCCTGCACCCTATGTCGGATGAATTCCAAACATATAACAAGATAGAACAATAATAAATCAAAGGTATTAATTAAAGTCTATAACAATAATCCAACAACCATAGTCAAATATCCAACTAGTATCAACCCTAATCTAATACCAACACCAAGGCTGACACTAATGCCGATATCGCCCATGCCCATAGTATTCCCACAAAGCCTCTAACCGAAATCAAAGAACATTCGATTAGGACATAGCCCTGGCCATAGACAAAATCAAAGTCAAAGTAACAAAAATAATGTAAAGAATCCATAGCATGAAGTGGAGTCTTTCGGAGTATGGAAGCTCACCACTTTAGTCCGACTCTAAGCTGTCCCTAAATCCAAGTCACTGAGCAGGAGGAGTAGTATGGCCGGTTCTTGCATTGCAAGTCGATACAATGCCTGAAGATGGTTAGCGGAATAAATGGTAGCATGTACTCAGGAATAAGTATAAAATAATTCTATTATTCAAAACCAAAGTGAATAACCATATGCAATCACAAACATACATATTTATATATCATGCCGGTAAAGGGAACCGGGTTTAGTGTGCATTTAAAACCTTTAACCAGGATTGTGTAGCTTTACCGTCATAATCCACCCACGGGATATATGGGTCCATTGTTACCCCTGAAAGGGCCCTAGTGCATGTAGCCGCCCAAACCGGAGATATATTAGGGGCCGAGGATTCCCATGTACCCTTCACACTCTATGATACATACATACAAGTATAACTTGGGGGATTCCTGTGTACCCCACAAGCATATGGTTACCATGATCAACCCTCATGTCGGCAAACATGAGTTTCCAGTGTCCGTCCATCTAACTCACACCTTCACGGTTAGCTATTACAGCCCGCCATTATTGTCCATTTGAAACATTTAGGACATAACTAAATAACCAATTCAAAGAGTCAATTATCAAGGTATTATAAAGCAGAATCGCCATACTGACTATAGCTTGCAAGCAATATCATTAGCCAAGTCTTAGGGGATTCCTATGTACCCCACAAGATTTCCAATTAAAATAAACCATGGCCACTAAGTCCTTTCCAAACCATTTAAAATCAACCAAACCACTTTAGGTTCCATTACCATATCATGCAATGCAAAGGTTTCAAGAATAGTCAAGCTGTGTGACAAAATCCTTCTCTTAGGCATTTTAACAAACATGTTGAGGGAATATATAGTTTTCAAAGCAAAACCCAAGTATAAAATGACCATTCCTATGCAACCACATGTTCAAAACATAATTATAACATGAAAAACCATAAATAAAAAATGGAAAAACATTATCTAACCATAAACAAACAAAATCCCCAACATCAATTTCAAAACCAAAATAAATCCACAATAATACAATGAAAACCATTCATTAAAACATGCATTAATTTGAACTAACAATGAGGGAGGAGTAACATGACTTAGTCGCGAAGATTCACGAAGAAATTTTGATCCTTAAAACTCAAGATGACCACCTTGAAGAAACCCTAGCCCAATCTTCTTGAGAGGTTCTTAGAGAGTGTTTTAATCTTCTAGAGTGTAGAATGAATGCCCAATAAGTGTTATAAGTCTTGCGTCTTAAGGGTTTGCGGTGGGAAATGTCCAAAATAACCTCAGTTTAAAAATTGTAAAAGAATACAAGAGGGTATGGCTGGACCCCTCAACTCGTATCCACATCATACGAGTGGTACCCTCAACTCGTAACTTGATAAGAAAGTTCGGCACTACATTCTGTCCAATATGCGATTCCTTTTTCCTAACTCGTACCATCACCATATGACTAGTATCCTTCAAGTCTCACCCTAAGCAACACCTATTGGCTAGACACTGTACAATATACAGTTGGCCATCATACTTCTCGTATCATGAATATACGACTCTTATGGAGTCTTCTCATACAAAGGACAAAACTTGGCTAACATCACACTGACCAACATAAGACTAGGGTCCCTAGACCCATACCCATACCATATGACCCGTATGGTTGGTCGTTACAACAAATGTGAGCTCAAATCTTAGCAAATTTCTAAGGGCCAAAACCCAGGGTGTTTCAATTCTCCCCCACTTGGATTATTCATCCTCGAATGATGGATCAAGTAAGTGCAAGCATGATTTACACCTCAACACTGCTACTCTTACTTTTAACTAAGTTAGAAAACAAAGAAGCAAGGAAACCAATATTTCCTTTAACTAAGTTAGAAAAAAAGATGTTATGAAGAACACATACCTTCCACACAAATTTACGGAGAAGAAAACATGAACGTATACTTGAACTTTATGTCTTCTTCACCTTCCCAAGTAGCCTCTTTAACCTTGTGGTTCCTCCATAAAACCTTTACCGAGGCCACATCCTTGGTCCACAACCAACGAACCTGCTGATCCAAGATCTCAACCGAGATCTCCTCATAAGACAGAGAATTTGAAATACCAATATCATTGATAGGCATAATTTGCGATAAATCACCCATACACTTCCTCTACATAGAAACATGGAACACCGGAAGAATGAAGCTCAAACTAGAAGGCAACTCAAACTCATACGCAATATTTCCAATCCTCTTCAAAACCAGGTATGAACCAACATACTAGGGGATGTGTTTACGCTTCTTCCCAAACTGCATCACTCCTTTTATGGGAGACACCTTTAAGAACACTAACTTCCTTTGCCTTACATTTAAATAGGTCTTAAGGTGACTTTCGAAAGCCTTATGTCTATCCTGAATCGCCTTCACCTTCTCCATAGCTTGATGAATCAAATCTTGGGCAAAAATCTCTACCTCACCAACCTCAAACCATCCAATAGGAGACCTATACCTCCTACTATACAAGGCTTCAAATGGAGCCATCCCAATGCCAGAGTAGTAGCTATTGTTGTAAGCAAACTTTACAAGAAGTTAGTGTTTAACCCAACTACCACCATAGTCGATCATGCAAGCTCGAAGCATATCCTCCAATGTCTAAATAATTCTTTTCACTTGCCTATCTGACTACGGCTAAAAAATAGTACTAAAACTCACCTTGGTCTCCAAACCTTTCTGAAATGATCGCCAAAAGTAAGATGAAAACTGCATACCATGATCCGAGATGATATAAATAGGTACCCCATGTAATTTCACAATCTTATAGAGATAAAACCGCACCTAATCCTCAGCCGAGAAGTTAGTTCTCACTGGAAAGAAATGAGCAGACTTTGTCATCCTATCCATGATGACCCAAATCGAATCAAACTAATTCCAACACTGAGGAACACCGGTAAAAAAATCCATATTAATCACTTCCTACTTCCACACCGGAAACTCAATTTCTTGATACAATCTGTCGAGCCTCATGTGCTGAACTTTCAGTTGCTAGCACACCATGCGCTTGGCAATAAAATTGGCCACATCCTACTTCATATCATTCCACCAATACATCTTTTAAAGGTCATGATACATTTTTGTTGAACCAGGATAAACAACATAGCGTGACTCATTCGTCTCAGCCAAGATTCTCTATCACAAACTATCTACATCAAGAACACATAACCTCCCTTGGTACCGTAAGGTACTATCACCATTGATCTCGAAGACCATCACCTTTTTCCGTCCTAAGTCACCCTTGATCCTCATCAAGACAGGATCTAACACTTGGTTTTCCTTGATTTCAGCACCATAAGATGGTTGTGCCACCTTCTATACAAATACACCACCATTCTTAGAGTCCAAAAGACGAACTCTAAGGTTAGACAAATGGAGAATGTCCTTCACTAACTCCATCTTCTCCTTATCCACATAAGTTAGACTCCCTATTGATAATCTACTAGGAGAATCAACAACCATATTAGCTTTACCTAGATGGTAGTGAAGACTCATGTCATAATCCTTGAGAAGCTCAAGCCTTATCCTTTGCCTGAGGTAAGCTCTTTTTGTGTAAACACATACTGTATGCTCTTATAATCAGAAAAGATATCCATATGCATTCCATAAAAATAGTGATGCCAGATTTTCAACGTGAACACCATTGATAATAATTTCAAATCATGAGTTGGATCATTCCTCTCATGCACCTTCAACTAACTAGAGGCATAAGCTATCACCTTACCACGATGCAACAAGATCAACCAAGTCCCATACGAGACGCATCACAATAAACCACAAACCCATCAGTGCCTTCAGGTAAAGTCAAAAATGGAGACAAAGTTGTCTTATCCTTCAGTTTCTTAAAACTACCCTCACAAGCATCATACTACAAGAAATAACCTTCTTCTGAGTCAACGGGTTAACTATAGAAGAAAAACTCTCTACGAACCTTCTATAGTAACTAGATAAACCCAAAAAGCTTTGAATATTAATTAGAATCATGCCCTTATCAAGTACAAAAAGCAATCTTAGGGATATCTACCTCCTTAATCTTTAACTGATGATACTCGGACTAAGATCAATCTTGTAGAAAAACTTATCACCCTAAAACTAATCAAACAATTCATCTATCCTCTAAAGAGGGTACTTATTGTTTACCATCACCTTATTCAACTGCTGGTAATTCATACACATCTATAAGGAACCATCTTTCTTATGCACAAAAACCATCGATGCACCCCACGGGGACACGCTAGGATGGATGAAACCTTTATATAAAAGATCCTTTAGTTTCTCCTTAAGCTCATTTAACTCAGTTGGAGCCATTCTATAATAAGAAATAGAAATTGGATGAGTGTCCGAAACAAAATCAATCCCAAACTCAATCTCCCTATTAGGAGGAACACCAAGGATGTCATCAGGGAAGACCTCAGGAAATTCATTCACTACTGAGATGGAATGCAAAGAAGGAGCCTCCGAGTTAGAATCTTTAACCCAGACTAGATGATAAAGACACCCCTTGAATATTAATCTCTGTGCTCTAAGATATGATATGAACCCCCCCTTAGGAGATAGGGAACCAGCCTCCTACTCAGTAACCTACTCATTAGGAAAGTTAAAGACTACCTACGAGTTCGATAGTCTAGAGATATGTAGGACCAATGCAACCAATCCATCCTTAATATGACATCAAAGTACACCATATCTAATTTAAATAGATCAACCACAGTTTATTTACTACCAACAGATACCATACCCCCTATAGACTCTTCTAGCAATCACAGAGTCACCGACTGGGGTAGAAATACAGAAAATGGTCTGAAATATACTCAGGACCATAACCAAAATGCACAACCATAAATAGGGTCACATAAGAGAGAGTAAACCTTGAATCATGTAAATAGTACACATTATGAGAAAAGGGTTTCAACTTACCAGTCATGACATCAGGTGATGCCTCAAACTCCTGGTGGGTAGTAAGAGAATAAAGATGGATCCAACCAGTACCTGAACTAGATAGTGCTTTCTTTGGTGATAGAGCTGAAGACAAGGCAATCGGAACCTTATTTGCCCCAGAGGCAACCTTAACAAAAGGAGTGTTTCTAAGAAAGTGCCCTGGAAAATTGCAGTTGAAGCACCCATCCCTTCTCTCATCACAGAAACCCCAATACAAACGACCATAGAATCTAAAAGGAGAATATGATTGAGATGACTAGGCCCCACTAGCTGTCGAGTAAGACCCAAAATTGCCTCACATCTTCTTAGTCCACTTACCACCATCCTTGCCACTATGATGCTGGCCACCATCCTGCTCAAAGAACCTGAACTTCTTACCTTGCCTCTCTCCTAACTTAGCCTACGTCTTCTTTTCTTACTCAACCTGTTGTATGTATACCACCAACTTAGAGATATCCAAGTCCCTATTCAATAAGACATCCTTACTTTATAATATCAAGTCTCTAAACAACCTAAAATAGAACTTTCTTATCCTATCTCTCATGCTAGAAACAAATTTCAGAGCATACCACGATAACTGGTGAATCTTCAAGACATACTCCTTGACTAACATCTTTATTTAATATAGATTAACAAACTCTTCTTCTTTCACCTCCCTCAAATCATAAGGAAAGAAACAATCCAAAAATGCATTAAAAAAATCCTCCCATAAACATAACTCAACATCGTTACCCCTTAATTAATCCCACTCTTCGTACTACTGGTACATCATATCCTTAAGCTGGTAGGTAGAAAACTTCACACCCTTCACATTAGTGGCATGCATAACGCAAATTTTTTTCTCCTTCTCATCCAGAAAGCCTTAAGGATCCTCCTCAACATTAACACCAGTAAAGGTCAGAGGGTTTAACCTCATAAACTGACCAATCCTTATGTCATCAGAAGATGGAGTAACAGGAACACCATGCTCAGACTGAGAAGTTACCATGATTATAACATGAAAAACCATAAATAAAATATCAGAAAACATTCCAACCATGAACAACCGAAACCCCCAACATCTATTTCAACACAAAAATAAATCCATAATTATGCCATGAAAACCATTAATTAAAACATACTTTAAGTTTAACTAACAATGACGGTGGAGTAGCATGCTTTAGTCATGAAGATTAACGGAGAAATTTTTATCCTTAAGCCTCTAGACGACCACCTGAAGAAAACCTAGCCCTATCTTCTTGAGAGGTTTTTAGAAAATGTTTTGATCTTTTAAAGTGTAAAATGCATGCCCAATAAGTGTTATAAGATGTGGGGTCTTAAGGTCCTAGGGTGGGAAATTTCCAAAATACACTCAGCTTAAAAATTATGAAAAGAACATAAGAGGGTACAGTTGGACCCCTCAACTTGTATCCAAATCATACGAGTGGTACCCACAACCTTTAACTTAATTAAAAAGTTGGATACCATATTCTGTCCAATGTATAATTCCCTTTGCCTAACTCGTGCAATCACCAAATAATTAGAATCCTTCAAGTTGTACCCTAAGAAGAACATCTAGGTTATACACTGGACAGCATACAGTTGGACACTATATTTCTCATATTATGAACATACGACTTGTATGGAGTCTTCTCGTACCAAGGATAGAACTTGGCCAACATCAAACTAACCAACATACGACTAGTGTCCCTAGGAATATACCCATACCATATAACTCGTATTGCTAGTTGTTACAAGAATAGTGAGCTCAAAGCTTAGGAAATATCTAAGGGCTAAAACCCAGGGTGTTTCAGTTATGTTGCCAAGATTCCTACAACCCTAGGTAAGGGAGCTTAGTCGCTCATGTTTGTCTAATGATTAGAGGAATTCATAATTGAAGACATTTACTAATCACACAATAATCAACAACTGAAAACCCAAAACTTCAACTTAATTAACAACCAAAATCAAAACAAAATAATTCTATGATCAAAGACGTATCTCAGAATCAGAATATATGTTTTGAGTAGAAAGAGTCCATAAACTTAAAACAAAATGTCATTAGGGTATTTATAGAATACATGGAAATTATAAAAATCAAATCCCAAATCACAAAGAAAAAACAAAGTCGGTGGCTACTTACTAAGTCAACATGCAGACCGTATGTTGGACTTAGTATTGTTCTACCCTTGAATCCTTCATCTTCAACTCTATGTACTTTTACATGTTTGTACAGACTAAATCCACATATGAACCGTATGTTGAACATGCGGATCGTATGTTAACTTAGTATGTTTATGTTTATATTTTTCCCTATAGATTAGCATATGGACTTTTAGTTTTTCAGCATACTTTGCTCACATCCACTAAGTATGTAGCATATACGCCCAAAATAACCTTTATATGTACCCTAAACCCACATTTTCCTAGTTTTAAGCATCAAAAGTATTGTATTTTTAAATCACATCAATGAGTGCTTGCATGTAACTGGTGGAAAGGATAAAATAATGCCATGATCAAGTTAGTCCAAAACCATTAAAAACCAATGCACATAATGATATGCATACACACACACACACACATATATATGTATATAATATGTCAGGACAGGGAGAAAGGTTTAGCAGGAGATTTAAAACCACTAGCCTGGATTGTGTAAGCTCTAACTATCCTAAGGGAACCCACAGGCTATATGGGTTCAGCTCCCCCTACTGAAAGGGTACCAGTGTGTGTTAGCTGTATGAACCAGAAAAATCCAAGGATAAGCCAGGGAATGCCTCGACCCCAGCCAATCCATATTATATATATAAGTGTAAACCTTGCACACGATCATAAAGACTACCACAACGTCCGATGTGGCTTCCAGTATCGGTACCCACTTGACCTCCACCTTACAAAGCGAGCTACAAAACCTCTTTTGACCAATTAAAACAAGTTTCACAAAACCCATCCATTTAACCAAGAAATTATCCGTTAAGGCATCAACACATGTATCATCAAACCATTACACTTTCTATCTTATAATTATGCCATATGAATTCCATTAACTTAGGGAAATGCCATGGCCCCTTTTGTTTATTAAATCAAGTTGAGGGAATGCCACGTCCCTCTTTATTCATTAAATCAAGTTTAAAATAAAAAACATGGCCAACAAAGTCTTCAAAATTCTTTTTATCCATATAAACATTTATGTAATGCAATAGTCTAGGGAAGTAAGACAAATCACATGATTAACCATATTTCAATTCCAATTATGCAAGTAGGTTGAGGGAACACAATTTCCAAAATCAAATTTCAAACCAAAATAACCAAATTAGGGGAATACCTTGACCCCTATCCCATTCACCATACCCATGCAACCCAATGGGTTTCAAGATACAAAAATAAAATATGAAAACTTACATTAAAATCCCAGGAATGCAAATCAAGTGAAAATCCATCCAAAACCCTCAACACAAATCAGAAGCCATTTTCAAATTCACATGAATATCTATTTAAACACATTCTTCTAAGTAAAACTTATTTAAAGGGATAGTAGCATGCCTAAAAGTATCATAATTATGGAGAGAAATATCAACTTGGAAGCTCTAAATAGTCTACCTTGAGAAACCCTAGCTTGTTCTTGACTTAGAGATTTGAGAGAGTTTAAGAGTGTGTTTGATTATGTTTTTAGATTATAATGAGGTCCCAAAAAGGTTTTAAGGTCATGGGAAACAATTGGGAAAAAGGGGAAATGATCAATGTACCCTTAATGAAACACTAAAATTGTTTGCCTAGTTGTTACGAGTTACCTTAGGGCTCATAAAGTCACGAGTCATCCCATACACTCATAGTCTAGGTAGTGTCCCAAGGTATCTCCATTGTTGACCCTATGAGTCGTATCATATGACTAGTATTCCTATATTACGACTCATAGAGTCGAGTCATAGTCACAACAGAAACAAGAACCACTACACTGGTGAGACTATGAATCTCACACTACATCTCTAAATGTCTCACCATGACTCATATGGTCTGAATCATACCCATGACAAAAAATTTGGTACTATTAGGGTACTACACCTCATATAGAGTCTTCACGACTCATAGGGGAGTCATAGCTGGGGCAATAAGCTCAAATCTCAAAATTTTCAATAAATAAAAATCTGGGGTGTTAAAGTATAATACCACGTATTTTTCTAGCTTAGTTTATCTCTTAGTATACGAGTATCTCTATATAAAAATTTTCAAAATACTCAAAATTTTAAGTTTAAGACTTGTCATTATATAGAAAATTCAGTCAGTTTTCCAACGGTATAAATTTCACCCGAATCCAATACCCGGTTGAGAAGTTATAGCATTTTTAGTAAAATAGTGTGCCAAAGTGGGCATCAACACATCGTGGTGAGGGTAGAATTGAAATTTGTCCATTTCCATTGTACCATAGAGATAAGCCCATGCTGCGCCAATGTTTCAGTTCCTATTTGGCATATTCCAGTGAGCCATCGCGATAACGGCGCATCGCGCCAATGTCCATTTTCATAATTGTCATTTTTTAGTAAGGCTCCGTGATACCTACGTATTTCTCCAAAAGCTAATTTCACGATGGTCCATTTTTGAACAGTTCCATCCGGTTTCCAGTGGCTCACCGCGATAACACCGTGATGCGATGAAGGCCAAAAATGGGATTTTCTGTGATGAAAATTTAATTATTTCCAAGGGTAAATTGGTCCTTTTCCATGACCTTAGTCAGTCCTAAACATGAGATTAATGACCTAAATAACCTAATATATTATTATTTGCTCAATTCCTCTCAAAATCAAATCATTCTCTCTCAATTAACAAATTTTTAGCCTTCAAGAATCAAGAGAAATTCTCAAGAATTCCTCCAAGAATCTTCAAGAAGTGAATTTCCTAGGTATGTTAGGTGTTCATTCATGGGTTCCTTTCACCCAAGGATTACAAGAACTTTTTAAAATATAAGTTTACGAATATGTGATTTTCATACTTGAATTAAATTGTATTCATGATTATGATGTTGTTTGGGTTCCAATCCATGATTAATTACAAGTATCATGAAATTAAGATAGCATGTGTGATGAAATATGTGATTCTCATGATTAATCCTTGAATTTACAACTTGAATGTTGTGGCCATGATAATTATATGTGCTTATTTCTATGTGAGATAATCATGCGCCCCAAGTGTTTGATAGAATGCCTATATAAGTTGAATAGTGAAATCATGACAAGTTATCATGTGGTCCTATTCATGTACAATTCATGTCTCTCAAATAATTAACAAAATATCTAAATGAATGCATTGTGAACAACAAACTAATGTTATGTTTTCATAATTGTTTTGTGTTTACTATTGATGCTATCGAGTCTTGGGGGTATTTAATACCTGAAATCTAGCTGTATACCTAGAATCACAGTAGCTATAGAATAGTCTTAGTGATGTAGCAATAGTAGTACTCAGTGAGTTATAGAACTCAGTTAAACTCAGCTAAGTCTAATCTTCTAATAATAACTGTCATTCAGTTGGGAATAGGATTCATCACCGAGCGAATCCAAGGATGGGGGCACATCTGTCAGCAGAGGATGTGATCCTTAGTAGCAGTCCTTGCATTACAAAACTACGTAGACAACGTAGGTGTATATATTAACCTGCCAGTTGAGGGTTGATAAGGTGTTTACTTTCCATTTGAGGGTAATACCGTTCTCATCAGGGAACCTGCCAGTAGAGAGTGACTCTTAGTCCTTCAGGATAACATTTTAGTGGATCCATACAGCCAGTGTCTATACCTGTGGCATGGTACTAACACCTTTCCAACTGGAGTTACAGGTTGGACTCCAATTCGTTCAAAAAGGGGCATGTCAGTTGTATGATTACCTCCCACAGTTTCAGCCTCAGTCTCAATATAGAACTCTATCCAGTTCAATAGAATTAGGACTGTCAGGAACAAACACCCAGTTATCAGTAATCTCAGATATCAACTACTCAATTTCAGTATATATATATATGTATATGCACAGTATTGCCTACTGAGTATTTACAGTAGTTTCAGTTATCCATGTACTCTTATTCAGTTATATTCATATCACATAGTCAGTTATTGTTCATACATATGAACCCATGCATTTTATCCTTGCCTTATCTATCATACCAGTACATTCTACGTACTGATGGCATCCACTTTTCATATGCTATGATGTATTATATCATAGGTTTAGATGCTTAGGTTCCTGATCGTGCTTAGTCAGATTTAGTTAGCAGCAACAGATTCAGTTGTGAGTCCTCATCCATTGAGGATATTATTTATTTCAGTATTACGGTAGATTTATTATTTTATTAGTCGAATTTAGTTGGGGGATTATCCCTTCAACTCTACATTCAGTCAGTTCAGTTAGAGGCTTTTCAGACTAGACTAGTTCAGACAGTATTTAGTTTTTTCAGATATTATTATCAGTTGTTGTATTTATCAGTATTCAGATTATGAACCTTATGGTATTTCAGCCTAACTCTCGCATTATTTTAATATTATTATTCAGTGTTCACAGCAGGTACCAGTCATGGGTTATCTTGTGGTCCTTCGGGGTTGTAAGCACCATGTGGCATCTAGGGTGCAGACTCGAGGCGTTACATAAATCACCACACTAAGGGGGAGGCTACAAGGTATTTAGGAATGTTTTCCTTTCTTGTGTTTTATTTCGGGCTTTAAAGCCTAGTGTTATGAAACTTCTGTAACTCCTGGCTTTCTCGCATTTTAGATTATTCCTCTCTAAAGATCTAAAATTTATGGAAACTCTGCTAGGAACCCTGTCCTACCTAAGGACAATATGGAGGGGACTCTCCCTGTTCATGAAGTGCAGACTCGATCTAGGGTCCTTGCTCTAAATTGCACTGCCCCATGTAGAGTTCCACTTATCCCCACTAGTTCTTTTTGGGATTTTCAGGGTGGTGATGCTTATGATTATCCGCCTCATGGGGAAAACTCTAATGCAGAGTTTCGCTAGTCTATTCATTTTCTTACTCAATTGGTGACATCTCAGTCTCATCAGTCAAATCATATTGGATCTGTTGCTCATTTTCCTGAGGTTACTCAGCTTGGACAATTCATGAGGTTGAATCCCCCAACCTATACAGGTTTTAAGATTGAAGAGAATCCTCAGGGGATTGTGGATAAGATAGAGAAGATTTTTAAAGTGATTCATGCTACTGATTTTGCAGGTTTGGAGTTTATTATATATCGGCCTAAAGATATAGCATATTAGTGGTATGAATGAAAACAGTTAAGGGGTGATAATATGGAGACAACATTATGCGATGAATTTTTGGGTTCCTTTTTTAATAACTTCTTTTCTTATGATTTAAGAGAAGCTAAGGCTGAGGAGTTTGTGAATCTAAAGCAGGGTAAAAAAAGTTTGAAAGAGTATGCCTTGAAATTTCAGCATTTTTCTTGTTATGCTCCAGAGTTGGTGGGTAGCCAGAGATCTAAGATGAGGAAAGTTGCTTCTGGGTTGTCCCGTGACTTGGTATTGGAATGTAAGGCTGCAATGTTGAATAATGACATAGATATCTCCAGGATTGTGTTTTATATATAGCAATTGTAGGATATAAAGAAGAGATAGGTAGATATGAGATAGAGACAGAACAAGAAGTTTAGATATTTAGAGGTTAGCAGAATAGTGGAAGATATAGTAGCTAGTAGACTAAAAAGAAGAATTGGGGCAATTCTTATTCATCCTCTAGTGATCCTTATCCTAAGCCTTCGGGCGATCGTCGTTCTCAATTTTGAAGTGGTCAAAATAAAAAGGGTGCCCAGTCTTAGGCTAGAGGAGCTCAGTCAACCCCACCCGATCCTCCTTGCCATTTTTGTGTGTATTTTCATCGTGGTTATGGTGAGGAGGGACAAATAAGTGTTATAATTATGGTCAGTTGGGTCATTTGTAGAGAGATTATCCTTCATCCAGGGTTTCCACTGGATCTAATAAAGTTTCAGTTGCCATATCTTCAGCTCCTGTGCCAAAGGGTGCTACTTCTGTTAACAGAATTGGCCAGAATTGCCTTTATGTACTTGCTACTCATAGGGAATATGAGGCATCTCCGAATGTTGTTATTAGTATGTTACAAATATTTTCCCACGATGTTTATTGTTTGCTTGATCTGTGTTCTACCCTTTCTTATATGACCCCTTATATGGCTATGCATTTTGGTTTTGGTCTTAAAAGTATTTTTTACCCCTTTTCTTTGTCCACTATGGTGGGTGATTCTATTGTTTCTAGAAAAATCTATAGGGGTTGTGTGGTGTCCATCCTTCATAGGGAGACATAGGTGGATTTAATAAAGTTAGATATGGTGGATTTTAATTTATCTTGGGAATGGATTGGATTCATTCATGCTATGCTTCTCTAGATTGTAGGACCCGAAGGATCAATTTTCACTTTCCTAACAAACCAATATTAGAATAGGAAGGGAGTTCCTTAGTACTAAATAGGAGGTTTATTTCTTATCTTAGGGATCAAAAGTTGATTTCAAAAGAGAGTCTATATCACCTAGTTTGGGTTAAGGATTCTAACTCTAAAAGTCCTTCTTTGTAATCCATCCCTGTGGTTAGTGATTTTCTTGAAGTCTTTCCCGATGAACTTATTTGAATTCCTCCTGATAGGGAAATAGATTTTGGGATTGATCTTCTATCGGATACCTGTCCTATTTCCATTCCTCCTAATAGAATGGCTCCGACTGAACTAAAGGAGCTATTGGAGAAGCTGAAAGATCTTCTTGATAAAGGGTTCATTTTTCCTAGTGTTTCCCCATAGGGTGCACCTATGTTTTTCGTGCATAATAAGGATAGTTTTCTTCGGATATGTATAGATTATCTTCAGCTGAATAAGGTGATAGTGAAGAATAAGTACCCTTTTCCTAGGATTGATGACCCTTTTGATCAGCATCGGGATGCTAGATGCTTATCTAAGATTAATCTCTGTTCAGGATATCATTAGTTGAAAATTAGGGACGTTAATATTCCCAAGACTACTTTTTGAACTCGATATGGTGACAATGAGTTTTTGGTGATGTCATTCGGGCTGAATATTACTCTAACTGCTTTCATAGACTTTATGAATTGGGTCTTTAGGTAGTTTCTAAATTTTTTTATTACATTTTTCATTTATGATATCTTGGTGTATTCTAAGAGTGAGGTGGATCATACCAATTACCTCCAAATTATGTTACACAACCTTAATGATCAGAATTTATATGCTAAATTTTCTAAGTATGAGTTTTGGCTGAATGTTGTGACTTTTCTTAGGCATATTGTTTTTAGTGAAGGGATCAAAGTGGATTAGCAGAAAGTTAAATTAGTTAAAAGGTGGCCTAGACCCACAACTTCAACAGACATTTGGAGCTTCTTGGGTTTGGCTGGGTGTTATAGATGGTTTATGGAGTGTTTCTCATCTATTACTGCTCTGTTGACTAGGTTGACTCAAAATAAGGTTAAGTTTTTGTTGTCTAATGCTTGTGAGGGTAGTTTTGAGAAGTTGAAGAATAAGTTAAAATAAGTTAACTTTTACCTCAGTTTTGACCCTGCCCGAGGGTATTGATGGTTTTGTTGTGTTTTGTGATGTGATCCGTGTGGGACTGGGTTGTGTGTTGATGCAACACGTTAATGTTACAGCCTATTAATCTAGACTGCTTAAGTTTCATGAGAGAAACTATCCAACCCATGATCTAGAGTTGACGGTTGTGTCTTTTGCATTGAAAATTTGGCGCTATTATTTGTATGGGGTGCATGTGGATATCTATTCCGATCATAAGAGCTTGCAATATGTGTTTAATCAGAAATAGTTGAATCTTAAGTAGATGCAGTGAATTGATTTTCTTAAAGATTATGACATGAGACTTCAATATCATCTAGATAAAGCTAATATTATAGCTGATGCTCTTAGTAGGTTATAAATGGGGAGCATATCGCACATTGATAAGGAAAAAAAAGATTACTGAAGGACATTCACAGATTGGATAACTTGGGAGTTCATTTTATGGACTCTAAGCATGGGAAAGTTATTGTTCAAGATGTAGTTAAATCATCTCTTGATGCTGTGTTGAAGGAAAAATAAGCTTTGGATCCCATATTTATGCTGATTAAAGATTATGTGGGTTTATAAAAGTTATGGCTTTTGAGATTGGGGAGATGGTATTCTGAGGTACTAAGGTCGGCTGTGCGTTCCTGATATTGATGGGCTGCGAGAAAGGATTTTGACTGAGTCTTATGAGTCTAGGTATATAATCAACCAGGTTCAACTAAGATGTACCATGACTTAAAAGATATCTATTGATGGAACAATATGAAAAGGGATGTGGCAAATTTTGTTACCAAGTGTATGGTTTGTCAGCAAGTGAAGGTTGAGCACTTGAGGCTGATGGCATTTCTCAATAGATAGAGTTACCCATGTGGAAATGAGAGATGATTAATATGGATTTAATTACGATCCTATCGCGGTCTCGGAATCAGTATGATTCTATTTGGGTTATTGTGGATATAATAACTAAATCCACTTACTTTTTGCCTGTGAGAACTAATTATTTAAGAGAGGATTATGTGAAGTTTTTTGTTCAGGAAATAGTACAGTTGCATGGTGCACAAGTGTCCCTTATTTTAGACAAAACTACACAGTTCTCATCTCACTTTTGGCTTTCATTTCAGAAAGGTTTGGGTACACAGATGAACCGTAGTACCATTTTCGACCCTCAAATAGATGTATAAGTGAAGCATACTATTTAGACTTTAGACAATATGCTAAGGGCCTAGATTGATTATAAAGTTAGTTGGGTTGATTACTTACCTCTCATTGAGTTTGCGTGCAATAACAATTATTATTCAAGCATTCAGATGACTCTTTTTGAGGCTTTTTATAGTAGGAGATGTAGGTCTCCTACTAGATGTTTTGTGGTTGGTGAGACTATACTGTTTGGTCCCAACATGGTTCACCAAGCCATGTAGAAGGTAAAAGTAATTAGAGAAAGACTTAAGACTGCCCAAAGTTGCCAAAAGTCTTTTGTGGATGTGAGGTGGAGATAAATAGAGTTTGAAGTATTCGTGAAGGTTTCTCCTATGAAAGGAGTCATGAGTTTTGGGAAGAAGGGTAAAACTCGATCCCCATTATATTATCTATGTCAAATTTTGAGGAGAATAGGGAATGTTGCTTATGAGGTAGATTTCCCTGCCAGTTTGGTTTCTATTCATCTCGTGTTTCATGTGTCCATGCTGAAAAAGTATGTGGGTGATCTTTCGTTAATAGTACTTATTGAGGATTTTGCTTTTACAAATTCCCTGTCTTATGAGGATGTCCTGATCGAGATATTAGATAGGAAAGTTCTTAGGTTAAGGACCAAGTATGTATCTTTGGTGAAGGTCCTTTGGAGAAACCAAAAGGTTGAATAAGCTACATAGGAAGCCGAGGAAGATATGAAGGACAAATATCCATTCTCGTTCTCCGAGTTGAAAAAAAGTTCATAAGGTATGGTGTATTCTTGTAATTCTTATGCTAAAAGTGTCCTAATTCGTGTTCGTAATATGAATTTTTGACTTGAATTATGTTTAGGAGTAATAAAAGGGTAATTTAAGAAAGTTTTGGAACTTTTGAAAAGGGTTTGTGGCTATTTTGAAACTCTGAGGTAGCGTGCCTCCACGATATCACCGTTCCATGGAGGTTAGCCTCCTCGATATTGGAGTGGCGCGAAGGTTAACCACCGCGATAACAGCGTGCCATGCCAAGGTGTAAATTTTGTCAAGTTTTTTTTTACCTAGGGGTGAGGGGATTTTGGTCCTTTTTCCTTCAGTTAAAAGGATTAAACACTCTTATTCTCTTCTCTCACACCTAAACCAAGAAAACTTAAAGGTTTCACAAAGAATTAATCATCCAGGCTCCAAAATTCAAATTGACTTCAAATTCTTGCGTGTTTTAGGCATGTTTCTCTTCCCTAAACTTTAACTTTACATTGGGGTATTAATTGAATGGATTTTATGTAATTTAAATTTTGGGTTCTGGAATTGGGTTGAGGGGTTTTGGTTGTTACTGATTGAATTACTTGTCCCACATTTTGAATTGATTATTCTTATATTAAATTGATGCTTTTGGGACTAAACTGGTACATTATTTAAATGGTTAGAATGGGGGGACATGAGTTTCCCCAAATTGGATAAATTTTGTCTTGGAATTGCTTGAACCTCAACCCACTTTTATAATTTGATTTTAGTTATGGGAAATTGCATAATTTAACTTGCTTATGAACTCCATTGCATCAATGGATAATTGGATATAAAAATGGATTTGGATGGCCTTGGTGGCCATGGTTTGAATTTTAATGGAACTTGGGAGTCCAATTTCGTTGTCTGGATTGGTTAGACATAAATATATTAGATTACAAGTGTATTGGTATGGCGATACCAAGTGGTAAATTCCTTAATGTATGACGCCCAGGTTAATGGTTGGATTACGTGTAAATTGTTTTAATTTGATCTTATGGGGGGTTGTGTAGCTCACCGTAATGGTGCAAGTCCCAGGGGGACGAACATTGGAAACCATATTTCCCAGTATTGGGGGTCTATATTACCATGTACTTGACACACACTTGATATATATATATATATATATATATATATATATATATTGGACGGCTATTTCTCATGGTGTTTTTAGTTTTCCATTGTACTTTTCCTTAGTTCGTGCGGCTAACACGCACCAGGTCCCTTTTAGCAGAGGAACTAAGCTCATATAGCCCATGGGTGCCTTTAGGATGGATCGAGATACACCATATAGTTTAATGCTTTTAAAACTCTCTTCTTTATGAACCTTACCCTATCCCGGCATTATATATATGCATATAATAATGTGTACATGTTGTTTTGACTGATTTTGGACATGGTATTATCTTATCACTTTTCTTGAGTTACATGCTAGTTCTTATTCCACTGACTATCCTAGGACTCTATATCATTTCATGATGTAGGGTACGAAGACATTTCTGTTGCTCCAGTGTAGCATTAGGTGGATTAGCACATTTGTTGAGTTGCTGGGAATTGGTGAGCCTCCATCCATGGGAAGGCCTTAGCGTTTCATTATTGTTTCATTATTGACTCAGTATTTTGGGATTTATTTTTGTGATAGTCGGGGGTATGTCCCGACTCAGTTAGCATTTCATTATTTTTTCATTATTGATTCAGTATTTTGGGATTCATTTTGGTCATAGTCGGGGCGTGTCTCGACTCAGTTACTGTTATGGTTTTAGAGGCTATGACGGATAGATGTGGGTTGGTTGTTGTTTTGACTCTTAGTTTTATTGAGTCATTTATTCATCTTCTTATTACTGTTTAATTGGCCTCCGCATTATTATTATTACTATTATTATTATTATTATTATTATTATTATTATTATTATTATTATTATTATTATTATTATTATTATTATTATTATTATTATTATGGTCTTAAGGTTAGGCTAAGGAAGGTGGTCTTCGGTCCATGGTGGAGTTGAGATACCCGTCACGGTCTGGCCCTGGTTTGAGTCGTGACAACTTGTACTCAGTAGGTATCATAGCTGACCGAGCAAAGTATATAATATACACACTGGGCACGTCACCGACAATCAAAAAATGTCCCAAACAATAGCCCACATTGTCTCCACTAACAGTTGTAAATATTTCACATACACTATGTAAAATTAAGAAAAGGAAGCACAAAAAAGGTAGGACATCAATCAAACATGAAGGTACAATCACAGAAAATGCATAATGTATGAAATGCAATGAGAATGATAATGATGATGACGATGATGTGATAAGTCCGAGGTTGTCACATAACCTCCGTATACACGTACTGAGCATTGCTCTCGAGGTATGACCCATGGGGTTCCACAACCCATAAATAATCCAATAACCAATACCAATACAATTTCAATATCCATAACCCCTGTTCAACACATAATCTTTAGCAAAGGGTTTTTAAAAGTGTCACATTTTCATCAGAAAATCAATATTTTCATAGTGGTACCAATGTCTCGTGAATGCATGTATGATATGAGGATATAATGCTCAAAACCAAACCAGAATGAGAATTTCAAATCCAACCAATGCATAAGCACATGGGCTAGGATCCACTCAATAAGCCAACTATTCATGATTCAATTTAATCCAAGTACCAAAAGAATGAGATACGCAAGTAATATGCATTGATACCACATAAACCCCAACTTAGGCATTTCAGCTAGTAAGAATACAATCAATATATATACGCAAGGCCAACAACATCATATAAGACCCCCACATGGGTCACACATAGAAAATAATTACCAAAACCACCAATAACAACAACAGTGGCCCCCTATAAGGGCATATAACAATTATAACACCAATTTGATAATTAATACTTATACCTATATCATGGTTTATATCAGTACTAACTATCCCTCTTAGTTTGAAGAAACTTATGCCATAAACCACCTTGAACAAGAAATTTCGATCCAAAATCCTCCAATCACAAAGCCTTTCCCTCACGAATGTCCTCAAAATAAGTTAAAACATACAAATATAGAATCTCTGGTAAAAAAATTTCAATGATACCCATATTATCCATTTCCAAGTTGGGGTCAAAACAGACCACCAAAATGGGTTTTCATCAGTAAAGGTAAAACCAAATATTTAGTTCATAAATTCATTACCTATGATTTAAGGAAACCATAGAATAAAATCCAAGTGAAAATAGGTTAAAGACGAGGTTTGAATTTGAAGAAAACCATTTTAGCTCTTTCGGGCCAAAATTCTCAAATTTTAGTTTTGAAATCACGTTTTAACGAGTTTTAGATGACAAGAATCAAGGAAATATAACTGAAATAGGGATTTAGTGCTTGCCAAAGCTTGGAAGTGGAAGAAATCACCTAAATAATCTAAAAAACGAAGCTCCTAGTCTAAAAAATGGTGGAAAAATTAAGGAAAGGGGTATTAATATTACCCTGGTGATGCTTCAACAAACATTTGCTATTTAAGAAGTCAATGCTTAAGCGGTACCTGCCAAGTCTGCACACATCGCTTAAGAGGACTAAATGCTGCTTAAGCAGCATTGCTTAAACATGGAGGGTCTCGCTTTTGCAACACTCAACTGGTCAAGCTAGGTCACTTAAGTGATTGGCTGGCCACTTAAGATAATGCACCGGTTGAGTGGTACATTAGCTGGGGACTTGGAGAGAATTCCAATTCTCCATCGAACCCTCGAGATTTACCTAGAATCTTGAGAACATAGACAAACTTTGCTACCACTGTCAAATTCGATGCTTTGAACTTAATGACAAATTTAAATTTTTGAAAAAAGGTTGTTTTAAAATAATTAACCCCAAGACCCAATTTTAAAATTTCTCAAACCTAGGGTCAAAACGAGATATAAGAGCCATAAAATCATACCAACTATGCTACCCATCCAAAATCAATGTTCTGAATCTAGTGGCATAGTCCATTTTCCCAACTAATGTATAGAACAAAATATGTTGATTAAAGTCAACTATAAAGCCCTTTTGACCTCCAAAAACCACGAACTTGCATAAAATACAACATAATAGATTGGGAACCACGCCGATCATCCCCACGCCCTGAAATATCATGAAGCAACCACAAAAAGGGGAAAAAAATGATCCAATCACATAAAAATGCATAATTTTCAAAATTAAAGTTGTTACATCATCCAACACTAAGAATCTAGTTCATCCTCAAACTAAAGGCAAGGGAAATACCTATATCAGAGAAAATCCGGAGATGAATACCACGCCTATCAAACCCTACCTCCAGTATAGCCTCATCTACAGGTGGATGTCTTCTTTAGACCTTAACTATAGGAATATCCCTAAGTGCAACCGCCTAACATTCTTGTCTAGAATGGAGATGGACTCCTCAACAAACGTCAACCTCTCATGTAATTGCACCGAATCCCAACAATGCATGAGACTCATAAAAAATATAGCATCGTAGCATGGAAATATGAAAAACTGAATAAAAAGTTGATAAATCTAGTGGCAATGCTAACTTATAACCTATATCTCAGATAGTTCAAAGAATCTCAAATGGGACAATATACCTCCGGCTATGCTTGAATCTCTTCCCAAACATCATTACATCCTTCATATGCAAAACATGAAGGAAAACTCAATCAGCAATACCAAATCTCAAGGCACAAAGTGTACGATGTGCATAGCATTTCTGCCTACTCTGAGTCTCTCGAAGTCTATCCTGAATGACCGAAACTCTATCCAAAGACTCGCAAAGCAAGTCCGTGATTTGAGGTCTAATCTAAAAAACCTCAAACCAACAACTGGCGAGAGATAATGTCTACCAAAAAATCCTTGAAGTGAGATATCTCAATATTGGAATGGTAGCTTTTATTATATGCGAACTCTTCCAAAGCTATATGTTATTTCTACCGACCTCCAAAGTCCATCACATAAGCATGGAGTACATATCCTCTAAAACTAAATAGTCCACTCCGGCTTACTATTGGTCTAGGGGTGAAAAGTTGTACTAAGATCAACGGGTACTCAAATCCTCCTTAAATTTCTTCCAAAAGTGAGATATGAACACTGAACCTCTATTTGAAATGATAGACAATGATAAACCCTAAAGACGAACTACCTCACAAATATAGATTTAGGCCAACCTCTTAGTACAAAAAGAAACCTAAACATGAATGAAATAATAAGCCTTGGTCAATCAATCCACGATGAACCAAATGCTATTGGAACCACGAGAAGTTAGAGGCAACCTAGGCAAAAAATATATAGTGAACTGTTCCTATTTCCACTCAAGAATGGGCAATCTCTGTAACTAACCACTAGCTCATAAATGCTCGGACTTCAACTGCTGGAAACATAGTCAACAAGCTATAAAATTTTCTACATCCTTCCTCATACCACCCCACCAGTAGTGTTGTCTCAAATTATGATACATCTTAGTCACTCCTAGATAAATGGAATACCTAGAAAAATGATCCTCCTCCAATGTCAATCTCTTCCAATCACCCACTCTCGTCAACTAGTCTCGAGCTCCAATCTTTAAAATACCATCAAAATAAAGTGAGGCTTCCTTATCCTTGCCACTCAACACCATATCCCAAATCACTCTCAAACCAACATCATCAAACTTATGATCTTGAATCTACCCCATCAAAAAAAATTTTGCCTCTATGATATCAAGTCCAACTCTCTGGTTAGATAAAAACTGAACCTCCAAGGCCAAAGGACTCTTCTACATTAAAAGGTCACTAAGCCACCCATACGAGTTGACTTCTAACTCAGGGCATCCACAACCATATTAGCCTTGCTCAAATAATAGAGAATAGTAAGGTCATAGTATTTAAGCTAATGATGTTGTCTTATATTAAGATCTCGCTGGGTAAAGAAATACTGAAAGCTACGATGATTTGAGATGATCACACGACAGACTCTGTACAAGTAGTGCCTTTACAACTTCAAGGGAAATACAATCATGTATAACTCCAAATAATGGTTAGGGTAATTATTCTCATAGGGATTCAACTAACAAGAAGCATATCGCAAGCAGCTTACCCTCCTATATCATCACATCACCTAACCAAACACTAAAAGAATCACAGAAGATGGTAAAACCTAAGCCATCCTTAGGCAAGGTCAAGATAAAAGCCAAGGTCAAAAAATACTTGAGCTTTTGAATGCTCACCTCAGAAGTATTAGACCATTAAAATGAAATCTTCTTTTGAGTCAACTTGGTCAAAGGAGCCATAATAGATGAAAAAACTCAGTAAAGCATCGATAGTATCCTGCTAAACCAACTATACTTCAGGCCTAGCCCAATCATGAACAACAACAATCTATGTCAGATCAATGCAAATGGCATTCTTGGCCACCAAATGACCTTAGAAAGAGACAGAATCCAACCAAACCTCACACTTGGAGAATCTAGCATACAACTTTTCATTTCTTAATCTCTGAAGCACAATTTGCAAGTACTCCTCATGGTCAACCTTACTCTTGGAGTAAACCAAGATATCATCTATAATATAATAACAAAAGAGTTTAAATACGATCGAAACACCCAATTCATTAACTCCATAAATGTGGTGACCTTTCTTAAAACATAGGAGTTGCTAAGCGTCAAATTTAAGAATAAGAGCCTAAAATTTCTGATGTGAATTAAAAGGCTTAGGCATTGGCCAACCCAAAGGACTTGACTAAGAATACATAATGATCGTATCGAGTCCGAGAAACTATCTTTGGTATCCAAAGCTCTAATCCTCAACTGGTGATACTAGAACCTCAATTCAATCTTCGAAAACATCAAAACACCCAGAAGTTGATTAAATAAATCACCAATATGAGGGAGAGGATACTTATTCTTAAACATCACTTGTTCAACTACCGATAATGAATATATATACATATAGATTCATCTTTTTTCTTCACAAACAAGATAGGTGCACCCTAAAATGAAATACTAAGTCAGATAAATCCCTTATCTTATAACTCTTGTAACTGAACCTTTAATTCCTTCAACTCTACTGGAGCCATCCTACAAGGAGGAATATAGATGGGCTTAGTTCTCAAATCAACTTAATAGAAAAGTTATTATCAGGATTCGAAGTCATACCAGGAAAATCATTGAAAAAAATATCCATGAACTTATGGACAATACAAACAGAATCAAAACATAGCAGTAAAATAATTCTAGTATCATAAATGTAGGCCAAATATGAAAAATATCCTCTCTCAACAAAACAACAAGCATGCAAATTTATTTTAATCCTCGTGGGATCCGAATGAAGCGCTCTCTTCCAATGCATATTTGGTGGAACTAAAGTCACGGTCTTAGCATAACTGTCCATAATAGCATGATAAAGATCTAACAATCCATACCTAGGATGAAATCAAAATCTACCATATATAGGATGATCAAATCTACCTAAGTCACACGCCCAACAAAGTCACAATATAGAATCGGTACACCCGATCCACTACTAAAGAGACTTCTACAGGGATAGATATATGAATAGGCACAATAAGAGGTTTACTAGTAGAGTAAAAACCCAAAGTAAAATATGTAGACACATAGGAGAAAGTCGACTCAAATCAAATAATATAGATACAGATCTGAAGCAAATAGGGACAAAACCTATGATAATAGCATCGAAAGACTCTACCTCTTGTTTACCAGGAATAACATATCACTGTCCATGTCCACCACCAAAGTGAGTAGATCCACGACAACCCTCACAGCACCACTACCTTTGCCACACGTACCTCTAGTAGTACCTCTACCTCTCTGAAGGTCACCTCTCGCTATCGATAAAGAAGAAGGCCTAAAAATAAGGCTTAGATAGTTCTCGGCCAAATGGCGAAACTCATCACATATATAGCAAACTCTCTAACCCGAATTAATAGAAAGAGGTATGAATGAGCTAGAATGACCACCCTAAAGGGATGAACTAGAAGACCTACTATCTAAACCTACAAGGCATACAGCACTTGTCTACCATGATACCCATAGGAGCCTCTAAAGTATCTGTCTCAAGGAGTATGACTACTGAAATCGCCCTGGCAGCCCACCCTATTAGAACCTCTATGAGAAGCTCAAAGAATAGACTTAGTCATCTTTGCATGATCCATTATTCTATGAAATAATGCCCCTGACACTACTATCTAGGATATAGCTAACTGAAGTGAAATATCTAATCCCTTCAAAAACTTCTAAATCTTCTCAAACATGATGGTAATAGTGGCAAGAGAATATATAAACATGGCATAAAAATATGCCTCACACTCTGTAATAGTCATGAAGTCCTGCTCCAAGTGATCAAAATTGTCTATCATCTGATCCCTCAGATTGAATGGCAAAACCTATTCAAAAAGTCCTAAAAAAACTAATCCCAAGTCATCCCTATAAAACCCAAAGGTATGCAACTAACAAGTGACCTCCACTAATCTCTAGTTCCATCTCTCAACTAGTAGGTAGTTTAAGAAACTCCATATGACTCAAGCAATCCAAGGTTATGCAACTTATCATGGCAGTCAATCATAAACTCATAGGTATCCTCCCCTATAACACCACTAAACCTGGGTAGACCTAAATGAGTGAATCTCTCCAACCTGTTCTGATCCTCCAAAGATATATCTATACCCATAAAATTAGGAGGCATAGTGAATCTGGTATGCTGGGATCCCACCTTAACATAAACTAATGTCACTACCACTGGATAATCTATATGGGAGTTAAAAGAACACCATAGGTATGCTCTGTCATAGATAGAGGTACAATACTCAGAGTTGGAGGAACACTATGTACACTCAAAGAAGCACCCTCTAGACAGTTCAACAAATGAATCAACAACCCTCCAAGACTGGAGTAGATAAAATTTGTAGAACCTGAGTAGGTCTCATATCTCTAGCATGCTCTACCTGAGGCTCAGGGGAGATCCCTATAATACTACCTTTGGAATAGGTAGATCCTCGTTCCCTTTCTCTGCCTTAAGCTTATCTATAACTCGTAACTCATCGCCTAGGCTGGGATCTATCCTCAAATAATGCCTCATCATCTCTAATATCACGAGATCTATCTCACCATTTGCATAGAAAAGAGTGAAATATAATTTAAAACACATGGTGAGAATAATTTTCATAATATAGGAAAAATCATGAGAGTTTCCTAAAGATACCTTATAGCCTCTTGAAAATAGATACAGACATTTACGTATCGATCTGGGAGACTATACGAGATACCTTTTTCTTGCACTGATGAGACTAATAAACCTATCTCTGATACCAATTTGTCACTACACAAAACAAAGGTCATTATGGACTTTTATGTGGCTAAGCCTTGACCAGTAATCTAGTCACCCAAACTGATACCAAAGAAGAAAAAATCATCAATAATCCTAAGGAAAGACTTTTATAAAGAAGTCAAACCATACATATACAATAAATATGGATGTCTGAATATCAAAAAATACATAAGCTATCCAAAAAGTCTAGTGTCATGGTGTAAGAACAATCTACATACAAATTGAATTCTAAAAATACAACTGATAATTTGAAAGCAACATAAGTCTACCTACAAATATAAAACAAGACATAAACTAGATAGTATGGGTAGGAGGTCGACCCTAGAAGCATAAAATAGCCACTGCCTCAAATGTATCAAATCACCATACAAACTTAGCTGTCATATGATGCACTTGCACTTGGATCTGTATCAAAAGGGCACAGTAGGGAAAAGTATGATGCACTTGTATTGAATAGGTATCATTGTCCGACTGAGCAAAGTAGGAAATAAAGTATATAAAATTCATAGTATTGGCACGTCACCTATAGTAAAAAAATATCCCAAATGGTAGCCTACACTATATTCACTAACTTTTCTAAATATAGCACATATAATATGTATAAGTATATAAAGAAAGCATAGTATAGGTAGACATCCCATCAAACATGAAGTACAATCACAGAAAGTGCATAATGTATGAAATACAATAAGAATGATAATGATGATGTGATAAATATGAGGTTGTTGCACAACCCCCATATTTACCTACCGAGCATTTATCCCAAGGTAGGACCCATATGGGGTCTTACAACCCATATATAATCCAATAAAAAATACCAATACCAATTAAATACCCATAACTCATCTACGACACATGATCTTTGGCAACAGGTTTTTAAAAGTGTCACATTTTAGTCCAAAGACCAGTATTTCCATTATGGTACTAATTCCTCATGAATGTATATATGAAATAAAGTATTAATGCTCACAACTAGACTAGAGTGAGAATGTAAAATCCAACAAACATATAAGCATATGGACTAAACTCCACTCAATAAGCCAACCATTCATGATCCAATACAATTGAAGTACCATTAGAATGAGATATGCAAGTAATATGTTATCAGTACCATATAAACCCAAACTTAGACATTTCCATCAGGAAAATACAAAATATATATATATACACAAGGCCTACAACTTCATATAAGACTGCCACGCGAGTCACACATAGTAAATAATGACCAAAACTACAAATAACAACAACATAGGCCCTCATACTAGAACATAATAGTCATAAAACCATTTTATGATTAATAACCATACCTATAACAAGCTTTTATATCAGTATTAAATACCCAACATAATATGAAGAAAGTTAAGCAATAACCTACCTCAAACACGAAATTTTGGTCTAAAACCCTCCAATCATAAAATATTTCTCTCACGCACGACCTCGAAACTAATAAAACAAACAAATATATAATTTACATGCCAAAAAGAAATCAAAGATACCCATATTTTCCATTTCCAAGTCGGGGTAAAATCAAACCCCCAAAATGGATTTTAAAAAGGGGTAAAACAAAAATTTTAGTTCATAAATACATTACCCATGATTTAAGGAAACCATAGAAAAAGCACAAGTGAAAATAGGTGAAAACAAGGTTTGAATTCAAAGAAAATTACTTTAGGCATTCCAAGCTAAAATTTCCAAATTTCACTTTTGAAAGCGTATTTTAACAAGTTTTAGATGACCTGAATCAAAGTTAAATAATTAAAATATGGATTAGGAGATTAACCAATCTTAGAAGTGGAAGTAATTGCCCAAAAACTCTATGACCCAAAGGTCCAAGTCTTAAAAATGATGGAAAAATTAAGGAAGGGGGTATTTATTATAACGTCCCTGATTTTTAGCCCTAGCAAATTCTTGAACTTTGGGCTCACTGCCTTGGTCATGACTCATGGTTGCGAATCGTGAAATGTGGTTACGGGTTGTAGGACCTTGTTCATAACAAAATTAAAAACTTAGTGGAAAATTTCTTCTCTGAGTATGAGTAGGTCACTATGAGCTATAAGGATATATTACAAGTCGTAGGTTCAAATCGTAGGATGTCCAACATTCAATTCATTTGGTTTTTATGTTGCTTACGACTAGACCGTATGAGTTGTAAGATCTTATTACTAGTGAGTTAGTGGAATCATAAAGTAGGGAGTGTATGGGGGTCCTAGTCACTATCTTAGTTAGGACTCATGGTCATGAGTTGTAAGGTCTGGGTACGAGTCAAGGGGTTGACTCATAACCAAAGGTGATTTTTTTCCAGCTTTTAATTTTAGGTCATTCTAGACATTTCCCCTCTTGCTCAACTTAAAAATCACGTCTTATAACTTATTTAGGGCATCATTATCTATCATAAAAACATTAATTAATCTGTCAGAACACTCTCAAATTCTCAAGGTCAAGAACAATTAGGATTTTCATCAAGCTAATCAATTAGGGCTTTCAAGGGTGATTTCTCTCTATACTTCTTGGTGATTAAGACATGTTACTCTCCCCTCATTGTCAATTTTTCAAAAGCATGTGACTTAAAGTATGGTTCATAAGATTATTGTTTGGGTTTTTAAAACAAAGGTTGGGGGTTTTGATTGTTATGAATTGAACAATGTTTTTCATGACTTATATATTTGATTTTCATGTTTTTAGTATGGGTTTGAACTTGTGGGTGTGTGGGTATGGTGAATAAACTAGGGAATTATGATTTTCTCAAACTTGTGTCTCTTGATGTGGTTACGACTCCAACCCCATAATGCTCAATTGGTTTTGATTATGAAAACTTTGGGAATTTGAAAAATTGAACTAGTCTTGAACTATTACACAATATAAAAAGGTATTTGAAATACAATGGTATAATTTAATGAACAAAGAGAATTGGTGTTCCCCAATGTGTATTAATGAACAAAGGAAGTTTTCTCCCTAAGTTAATGGAAATTGTCTATCATGATGTGTTACCTTGCAAGTATAGTTGGTATGACGATACCAATAATGTATTCCTAAAAGTGTATTGTGGTTTATTGAATAGGAATGTGTGATAATTGTTTTAATTGGGCTCTAATAAGGATTGTGTAGCTGAGTCATAAAAGTGGAGGAACAAGTGACTGATAGTGGAAACCACATTTGCCTATGTGGGGGTCAAAGTGAACAGAGAGGTTCGAGTACCCCTTATTATTTTATGAATAGAGAAGTTCGATTCCCCCATAAATTATTATATGATTGGGTGCTTAAGTCACCTTGGTATATGGTAGAGCGTCTAAGCCTTCCATGTACATATATATGAGATTATTCTTTGGTTTATAAGGCTACACGCACTGTATCCCGACCAGGGGGTGAGAGTTGGGGACCATATAGTGGGTTGGTACTATTATATGATGGTTAAGATACACAATCCATGTTAAAATTTTAAAAAATATTTAAGCCTTGTTCCCTATTCGAGCATGTGATATATATATGTATGTATATATATATGCATTTGATTATGTGCATTGGCTTTTGAATTATTTGAAATTGTTGATCCTATCATTATGTTATCCTTATTCCTAAGTTACATGCTAGCGTTCACCCCTCTAATCATCTTCAGATATTGTATCCCCATATGATGCAGTAATTAGTCATACTTCTGCTCCTCCTCTCAGTGACTAAGTGTTTTGTGGATAGCTTTTTGTGTCATATTAAAGTGGTGATCTTCCATACTTTGGAGGACTCCATTTCATTCTTTGGATTTCTTTATAACTTTACTCTTCTTTTAGTCTTAGTTTAGGATATGGCCAGGGGCATATCCCAATTGGATATTCAGTGGTTTTAATTAGAGTTTTTATCAAACTACTGTGGGTATAGGTGGTGTCGTTATTGGTACTGGTATTGCTATTGGTCATGGTATTGGCATTGATACTAGTATCGGCTGATTTTAGTTATAGACTTATTATAATGTCTTTAAATTATTAATCTCTTATCTTGTTATATGTTTGAAATTTAGATGACCATGTGGTGTGGTGTGCTTGGTTTAGTTAAGCTCAATAGGTGATCTCCAATATATGTGGTGCTCGAGAAACCTATCATAGCCAAGCCTTAGTTTGGGTCATGACAAAGATGGTATCATAGCGCAAGGTTCATGGTCAGTTGGGTGTCCATTAGGCTGTGTCAAGTAGAGTCTGTTTTATGGATGTGTAGTGAGCCACACTTATAAAGGAAAAGCTAAGAGACATTTAGGAATGTTTTCCTTTCTTGTTCTATTTCAAGCTACAGAGTCTAAGGTCTTGAGACTCTCTAATTTTTGTTTGTTCACTTTTTAGATCATGCCTCCCCAATGATCTGAAGCTCATGGAAACTCCTTTGTCCCATTTGAGGACAATACTGATGGGTCACATCCTTCTTCTGGGATACAAACTCGGTTTAGGGGTCGAGTTCCTTATTTCCCTCCCTGAGTTCCACCGGTCCCTTCTTGTCCTCCTTGAGCTCCTTAGGTTGATGTGTCGAATGTAGAATTTCATTAGTCCATTCCTATGTTGGCTCAGTTGGTATTTTCTCAGTCTGAGCATATAGCTTTTGTTACTCCATCTTCTGAGGCCACAAGGGTTGGCCAGTTTATGAGGTTGAGCCCTCTTATGTTTACTGGTATTAAGGTTGAGGAGGATCCTTAAGGTTTCACTGATGAGATAGACAAAATATTCCATATTATGCATGCCACTAATGTTGAGGGTGTAGAATTCATTGCCTATCAACTGAAGGATGTAGCATACCAATGGTATGAGGAATGAGAACAATCTAGGGGAGATAATGTCAAATCTCCAAAGTGGGATGATTTCTCTAGTACTTTTATAGAACGTTTCTTACCTTAAGATTTGAGAAAGGATAAAATAGAAGTGTTTGTTAATCTGAAGTAAGGTAGGGTGATGGTAAAAAGAGTATACCATAAAATTCCATCAGTTGTCCCGTTATGCTCCCAAGTTAGTGTCTAGCATGAGTGGTAGAATGAGGAAATTTGCTTATGGATTGTCCCATTATTTGATCCTAGAGAGTAAGGTTGACTTGTTGAACAAGAACATGGACATCTCCAAATTTATTGTGTATATACAATAGGTTGAGAAAGAGAAGAAGAAACAGGTAAATATAAGGAAAATAAAGAATAGAAAGTTTAGATTTTCTTATTAAGGTGGAGGCTAATAGAAGATTCGTAGAGATGGTGAAAAGTGGTCTAAAAAGAAGTGGGGGAGTTCTGGTTCCTACTCTACAACTAGTGCTCCTTATTTGAAGTCATTGGATGATTATCTTTCCCAACAAGATAATGGGTTTAGGGTACAGGGTGCCCAATCTTAGGCTGGTGGGGCTCAGTCCGCTCTATCATATCCTCCTTGTAGATTCTTCTAGCAGGTGCATCGGTTTTTTTTTAAAAGGGCAGGAACAAGTGTTTTAAGTGCGGTTAGATTGGTCACTTACATAGGGATTGTCCTTTTAAGTTCACTTTGAGAGAAAATAAGATTCCAGTTGCCACTTTATCAGCTCCTACACCAAAGGTCACTACTTTTGCTTCTAGTTCTGGCGCTGGAAAAAATTACTTGTATGCTCTTGATACCCACCAGGACTTTAAGTCATCTCCCGATGCCATTATTGGTATGTTTCGACACTTTTCTTGTGATGTGTATTGCTTGATCGATCTAGGGTCTACTCTTTCTTATGTGACCCTATTTGTGGATGTGCATTTTGGTTTTAGTACTGAGTATATCTTTGATCCCTTTTCTATTTCAACCCCGGTGGGTGACTTTATTGTTGTTAGAAGAGTCTATAAAGGTTGTGTGGTATCTGATGGTCGCAGAGAAACTCTGGTAGATCTGATAGAGTTAGACATGGTTGATTTTGATGTCATATTTAGGATGGATTAGTTGCATTCATTCTATGCCTTCTTAGATTGTCGGACCCATAAGGTGATGTTAAAATACCCTAATGAGCCGGTCGTTAAGTGGGAAGGGGGTTCTTTAGTGCCCTAGAAAAGGTTCATATCATATCTTAGATCTTGGAAACTAATTTCCAACTGGTGTCTCTATCATTTGGTCCATGTTAAAGATTCTACCACAGAGGGTCCTTTATTGACATCTGTTCCCGTGGTTAGTAAATTTCTTGAGGTTTCTCCTGATGATTTTCCTAGTATCCCTCCCTATAGAGAGATTGATTTTGGGATTGACCTTTTTCTGGACACTCATCGTATATTTATCCCTCCGTATAGAATGGCTACAGCTGAGTTGAAGAAGCTTAAGAAGTAGTTAAAAGACCTCCTTGACAAGGTTTTTATCCTTCCTAGTGTGTCTCCAAGGGGTTCTACTGTTTTGTTTGTGCGTAAGAAGAATCGTTTCCTTTGAATGTTCATTGATTACCGTTGGTAGAATAAGGTTACGATGAAGAATAAGTATTCTCTTCCTCAAATTCATGGTTTTTTTGACCAACTTTAGGGTGCTAGAAGTTTCTCTAAGATTGATCTTAAGTCTGATCATCATCTAGAGGTTAGGGAAGTAGATATCCCTAAGACTATCTTTCGAATGCGGTATAGTCATTATGAGTTCTTTATCATGTCTTTTAGTTTGACTAATTCCCCAAGGGCATTCATGGTCTTGATGAATAGGGTCATCTATCAATTTTTCGATTTGTTCGTTATTATTTTTATAGATGATATTCTAGTGTATTCTAAGAGCCAGGTAGATCATGCCGATCACTTCTATAACGTGTTGCAAACCTTGAAAGATTAGCATTTGTATGCTAAGTTTTCAAAGTACAAATTTAGGTTGAAGGTTGTAACTTTACAGTGTCATGTTATTTCTCGTGAAGGTATCATGGTGGATCCACAAAAAGTTTCAGTGGTTAAGAAGTGGCATAGACCTACAACTCGAAACGAGCTTCTTGGGTTTTACCAGTTACTATAGGATATTTGTGGTGAGTTTCTTGATTATAGCTGACCCGTTGACTTAGTTGACTAAGAAAAATGTAAGGTTCTTATGGTATGACGCTTGTGAGTGTAGTTTTGAGAAGTTGAAAGATAAGTTGTCTTCAGCTCCAAGACAACTCAAGTGCTCAACCTTTAATTGTAAAGTTCATATCGTCAATCTTGAAATTAGTTTGATTTGATTTGAGTTATAGCGGATAGGATAACCAAGTCTGCTCACTTCATACCAGTGAGGACTAATTATTCGGCAGAGGATTATGTGAAGTTGTTTCTCCAAGAGATTGTAAAGTTGCATAGGGTGCCTATTTCTATCATATAATATTGCGGTCCTAAGTTCTCATCACATTTTTGGCGTTTCTTTAATAGAGGTTGGGGAACTAAGGTTAGCCTTAGTACTATATTTCATCCGCAGATGGATGGGAAAGCAAAAAGGACGGTTTAGGTCTTGAAAGATATGCTTCGAGCTTACGTTACTGACTATGGTGGTAGTTGGGTTGATTATTTGGCTCTTATAAAGTTTGCGTATAATTATACTTGTCACTCTAGCATTGGTATAGCTCCTTTTGAGGCATTGTATAGTAGGAGGTGTCGTCTTTTATTGGGTGCTTTGAGGTTGGTAAGGCGGAGATGTTTGGCCTGGATTTGGTTTATCAAGTGATGAAGAAGGTAAAGGTGATTCAGGATAGACTTAAAGCTTCCTAAAGTCGCCAAAAGTCCTATGCGGATATGAGGCGTAAGAAGTCAGAAATTGAGGTTGGTGATTGGGTGTTCTTAAAGGTATCTCCATTGAATGGGGTAATACTGTTTGGGAAAAAAGAGAAGCTCAGTCCCTGATATGTCGATCGGTACTTGGTTTTGAAGAGGGTTCGTAGCATTTCATATGAGTTCGAGTTTCCTTTCAGTTTGAGCTCCATTCATCTGGTGTTTAATGTCTCGATGTTGAGAAAATATGTGGATGATCCATCGCTGATTGTTCCTATCTAGGATATTGGTATTTCAGATTCTTTGTCTTATGAGGAATCCCCGGTTGAGATCTTGGATCGACAAGTTTGTCGATTGCAGACGAAGGATGTGGCTTTGGTAAAGGTTCTTTGGAGGAACCATAAGGTTGAAGAGCAAACTTGGGAAGACAAAAAGGATACGAAGTCCAAGTATTCATTCTTGTTTTTCACTCCGGAAATCGTGCGTAAGGTATGTGTTATTCTTCACATCTTTATTTTCTGACTTTATTAAAGAAACGAGTGATTTTCTTGGCATCTTTATTTTTGAATTTGTTAAAGGTAAGAATATGTGAATATAAAGTCAAATCGTGCTAGCAATTTCCTTGTCCATCATTTGAGGATGAATAATCCAAGTAGGGGAGAACATAACGCCCTAGATTTTCGGCCCTTAAAAATTCTTGAGCTTTGGGCTCACTGCCTTGGTCACGACTCGTGGTGATGAGTCGTGAGATATGGTTATGGTTCGTAGGGCCCTGTTCGTAACCAAATCAGAAACTTAGTATCAAAGTTCTGCTCTTAGTACGAGTGGCTCACTATGAGTCATGAGGATAGGTTACGAGTTGTTGGTTCAAATCGTAGGATGTCCAGTGTTCAATTTTTTTGGGTTCTATGTTGCTCACGACTAGACCTTATTAGTCATAAGATCTTATTATGAGTGGGTTGGTGGAGTCGTAAGGTGGGCAGTGTATGGGGGTACTAGTCATTGTCTTGGTTCCGACTCATGGTCATGAGTCGTAAGGTGTGGGTACGAGCCAAGGTGTTGACTCGTAAAGAAAGGTGGTTTTTTTTCAGCTTTTAAGTTGAGGGCATTCTAGACATTTTCCCTTTTGCTCAACTTAAAGCCCATATCTAGTAACTTCTTTAAGGCGTCATTAGCAATCATAAGCACATCAAATAACCTCTCAAAACACTTCCAAATTCTCAAGGTCATGATCACTTAGGGTTTTCATCAAGCTAATCAATTGGGGATTTCAAGAGTGATTTCTCTCCGTACTTCATGGAGATTAAGTCAGGTTACCCTTCCCTCATTGTTAATTTTTCAAAAGCATGTGATTTAAAGTATGGTTCATAAGATTGTTGTTTTGGTTTTGAAAACCAAGGTTGGGGGTATTAAATGTTATGAATTAAACAATGTTTCTCATGGTTTATTTATATGATTTTCATACTTTTAATATGGTTTTGAACTTTTGGGTGCATGGGTACGGTGAATGAACTAGGGAGTTGTGATTTTCCCAAACTTGTGACACTTGAAGTAGTTATGACCCCCACCCAATAAAGCGAAATTTGTTTGATTATGAGAACTGTGGGAATTTGAAAAATTGAACTAGTTTTGAACTATTGCATGATATAAAAATATATTTGAAATACAATGGTATGATTTAATGAACAAAGGGAGTTGGTATTCCCCAATGTGTATTAATAAACAAAGGGAGTTGTTCACCCCAAGTTAATGGAAATTATTTGGCATGATGTGTTTTCATGGTATGACGATACCAATAATGTATGCCTAAAATTTTATTGTGGTTCATTGAATCGGAATGTGTGACAATTATTTTTATTGGAATCTAATAAGGATTGTGTAGCTGAGTCAAGAAAGTGGAGGTCCAAGTGACTGATACTGGAAATTGCGTTTCCCGACACGGTGGTCAAATTGGCCAGGGATGTTTGAGTCCCCTTTATTATTATTTTATGATTAGGGTGGTATGTGTCCCCATAAATAATTATATGATCGGTTGCTTAAGTCACCTTGGTAAATGTTGGAGGGTTCAAGTTCCTCATGTGCATATGTATGAGATTATTCTCTGGTTCATGTGCCTACATGCTTTGGGACCCTACTAGGTGGTGAGATCTAGGGCCCATATAGACTGTGGGTACTATTATATGACGGTTGAGCTACACAATCCATGCTAAGATTTTGAAAATCATGTTAAGCCTTGTTCCCTATACCGACATGTGATATATGTATATATATATATATATATATGCATTTGATTGTGGGTTGTCTTTTGAATGATTTTAATTTGTTGATCTTATTATTATGTTATCCTTATTCCCGAGTTACATGCTAGTGTTCACCCCGCTAATCGTCATCGGATGTTGTATCCCCATGTGATGCTGAAATTAGTCATACTTCCACTCCTCTTGCTCATTGACTAAGTGTTTCGAGAAGCTGTTGAGTCATATTAAAGTGGTGAGCTTCCATACTTCGGAGGACTCTATTTCATGCTATGAATTTCTTTATGACTATACTATTCCTTTGGTCTTAGTTTTGTCTATGGTCGGGGGTATCTTTGGACTGGATATTCTTTGGTTTTGATTAGTGGCTTTGTCGGACTACTGTGGGCATGTGAGGTTTCGGTATTGGTACTGGTATTGGTATTGGTATTGGCATTGATATTGGTATCTATTGGTTTTGGTTATAGACTTGTTATAATGTTTTTAAATTCATCTCTTATCTTGTTATATGTTCGAAATGCCGACCATAGGGTGTGGTGTGGTGTGTTTGGTTTGGTTAGGTATAGGGGGTGATCTTCGGTCCACGTAGGACTTGAGATACCCATCACGACAAGGCCCTAGTTTGGGTCGTGACATTTATATTACCCAGGTGCTGCTTAAGCAGACACTGGACCTCTTAAGAGACCAAGTACCGCTTAAATGGTACCCGCCCAAGTCTACACACGCCGCTTAAGCAGATCAAATGCCCCTTAAGAAACATTCGTTTAAGAGGAGAGGCCCTCTCTTAAGCGACACTCAATAAGTCAAGCCAAGTCACTTAAGGGACTGATTGGCTGCTTAAGCGACCCAAGTGTTGCTTAAGAGGATACACCTGCTGAGTGGTGCAACTTGGATAATTTCAAGTCTCCACTAACCCCTCGAGATTCACCCAGAATTTTGAGAATGCAAACGAGCTATGCTACCCTTTCAAATTTGACCCTCTGAATTCAATGGCGAGATTTAACTTTTGAAAAGATGTTTTCACAGAATTGACCCCGGAGACCCAATTTCACAATTTTTCAAATCGAGAATCAAAATGAGATATAAAAGTAAAACATCATACTAACCCCGCTACCAATTCAAGATCGATGTTTTGACTCTCTCGGCACAGTCTGTTTTGCCAACCGTTTCATAGAACAAAAGATATTGACTGAAGTCAACTATAAAAATTTTTTAATCTCTAAAAATTATGAGGCAGTCATGGGGAGGGGGTAAAATGATCAAATCACATAAAAAGAATAATTTACGAAAATCAAATCGTTATCCTTATGTTAATATAGTTTTATTTCTATTATATATATATATATATATATTTAGAGAGAGAGAGAGAGAGAGAGGGAGGATGAATCAGTTGTCAACCGTATGAACATCATCAAAGGAAAAGCTAGTCGGAATAATAAGGAATAAATATTTTACTTTCAATTATATACCCGTGGAACTTTTTTACTTACATTTATATTAATAAATATCCTTCACTTTTTTTCAAATATGTCTATTTATAATCTAATTAAATATTTTCCACTTGCTATGCACGTATTGAAGCGCATAATTATGTATTTACCTCAGGCGTATGTGTACATTCGGAGGTATATTTCTTTGATCGACTCTTTCTTTTCTTTTACTATTTTTATATTTTATTTATTTTACTACACATAATTAAATCTTATACCCCATGGTATTATTTGTTTTGGCATAGAAAAAAAACTAACTTCAAGGGGAATTTTATTCCTCTAGCACGTGAAAGTTCAATATGTAAAACGTCAAGGGCATGTGGTGGCAAATTATCATCATCATCATTATTTTTTTTTTTAGTTTTTAATTAATATTTAAACTTTCTTTTATCATGGAATACTAATTATAACTCATTTACTTATACAAATAAATGTAGGCTAGCTATCCGCCGGTAGAATGCTTATGCTACATCGTTCAAATTCTAGTTCAGGAGTATATTTCATTCTTAATTTATTTAGTAGATTAACTAGTTTATTTTAATATATATATATATATATATATATATACACACACACACACGACATTTCTATATGTAGCCAATTTTAAATCAATAAAATAATTTGTTACTGTCCACTTCAATAAAATTATTACAGAGAAGTTGTTAAGCAAGACGATAGACAGCCAATCAGAGAGCATCCATGGTTGACCAAACAGTATTCTTCCTTTGGGTAAAGCTTTTTAAATATATTTTCAAAAATTTAATATTTATTTATTTATTTTAACAAAATTCTTTGGGGTATATACTAAGCTTATATAAATATTTTTTACAATCATGTGACAACTTATGAAAATTAAAATAAATTATAAAGGAATTAAAATTGTAAATTCAATTTGTAAAGCATAAGAAAATAATCAGTTGTGGAAATACTAATAATAATAGTTGGTTTTAAAAGTATCCGTATTGGCAATCAATTTTATGTTCAAAAATTTGCTGCCAATGATCTACCAATGGATCATCATTTGCGTATGCTTAAGGCAATTTCAAGCTCTAGTAAGTTTTTCATATGTTAAAAGGCCCCCACTCCCTAAAACATTTGTGTCATACGTGTATTTTAATTAATTTTATTTGTACGAGTTAAAGTTGAGACCAAGCTTGAAGTTGGTAACAAGGACAAAGTGGTGATTGATTTGAACAATTGACAAATATTGAATTGCAGTTGAAGCTATGTTCTTTCAGTCCTTCCAATTTTGTTGGTAGCTAGAGAAGTGTTGAACTTCTTGCTGTCAATTTAACATAATTAGTAAGCCATACCTCTCGGTAAAAGTCTTCAGATTTGAATACAAATACCATGTTTCTTATTTCAATATCCTTTGTTATTATTTACTTTATTAATTATAAGTGCTCTATTCATTTCAATTTATTTTAGTTATTTTAAACTATTAAAGATATTCTCTTTGACCATAATATTTTCAAATACCCTCTAAATATTTTGAATTGTTAATTCTTGTGATTTATAGTACTTTTTATTTAGATGCTAAATATGTACTTTATTTCAAGAAAATTAAAATTTTCATTTCAAAATTCCCAGCAAACATTATCTAGTTTTATCCTCATACTTTGAATTTGGGATCGCAAATGGGCGGGTCGGATTAAATTTGGGCTGGTCAAAATGGATCAAGATAACAAAACTGATATAAGTCGAATTACTCCTAAGATCCTCTTTCACGGTAATTGGCACCATTTTAGAGATATGGAGGAATAAAATTATCTTCAGTTAAAGTTATTAAGTCTTGAAAAATTAATTACAGGTGGAGTAAAATTAAATATTGACTACTACACATAAAATTGATTGGACAACTAAATCATATACTCATTTGTAATTCCAGTTGATTGTATGTAAAGTAATCGTTCTTTGATTTTCTCTCTTGTTATTTTAATTTTATAATGTAAGATAAGTTGTTCTCAAATTTTTATTTTGTTTGGAGCATTATAGCACCTCCTTCAAATTTGAATACCAACCACCTTTATCTCAACCCACCACCTCTATCTGCCATAAGTACTAAATAATTATTGCTCCTAATTATAATTATTCATGAAAATTGATACTTTATTTTTTCATGAATAATTATTTACTCAAAACATAACCTCAAAAGATTGATATCATTTTATGATAACATACACTACATGTCTTTATACACACGTGCAACGCACGTGCCGATAAACTAGTTAAAAAAATATTGTATCCAAGAAATTTTGTATAATAAATGATTAGATGGTAAAGGTTTCTCCTATCTAGTTAGAATAGAATAGGTCCTCACATAACCTTGTTCAACTCATCGATGACTACCCGAAGATCACTCACTCTACTATAAGACCACTAAGAGGGATTAGATTACCAACCCCTCTTTCTAACTAGAATTTGGATCGAGGCATGGGGCTTATGCCTCACGATACTTTCAACCCCATAGATTTCCGTAGTGTATTTTTACTAAATTCTACCTTGAGACTCGCTCAGCCACAAGCTCTCCACATAAACGTCTTTGAAACACCAATTAAAGTAGGAGAGAAACATTTATTACATCTACGTAGTTTCATTAATAGAAATTAATATTTCTGTCCATTTTAAAAGTATGACATTTAGTTTCATCTTATCTATTTGTCATCAATTGAAGTTATTAAGTCTCAAAATATAATTACAAATGGAGTTAAATTTGATATCGACCCCGATATATAATATTCATTGGACAACTAAATAATATAATCATTTGTAAGTCCCAGTTGACTGTTTTTGATTTCATCGTTCTTTGATATCTCTCTTGTTATTTTGATTTCACAATGTAAGATTATTTTTTTTAATTTATTTTGGAGAATTATAGTACCGCCGTCAATTTCCAACACCCGCCACCTTTATCTCATCCACCACATCTACCCGCCGTGGGTACTAAACAATAGTTGTACTTAATTATAATTATTCACGAAAACTAATACTTTAATCTTTCAAGTATACTTATTTATTCAAAACATTAACCTCAATAATATTGATATCATTATATGATAACATATAATATATGACATGATACACACGTGCAACCCGTGTGCCGATAGACTAGTCATAAAAATATTGTATCCAAAAAATTTCATATAATAAATAATAAGGTGGTAAAGATTTCTCCTATCTAGTTAGAATAGAATAGGTGCTCACACAACAACATCGTAATTTGGTTGTGACATGAGACTTATGCCTCACGATATTTTCACCTCTATACATTTTTCAGTATACTTTTACTAAATCCTACATCGAAACTCGCACCGCCCCAGGCTCACCACAAAACATCTTTAACACACTAATTACAATAGGAGAGAAACATTATAACATCGTCATAGTTTCATTAATAAAAATTAATATTTCTGACCATTTTAACAGTATGACATTTAGTTTCATCCTATCTAATTATCTTCAGTTGAAGTGAATAAGTCTTTGAAAAATTAATTACAGATAAAGAAAAACTAAATATCAGCCACTATATGTAAGATTCATTATATAGCTAAATCATATACTCATTTGTAACAACTCTCTACTAATCGTTCATAAAGTTAATGTTCTTTCATTTTATTCCTTGTTATTTTGATTTCACAATGTTAGATAATTTATTTTTCATTTTTTTTCATGTTGTTTTTAGCATTATATTACCACTGTCAACTTCTAAAGCACCCACTTTTATTCCCATATGCCATCCCTAGATGCCTAAAAATAGGTGATGTTTGTGTCTTTGAACCACACTTGAAAAAACATCTCATATTTCATGCTTCAAGTTTCCCTTTTTTTCATTCTAGCTACATTTGTTTTGGTCGGGATGGAACACAACTACTACTCGATAAATGATTCATTGGGATAGATGTAGATGAACATATTTCTTTTGAGATAGATGTAGGTGAACATTACTATTCTTTATCTGCTCATCTGTCGCAGATCCTTTTTTAGCTGTTTCTTACTCATTTTTTTCTATTGAACAATCTTTCTAGACTTCTCGTAGACCTTTGCAGTGGAATAATTAAAGATGAAACTAGGCTTCTCTTGAAATTTGGATATTTGATTGGATATATGAATTAAAATTTAGTATTATTAAAATGTGTTTACTAAATGAATTAAAAAGTTTCTATGCTATGATGAGATCATCTCAGTATTGAGAATTTCAAATTTTGATATATCCACTTAGAGAATACACTTACGGGTTATTCTTAATTTAAATTTCAGGTGAGGCTTAAGTTAAAAAAAATTAACAATTTTAAATTTGTTTTATGTCTAATTATTTAGGTCTCAAAGTGATGATGGTTCAAAAAGTAATCAAACCTTCACAGCTATGTTGTCGGAAACTTACATGTTGAACAGGTATGATTTTTTTGCTTTTTTGTGCAAATAAATATTTGTTTAATTGATATAATTATAGCTGTAAATTATATTTTTATTCATAAATATATTAAATATTTAGAAATTTTATATTATGTTTACATATACATACTAAAGTTATACAATAAATCTTTGTGACTTCATAACCTTTTTATTATTTTATTTTTTCACATATGTCATAATGAGTCGCATAGATTTACTCCATCTAAAACTATAAGAGATATCTAATACAATTTTTTTTTTTGAATTTTAAATGTAAAACATGAATGCTATCTAGTCTAATGTTAGTACATTTTTTTTCGTTATACATACACACACACATATATTGTTGAAACATGGGGTTGCACCACACTAGGAGGGAAAAGGTCCCATCGAGTCAGTCATAGGCAATTAAAAGAAAAAAAGTGGGGAACAAAATAACTTTGCAAGAAATCAAACAACACAAAGATTTAACGTGGAAACCTCCTTTCTCAAGGGAGAAAAAACCACGGCTTGCCTTCACAAGCACTCAACAATCTACTATAATCAAACTCTTGATTACAGACTCAAATGGAACCTAACTCTATGCTCAACCAGTTTGCAATAACTCTATTACAAACCTACCTTGACAACTCTGCCAAAAATTCTCCTTAATATTGATTAACTCTAACCAATATCAAACTCAGATAACTCTACCTAAGCACTCACAAAAACACTAAAAGAACATTTCTCTTATAACACGAGTAATTCAATTACAGTCTCAAACTTAACTCGAGGACACTCACAATTTCAGCACACACAGAAACTATGAACTTGAGTAATGTTGCAAAGTTGAGTTTTCTCCTATTTCACTCTTAAAAAATAAGATTGTGAAAACTCACCAATTGAGAAGCATTATTTTCTATTTATAGTGGAATAATGATTAGTGTAGAAATTTGATTAGTCCGTGTGTCGTGACTGGTACACATCTCGCTTGCATAGTTTGTTACACTACGCGACAAAACTGTGCAGGCCATGTGCCAGCTGTATATGTCCATGAAGACCCAAAGACCTGATCTCTTGTTATCAGCTGATCATCATCAAAACAAGATATAGCAATTTCCCCTATTTTTTATGATGACAAACTATAAAACTTGGAGCATCAAAATCATTCACCTTATTTAGATAGAGTGATTACCACTACTGTCAATGAATGTTACCCCTATCTCTATGCACCTTGCTTTCCTTATCAATATATCATGCAACTTAGGGACCTGGTCCTTTATTGTCAATTGATATCAAACTTGATACACTGTGTTTCAATGTTCACTTTATCAATATACCTACACTCATCAATATTCATTACGTTCATTGTTCCACCTATCACATGCACCATCAATATTTAATATTCTTCCCCCTGTCAATATGATATCCATAATACTTCATCAACATTCAACACATTCAACATATATCTTCCTGGTACCTTGTCCCTTACACATCATGCAACACACACATCTGGCCTCTACCACATGATTTCAATATTTTCCTTTTTGGCATCATTGAAAAATGATAACAGTAAATCAAGAGTAACATAAGCACAGGTTAGTTAACTCATGGTTACTAGGGTAACACTAACATGAAGAACATCTTTAAAATTAAATAAGAGATAAATCAAACACACAATCTAAGATTAATTCATATGCAAAAGGTAAGTATCATTGCAGTGCATGATTTAAAAGTTCCAGACAAAAAGCCACATGAATCAAGAAAAATTAAATAGGTAAAGAACTTGGAAAGAGGGTTTGAAAAAGTAGATCCATGTTATTATTCTATGTAGTATGAAAGTGTAATGAATCCATGGTTAGATGCCTTATCTCTTCATTTAATCGAAGAACCTCACCAGTCAAAGTTTAAACTCTCTTCTTTAGTTTAACATTATCAGTTCTAAGCTCTTCAGAGACACTTGAATTCTTATTAAAAAGATACTGAATTGTCACTTGCAATTTGTTAATATCTTCATCCTTATCAACTGGGTTAAACTTTAATTCTTCTATTTCTTTGTTGAGTTCCTCTTTAGAAATGTAACCTAATTTCCTTTCCACACGCTAAGTTTTGATCAAAGTCTTAGTACTAAACAATTGTAACATAGTTCCAGGAGTTTCATTTTCACAGACAATACCAAAATGATCAAACACATTGTTCAACCAATATATATAAGGCATGCCATATTTTCCATTTTTCTCATGAACAACTTTATGCATGTGCTCAATCATTAAAGCAGGTAATCAAATGAACTCAAAACTGCTAAGACACTCCATCACATACAAATCACTCCCTGAAGTAATGTTTCTCTTTTGTGATCTAGGCAGAATTACTTTGTTAACAAAATCGAAGAATAATTGGACCTTACTTTTGAGTGATTTCTTATTCACTGCAGACACAGATTTTCCTTTAACCTTTAATGCATTTGCCATGAACTCTATTGAGGGTTGTTGTTTTGAGACAGTCCTCACACTACTGATGGGAACATTCAGAATTTCCCCAAGTAACACAACATCAAGATTTAGCTTTTTCTCTTGGAATACTATAGTCATCTTTAGATTGTCCTTAGAAAAATCCAATATGGAGTAGACTTCCTTGACTATCTCATCAAAGATTGTGGGAATGAGTCCTTCAATAAGATAAAGCCATCTTTGATATTTAACAAGCTCAACATATTACATCATACCCGATTTTATTAATACACTTGAGTCAAAGATCCTCCCAGTTAACACCTTTTGATTTCTCAAGAACCTATTTCGCTATTCTTTAGACACAAACTTTCCTCTTTCTCTAGTTTTCCTTATTCAGAAACAATGATAGGTTATCCTTAAGTCATTTTCCTCTTCTTAGGACCAAATCCTTTAGAATTCTACTGCTTCTCAGTAGAACTTTGAAACTTCTCTCTAGGATTTCTTGTTATATTACTGACATTTTGTTTCGTGGGCCCAAACATGCTCTTTCTTGGGATATTTGATAGAAAGATGAGTTTTTTAACAACCCAGAAATCATTCATCAATGTATTATCAGAAAGGTTATGAAGCTTCAGGGATGAGTTTTCATCAACAAGTTGAGTGATGAAGGAGTTTGACTTTGGAAGGGTAGGGGAAGAAAAGTGGTTTTCAAGAAGGGGTTGGAGAGGATTTTTATCTATGCTAAGTCCAGAGTCCTTTAAAATAAATGAGAATGAGGAATTAGCAGCCATTTGGAAATCCTAGTCCCAAGAAGGATATATGAGGCTCAATTTTTTCTTTTGTCAAAATAAGGATTGGGAACAACAAGATTTAAGGAAATGAATAAGCACAAGGAATGTATTTTTTTAAGAATGAGATATGAGCAATTTTAATTTTAGGATGACTCATCTTTTTTTTAGGATAAGATAATTTTCTGACATAGAGAAAGAGTGGATGCAACTTTTTTTGATAGAATAAAAAATGCACATTCACAATACTAACCTAAGAGATGGGACCAGGTCCCTCTTTTTTTTGAGTGAATCCTCAAATTTGTGTATGTCACATTTGTCCTCCTCTAATTGGTCAGGTTATTTTGATCAACCCCACCTTTAACCTATTTTTTATAATTATTCTTTGTCATGATCCTTAGTGAAGATGTCTGATATTTGATCTTAAGTCTTGAAAAACATCATGCAAATAGCTCTTTTCTCAACATTGTCTGTTAGAAAATGATGCCTTACATTAATATTCTTGGTCCTCTTATACTGCACTGGATTCTTGTCCTTGTTGAGAGCACTTGTGTTGTCACACATCAGAGGGATAGTTTCTGAGACAATACCAAAGTCCTTCAGTTGTTGTTTGATCTATAACAATTAAGCACAACAAGATGTTGTAGCCACATACTTAGCTTCAATAGTATATAAAGCAACTAAATTCTTCTTAGAGCACCAGGAGATTAAGGAAGAATCCAGAAAATGAGCCATTCCTGAGGTACTTTTTCTATCCACTAGATATCCAACATAATCAATATGAATATATCCTACTAGATCAAAACTATCTCCAACAAGATAGTACAGGACTAGGACCCCTGTACCTTTCAGATATCTGAGAATTCTTTTTGCAACTTTAAAATGATACTCCATAGGATAGGCCTGAAATTTTGGACATATTCCCAAACTAAACACTATATCTGGTCTGCTTGTAGTGAGATATAGTAAGGATCCAATAATCCCTCTATACATGGTTTCATTAATTGAGGGACTAAATTCATCAATATCTATCTTGGAACTGGTTCTAGTTGGAGTTTTAATTTTCTTGGCATCTCCTATGTTGTATTTCTTCAGTAGCGCCTTGTTGTACTTCTCTTGACAGATAATATTCCTTTGAGAAGTTTTCTTGATTTGTAATCCTAGGAATTAATACTATATCATTAATATATATCTGTACAATTAGTGAGTTGCTACCTATGGACGTTAAAAAGAGCGTATTATTAATTTTTCCTCTTTTAAAGACATTTTCCAGAAGAAAAATTAAAATTCTCTCATACCAAGACCTAGGTGCTTACTTTAACCCATAGAGAGCTTTATCCAATTTGAGTATATGATGAATAAAATCTTTATCTTTAAAACTTGGAGGTCGTTTGACATAGACCTCTTCTTTCAAGTTTCCTTTTAGAAAAGCATTTTTGACATCTATTTGGAAGAGTTTGAAACCCATGTAGGCAGAAAAAGAAATAAGAATCCCGATAGCCTCTATTCTTGCTACAGGGCCAAATGTCTCATTATAATCAATTCCCTCCTGTTGGTTATACCCTTGAACAACCATCCTTGGTTTATTTCTATTGATAGTTCCTTATTCATCCTGCTTATTTTATACACGTATTTGGTACCAATATTTGTTCTATTAATAGGTCTGGGGACTAGGAGCCAGACTTTACTTTTTTCAAATTGCTGAAGCTCCTTCTATATTGCATTGATCTAGTCAACATCTTTCAGAGCTTTCTTAACATTTTTAGGCTTAAATTGGGATAGAAGTGTTGAGAATGCCATGAATTTTTTGTCTTGAGCTCTTGTTTGGACTCCAAATTCTAAAGGAGTAGTCAAATTTTTAAGTGGATGAGAAGATTTGTGCCTCCCGTTCAACCTTATGAGATTAGCTTTACTTGGACCAGGTCCTTATGAATTTTGACTAGGCCCTTCTTGTTGTTCTTCTACTGGATCTGGGTTCTGTGACTATGATCCTAGATCACCATCATTTTTATTAATCTCATATCCATCATTTAGTTATTGACCATCATCTTCAGCAATATCATCCATTTGAATAGGAATGAATTCTTCAATTTTTGAATCTTTACCATCACCTAGATTTATTAGCTTTTCTGACACATCAAAGACCACATGAACACTTTCTTCAACATATAGAATTTTTTTATTGAAAACTTTGTATGCTTTTATTTTTGAGGAATAGCCCACAAATACTGCTTCATCACTTTTGGAGTCAAATTTTTCTAGATCATTCTTCGCATTATTTAGAACAAAGCATTTACACCCAAAAGATCTGAAGTAGTCAAGCTTAGAATTTCTATTGAACACAAGCTCATATGGGGTCTTGTTCAGGAGTGATCTAATAAAGAACCTATTCATCACATAATAAGTAGTATATATATCTTTAGCCTAAAAGTTCATTTGAAGCCCACTATCAATCAACATGGTCCTGACAATCTCTATTAGGGTTCTGTTCTTAAATTCAACAACTCCATTTTACCGAGGAGTCTTTGGAGCAGAGAAGTTATGACTGATTCTATTTTCAGCACAAAATCCTGCAACTTTCTAGTTCTCAAATTTAATTCCATGATTAGATTTGAATTTAGAAATATCGCAATTTAGCTTCATTTGAATTTGCTTTGCAAAAGTAACAAGAACCTCATAGGTTTCATCCTTTGTACTCAAGAACATTGTCCAGGTGAACTTTGAGTAGTCATCCATAATCACAAACACATACTTCTTTCCTCCTCTACTTTGTACTTTAAAAGGTCCACATAGATCCATGTGCAGCATCTCAAGAGGTTTAGAAGTACTCACCTACTTCATTATCTTAAAATAATACCTAGTTTGTTTGCACCTAGTTTGTTTGCCCTTAACACAAGCATTACAAACCTTATTATCTGAAAATTTCAGCTTTGGCATGCCATGAACCAGGTATTTTGAAATCAACTTGTTCTGCAAACAGAAACTTTCATTTCCTAGCCTTTTATGCCATAAATCAGCATCTTCACTTTGAACACTTAAGCAAGTTAATTCCCTATCAGCCACAAACTCCAAATAAGCCACATACATACTTTTTATCCTCTTGGATTTGAGAATAACTCTCCAAAACTTCAAGCTTGATACAGTGCATCCATCAATTGGGAATTTGACCTCATTACCTTTGTCACAGATTTGAGAAACACTCAAGAGACTGGACTTGAGGCCATTTAAATATCACACATCTTTTATTGCTTGATCAAATGATTCTCCAATCTTTCCCACACTATGAATATAACATTGTTTTTTACTATTTCTAATATATACACCTCCACCTTTAAGTGTATTGAGAGAAAGAAAGCAGTAAGTCCTCCCAATCATATACTTTGAACATCCACTATCCATGAACTAGTTCTTACTATATTCCCCTTCTCCTACCTATAAACATAGTCATTTATTAGATTTGGTAGACCACTTGAGTTTGAGTTCCCAATAGGAAGACAAAGTTGTGATCAATTCTTTATTTGCCCATCTAGGTAGAGAGTTCCTCTTCTTCACATCATTCAAGGGAATGAAACCCTTAGGATATAATTCTCTTGTTGGAAGTATTCAGTATTGCTCATTCTAGCTCTAAGATAATACTGATAGTTTTCCTTCAAGTGTCCATCTCTTTCACAGTAAGTACATAGAGGTTTTTGAACCCTGTTTCTATTATCATGAACAACTTTCCCTTGATACCCAAGTGATTAGGTTCTGTACTGATATCCAATCCGTTTACTATCACTGGTACTTTGACCAGTTAGATTAGAAAGGATTTGTGAGGATATAGTCCATTTTAGTGATTTGTTAAGTTATTCCCTATGGACCTGGTCCCTTTCTATCTCTTCATTCTTATGGAGGGTAGTCATAAGGTGATTTTGAGAATCCCTCAATTTTTCTTCAAGTTAAATCTAAATCTTTGAAGCTTCTTTCTTCCCTTTATCATCAGAATCATTTACTTTCTCCAGTTGACTCAATAAACTCAATGTTTCAATTTCAACTTAGAAAATTGTTCTTCCGTTTAATATATCTAGAGAGTTAAAGCAATTAATTCAAGATCTTGATTCTCTAATTTTTATTCTAGAGCATTTTTCTCAATAGTCAGTTAACACACAGAGTCAATCAACACATTTGCAAGCTTCTTTATCTTTCTAGCAGAGTAGTTATCTAAATTTTCCTTAATGTCAGAGTGAGTTACCTCAATTTCTTCTTCATCTTCAGTGTTTTCCATGAGAGAAAAAAGGAATTATAGGTAAATTCATACTCCTCCACAGCCAACATACACACATCTTTTGCCTTTTTAGCTTTATCATATTTACCGGAGGAATCTCCTCATACTGCTAGGGCCTGCTTCACTACATAATCAGTTGCAACTTTTCTTTTTGATTTTACAAGGACCTAGTCCCTGTTCTTTCCCTTCTCACCTCCAGTGTTGACATATTCCTAATAATATATTTTGTGTATTGAACAGTCCTTAATGAAATGTTCAAGTCTTCCACATTTGTGACAAACCTTGAAGGTACCTCCCTTTTTGCTGTTGCTTTCTCTTATTTAAAACTGACCACTTTTTTTCATAACAATCCTTTTTGCCAAATAGGCAAATTCTGTGTCTTCTTCACTTGAATCAAATTTGTAAGCCTTCAATACCTGAGATTTTTCTATTTTTACTTGCTTCTTGTCTTGCCCTTGCTGTTTTTTGAGTTCATAAGTCTTGAGATTACCAATAAGCTCATCCATTGTGAGGGTTTTCAGGATTCTTGTCCCAGTAATAGCATCCACTTTTCTTTCCCAATTCTTAGGAAGAACACCTCTAATTTTTCTCACTTGCTTATACAAAGGAATCAACTTTCCTAAGCAATGTAGCTTATTTGTGATAGAAGCGAATCTTGTATGCTTTTATTGAATTATTTCTCCTTCTTTCATGGTGAAGGTTGCATATTGAGTAGTTTGCATATCTATTTTAGAATTTTCACATCAAGGTCCCTTCATGAGCATTCCTCAAGCAATTCCTGATCTCCTTAGAATTTTCACAAGCGGAGATCCTAATATATTCATTAGGTCCTATACCACAGACAAACAATTTCTTTGCCTTTTATTCTTCTCAACCTTCTTTATACCTTCATTATCAAACTCTCTCCTATTTTTGACAACCATCCTTGTTATGTCTCTTTCTTTGACTTCTCTAATAGGAACATAAGGACTATCAAGTATTATATCTATTGTCTTTAGCCATAATAAAGTCATACATCCTAGTTTTCCACCATCCAGAGTACTGCCCAATAAAGTGGGGTGGTCTAGTGGTAGATTCCCTTCTTTTAGATTATGTGGAGTAGACATAATCAATAAATCCATCTAGGTATGAAACTTTTAGAGTAACCTTGCTCTGTTACCAATTGTTGAAACGTGGAGGTTGCACCATACTAAAAGGAACCATGTTCCTTAGAGTCAGTCACATGCAATCAACAGTAAAAAAATAGAGAATAGAAAAACTTTGCCAGAAATCAAACAGCATAAAGATTTAACATGGAAACCTTCTTGCTCAAGGAAGGAAAAACCACGTGTAACGCCCTGAGTCTATACCCCAGATGCCACACAGTGGTTATGATCCCGAAGGACCACAAGCTAACCCATGACTAGTATCTGCTATGAGCACTGAATAATACTACTAAAATAATGCAGAAAATAGGTTGAAATGCCACAAGGTTCACAATCTAAATACTGATAAATAGAAACTGATAATAACATCTAAAAACTGAATACTCTCTGAACTAGTCTAGTCTGAAAAGCCTCTAACTGAACTATCTGAATGTGGAGTTGATGCGATAAGCCCCCAACTAACTCCGACTACTAAAATACTAAAAATACTAAAATACTGAAATAAAAACATATCCTTGATAGATGAGGACTCACTACTAAATCTGCTGCTATCTGAATTTTTCTAAGGATAGTCTGGAACCTGAGTGTCCGAACTTATTATATGAGACATCATAGTGCAAAGAGAAAGTATATGTCAGTACGTGGAATGTACTGGTATTCTAGATGAGGTAAGGCTGAATGCAGGGGTTCATATGCAAGAATAGTAACTGACTGAATGATATAGCATAACTGAATAAGAGTACATGAATAACTGAGACTGCCATAAAATATTGAGTATGCAATAATGTGCATATACATGTATATTGTATCTGAGCTTTTACTAAAGCTGAGTACTGATTTTTGATAATGAGTAACTGATATATGTGATTACTGATAACTAAATTACTAATATTGAGTGACTGTGTCTTACAGTCCTGGTTTTGTAGAATTGAACTAAGTTCTATACTGAGACTGAAACTGAAACTATAATTGTGAGAGTGTTCATCTAACCGACATACCCCGATTATAAACTGTGATCCCAGTTGGAAGGGTGTTAGTACCGTACCATGGGTACTAACACTGGCTATGGAGTCAGTCCTAACTAACGGGTGACCCCTGAGATCAGTCCTAACTAGCGGGTGATCCCTAAGAGTATCAGTCCTAACTAATTGGTGACATCTCATAACCTATGATGGCTACATAGTTCGGGAACTTAGGGATTGCTTCTAAGGACCCAGTTCTAAGTAACGGGTGAGCTCCCATCCCTAGGCTCGCTCTGTGCTGAATTCTACTACCAACTGAACTGACACTGATTCAGGACTAAGCTAAGCTTAACTGAATAGGGAATTAACTTAGATTAAGGAGCAGATCTATGTTTGACTGATATGCTAACGGACTGAAAGTTCAAGGGAAATTTTATTGCTCTAGCACTTGAAAGTTCATACGCAAGAAGTAAAGGGTATGTGGCGGCAAATTATCAGCATCATAATTTTTTTTAACTAATAATTAAACTTTCTTTTTCCATGGAATACTGATTATTATTCATTTGCTTATATAAATAAATGTAGGCTAGCTATCCACGTGGCAAAATGCCTATATTGCATCGTTCATCTTCTAGTGTAAGAGTATATTTCATTCTTAATTTATTTATTATTTCAACTAGTCTATTTTTAAATAAAATATATATGCAAGATATTTCTATATGTACCCAATTTTAAATTAATAAAATAATTTGTTACTTTCAACTTTAATGAAATTACTATGGAGAGAAGTTGTTAAGCAAGAAGATAGACAGCCAAACAGAGAGCATCCACAGTTGACCAAGCAGTATTCTTACTCAATGTAAAGCTTTTTAAATATATTTTCAAAAATTTAATATTAATTTGTTCGTTTTCTTACCAAAATTCTTTCGGTATATCCAAATCTTACATAAATATTTAATTACAATCATGTGACAACTTATGAAAATTAAAACATATTATAAAGGAATTAAAATTATAAATTAAAATTTTAAATTATACAAAAAGTAATTAGTTGTGAAATACTAATAATAATTATTGGTTTGAAACATAGCGTTATTGACAATTAATTTTACGATCCAAAATTTGTTGTCAAAAGTCTACCAATGGATCCTCATTTGTATATGCATAAGGCAAATCTAAACTTTTATAATTTTTTCATAGATTTATAAGCCTCCCACCCCCTAAAATAATTGTGTCATACATGTGTATTAATTAATTTTATCTGCACCAGTTAATGTTGAGAGCAAGCTTGAAGTTGGCAACAAGGACAAAGTTGTGATTGATTTGAACAATTGCCGAATATTGGATTGTAGTTGAAGTTATGTTCTTTTAGTCCTTCCAATTTCGTAGGTAGCTAGGGAAGTGTTGGACTTCTTGTTCTCAATTTCAAATTATCAATAACCCACACTTCTTGGTAAAACCCTTCAAATTTGAATACAAATATCATGTTTCTTATTTCGACATCCTTTGTTATTACTTACTTTATTATTTATAAGTTCTCTATTCATTTCAACGTATTTCTTTTCTTTATTTTATACAGTTAAAAGATATTCTCTTTGACTATAATTTTTTCAAATACCCTCTAAATATTGTGAATTATTAATTATTGTGACTTAAAGTACTTTTTATTTAGATTCTAACTATGTACTTTCAACAACAACAAACCCAGTGTATTCCCACACAGTGGGGTTTGGGGTGGGTAAGATGTACACAGTCTATATCACTACCTCTGAAGAGGTAGCAAGGTTGTTTCTGATAGATCCCCAGCTCAAGACAGAGAATAATAAACAAATTCATAATAAAAACATGAAATAAGATGGCACAACAGAGATAAGACACTCACACATTAATACCCTACACTAACGTACCAAAGGAACCCTCCACATGCACAAGACTTTTATCCTCATTTGCGTCCTCTACACTTTTCTATCTAAGGTCATGTCCTCGGTAAGCTGTAACTGCTCCATGTCATGTCTAATCACCTCTCTCTAATACTTCTTTGGCCTCACCTGAAGCCATCCAAAGATAGACTCTCACACCTACGAACTGGGGCATCCGTGCCCCTCTTCATCATATGCCCAAACCATCTCAGTCGAACTTCCCGCATCTTGTCCTCTACCAAAGCCACTCTAACCTTCTCACAGACAGTCTCATTCCTAACCCTATCACCCCAAGCAAGACCACACATCCAACACAACATCTGTATTTCTGCCACCTTTAATTTTTAAACATGAGAGTTTTTGACTGGATAACACTCCACTCCATACAACATAGCCAAATGGACTGCCACTCTTTAGAACTTGCCTTTCAATTTAGGTAGCACTTTCTTATCACATAACATTCCCGAGGCAAGCCTCTACTTCATCCAACCTGCCCCAATACGATGGGAGATATCCTCATCAATCTCACTATTTCTCTAAATCATCAATCCGAGATACTTAAAACTATCCCTCCTACAAACAACCTGGGACCCCAACCTCCCTATTGTTCTCCTGCCTCAAGTCATTAAACTTGCATTCCATATACTCAGTCTTGCTTCTACTCAACCTGAACCCTTTAGACTCAAGGGTTTGTCTCCAAACCTCCAATTTATCATTCACACCTCCCCGCGTCTCATCAATAAAAATAACATTATTTGAAAAAAGCATAGACTAAGGCACCTCTCCTTGAATACACCACATCAACACATCCATCACCACCACAAAGAAAAATGGGCTAAGAGTTGATCTTTGATGCAACCCCATTAAAACCAGGAAATGCTCTGAATCTCCTCTCGCTGTCCACACCTGAGTCTTTTCTCCCTCATACATGTCCTTAATCGATCTAATGTACACCACTGGAACCCCACTCACCTCCAAGCTCCCCTAACCCAATGACCCTATCCCCCTCTTTATTAAAGAGACAATGAAAATACGACTGCCATATTCTCTTAATATGCACGTCCTCCACCAGCACACTACCATCCTCTCCATTAATACACTTCACTTGATCAAGGTCCCTCCCCTTCCGTTCCCTAGCCTTAGCAAGCCTAAATAACCTTTTTTTTCCCACGTCTCTCTTTTAACCCCTCATACAAGCTCGTAAATGCTGTCGTTTTTGCAGCCATAACTGCTAACTTGGCCTCTCTCCTAATTAACTTATAATCCTCCCTATTTACCCGCTTATCCTCTTCATCCTTCTCTCTACTAACTTAGCATACGCCCTCTTCTTAGTCTCCACTTTCTTCTTAAATTCTTAATTCTACCATTAGTTCCCCTGACGCTAACCAGTTCGACCCCTCGAGAAACCCAACACCTCTCTAGCCATATTCTTGATTCACCTAGCCGCCCTATCCCATATACCATCCACGCCCCCCCTACACTCACACACTTTCATCTCCACCACCTTCTTCCCTATCTCCAGCGCACTCATCGGCGTCAAGCCATCCCACTTAATCTTAGGTCGCACCTCCCCACCCCTTCACTTTTTATCCCTTTTAAAAACCAGGTTCATCACCAGAAGACTATGCTGGGTCAAAAGGTTCTTACTTGGAATAACCTTACAATCCCGACACAACGCCCTATCCTCTTTCCTATGAAACAAAAAGTCAATCTAGGTCTTTGCTACTGTAGTTTGAACGGTGATCAGGTGATCCTCCTTCTTTGGAAAGCTCAAATTCACTACCACCATCTCAAAGGCGCTTGTAAAATCCAATAGAGCCACTATCTCATCATTCCTGTCCCCAAAACCATACCCACCATGCACATCGAATTCTAAATATATACTTTATTTTAAGAAAATTAAAAATTCCATTTCAAAATTCACACCAAATATTAGATATTTTGACTTTCGTACTTTTAATATAGGGTGGCAATTGGGCGGGTCAGATTAAATTTGGACATGTCAAAATGGATCAAGATAACAAATGTGATATAAGCCGAATTACCGCAAAGATCCTCACTCAAGGTAATTGTCGTCATTTTAGAGATGAGGAGGAATATAATTATCTTCAGTTAAAGTGATTAAGTCTCAGGAAATCAATTCTAGGTAGCGTAAAATTAAATATTGACTACATCATAAAATATTCATTGGACATCTAAATCATATACTAATTTGTAATTCCAGTTAATTGTCTATGATGTCATTGTTCTTTGATTGTCTCTCTTATTATTTTGATTTCACAATGTAAGATAAGTTAGTCTCAAATTTGTATATTAATTGGAGCACTATAGCACTACCCGCAATTTCAAGCACTAACCACCTTTATCTCTACCCACCACCTCAATCTGTCATAGGTACTGAACAATTATCGTACTTAATTATAATTATTCATGAAAATTGATACTTTACTTTTCATGTATAATTATTTACTCAAAACTTAACCTTAATAATATTGATAACAGTACTACATGTCTCGATACACACGTGCAACGTACGTGTCGATTAACTAGTTATAAAAATATTGTGTCCATGTAATTCGATAAAATAAATGATAAGGTGGTAAAGGTTTCTCATATCTAGTTAGAATAGAATAGTTTCCCCTAGAACCTTATAATTTGGATCGCCACATGGGGCTTATGTCTCACGATACTTTCTCCCCCACGGATCTCCCGTGTGCATTTTTTACTAAATCCTACCTAGAGAATCACTCAACCCCATGCTCGTCAAAAAAACATCTTTAAGACACTAATTAAAGTGGGAGAGAAACAATTATGACATCGACATACTTTTATAAATAGAAATTAATATTTCTGGACATTTTAAAAGTATCACTTTTAGTTTCATCCAATCTAATTACAATCAATTGAAGTGATTAAATCTCAAAAATTTAATTATTCCTATAAGCTTACTCACGGCAATCATTTAGCAATGAAAAAAATCATATGTTAAATAAGTATAATCAACACACAGTAGTCGAGAAAAAAAAGGATCCCCCATTAGAAAACGTGTGGTTTCTGAACCCATTAAGATGACCCAAGAATTTTGCTACAAAGCTCTTTATGGACTGAAGCAAGCTCCCATAGGTTTTTCACTTTTTTTGGATTGCGGTGCTATAATAGGTAGAAAACATTATAAGTGCCGTCATGTATGAACACCCTCCCATCCCTAGGAAAAATGCCCAGATAATTTGAAAAACTAAGATGTGCCAGTCGCATATCCTAATTGGTGAGTTTATATCGACCAAATTCTTACTAGGGTTGTTTGTTTCTCAATCAATCGCAGAAGTTTCATAAAAAGGTGCGTTGAACAGGTGGAAAAAATTAACCACAAATGGAATAAAATTAAATGTTGACCCCTATATATAATATTCATTGGACAACTAAATAATATATTCAATTCTAAGTCCTAGCTGATTATCCGTAAATTCATTGTTCTTTGATTATCTCTCTTGTTATTTTTGATTTTACAATGTAAGATTACTTATTCTTAGTTTTATTTGTTTTGGAGCATTATAGTACCATCATCAATTTTCAGCACCATCTGCCTTTATCTCACCAACCACCTCTATCCAATGTGAGTACCAATCAATAATTGTACATATAATTATTCACAAAAACCTATACTTTATTTTTTCATGTAAACTAATACTTTATTCTTTCATGTATAAATATTTATATCATTAAAAAATAATATATACTATATGACTCGATATATACGTGCGACACATTTGCCAATAGACTAATTATAAAAATCTTGTGTCCAAGAAATTTAATATAATAAATAATAGGAGGTAAAGTTTTCTCATGTCTAGTAAGAATTGAATAGGTGCCTACACAACATCATAATTTAGGCCATGACATGGGGCTTACCCCTTACGATACTTTCACCTCCATAGATTTTTCAGTATATTTTTGTTAAATCCTACATCGAAACTTGATCCGCCCAGGCTCACAACAAAAACATCTTTAAACCACTAATTAAAATGAGAGAGAAATATCTATAACATCGACATAGTTTCATTAATAAAAATTAATATTTCTGACCATTTTAATAGTATGACATTTAGTTTCATCCTATCTAATTATCTTCAGTTGAAGTGAATAAGTCCTCAAAAAATTAATTAAAGATGGAGCAAAATTAAATATCGGCCACTATATATAATATTCATTGGACAGCTAAATCATATACTTATTTGTAAGACATCTAGCATACCATTATATTCCACATACTGACCGCATACTCTTTCTTTGTGCTATGATGTCTCTTATCATAGGTTCGGATGCTCAAGGTCTCAACCGGGTTTAGACACATCCAGTTAGCAGTTAAAAATTTAGTAGTTAGTCCTCATCTATAGGGGATATGATTTATTACAGTTTATCAGTAGTTCAGTAGTTGGAGTTAGTTGGGGGTTTATCCCATCAACTTCATATTCAGACAGTTCAGTTAGAGGCTTTTAGACTAGACTAGTTCAAACAATATTTAATTTTCAGATGTTTTTACCAGACGTTATTATTTATCAGTATTTAGACTTTGAACCTTATGGCAATTCAGCCTAATTTCATATTTATTTCAGTATTACTATTTTGTACTTACAACAGATATCAATCATGGGTTAGCTTATGGTCCTTCGTGGTCGTAAGCATTGTGTGGCATCTAGAGTGTACTCTTGAGGCGTTATAGGTCATTTCACGAACCCCAATATAAAGGCCTAGCCTTACAATATGGGGCCTATCGTGAGGATCCTTCTTCGCGGTATGATGCCTAGTATAGAGGCAAGTCAGTAATACCTCATAGGCCTCCTCATAGTGCAGGGTTTAATACGCTATATTTTTAAGCTCTAGACCAACCAAAATATAGGTCATTAAATTAGCTTTCCAATGCCACTAGTCTCATCTTAATTTGATATCATACTAAAAAGTTATGGAAAACTATCTAAGGCACTGTCCAACTACCAATGGCAATAACTCTATCAATGACCTTCTATCAGATACAATGAGTGATATCCTAGAATCATGTCCATGACAGTGAGGGACCAAGGATTTCAGCCTAATGGTAATGAGCCTAGAACAGACTCGCAGTCAGACATAAGGAGTCGTTGTGTATGGATCCATTGTGTCAATAATAATGAAATACCTTGGATTTTGGTCCTTGAAAATTTCTTGGTCTATGAGCTTACTGCCCATACTATGACTCTCCTTACGAGTCGTAGGGTGTCGTTATGGGTCGTAGGACCCTAATTATAGCCTGACTAGTGTGGATTGACCAAGTTTCTTTAATGATTATGATTGGCTCGTAGCGAATCGTAAAGGCTCTATATGATTTGTATAGCCCCTCCCATAGCTAAACCAGTATGATGCCCAAATGTTATATCTTTTCTATGATTTGACAGAATAGTCATAATGTCTGAGTACGAGTCATATGGTATGACTCGTATCCAGGCCAGTGTGGTTGCCCCATGGATTCTGTCCAGACTACGACTGGAGGCCATGAGTAGTAAAGTGACCTACAAGTCATAAGGTCATTCATAACGACTGGGCGATAATTTTTCAGTATTCCATTAATTGCATTTTGGATATTTCCCCTTTTTCCAAATGTGACCCACAACTTTGAAACCATATTCGGACCCCATTACCATTCATAACAAACTAAAATAACTTTTATTTTCTCACAAATTCTCTCAAGCAACAACATTAGGATTTTCTCAAGGTTGATTGTCTAGAGCTTCCGAGGATGATATTCCTTCCAAAATTGTGATCCTTTCAGGCATGTTACTCTTCCCCAAATATTATTTTGTGAAAAGCATGTGTTTGAAATAGTTTACTTGTATAGATTTGAATATGGGTTGGGTTGAGGGTTTTGGAATGGTTCATCCTTGAATTGTTTTCCCATGGTCTTCATACGTTATTCATGCTTTAATTGAATGCTTTTGAACTAATGGGGTGCATGGGTTTGAGAATTCGAATGGGGGTTGACTTAATACCCTAAATTGATGTTTTGAACTTGGAAGTTAGTTTTGAACAATTTTATTCTCTCTACCCACTTCTGTAAATGGCTTTGAATTATGGAATTGTCACATAGTTTGACTAAATACCTATACTATTGTATTACATAAATGGTTAAATAATAAACATAGATTTTGAAGGACTTGTTGGCTATGTTTTGATTTTATAAACTAGAGGAGGTCGAGGCATTCCTCTAACTTAATTTAATGAACAAAGAGGGTCGGGGCATTTCCCCAAGTTCATGGAATTGTAATGGCATAATTATGAGCTTGCAAGCTAAATGGTATGACGATATCGTGGTGTGATTTAATGTATAGTTCCTTAGTTAATAAATGGGTTATGTGAAAATTATTTTAATTGGGCTTAATATGGGTTATGTAGCTAAGCCGTGAGGGTGTGGTTTCGAATAACTTATACTGGAAACTTATATTTGCCGATATGAGGGTTGGTCTAGATGACGTGTACATGGTTCACACTATTGATAAATCTTGTATCCGGGATTGACATATGGTCGGGGCATTTCCTAGTTTCTTTGATACTTCAAGTTTATGCAACTAACACGCGCTGGGCCCTTTCAGTAGGGGGAGATGAACCCATATAGCTCATGGGTTCCGGTTATGATGGTTGAGCTACATAGTCCAGGATAATGTTTTACTATTATGCTAAACCTTGTTCTCTACCCCCTAACATCTATTATATATATGTATGCATATATGTGAACATGAACAGTGAGTTTAAAGTTAAACTTTAACTTATATTATTTTATCCGTATCTTAAGTTACATTCTAGTGCTCACCCCATTAATCATCTCTGGATGTTGTATCCCTACATGATGCAGGGTCTGAAGGCACTTCTACTTTTCTTGTGCAGTGATATGTGATCTCACAGTCAGTCGTTTGTGTTGAAGTGGTGAGCTTCCATTCTCTGAAAGACTTGATCATTCTATTTGTTTTACTTCCATAAATTAAAATTAAAGACTTCAAATTTACAATGTCATTGTCAGGGTCAGGGGTATGTGTCGACATAGGTTATTTTCGGGTTAAGGGGCTTTGTGGATTACTGTTGACTGGGTAATGGTTGTTCACATTCTTAGAGTTTTAGTTATTGTTTACTCTATCTTGTTATATGTTTGAAATTCATCCATTAGGTAGTGTAATATGTTCTCTTTGACTAGGCAAAGGGGGTGGTCTCTGTTCCTCGGTGGACTTGAGATACCCTTCATAGACAGGAACTATTTCGGGTCGTGACAAAGGTTATATCAGAGCCTAGGTTCATGGTTAATTGGGTGTCCACAAAGCCGTGTCAAGTAAAGTCTCTTTCATGGGTGTGTATTTTGCCACACTTATGAAGGAGATGCTATAAGACTTTTAAGAATGTTTCCCTTGCTTGTTGTTCTAGTTTTGGGTTGTAGAGTCTAGGGTGTTGAAATTTCCTCTAATTCCCATTTGTTCATAGTTTACATCATACCTTCTCAAAAATCTGATGCTCGGGGAATTTCTTCTAGCCCACCCGAGGTCAATATAGATAGAACTTATCCTGCTTATGGAGTTCATACCCGGTCTAGAGCTCCATCTCCTAATTAAACTACCCTATGTGGAGTTTCACCAGTCCCTATCAGTCTTTCTTGGGCTTCTTAGCTTGATGATGATTATGCCCCACTACCCCAAGGAGACATTTCTAATGCTGAGTTTTGTCATTTTATTCATCTATTGACCTAGTTGGTGATATCTCAATCATGTCAGTCAGCTCCTTCTGGTACTGCTCTGATTTCTTCTGAGGTTACTCAAGTTATAAAATTTATGAGGCTCAATCCTCTGGCCTTTATTGGCTCTACGATTAAGGATAATCCTCAAGGGTTCATAGATGAGATGGAGAAGATATTCAGGGTTATGCATGCTTCTGACTTAGAAGGCGTGGAATTTTTCGCATATCAGTTGAAGGATATGGCATATCAGTGGTATGAGGAGTGGGATCAGTCTAGGGATGACGATGCAGAGTTGGTACTATGGGATGAGTTTTTGGGTGCCTTCCTAGATCATTTCTTTCCTTAGGAGATGAGGGAGGCTAAAGCTGAGGAGTTTGTGAATCTTAAATAGGAAAGGATGTCCATGAAAGAATATTCCCTGAATATTTATCAATTATATTACGCTCTTGAGCTAGTGTCAAGTATGAGGTCTAAGATGAGAAAGTTTTCTTTGGGATTGTCTTGGGACTTGGTTCTAGAGTGAAAGGTCACCTTGCTGAATAGTGACATTGATATCTCTAGGCTTATGGTGTATATGCAGTAGGTTGAAGGTTAAAAGAAGAAACAATTCGAAAAAGGGGAAAAACAAGGTAAGAGGTCCATGTATTCTAAGAAGGATGGAGGCCAGCAAATTAATGGTAGAGATGGTAGTCAATGGTCTAAGAAGAAGTGGGGAAATTTTGGTTCTTATTGTAAGACTAGTGCTCTACATCCTAATCCATCCGGTGATTGCCTCAAAGAAATAGAGTGTTTAAGGCACAAGATGCCCAATATCAGGCCAGTGGGGCCCAGTTAGCTTTGTCGTATCCTTCTTGAAGATTTTGTGGAAAGTTCCACCATGGTTTTTGTGATGAGGGGAGAAATAAGTGTTTCAGATGTGGCCAACCTGGCTATATTTAGAGAAACTTTCCCTCTAGCGATGTTGCTACTGGGGAAAATAAGGTCCTAATTTCTTCTTCTTCAATTTCTGCACCAAAGGGTGCTACTTATGGCTCCGTCACTGGTCGAAATCATTTGTATGCTCTTACCACCTGTTAAAACTCTGAGGCATCTCTTGATGTTCTTACTGGTACGCTAAAACTTTTCTCTCATGATGTGTATTTGCTGCTAAATCCTAGGTCTACCCTTTCTTATGTAACCCCTTATGTGGCTAATCATTTTGGTTTTGGTTCTAAGTATATTCCTGATCCTTTTTCTGTTTCTACCCCAGTGGGTGACTTTATTGTGGCTAGGATAGTCTATATAGGTTGTGTGGTATCTATCTATAATAGGGAGACGTTGGTGGATTTGATAAAGTTGGAGATGTTAGATTCTACTGTTATATTGGGGATGGATTGGCTTCATTTGTACTATGTGTCTCTGATTGTAGGATCCGAAGGATCAGTTATTAATTACCAGATGAACCGGTGATCGAGTGGAAAGGAGTTCCCTAGTGCCTAATAAAAGGATCAGTTCTTGTCTAAGAGCCTGAAAATTGATATATAAAGGGTTTCTGTATCACCTAGTTTGAGTTGATGATTCTAATTCTGAGGGGCCTTCCTTGTCATCTTTACTTGAAGTCAATGAGCTTCCTGAAGTGTTTCAAGATGATCTTCTAGGTGTCCCTCCTGATAGGTAAATTGATTTTGGGTTCGGTCTTCTTCTGGAAACTCGTCCTATATCTATCCCTCCATATAGGATAGCTCCGTTTGAGTTAAAAGAACTTAAGGAGCAGTTGAAAGATCTTCTTGATGGGGGTTTTATCTTTCCTAGTGTTTCCCCATGGGGCAGGTACTCTTTGTGCGTAAGAAGGATGGGTCCCTTCGTATTTATATAGATTAGTGCCAGCTGAATAAGGTGACAGTGCAGAATAAGTATTTCCTTTCTTAGATTGATGACCTGTTTGACCAGTTGTAGGGTACAAAGTACTATTCTAAGATTGACCTTCGATTCAGCTATCATCAGTTGAAGCTTAGGGAGGTGGATATTTGCTAAGACTACTTTCTGTACCCGGTATGGTCATTTGGAGTTCTTGGTTTTACTAATGCACCGACGGCATTCATAGATCTTATGAATTGGGTTTTCCATCAATTTCTAGACTTATTCATCATTGTGTTTATTGATTTCATCTTGGTTTATTCTAAAAGTGAGGCAGATCATGCCGATCACCTCCGTATAGTATTGCAAACCCTTAAGTATCATTGTTTGTATGCTAAGTTTTTGAAGTGTGAATTCTGGTTGAATGTTGTTACTTTTCTGGGTCATGTTGCTTCTAGCAAAGGGATCATGGTGGATCCACAGAATGTTGTGGTGGTTAGGAAATAGCCTATACCCACGACTCCAACCGCATTCAAAGTTTCATGAGCTTATCTAGGTATTATAGGAGGTTTGTAGGAGCTTTTCTTCTATTGTTACCCCATTGACTAGGTTGACTCAGAAGAAGATAAAGTTCCTGTGGTTCAATTCTTGCGAGGGTAGTTTTGAAAAATTGAAGGATAAATTGACTTCTTCTACTATTTTAACCCTACCTGAGGGTACTAACGACGTTGTTGTTTATTGTGATGCATATCGTATGGGACTGCGTTGTGTATTGATGTAGCAGGGCAAGGTTGTGGCATGTACTTCTATAGCCTGGTAAACCAAATTGGGACCAAACATGTCTGCCTCACTAAGCTAAAAAAAACAATAAGAGATCTACACCTCCTACCATACAATGCCTTAAAAGGAGCCATACTACTACTAGAATGATAACTATTGTTGTAAGTAAACTCCACCAAAGGTAGATGCTCAACCCAATTGCAGGCCTAAAGCATATCCTCCAATGTTTGAATAGTTCTTTCCGATTGCCCATCCATCTGTGGATGGAAAGAATTACTCAAACTCACCTTAGTCCCCAACCCTCTCTGAAAAGACAGCCAGAAGTGAAACGTAAATTGAGTGAAATAATCAGAAATAATTAAAACAGGAACCTCATGCAGCTTTACAATCTCCTAAAGATACAACTTAGCATAATCCTCTGCCAAAAAGATAGTCCGCACTAGCAAAAAGTGCACAGACTTAATCATCCTATCCACGATGACCCAAATCGAATCATATTGACTCCGAGACTAAGGAAGATCTGTAACGAAGTCCATATTGATCATTTCCCACTTCCATTTGGAAAAATCAATTTCTTGATACATCCCTCATGGCCTCATGTGCTCAACCTTAACCTCTTGACACACCATGCACTTGGCCACAAAATCAGCCATATCCCTGTCCATGCTAATCCACTAATAGATCTCCTTGAGATCATAATACATCTTAGTCGAGCCGGGATGAACAACATAGCGTGACTCATGCGATTCAGCGAAAATCCATTATTTCAACCCATCGATATCAAGAACAAACACCCTCTCTTAGCACTGTAAAGTACCATCACCACTGATCTCAAATACCACTACCTTTTGCCCACCAATGCCACTTTTGATTTTCATCAAGATAGGACCGAGCACTTATTTTTCCTTAATCATCACACCAAGAGATGATCGAACCACTTCTTGCACCATCATACACTATCCTTGGAGTCGAAGAGGCAAACTCAAAGATTATCCAAGTGGTGAATATCCTTCATAAATTCTCGCTTTCCTTCCTCAACATGAGCCAAACGCCCCATCAATAACCTGCTAAGAGCATCAGTAACCACATTAGCCTTACTTGGATGGTAGTGAAGACTCATCATAATCCTTGAGAAGGTCAAGCCATCTCCTCTGCCTGAGATTAAGCTCTTTCTGAGTGAACACATACTGTAGACTCTTATGATCAGAAAAGATATCCACGTGAACACCATACAAATAATCCTGCCATATTTCCAAAGCAAACACAACTGCCAACAGCTCTAAATCATGAGTAGGATAATTCCTCTTATGTACCTTCAACTTCCTGGAAGCATAGGCAATCACCTTCCCATGCTGCATCCACACACAACCAAGACCTACCCGATATGTATCGCAATCAAACCATGAACCCATCATTACCTTCCGGCAAGATAAGAATTGGAGCCGAAGTTAACTTATCCTTTAACTTCTCAAAACTCTTCTCACAAGTATCTGACCAAGAAAACTTGACCTTTTTCTGAGTTAACTTAGTCAAAAGAGCAGATATCAATGAAAAGCTTTCCACAAACTGCGTGTAATACCCAGCTAAATCCAAGAAGCTCCAAATGTCGGATGGATTAATAGGTCTAGGCCGCTTCTTCACCACAGCAACCTTCTGCGGATCCACCATGATCCCTTAACTAGAAATAATATGACCCAAGAAAGTTACAACGTTCAACCAAAACTCACACTAGGAGAACTTGTCATACAACTGTTGTTCCTATAATGTCTATAATACCACACGGAGGTGATTAGATGATCCACCTCACTCTTTGAATAAACCAAAATGTTATCAATAAACACTATGACAAAGAGATATAAGTATTAATCAAAAACTCAATTCAACAGATCCATAAACGTCACCAGAACATTAGTTAACCCAAATGACATCACCAAAAGCTCAAAGTGCCTACACCGAGTATGAAAAGTCATCATAGGTATAACCACTTACCTAACCTTTAGCTGATGGTACCCAAACCGAAGATCTATCTTAGAAAATAACTTGTCACCTTGCAATTATTCAAACAAATCATCTATCCTTGGAAGATGATACTTGTTCTTGACCGTCACCTTGTTTAGTTGTCTATAGTCAATGCACCTATGAATGGAACCATCCTTCTTGCATACAAACAACACCGGTGGACCCCAAGGAAATACACTAGGACGAACAAACCCCTTATCCAGAAGATACTTAAGTTGCTCCTTGAGTTCCCTTAACTCAGTCGGAGCCATTCTATACTGAGAATAAGAAATTAGACGATTTTCCAAAATTAGATCAATACAAAACTCTATTTCTCTATCCGGAGGAACACCTAGAAGATCATCCAAAAGGACCTCTGGAAACCCATTGACCACTGGAACTGACTTGAAATTAGGACCTTTCAAATTAGAATCTTTAACCCGAACCATGTTATAAAGACAACCTTTGGAGATTAACCTCCGAGATCTAAGATAATAAATAAACCTCCCACTAGGAGCTAAAGAAACAACCTCCCATTCTATAATCGGTTCACCAGGGATTCTAAAGATGACCTTACGGGTTCGACAATCCAAATACGTGTAACAAGAGTGTAAGCAATCCATACCTAGAATGACATCGAAATCTACCATATCCAACTCAAATAGATCTACTAAGGTCTGCTTGCCACCAACACATACCACACACCCCTTATAGTCTTAGCAATAATTGAGTCACTTACTATTGTAGAAATAAAAAAAGGATCTGAAATAACTTCCAAATCGAAACCAAAAGATACAGCCACATAAGAAGTCACATAGGAGAGAGTAGAACTAGCATTAAGCAAATAATATGCATCACGAGAGAAAAGTTTTGACGTACCAGTAACGACATCAGGTGATGCCTCAGATTCCTGTCGGGACGCCAAAGCATACAACCTGTTCCGACCAATAATTGAAACATGAGCAGTAACAGAAGCAGATGCAACACCACCAGGTGTAGGAGTAGATGATGAATCCAAGAGAACCTTATTTTCCCCTGTAACAACCTTATTAACCAGATGATCCCTAAAATGATGGCCTGCCTGGCCATACTTAACGCATTTGTCCTTTCTTCATCGCAATAACCCCGATGAGGATGACCACAAAACCGACAAGGGGGATATGAAGAGATCGACTTACCTCTACTTGCCTGAGATTGGGCACACCACACCCAAAAATTGTAACTACCATGACGACGCCGGTCACCCGACTGATAAGAAGCACTAACATAAGAGTAGGAACCGGAACTCCCCCACTTCTTCTTCTGCCATTTTCCACCATCTCGACCACCCTGAGATTAAGCACCTCCCTGGTCAGAAAACCTGTTTCTCTTACCCTACCTATCTTCAAACTCCGCCTGTTTTTTCTTTTCATCCTCTGCCGGCTGCATATGAATAGTCAACCAAGAGATGTCTAAGTATTTAATCATTAAGGCAGTCTTGCTCTCAAAAATCATATCTAAATTCAACCCAGAAAAGAATAGCCTTATTTTAGCCCACATGTCAGCAACTAAATCAGGAGAATACCTTAACAATTGGTGAAACTTCAAAGCATATTCCTTGACAGATATTCTCCCCTACTTGATTTTCACAAACTCCTCCATCTTTGCTTCCCTCAACTCTTGAGGAAATAAATGATCCAGAAAAGCTCCAGAGAAGGCATCCCATAAGGATGACTCCTCCACATCAGCTTTATCCCTATCCCACTCTTCATACCACTGATATGCAAACTCTTTGAGCTGATAAGCTATAAAGTTTACCCCCTCCACATTGGTAGCCTGCATTACCTGAAATATTTTTTCCATATCATCCAAGAAGCCTTGTGAATCCTCCTTCACTTTTACTCCAAAAAAAGTGGGAGGACCCATTTTCATAAATTGGATGACCCTTATGGCCTCAACACACAAAGCACCAGACTTATCCTACTCAGCCAGAGCAGCAACCAATTTAGCAATAGCATGAATAGACTGAAAGAATTACGTACTAGTCACCTCGCCCTGAGGAGAACTAGTAGCAACTGGTGGAACTTCATAACTATCAAGGAAAGGACCGTAAGATCAAAGATGAACCCCAAAAGTAGGATTCAGCCCTTCAGCATTACTCCTAAATAGGATAGAAGAATTTTCTTGTGTTCCAGATCTACGAGGCATGATCTAAAAGACGAACAAATAAGGATTAGAGAAGATTCTATGAGAGAGACTTCAAGCTTGAAAATAGAATACCAAGAAAGTGAAACATTTCTAAATGACTTGTAGCCTCTCCCTTAAGAGTGTGGTGCGCTACATACCCCTAAAAGAGACTCTACTCGACACAGCTTTGTGGACTTCCGATGACCATGAACCTGGTTAGGACATACCCCCAACTATAGACAAAACCAATGTCCAAAATAAAGTCAAAATGTCTATAAATATTCATTACATGAAATGGATCCTTCCAAAATGATGGAAGCTCGCCACTTTAGTCCAAATATTGATCCTGAGTCAATTACTATGTAGGAGGAGTAGAACAGTCGGTTCTTGCATAGCATGGGTATACAGCCACCAGTAGACAGGGTTAGCGAGTGACTTCTAGCATGATCTTAGGGTAAGGATAAAACAATGCCATTTATAAAACCAAGTAAAACCATCCATATGCACATAAATATATATATAACCACACTAGGAAAAGGGATCGAGTTTAGCATGCCTTTAAAACCTTTACCTGGGTTATGTAGCTTTGTCGTACTAAACAACCCATGGGCTATATGGGTTCAACTCCCCCTACTGAAAGGGCCCTAGTACGTATAGCCGCACAACCAGAGAAGTATCAAATGGGGTAAAAAGTACATTCCCAAAATATAGTGTGACATCATGCACACGATGACCAATACCAACCTCATATCGACAGATATGAGTTTCCAGTTTTTGTCCCCCCAGGACCTCCGCCTTCTACGACTTCGCTACATATCCCACCATTATTGCCACATTAAAACTAATTTCCAAATAACCAAACCATTATCCATTTTTTAACCAAGTTCATTGATATTGGTATCGTCATACCAACCTTTACTTGCAAGTATCATCCATAGCCAACCATTTATAGGCTTAAGGGGACTTTCAAGTGCCCTTTCATTTACCATATTAAACCACTTGGGAGACTTCCGCGTTCCACACAAGCATAACCAATTATCTATTTACCATTCCAAACCATTTAAACCATGCATAATTCCTTTACCAAGTTTTAAAACATGCAAGAGTTCCATTAATAGTAGTCAATGCAATGAACATATCTTTATAAGCATTTTGTTAAAAATATTGGGGGCATAATATGACCAAAACCAATTTCAATTACCATTAAACCATTTCCATACAATTCAATTATACAAAACCACCATTAATGTATATAGAAACATAATTAAAACCATGGGAAACCATAACCAACCATTTAACATCAAAACCCCCAAATCATATTTGAAAACCAAAATCATACAATTAATGAAATTATGAAAACATTCATAAAAATAATGCTTTTAAGTAAAATTAACAATGAGGGAAGAGAACATGCCTTTAAACTAAGATGATGATGAAAAAAATCACCAAGACAAGCCCCAAATTGATCCTTTAGTTGAAATCCTAGCTCTCATTGCCCAAAAGCTCTTGGGAGAATTATGGAGTGTTTTAGAAAAGTTCCTAAGTGTTAATGAGTGGAATAATAAGGTAAATAACCTCCCAAGTAGGTTAGAAGTCATGGGAACCTATTAGGATAAGTTGGAAAATATACAGAATACCCCCACTTAAGTTGCACCAAAATCCCATCACAGGGATACGACTGACCCTCACGAGTTGTACCCTCCCAATACGATCGGTATCCACCACTCGTATCTTGAACCTCCACCCTTGGACCAAATACTATCCAGTATATTACTCATCCAACCAATTCGTAACCACAGCATACGATCCATAACTATGACCCATATACCTAGTAGAGTAAAATACTTAGAGAATTTAACACTATCTACCATACGAGTCCCTAGTATGATTCACACCCTCGTTTATGGCTCATAATGAGCCACGCATACTCAGATCCAATCTAAGTAACCAAGTCTAAGATTAATTTAAGGAACTAAATGATCTGTAACCACCAATATGACTCATACCCCTAAGTTGTATTTATTTCAGTAACCAAAATCCATCCCACCAACCAACGCTGGTCACTATATGACTGAACCATACCATACATACCCCAACATATGGCTCGTACCCATGAGTCATATTAGGTTCAGAGATCGTAATTCCAGGAAATTTTCTAAGGTCCAGAAACTATGGTGTTTCAGTCTTCCCCTACTAGGAACATTCATCCGTGAATGACGAACAAAGTAGGAGTAACCACATGCACGAGTCCTTTGCATTATGATATCAAACATATTCCCAATCTTTAACAAAGTTCAAAAACAAAGAGGCAAAGATATTAATCTTTCCATTAATAAACTCAGAAAATAAAGATGAGTTGAAGACGTTTACATTCCGCACAAATCCCAGGAGCAGAAAACAAATGCAGATATTTGGACTTTTTGTCCTCTTCCGCTTCCCATATAGCTTCTTCCACCTTTGGTTCTTTCATAGAACCTAACCAAAGACACATCCTTGGTCCGCAATCGACGAACCTACCTATCCAATATCTCAACCAAGACTTCTTCATAATACAAGGAATTAGTGATACCCAATCCTTCCAAAGGAACAATCGAAGAAGGATCACTGATGCACTTCCTCAACATGGAAACATGAAATATCGGATGAACCCAGCTCAAGCTAGAAGGCAACTCCAGCTCATAAGCAACATTACCAACTTTCCATAAAATCTCATAAAGACCCACATACCGAGGACTGAGCTTTTTCTTCTTTCCAAACTATACTACTCCCTTCATGGGATATACCTTGAGGAAAACCTTATCCCAACCTCAAATTTCAAGTCTCTACACCTAATATCCGTATAGGACTTTAAGCGACTTTAGAAAGCCTTACGCCTATCGTGAATCATAATCACCTTCTCCATAGCCTGGTAAACCAAATCGGTACCAAATATGTCTGCCTCGCCAAGCTCAAACCAACCAATAGGAGATCTACACCTCCTACCATACAATGCCTCAAAGGAGCCATACCAATACTAGAATGATAACTATTATTGTAAAAAAACTCCACCAAAGGTAGATGCTCAACCCAATTACCACCATAATCAATCACAAAGGCCCGAAGCATATGCTCCAATGTCTAAATAGTTCTTTCCACTTACCCATATATCTGTGGATAGAAAGCAGTACTCAAACTCACCTTAGTCCCCAACCCTTTCTGAAAAGATAGCCATAAGTGAAACGTAAATTGGGTGAAATGATAAAAAATAATCAAAATAGGCACCCATACAGCTTTACAATCTCCTGAAGATACAACTTAGCATACTCATCAGCTGAAAAGGTAGTTTGCACTGGCAAAAAGTGCGCAGACTTAGTCATCTTATCCACGATGACCCAAATCAAATCATATTGACTCCGAGACCGAGGAAGATCGGTAACAAACTCCATATTGATCACTTCCCACTTTTATTTGGGAAAATAAATTTCTTGATACATCCCTCCTGGCCTTATGTGCTCAACCTTAAACTGTTGACACACCATGCACTTGGTTACGAAATCAGCCATATCCCTCTTTATTCTATTCCACCAATAGATCTCCTTGGGGTCATGATACATTTTAGTCTAGCTGAGATGAATAACATAGTGACACTCATGCGACTCAACTAAAATCCATTATCGTAACTCATCGATATCAGGAACATAAAACCTCCCTTGGTACCATAAAGTACCATAACCACTGATCTTAAATACCACTACTTTTTTCCCACCTACGTTACTCTTAATTTTCACCAAGATAAGATCCAATACTTGTTTCTCCTTAATCTCCGCACTAAGAGACAATCGAACCACTTTTTGGACCATCACACCATCATCTTTGAAGTCCAAAAGGAAAACTCCAAGATTAGACAAGTGGTGAATATCCTTCACTAATTCTCATTTTTCTTCCTCCACATAAGCCAAACTCCCCATGGAAAATCTGCTGAGAGCATCAGAAACCACATTAGCCTTACCTAGGTGGTAGTGAAGACTCATATCATAATCTTTAAAAAGCTCAAGCCATCTCCTCTACCTGAGATTAAGCTCTTTCTGAGTGAACACATACTGTAAACTCTTATGATCAGAAAAAATATCCATGTGAACACCATACAAATATTGTTTCCATATTTTCAAAGAAAACACAACCGCCACCAGCTCCAAATCATGAGTAAAATAATTCCTCTCATGTACCTTCAACTACCTAGAAGCATAGGCAATCACCTTTCCATAATGCATTAACACATAACCAAGAGCTACCCGAGATGCATAACAATAAACCTCGAACCCATCATTGCCTTCCGACAAGGTCAAAATTGGAGCCGAAGTTAACTTATCCTTTAACTTCTTGAAACTCCCCTTCACAAGTATCTGACCAAGAAAACTTGACGTTCTTCTGTTATAACTTAGTAAAAGAAGCAGATATCGATGAAAATCTTTCCATAAACCACATGTATTACTTGGCTAAACCTAATAAGCTCCAAATGTCTAATGGATTCATAGGTCTAGGCCACTTCTTCACTACGACAATCTTCTGTGGATCCACCATGATCCCTTAAATATAAATAATATGACCCAATAAAGTTACAGCGTTCAACCAAAACTCACACTTGGAGAACTTGGCATACAACTTTTATTCCTTTGAGGTCTATAACACCATACGGAGGTGATTAGCATAATCCACCTCACTCTTCGAATAAACCAAAATAACATCAATAAACACAATGATGAAGAGATATAAATACTCATGAAAAACTCTATTCATCAGATCCATAAATATCGTCGGAGCATTAGTCAACCCAAATGACATTATCAAAAACTCAAAGTGCCCATACCGTGTATGAAAAGCCGTCATAGGTATATCCACTTACCTAACCTTTTGATGATAGTACCCAGACTGAAGATCTATCTTAAAAAAGAACTTGGTAACTTGCAATTGGTCAAACAGATCATCTATCCTTGGAAGAGGATACTTGTTCTTGACTGTCACCTTGTTTAACTATATATAGTCAATGCACATCTGAATGGAACCATTCTTCTTGCACACAAACAACACCGGTGCACCCCAAGAAAATACACTAGGATGAATGAACCCCTTATCCAAAAGATACTTAAGTTGCTCTTTGAGTTCTCTTAACTCAACTGGAGCCATTCTATACGGAGAAATAGAAATAAGTGTCTAAAATTAGATCAATATAAAACTCTATTTCTCTATTCAGAGGAACACCAGGAAGATCATCCAGAAAGATTATCTCAATGAGGAAGACCATGAAATCGACAAGGAGGACATGAAGAAACTGACTTACCTCCACTTGCCTGAGATTGGGCACTCCGTACCTAAAAATTGTAACTACCATGACGATGCCTGTCACCCAACTGATAAGAAGAACTAACATAAAAGTAGGAACCAAAACTCCCCCACTTCTTGTTCTTCCATTTGCCACCATCTCAACCACCCCGAGATTGAGCACCTCTTTGGTCAGAAAACCTGCTCTTCTTAACCTACCTATCTTTAAACTCTGCTTGTTTCTTGTATTTATTCTCTACCTACTGGATATGAACAATCAACCAAGAGATGTCCATATCTGTAATCATCAAGGTAGTATTTCTCTCCAAAATTAGATCTCGATTCAACCCAGAAGAGAACTTTCTAATTCTAGCCCGCATGTTAGCCACTAAATTAGGAGCATACCTTAACAATTGGTGAAACTTCAAAGTATATTCCTTGAAAGATATTCTCCCCTACTTGAGTTTCGTAAAATCCTCTATCTTTGCTTCCCTCAACTTTTAGGAAAATAAATAATCCAGAAAAGCACCAGAGAAGGTATCCCATAAGGATGACTCCTCCGCATCCCCTCTAACCCTATTCCACTCTTTATACCACTGATATGCAACCTCTTTAAGTTGATAAGCTGTAAAGTTTACCCCCTCCATATTAGTAGCCTACATTACCTAAAATATTTTTCCCTTGTTATCTAAGAAGTCCTATGGATCCTCCTTCACCTTCACTCCAGAAAAAATGGGAGGACCTATCATAAATTGGCCAACCCTTGTGGTCTTAGCAGATAAAGCACGAGACATATCCCACTCAGCCTGAATAGAAACCAATTTAGCAATAGTACAAATAGATTGAAATAATTTTGCATTAGTCACCTTGCCTTGAGGAGGACTAGTAGCAACTGGTGGAACTCCAAAACTATCAGGGATAGGACCGTGAGATCGAAGACGAACTCCAGAAGTAAGATGCACCTCTTCAGCATTACCCCTAGATGGGATAAAAGAATTTTCTTATACTCCAGATCTACGAGACATGTTCTGAAAGATAAACAAATAAGAATTGGAGAAGACTCTTGGATAGAGACTTCAATCTTGAAAATAGAATACCAAGAAAGTGAAATATTTCTAAATGACTTGTAGCCTCTCCCTTATGAGTGTGGCGCGCTACACACCCCTAAAAGAGACTCTACTCGACACGGCTTTGTAGACTTCCAATTGACCATGAACCTAGGTGCTATGATACAAAATTGACATGACCCACCCTGGGGCCTTGTCATAATGGGAATCCTAAGTTCATATAGGATGAGAGACTACCCCCTTTTACCCAACCTAACCTCCAGACGTCAGCCCTGAGTTGGCTGAATTTTGAGTATGTTACAAGATAGAGTAACATCTCATATAAAGACTCTGGGAATAGATCACAACCATGACCAACCCAACTGAGTCCAACCATCCCATATCAATAATCCAACCATACCAAACCATACCAAAACAAGGGCCATTAACAGGACTTCACAAAGGATGTTCCAAAACATAATATAATTAATCCCAAAGTGAAATATGATGGAACAGTGAGAAATTATGTCCGATGAAGCCAGCCTCCCAACTTATTCCAATGCCAAGGCCGACACCTATATCAATCCCACCTATTCTAACCTATAAAATTATCATAAAGACTAACCAAAAAGAGTAATGAAATCTAGTTAGGACATGCCCCCAACCATAGCCAAAACCAATGTCCAAAATAAAAATAAAATGTCTATAAATATCCATAACATGAAATGGAGCCTTCTAAAATGATAGAAGCTCGTTACTTCAGTCTAAATATTGATCCTGAGTCAATCACTATGTAGAAAGAGTAGAATGGTTGATTCCTGCATAGCGTGGATATACAGCCGCCAGTAGACAGGGTTAGCGAGTTACTTCTAGCATGATCTTAGGGTAAGTATAAAATAATACCATTTATAAAACCAAGTAAAACCATTCATATACACACAACCATACATATATATATATCCATGCCGGTAAAAGGGACCGAGTTTACCATGCTTTTAAAACCTTTACCTGGGCTGTGTAGCTTTTCCGTCCTAAACCACCCACAGGCTATATGGGTTCAGTTACCCCTGCTAAAAGGGCCTTAATGTATGTAGCTATACGACTAGGGAAGTATCCCATGGGATGACTAGTACATCCCCCAAATATAGTGTGACATCATGCACACGGTCACTAAGACCAACCTCATATTGCCAAATATGAGTTTTCAATTTTGGTCCCTGTGGGACCTCCACCTTCGAGGGCTTTACTACATATCCTACCATTATTACCCAATTAAAACCAATTTCCAAATAACCAAACTATTATCTATTTATTAACCAAGGCCATTGATATTGGTATCATCATACCAACTTTTACTTGCAAGTAACATCCATAGCCAACTATTTATAGGTTTAAGGGGACTTTCAAGTGCCCTTCCATTTACCATATTAAACCACTTGGAAGACTTTCGTGTTCCCCATAAGCATAACCAATTAGCCATTTACCATTCCAAACCATGCATAATTACATTAAAAAGTTTTAAAATATGCAAGAGTTCTATTTAAAGTAGTCAATGCAATAAACATATCTTTGTAAGCATTTTGTCAAACACATTGGAGGCATATTAAGACCAAAACCAATTTCAATTACCGTTAAACCATTCCTATGCAATCCAATTATCCAAAACCACCACTAATGCATATAAAATAATAATTAAAACCATGGGAAACCATAACTAACCGTTTAACATCAAAAACCCCAAATCATATTTGAAAACAAAAATCATACAATCACTGAAATCATGAAAACATTCATAAAAATCATGCCTTTTAGTAAAATTAACAATGATGGAATAGAAAATTACTATAAACCAAGATGATGAAGGAAATAAATCACCAAGACAAGCCCCAAATTGATCCTTTAGTTGAAACCCTAGCTCCCCTTTCCCAAAAACTCTTGAGAGAATTATGAAGTATTTTAGAATAGTTTGTATGTTTTAATGAATGGAATAATGGGGTAAATAACCTCTCAAGTAGGTTAGAAGTCATAGTAACCTATTGAGATAAGTGAGGAGATGTCCAGAATACCCCCACTTAAGTTGCACTAAAATCCCATCACAGGGATACGACTGACCCTCATGAGTCATACCGTCCCAATACGATCGGTATCCACCACTTATATCCTAAACCTCCACCCTTGTACCTAACACTTTCCAGTATAAAAATAATCCAACCAAGTCATAACCACAACATACGATCCATATCCATGAATGTATCCCTAGAAGAATAAAATTCTTGGAGGATTGAACACTGTCTACCATACGAGTCCCTACTATGATTTGTACCCTGTCTTACGGCTCATATGATCCATTCGTACTCAGTTCCAACCTAATTAACCAAGTATAAGACAAAGTTAAGGAACTAAACAATCTGTATCCACCAATATAGCTCGTACCCTTAAGTTGTATCCATTCTAGTAACCAAAATTCATCCCACCAACCAACACTGGTCAGTATACGACTGAACTATACCATTTGTATGCCAACATATAGATTGTACCCATGAGTCATATTGGGTCCAGAGATCGAAATTCTAGGAAATTTTGAGAATAGGTTATTTGGTCCTAATTTGGTTTATTAAGCGATGGAAAAGGTGAATGTGATTCAGGATAGACTTAAGGCTACCCAAAGTCGCTAAAATTCCTATGCGGAAGTGAGGAGTAGGGAGTTGGAGTTTAATGTGGATAATCTGGTGTTCTTGAAGGTATATCTCATAAAGAAGGTGATGCAGTTTGGAAATAAGAGAAAGCTCAGTCCATGGTATATTGGTCTCTTTCATGTCTTAAGGTAGGTGGGCCATGTGGATTATGATTTGGAGTTGCCATCTAGGTTGGGTTCTATTCATTCGGTCTTTTATGTTTCAATGCTGAGGAAGTGTGTGGGTGATCTTTTCCTGATTATTAATTTAGAGAGTGTCGGTGTTTCAGATTTTTTTCCTATGAGGAAGTCCCAGTGGAAATTTTGGACAGACAAGTCCGTTGTCTGAGGACTAAGGATGTAGGTTCAGTGAAAGTTCTGTGGCGGAACCATAAGGTTGAATAAGCTATATGGGAAGCAAAAAAGGACATGAAGTCCAAATATCCATTATTATATCCCGCTTTGGATTATCGTGCTTGAGTTATGTGTATGTAACACCCGTAAAGTACCCCTCGGATGTCACTGGTGCTCAAGACTATGAATAGTCCCAAGCTAACCCATAATGCCTACTTAAGTTGAAACTTCTATGAAAAGTGAACTAGCATATTAGAATCTAAAGGTAAATGAATTCATATCTTAACTGAAAGTCTTCAACCTTGAAATCTTTAAACAACTCTTTAAATTTGAACATAAACAGTCTAATAAGACTTCACTAATGACTGAAGAGCCACTAGGTCATGACTGAAGAGCCACTAGGTCATACCCCAGCTGACCTGGACATAAATCAAAATCAAATAACTAAACAACTTTCATTAATGAATAGAAATCTGATAAATTGGGTCCTGAGACCAGGAGGACTCACCAAAAGTCAGGATGTAGGTGATGATGTCTGTAGTCAATCATGCTGCTGGAAACAAGCACTAGAATCTACATTATAAGAAAATTTAGCATATAGAAATATATGTGGGTTAGTACTTCTAGAATGTACTGAGTATGTCGGGGTGAATGCATAAGTAAAACGATAGTTGAATATACTATAATCTTTCAAATGATTCATGATAAGTGTAAATGACTCACCTTGAACTAGAATAAAACAAAGACTGCAAGATCATAAACATTAATACAGCATAAGAATAAACTTTGTAAGCTATAACCTTAGTTTCTAAAAGCTTTACTTTATTTCTTTCTTATGGGAGATTCTTCTAACCGACATAAACGACGTAAGCTATCATGGAGTCCAATGTCTTAACCACATTGGGGAGAGTTGTCCTATGCTTTGCATCAGAATAGAATCTTAACTTAAGTGATCACTGAACTTCATTCCTATTGGGAAAAAGATTAACTTACGGTGGCTCGTAGTTTCTAAGAATTTAGGATACTCTCATCCGCATTCCTTTCTCAGTGCTAAATACTACTCCCAGAATATTTATATGCTCATACTTTAAGAAATCCACCTTAAAATAGCATAAGGATTTATAGACTAAAAACCAGTTATGCTTCTCTTTTCTTAAATCATAATCAGGATAAACAATTTTGGATTTCATGTCTTATTTTAGGATCAAAGGGTCAAGCTTTTCTTCAAATTGGGTTATAAAACTTAGCAATGGAGCTTAGAGAATAATCTTCTTCAAAACTCATTACTTGTACTTAGGACTTAGAATCCATGCTTTGTTTAATAGAAAGTCATAATAAAACATCTTGCTCAATAATCACTTGAAATATTTCAAAAATCTCGGTCAAGATAATAAAATAAAATCACAATATGAATCTTTTTAGCTAAAACGTGAATATATGCAATTCTTGATGCACTTACAGCTTTTAATTTTAATGTAATGTCATAATTCAAGAGTATGGCTATTTGGGTATGAACCCTAATTAAAAATAAATAAATTAAGTCTCAAAACCATGCCCTTTGAGCATAAGGATGAAAGAATAACCTTGTTCATAATCCCCACATACCTGAATTTATCTTGATTTGTGAAGAGAGTTTGGAACTTTGAGACTTGAAGGATGAATTTGTGTGAGATGAACCTTAATCTTAATGTTCTTGAAGATGGGAGGAGGTAAGTGTTGTTATTTTATTAATAAATAGAGGAAAATAATGCCTCTCTGAGGGTTATAGGTCATGGTTGGAAGTTATAAGAGAGGAAAAGACTAAAAAGCCCTTAGCTAAACTTAACAAAAATTGATCGCCAGTTCTTACGAGTCTACCATACGACTCCTATGGAAGAATAAGACTTGGTATTCATAACTCGTAAGATTGAAAGTGACAAGGGTAGCAGACACTAATCAACATATGAGTCAAACCTTACAACTCATTACTTGTCTATACAATTTGGGAATAGCCAACTGTATATTGGACATAACCTTAGGGAAACTATTTTGTTGTACTTACGACTCCACTTCATAAGACTCGTACCTTTCTTAACGACTTATGGGATCAACTCATGACTTATATAGAATCCACATAACCCTACACTGATATAGGTATGACTTCCTATATATGATTCATATGATGTATGTACGACTCAAGGGGATGAGTCGTACGATGTATAGTAGCTCCCAGATATGGGTATTACAATGTATTCCCTAAAATCTTTATTTTTTGTCTTTCTTAAAGGTAAGTATGGTTGTACTCTATGTTAAATCACGCAAATATATGACTTAACGCATCATTTGAGGATAGAAGATCCTTGGGTGGAGAATGAAACACCTCCGATTTTGGTCCTTTAAAATTTCTTGGCCTATGAGCTTACTGCCCAGACTACGACTCTCCCTACAAGTCGTAGGGTGTTATTATGTGTCATAGTACCCTAATCGTAGCCTGACCAATGTGGATTGTCCAATTTTATGTGATGATTATGATTGGCTCTTAACGAGTCGTAAAGATGCTATACGAGTTATATAGTCCCACTCGTAGCTAAACCAGTATGATGCCTATATGTCCTGTCTTACCTAAAATTTGACCAAAATAGTCATAATTTTTAATACGAGTTGTATTCTATGAATCATAGCCAGACGAGTATGGGTTCCCATAAATGTTTTCAAGACTACTACTAGAGACCATGAGTTTTAAGGTGACCTTATGAGTCGTAAGGTCGTCCGAAATGACTGCGGCAATTTTTCAGTATTTCATTAAAGGCACTTTGGATATTTACCCTTTTCCAAAATATGACCCACAAATTTAAAAACTTATTGGGACCCCATTCCCATCCATAATAAACCAAAATTCCCTCCAAAATTATGATTCTTTCAGGAATGTTACTCTTCTCCACATCTTATTTTGTTAAAAGCATATGTTTTAAATAGTTTAATTGTATGGATTTGAATATGGTTTGGGTTGAGAGTTCTGGAATTGTTGATCGTTGAATTGTTTTCCCATGGTATTCATGAGTTGTTCATGATTTGAATTGAATATTTTTGAACAAATGGAGTGCATGGCTGTGGGAATAGGAACGGGGGTCGATGTAATCCCCCAAATTGATGTTTTGAACTTGGAAGTTGGTTTTGAACAATTTTATTCCCTCAACCCACTTGTGTAAATGGTTTTTAATTGTGGAATTGTCACTTGGTTTGACTTATATACCTATACTTTTGCATTGAATAAATGATTAAACAATGAACATGGATTTTGAAAGCCTTGTTGTCTATGTATTGATTTGATAAACTAGAAGAGGTCTGAGCATTCCTCCAGCTTGATTTAATTAACAAAGAGGGTGGGGAATTTCCACAAGTTAATGGAATTGTAATGGCACATATATGAGATTGCAAACTAAATGGTATAACAATACCGTGGTGTTCCTTAATGTATGATTCATTGGTTAATGAATAGGTTGTGTGAAAGTTGATTTAATTGGGCTTAATGGGGGTTATGTAGCTAAGTCATGAAGGTTTGGGTCTCGAATGACTTATACTGGAAATTCACATTTGTTGATATGAGGGTTGGTCTAGATGATTGAGTGAATGCAGGGATGAAGGATCACCCATCAGTTGAGGCTTGAGACCATTAGTAGAATTCCCTAAGTTCTAGATCTATAGTGCCACCATAGGTTATAAGGGTTCACCAGTCAGTAGAGTCACGACATCTATTCCTTTGGGACATCAATTTAGTGGATCCACGCTAGCCAGTATTAGTACCTTTGACAATGTACTAGCACCCATCCAATTAAGGTTACAGGTTGGACCCTGGTTTGCTCAGATTGAGGTATATCAGTTATTGTTAGCTCCCACAATCCTCAGTTTATGTTTAGATTATATTTCATCTCAAATATGCATGACCTTGTATTTAGTTATTCCGTTTCATGCATTACATTTTTATACTTGGTCTTGCATCATCTTATCATGTTTCATGCATTCATGTTCATATTGACTAGTTAGTTTCCCATCTCACATACTCAGTATATTCAAAGTGTTGATCGCACACTTTTCTTTTCTATATTGTCTCATAATATAGGTTTGGATTCTCAGTACCCCGATCACACTTAGCACGTTCCCACGCCACATTCAGCAGTAGTTTTTGGTGAGTCCTCAACATTTGAGGACTAGTTATCAATGATTAATTTTTTTCATACTTTTAGTTTCAGTCAGTTGTAGATAGTTGAGGGCTTGTCCCAACAACTCATTATGGTTTAGAGGCTTATAGACAAATGTTTAGATTTTTATCATGTTGGTTATCAAATAGTTTTATTTTCAGTGTTAGTTGATATTCAATATTACATTACTTCTATTTCCATTAGTTACTTCGGTTTGGCTCCCACCTAGAATTTTGTTACTTATTTTCAGTATTCTTAGAGTTATGCCAGACCATGGGTTATTTTGGTGTCACTTGTGACTCTAAGCACCGTGTTACGTCTAGGGGGAAGTCTCAAATCGTGATACGGGTCCACCACAACTCGCATCCCTTGCGACCCTCGAACTATTTTCCATGGACAACCTTTTCTCAATGTAATTTAAACCACCCTGGGGTATTCTACACTTGATCTAGGGACCACGTAGGCTTGTTTTAAGGTCAATTTATACTCCCCAAACACCAGGGGTGTTACAAATTCATTGATCCAACACTAGTCCTCATATATATATATATATATATATATATATATATATATAATCACCATACTCTGCATCTAAAGTTCAAACTTAGTACCTATTACCAATCATGAATTGCCAATGAAACTTCCCACATACTATTCTAGTCCATCCAAACATATGAAAAATTAATCAACCTAAATCTCATAATATACTTAACTACGGTCTACAAGCTCATGTTCTCACAACATCATTGCTACACCTTAAAATTTACTACATGGCTTCTCACATACTATGCTAGTTTACAACTACAACAACAAACCCAGTGTATTCCAACATAGTGAGGTCTAGGGAGGGTAAGATGTACCAGTCCATACCTCTACCTCTAAAGAAGTACTATGCTAGTTTACAACTACTAGCAAAAAAAGAGATCACGGGGGATAAAGTCACATCATAAGGGTATTCAATTTTAAACTTATAATCTAGCCCATTACGGTCTATTATCACATCTTCTTTCTCAAATTACATGTACTTACCCATGCATGTATTTAAACTACCTTCAAAATTCTATAAACACCATTGAGCCCCTCCCCTCCCCCTCCCTTTTAAGATTTCCTAAGGAAGTTTAAATTATAAATCATTAGCCATTTTGTCCTTCCTTTCTCAACCTATAAAAGATTCTTACAACAACAACAAATATCCACCATCAGCTCCATACCTATTTCAAGTAAATTCTAAATCATCATAATGAATCACTTTATTTACTAACTAACATAAAATCTACAATTTTTTCTACAACCTTAGCCAATTACCGTAAAAGGGAATATCACCCTTCACTTAAGATTATAGGATTAAAATTGACTTTTTTACTCAAAAGTTACCTTCACTCTAACTTCTAAACTTATGAATTCATATCTCTAACTTTGGGATCAATTGACTACTCATAGGTTATAACACCATAACTTATACTACCTCTCGGGGAAAATACTATCCCTACATTTAAAAACATATCTTTACCCTTAAGAGTGACATCTACAACAAAACTTTTAAAAGGGACTAAATACACTTTGAACCTTGGGCTAAAATGCATGATTGTATAGAAGGGTATACGCTTGAATCAACATAGCTTGACACACTAGTGGACTCCTCTCAAGTCCTTGGACGATTTCATAACTTTTTGATGACATAATAAAAAAAGATAACCTCATTAGGAATCTAGGCTTTTTCAATTGTATTTCCTTGACCTTGAGACATAGCTAATAAAATTAGAGCAAGGAAGGAATTCGGATAACTTTCATATGGACAACACTATTGCATGATCTAGAGTATAAAAAAATGGGAAACATCTCCTTGATACCCGGTAGCCTCCTGATTATAAGTGGGTGCAAAACACACTCATAAGCAAGACTCTACTAGACACGACTGCATAGACACCGTAGGGCCCTAAACCGGGATCTAATACCAAGCTTGTCACGACCTGACCTGAGGATCTAGCCATGACCGTCATCCCAAATCATGGAGTCCCGAGAAACCCCTTAGCATACTATCATAAGAATGATTCATAAGAATTGGAAGATATAATAAAGTTCAAGGAATCTTATATTCAAACTATGTCAATAAAGTTATGAAAAAACAATAACCAAATATAGTCTATAAAGCCTCTATTAAAGAGTAAATATCTAGGCCAAGACAAGTCATTGGATGGACCATAAACTAAAAAAAAGAACATATGAATAAAATGCCTTTCGAAAGATGGATGGTTCACTAACTCTGAAATTTTTAAAAGTTCTACTGTTGTGATGGACCACGAAACTGAGCCTTGGAACCTACCTTATGGACAATGTATCCACCTGAGGATGGTCAGTACTTGAAATGTACTGGTATGCAGCATAATCCAAAAATAACATATATTTCATATAAAATAATAAAGAGCTTGAGAAAATAATTTAACATAATATAGTTGAAAATGCATGGGCATAATTAAGAGCTTCAATTAATCTCGTAAAAATATAAAAAAACTCTTTGTCTTACTTCTGAGCTAGATGGTATTCCTACATCCATACTACCCACGGGCTATATGGGTCTGTCATTAACTCATCGGTCAGCCTCCAATCCAAGTGTACCACAAGTATTGGGGTTTCATATAAAGATATACCCCCTTATAGGTAAACCATAATTATCCCCCATACAGGATAACATATCAAAATCCCAGGTCAGTAAAATACGATTACCAATGATGAGTCATTCAACTCGTGCTTTCTTCGGGTAACTATCTAGCTCTCTTAAGGCAATTTTTAACCTCTAAAAGTTATGATTCATGCTTATTGTAACAACTCGATACTACTCTCTAGTCATCACACGGTGCTTACAACCCCAAAGGACCATAAGCTAACCCATGAATAATATCCGATGTGAGCACTGAATAATAATACTATAATTAATGTAGAAAAATGGGCTGAAATGCCATAAGGTTCAAAACATCTAAAATACATATAATGAATAATAACATCTGAATCTGAAATACTGTCTGAAAATCTAGTCTGAAAAGCCTCTAACTGAATCTGTTTAAAAGTGGAGTTGATGGGAAAATCTCCCAACTAACTTCGTCTACTAAAATACTGCTAAGCTGATGTACTAAAATAAAAGTATATTCTCGATAGATAAGGACTCACTGCTAAATCTGCTATTGTTGGCTGAATTTGGCTAAGCACGGTCAGGAACCTGAGCATTCGAACCTATGAAATGAAATATCATAGCACAAGAAATGGGTATGCGATCAGTACGTGGGAATGAACTGGTATGCTAAATGAGGTAAGGCTGAATATATGGGTTTATATGCATGAACAATAACTAACCGAGTGGCATGCAAGAGATGGATTAGCCTACATGGAGTACCTATAACTACTGAGCATACTGTGCATACTGTAACTGAGTATACTAGAACTGAATCTGATAACTGATAACTGAATATGCTGAAAACTGAGTGACTGCATCTGATAGTCCTGAATTTAAATTACTAATAACTAAGTGACTGTATCTGACAGTCCTAATTCTGTAGAACTGAACTGAGTTCTATTCTGACGATTGAGACTAAACTAAAACTGTGGTAGGTAATCATCTAACTGACATGCCCCAAATCTAAACTGATAAGATAACTGAGCAGGGGTCCAATTTGTAACCCCAATTGAAAGGGTGTTAGTACCGTGCCACTGGTAAATATAAGATGAAGAGTCATCCTCTACTGACAAGTTCACTAAACGAGAATGGTGGTACCCTCTATTGGTAGGTAGAGCGCCTCATCAACCCTCAACTGGAAGGTTTGTTGTCTTAACCTACGCTGGCTACGTAGTTCTGGAACACAAGGATTGCTTCTAAGGATCACACCCTCTGCTGGCAGGTAAGCCCCTATTATTGGGTTCAGTCGGTGCTGAATATTACTCTCATCTAAAAGACACAGAATTGATCAACTGGACTGAACTAGATTAATATTGAGATCACTGAGTTCTCTTAAGTACTTTGACTGACTGAGTTCTACTGAGTTTTGTAACTGACTGAGAGTACTACTGATCATGACATGAATGATACTATCCTGTAACTGACACTGGCTCTGGTAAATAGCTAAATTGTCGGGTATTAAATACCCCCAAGACTCGATAGTATAAAAAGTAAAGCAAAGCATAATCTTGAATAACATAACAATGTATACTTAGTCATAATTCATTCAAAGAGATATTCTATCAAACACTTATAATGCATTAACTTGTACATGAATGGAGAATACATGTTAGCATGCTATGATGGCATTATTTAATTCTCATAGACAATTTATCAAACTCATGGGAAGCATAATTGGTTCACTAAATCATAAACACTTAGGATTAACATGGTTACAACAATCAACTTGCAAATTGAAGGGTTTATCGTGAATATCATGTAATTCAACACATACTAGGATCAATCCTTGCAACTTGTAATCTAAATCATGAATCAAAACTAAAACAACATCATGAACATAAAATCAATCTAATTCAAACATGAAAATCATAAATCATAAAACTTGTATTTTGAAAAGGGATTCTTGGGCTCAATGGAAGGTAAGGATCCATGAATGAACATCTAACATACCTAGAAACCTAAATTCTTGAAGTTCTTGAAGTCTCTTGGAGGGATTCTTGAGATTTCTTTTGAAACTTGTGGGCTAGGGTTTTCTATCTTTGAGAGAGAATGTCTTAAATTAGGGAAAAGTGAGCTAATAATGACCTAAATACATTTTTAGGGATTAAATCCCACATCTGAGTGGAATAAAATCATGGGAAAAAACTGTTTTAACCCTGGATAAAACTTTAATTTTTTGAAAAATTTAATCGATCTGGACCCCTGGCGCGACGCGGCGCTATCGCACTGGGAAATTGCATGGTGGCACGACGCAGTGGAATTGCGTTGCCACTTTGTTTGTGAACTGGAAGTGCACCGCGATGCGGTGGAATCGCATTGGAACACTGGAAATTGAAAATTATGAACTGGGATGGCGCAACGCGCCAATATTGCGGAGAAATACTAAAAATTGACAATTGTTATTTTAACAGACTCCGCGATGCGTTACTGGCCTGAATGACGTTGTTTAACGATTGAAACTTCAAATCGCCTTAACTTCTTACCCGGTTATCGGATTTAGGCGAATTTTATATAGATGAAAAGGTTTTTCAATTTTCTATACAACAAAAGGTCAAAATATTGAAAATTCCATATGTATAAAAGTAAATTCATCTTTAAAGAAAGTCTTTGAAATTTTTGGGATGAATTTAAGCTCAGTAAAAGTATGGGGTGTTACAATATCTCCCCCTTAGAAACATTCATCCTCGAATGTGGCTGGTTAAGCTGAGAGAGTACTGACAGAATGAGTTTACGTACTGAACTAGACATACACAATTGAAGCATGATTATGTGACTGGTCTGATAGACTGAACTTATATACTGAACATACATATCTGAAGCATGATTACATGGAAAAAACTGATTCGTGAAATAAATGACTGACACGAGAATAATATGAGATAGTAACTAATAAAAAGTTTTTAATGGTACTGAATATAGAACTAAGTAGGTTTAAGAAAGACTGTGATGGTGTACGAGACACTATCTAACTGAAGCACAATGGAATGACTTCGGCACACTACTGAGGCCTGAGGAACACATGACATAAACTGAACTTCACAGACTATTAAGGGTGTAACATGAGTCATGGGAACTGAGTATACTAGAAAACATGAATACGTGTGTCATAAACTATATAAACTGAGTTTGGAATTTCTGAACTTATGGAACATGATTCGTACTACAGAGAGAACTGGAACTCATTATATTAGGAACTGTAAGCATGCATGATTTTTAATGATGTGTACGAATATGAGTTATGATCATAGATCTAACATGTAAGGCATGAGTACCAACATTATTAACATCACTGCTAAAATCTGAAAGTCTGACTTGGTTACTTGTTCTACCATCTCCCCCTTAGTTTAAAGCCATTATTCTAAATCTGTGAATAACTTGATAAACGATAAATCAAAATAAAACCACTTTGCTCTAGAGTCTGAGATATAATAATACTCATACTACTGAACTCATCCTGGAGGACTACCTTTGATAACTTAAGCCCCATTGTTAGCACTTTATTTTGACACACCATTCTTAGCTTTCTATAGCCCCAACAATTAGCATATCATAGATTAAACACTGACTAACTTAGAATCTTCAACTCTTCCTTCTATTAGCTCAACCTTCAACGATTTAAACTTAGATTATAACACATAACATGGATATCCCCAAATCTTTAATAACCATTATACTTTCATCATATCCTACAAGTATCACATCCACAACATATGTTTTAAATCAACAAACTTAAGTTCTTGCATACACTGCTTCAAGCCTACTAATTCACCTTTCATACACTAGCCCCATGAAATATAATTTGCTCAAATTCAGATAATACTATTCCTATTTTACTGTTTCTAAGCCCTTGAGTCCTTTCTTTTAACTCTAGGTCGTATGCTACCATAGGATTCCGAGGAGAGATCTAAAAGAACACCTGAGTTTGGGTAAATACACGATTTTTTATGAATTATGAATGAAATCTTTCTTACTCATAAGGGCTATGATGGGAAACTTTTAAGCCTACATAAAATCCCATAACTGTATGTAAGGAACTGCCTGATCTGTAAGGATTGATCGATCTTAATTGTTTCTGTTACCTTGAAAACAAGGTAGGGCTAGCAAGAATAGATCAAGATGAGAATCTGTATAACTTTCTTAGAGGACCTTTCTATAGCACGATCTAAGATATGAAAGAAGGGAAACTTTTCCTAAAACATCTCATAGTCTCCTGTCCATAAGTGCGGCGCGCTACACACCCATGCACAAGACTCTACTAGATGAGGCTTTTCAGATACCCTATAATACTATTGAACCTTAGGCTCTGATACCAAGTTTGTAACGACTCGAGACTACCCCCTAGTCGTCACACGATGCTTACGACCCCGAAAGACCAAAAGATATCCCATGAATGATATCTGTTGTGAGCACTGAAAAATAATACTATAATTAATGTGGAAAAATGGGTTGAAATGACATAAGGTTCAAAACATCTAAAACACTGATAATGAATATTAACATCTGAATCTAAAATATTATCTAAAAATCTTGTCCAAAAAAACTCTAACTGAATTTGTCTAAAAGTAGAGTTGATGGGACAATACCCCAACTAACTCTGTCCAATAAAATACTGCTAAGCTGAAGTACTAAAATAAAAGCATATCCTCAATAGATGATGACTCACTACTAAATCTACTACTGCTGGCTGAATCTGGATAAAAGCGGTCAAGAAATTGAGCATCCGAACCTATGATATGAAACATCATAGCATAATACTTGGGTATGCGATCAGTATGTGGGAATGTACTAGTATGATAAATGAGGTAAGACTGAATGCATAGGTTTATATGCAAGAACAATAATTAACTGAGTAACATGCAAGAGCTGGATTAGCCTACATAGAGGATCTATAACTACTGAGCATATTGTCCATACTATAACTGAGTATAATAGAACTAAATCTGATAACTGGATATACTGATAACTGAGTGACTATATCTGATAGTCCTGATTCTATAGAACTGAACTAAGTTCTATTCTGAAGACTGAGACTAAAAGTAAAACTGTGGGAGGTAATCATCTAACCAACATGTCCCAAATCTGAACTGATAAGATAATTGAGATGGGGTCCAATCTGTAACCCCAATTAGAAGGGTGTTCGTACCGTGCCACGGGTAAAGACAAGCTGAAGATTCACCCTCTACTGACAGGTTCCCTAAACGAGAATGGTGGTACCCTCTACTAGTAGGTATAATACCTCATCAACCCTCAACTGTCAGGTTTAATGTATCAACCAATGTTGGCTACGTAGTTCTAGAGCGTAAGGATTGCTTCTAAGGATCACACCCTCTGCTGATAGGTGAGCCCCTATCCTTGGGTTTACTCGGTGCTGAATCCTACTCCCAACTGAAAGACATAAAACTGATCAATTGGATTGAACTGCATTAATACTGAGATGACTGAGTTTTCTTAAGTTCTGTGACTGATTGAGTTTCACTGAGTTCTGTAGCTGACTGAGAGTACTACTGATTATGACATGACTGATACTATCCTGTAACTGACACTGGCTCTAGGTAAATAGCAAAATTATCGGATATTAAATACTCCCAGGACTCGATAGCATGAAAATTAAAGCAAAACAAAATCTTGAATAACATAACAATGTTTACTTTGTCATAATTCATTCCAAGAGACATTATATCAAACACTTGTAATGCATTAACTTGTACATGAATGGGGAATACATGTTAGCATGATATAATGGCATTATTTTATTCTCATAGACAATTTATCAAACACATGGGAAGCATACTTGGTTCACTAAATCATAAACACTTAGGGTTAACATGGTTACAATAATCAACTTGCAAATTAAAGGTTTTATCGTGAATATCGTGTCATTCAATACATACTAGGATCAATCCTTGGAACTTGTAATCTAAATCATGAATCAAAACTAAAACAACATCATGAACATAAAATCAATCTAATTCAAACATGAAAATCATAAATCATAAAACTTGTATTTTGAAAAGGGATTCTAGGGCTCCATGGAAGGTAAAGATCTATGAATGAACATCTAACATACCTGGAAATCTAAATCCTTCAAGTTCTTGAAGACTTTTGGAGGGATTCTTGAGATTGCTTTTGAAACATAAGGGTTAGGGTTTTCTATCTTTGAGAGAGAATGTCTTAAATTGGGGAAAAGTGAGTTAATAATGACCTAAATACATTTTTAGAGATTAAATCCCACATCTAGGCGTAATAAAATTATGGTAAAAACTATTTTAACCCTGGGCGCAACTTTAATTTTTTGAGAAATTTTCCCGATCTGGACCCCTAGCGCAATGCGGCGCTATCGCATGTGTCACTGAAAAAAGGACAACTAGGAAATTGCATGGTGGTGTGATACGGTGGAATCACGTTGCCACTTTATTTTTGAACTGGAAGTGCACCGCGATGCGGTAGAATCGTGTTGGTACACTGGAAATTGATAATTATGAACTGGGTCTATGGCGCGATGCGCCAATATCGTGGAGCAATACTAGAAACTAACAATTGCTATTTTAACACACTCTGCAATGAGCTATTGGCCTGAATGATGGTGTTTAACGACTGAAACTTAAAATCGCCATAACTTCTACCCGATTATCGGATTTAAGAAAATTTTATATCGATGGAAAGGTTATTTAATTTCCCATACAAAAAATGTCAAAATATTAAAAATTCCACATGTATAAAAGTACATTCATATTTAAAGAAAGTATTTGAAATTTTTGGGATGAATTTAAGCTGGGTAAAAGTACGGGGTATTACACTTATATCCTGGGACATTCTGGGATAGGTATCGTCATACCTATTATATTATACCTAGGACATTCTTTTCATTTTAAGGACATTCTAGGATAGGTCTCGTCATACCTAGACTTGCATGCTGTATCATATTATATCATGTCTATAGCCCTTTCATTCAAAAACATGTTAATGACCTCTAAAAGGTTTAAACATCACATAAGAGTTCTTATTTCTAAAGGACATGGAAACTTATGCAAACATATTCTTCTTTCAAGACTTTGACATGGGGAGGCCATCTCTTACATAAATCACATGAAATCTTCCATTAAAACAAAAAAAAAAGTTAGAAAATAAGCAAAAGACACTTTCTTGGAACATAAAACAATGTCAATTCATATTTGATAACAAATAATTTAACTCAAGCTTTCAATCATTCATTTGAACAATCCATAACATATTAAAGCTATTAGATTTAGTCATAGAAGAGGGAATTTCATAAGTCATGCTCTTAAATTGATTATCAATATCCATAACATATATACAAATGAATAACATCTCAAGTTTATAGAAAAAACCATAGGAAATAAGAAATCTCATCATAACAAGGGTGTTTCATAATTCATGCTTTCAAAATTAATTTCAAAGTCCATAACATAACATATAGGATTTATTACAATATCATACTTACACCCATTAATGTTAGGTTAGTTCTACTGTCACGACCCAAAAATAAGGGTCATGATGATACTTGTCGTAACGCACCTTGACAAATAAGCCTATCACCCAAACAGATACGAAAAGAGGAAAAAATAGAAATATCCCAAGATAAGGCTTCTAGAACGAATCTAAACCATATAAGTAATCATAACAATGCGGAAAGAAGTTATACAAAATACCAATCATTCCCTAAACCAGGTGTCAATGGTGTAAGAATTACTAATAAAATCCAAGAGTCAAATACATCAGAAAAATAACCACAAAGGAATAATATTATTTGTCTCCGAATAATAATAAAGACATAACTATTGTAGAAAGATAGAGGTGAACTTTGAATGCATGAATGTCTAACCACTACCTTGAAGCTCCAACAATCTCCCGAGTCAATCAAACTAAGGTGCACTCAAGCTAGGACCTACACCGAAAGGGTGTAGTAGGCATGAGTACGGTCCACTTATACTCAGTAGGTATCATAGGCCGATCAAGCAAAGTAGTAAATAAAGCATAAAAAATATACACTAACGACACGTCACCTGCAATGCCCACACCACTTGCACTAACAGTTCTAATATATCTCACATATATTGCAATATCACACCAAGCTAGAACAAAAGTACGTATTATATCACATATAAGAAGAACAAGGGGGAATATGCATATACAAGATCATCAAATACAAGTAAAAGAAGATACGATAAATACATAGATGGCAAGTCAATATGGAAATACAACACAATATAACACAATAAAGTAAGTGCAATATATATGATAATAATGATGATGATGCACGACGTCATCGTACAACCTTCGGGATTATTGCACATTCCCCGTATACACCTACAGAGGCAAGCCTCCCAACGCAAGACCCATGGGGAGTTCGTCAACCCGTATACAATCCATATATCTCATATCTCCTTCTGGCACATTCCTCAAAAAGGGTTTTATAAGGTGTTACAATATCTCTTCCCCGGCACATACTTCGGGGAGGGTTTTAAAAAGGTGTTGCCAGTGTTTCTCAAATGTTGCCACAGTGGTACCAATGTTTCATGAATGAGTATGATATGATGATGTAATGCTCACAACCAATCACAATGAGTATTTTCACAACCAACCACAATGATATATCTCTACAACCATGTGAGCCAATATCCACTCATTATTTCAGGTTTTATCCATGAATTTCCACATGTCTCATGTGTCAAATAAAGTATGAATATAACCACAATACATCAATGGTACCATATTAAGCACCTTAACAATACAATATAATTATTCACATGTATTCAAGGCTATTTATATCATATAGGACCCCACACGGTCACATATATCATATAATAACTCAATTTTGAAAATTACATCACATATAGGCCCCACACGGGCACAACACATAAATAGACATTTTTCATCATTAGTTCCCACCCTTAACATGCATTTTGTATTATCATTTACTACTCATCCCAGTCTGAAAGAGTTAAGCCATAACCTACCTCAAAAGTTGAAACCGGTCCGCTACACTTCGAACTCACGACCTTACTTTTCACAAACAATTTCTAACTACACTAAAAATAAAAAATAAAAAATCTACACATCAAAATAAAACCAACGATACCCATATTGACTACTTTTGGTTCGGGGTCAAAACGGATCCCCCAGAATGGGTTTTCCAAAAAAGAAGGGCAAAATTAGAACTTTACTTCAAAAATAAGTTCCCCATATTTTTAGGAACCCACAACTGAAAACCCAAGTTAAATCAAGTAAAAATGAGGTTCAAATGAAAGAAAACCATTTTTAAGCTTTGTCGAGTAAAATCTTTGAAATATAGGTTAAAATCAAGAACCAGAGATATTTTGAAGGTTAGATTGATGAAAAACTAGTAATTATAAGATAAAAATATTATTCAAATGAAAATAAATGAAATTGGGGTTTAAAATAAAGCCCTAAGATTTTTAGGATTTTGAGAAATTAAACAAGAAATTACTAAATAAAGGGTGAATTCTTACCTTAAATCAGTAATAAAACCAAGAAATAGCTGTTAATCTAGCTTTTCAAACTCTCACAAACTTTACTTTTAAGCTCTCACACTCATTTAGGGTTTAATTCTCAAGAGGCAAGATGAAAAATGAACAAAATGGGCCAAAAAGAGAGGGGGGACTATTTTTATACCCAAAACTGCAATTTGCACCAGATTTTTCATTTTTAAGTCCAATCCGGACTTCGAAGGGGTGCCTGAAATTCGTTTGGAGTCCTATATATACAAAGAACTATGAAATCATACTAAATTCGACGTGCCAAACGCGTTGGCGAAGTCAAATTTTCAAAAAATATCATTTTTACAAAGTTGACCCCCAAAACTCGAAATCACAAATTTTCAAATCGAGGATCGAAATGAGATTTAAAAGTCTTAAAATCATATCAAATATTCTAACACCCTAAAATAGACATTCTGGATCTGCTGGTAAAGTTGGCTTTTCCATCCGAGGTCATTTCGATCAAATGTGGGTTCCACACCCATATTTTTAGTTTTCCAACTTTCTGATCAATAGGTCGAAATGAGCTCGGGTGCACCGAGACCCGAACCAAAGGTCTACCTAGCCTAAAATTAATATTCCAGAGTTGTTGGTGCAGTCCTTTCGGCCATCTGTCGCACGAATCAAAGGATATCCCCGTAAGTCTAAAATAAGACTCTTGAAGCCATCAAAAACCACAACATCACATAAATAATACCAAAATGCATCAAAAAATATACCAATCACTCCCACATCCTAGAAATACCATAATACAACTATGGAGAGGGGTATAACAACCAAATCACATAAAATCACAAAATTTACATATTTCATCAATTTTTAGGTCGTTACATTTACATATCTTTTGATGGAGGAAAATTGAATAAAAGCCTTGAGATTGGAACCTACAATCCTTGGAATTGAGAAATCCCTTTTTATTTTCTTGGGAGGAAGAGAGTGAGGAATTTGGGAGTTTCTACTAGTTTGCACGACTTTAGGGTTATTAAAATGAATTGGGGAAGTTATAGGGGGTGAAAGGACCATCCCTTGATTTAATAAAGGAAAAACATATTTTAACATTTGGGAAGGGAGGTTCACGCTGCAGGGCCAATCGCATGGCTCCAGCTATTCCCCTTGACCCCAATCGCGCAGCATGAGCCTTGCCCCGCGCGGTCTATCGCACACCCTGGACAATGCCTTATTAAAATACCTGTAACTTTCTACTTTGAACTCGGATTGACGAACGGTCAGTTGCGTTGGAATGAAGACACAAAGTGCTTTAGTTTGATATCTAGTAGGACACATAACTCTTTATATTCTAGAAGTAATGGTGATTGAAATTTGATCCAAGTAAAAATGTCAACTAAAATTCAATCGGTAGGAAAGTATTCAAGTCAACTTTGAGTTAGGAGATTTTCATGACTTATATTCATCTCCAAGGATGTTTTCATACTAAAGAATTTTTATTCACACTTATATCTAAATAGAAAGTAGTGGGTTCAGGTCTATTTACATAGGAAGTACGATTCAAGTTCTAACCCACAAATGTGGGGTGATACAAACTTCTTGTTGTCAATTTTAAATTATCAATAAGCCATACTTCTTGGTAAAACTCTTCAAATTTTAATACAAATATCATGTTTATTATTTAAATATTTTTTACTATTACTTAATAATTTATAAGTGCTCTATTCGTTTCAACTTATTTATTTTAGTTATTTTAGACAGTCAAAAGATATTTTCTTTGACCATGATTTTTTCAAATATCCTCTAAATATTTTTGAATTATTAATTATTGTGACTTAAAGTACTTTTTATTTAGATTCTAAATATGCACTTTATTTTAAGAAAACTAAAAATTCCATTTCGAAATTCACACCAAACATTATCTAGTTTGACCCTTGTACTTTAAATATGGGGTGGCAATCGGATAGATCGGATTAAATTTGGATGGGTCAAAATGGATCAAGATAACAAACGTGATATAGGATGAATTACAGCAAAGATCCTCACTCAAGGTAATTGGTGTCGTTTTACAGATGAGGAGGAATAAAATTATCTTCAATTGAAGTGATTAATTCTCGGAAAATTAATTATAGGTGGAGTAAAATTAAATATTGACTACTACACATAAGGTTCACTGGACATCCAAATCATATACTCATTTGTAATTCCAGTTGATTGTTTGTGATGTCATTTTCTTTTATTATCTCTTTTGTTATTTTTATTTCACAATGTGAGATAAGTTATTCTCAAATTTGTATATTATTTGGAGTATTATAGTACTGCCGTCAATTTCGAACACCAACCACCTTTAATCCACCCATCACCTCAATCTTCCATGAGTACTGAACAATTATCGTACTTAATTATAATTATTCATAAAAATTGATACTTTATTTTTTCATATATAATTATTTATTCAAAACTTAACCTCAACAATATTGATATGATTTTATGATAACAATACTTCATGTCTCGATACACACGTGCAACACACGTGTCGATAAACTAGTTATAAAAATATTTTATTTAGAAAATTTTGTATAATAAACAATTAGGTGGAAAAGGTTTCTTCTGTCTAGTTTGAATAGAATAGGTTCCCCCAGAACCTTGTAATTTGAATCGCGGCACGGGGCTTATGCCTCACTATACTTTATCCCCCACGGATATCTCCGGCGCATTTTTTACTAAATCCTGCATAGAGACTTGCTCTGCCCTAAGCTCGTCATAGAAACGTCTTTAAAACACTAATCAAAGTGGGAGAGAAACATTTATTACATCGACATAGTTTCATTAATAGAAATTAATATTTTTGTCCATTTTAAAAGTATGATATTTAGTTTCATCCTATCTAATCACCATCAATTGAAGTGATTAAGTCTCACAAAATTCAATTATTCCTATAAGTTTACTCACGACAATCATTTAAGCATATGAAAGAAAAAACTCATATCTTAAATAAGTATAATAAACATGCAGCAGCCGGGGAAAAAAAAATTTGTTGGGAAGTATGCTATGATGATCCAGATATGTGTGGTTGCTGAACCCATTTATATGACCCAAGAATTTCGCTACAAAGCTCTTTATGGACTAAAGCAAGCTCCTAAAAGTTTTTCACTTATTTTCGGTTTGTCGGTGCTATAATAGGTAGAAGTACATTATAAGCGCGTCATGTATGACCTCTCTCACAGCCCAAATTATTTGAAAAATAAATGTTCCAGTCATACATCTTAATTGGTGAGCTTATGCGGCCAAATTTTGACTAGGGCTATTTTTTTCTTGGCCAATCGCAAAAGCTTCAGACAAAGGTGCCTTGAACAGATGGGAAAATTTAATTATAGATAGATTAGAATAAAATATCGACCCCTATATATAATATTCATTAGACAGCTAAATAATATATTCATTTTTAAGTCCTAGTTGACTGTTTGTGAAGTCATCATTCTTTGATTATCTCTCTTGTTATTTTAATTTCACAATGTAAGATTATTTATTCTCAGCTTTTTATTTATTTTGGAGCATTATAGTACCACCGTCAATTTCCAACACCAACAACCTTTATCTCAACCACCACCTCTATCCGCCGTGGGTACTAAGAAAAAATTATACTTACTTATAATTATTCACAAAAACTAATACTTTATTCTTTCATGTAAACTAATACTTTATTCTTTCATGTATAATTATTTATTCAAAGCTTAACCTCAATAATATTGATATCATTATATAATAACATATACTATATGACTCGATACACACATGCGATGTGTATGCTGATAGATTAGTTATAAAAATCTTATATCCAAGAAATTTCATATAATAAATAGAGAAAATGCACTGTTTCTATCCTGAACTATAAATGAATTTGATGAGACACACTCCAACTCAAAGGGGGTCCTATTACCCCCTGGACTAATTAAAACTGTATTTTTTGCAACCTTAGTACTTATGTGGCACATATGTGGCACAATGCATGAATCAACACATTGAAGGTCCACATAGTCACACGTATGTTCCATGTAGGAACTAAGGTTGCCAAAAATACGATTTTAATTAGTCCAGGGGGTAATGAAACCCTCTTTAAGTTGGGGTGTATCTCAGAAATTTCATTTATAGTTTAGGATGGAAACAATGCATTTACTCTAATAAATAATTAGGTGGTAAAGGTTCCTCCTATATAATTAGAATAGAATAGGTGTCCACACAACCTCGTAATTTGGGTTGTGACATAGGGCTTACGCCTTACGATACGCTCAACTTCATAGATTTTTCAGTATACTTTTACTAAATTTTACATCGAGACTCACTCCACCCCAGGTTCACCACAAAAACGTCTTTAAAACAATAATTAAAATTAGAGAGAAACATTTATAACATCGACATAATTTCATTAATCGAAATTAATATTTTTGATCATTTTAATAGTACGACATTTAGTTTCATCCTATCCAAGTGTCTTCAGTTGAAGTGAATATGTCTTCAAAATATTAATTAAAGATGGAGCAAAATTAAATTCGGCCATTATATATAAAATTCATTGGAAATCTAAATCATATACTAATTTGTAGGCACTCTCTACTAATCATTTGTGAAGTCACTGTTCTGACATTTAATCCCTTGTTATTTTGATTTCACAGTGCAAGTTCATTTCTTTCTCAATTTTTATGTTGTTTTGACCATTATAGTACCCCGGTTAATTTCTAAACCACCCACCTTTATCCCCATCCACCCCCTATCCATCTAAAAATAGGCGATGTTTGTGTTTTTGAACAACACTTGAAAAAATATCTCATTTTTCTCACTTCAAGTTTTTTTTCTTTTCATTCTAGCTACGTTTTTTTTCCATCGGGATGGAACAAAAATATCAACGACTCGATAAATAATTCATTGGGATAGATGTAGATGAACGTCTTTCTTTTGAGATAGATGCAAATGAACATTACTATTCTTTATCTCCTCATCTGTTGCTTGTCCTTTTAGATGCTTCTTACTCATTTTCTTCAATTGAGCAATCTTTTGGACTTCTCATAGTACTTTGTAGTGGAACAATTAAAGTTGGAAGTAGGTTCTTCTTGAAATTTGAATGTTTGATTGGATATATGAATTAAAATTTAGTATTATTAAAATGTGTTTACTGAATGAATTAAAAAGTCTGTATACTATGATGAGATAATTGAGGTATTGAGAATTTCAGATTTTGATATATTCACTTAGAGAATACACTAACAAGTTATTCTTAATTCAAATTTCAGGTGAGGCTTAAGTTCAACAAAATTAACAATTTTAAATTTGTTTTATGGCTAATTATTTAGGTCTCAAAATAATGATGATTCAAAAAGTCAACAAACCTTCACAACTATGTTATCGGAAACTTCCGTGTGGAACAGGTACTAATTTTTTGCTTCTTTATGTAAATAAGTATTTGCTTAATTGATATAATTATAGTAGTAAATTACGCTTTATGCATAAATATTTTAAATATTTAGAGATTCAATATTACATTTACATATACATAAAAAAGTTATGCAAACAAATTTTGATGACTTCATAACTTTTTTATTTATTTATTTATTTTTATATATATGTCATAATGAGTTGTGTAGATTTACTCCATCTAAAAGTGTAAGACATATCAAATACAATTTTTTTATTTTGAATTTTAAATCTAAAACGAGAATGCTATCAAGTTTTATGTTAATACATTTCAATTTAAATTATATATATATATATATATATATATATATATATATATATATATATATATATAATATTAAAACTGTGAAGGGCCTTAAAAATATTGTTTGAACTTTTTTATCTTCATTAAAAGTCTATGCTTTAGACAAAATCTTCGTTTTACCAAAACAAAAAATCCTTACAAAAATAAGATGTTTTTTCCACCATCTTGAAAGAACTAACCATTCTTAACTAGAAGAGGAAAACCCCAAAATTCAACTTTAGCATAATATGGATATTGATTATATCTTTCTTAAAATAAAAAAAATTCTTGCAAAAAAATCTAACTAGAATAGGAAAACCCAAAACCCTCAAACAGCTTAAACGTTTTATGACTATATTTAAAAAAAATTACAAAAATAGAATGTATTTTTCATGACTAACCATTCCTAACTAGAAGAGGACAACCCAAAATCTCAAATTCCAACAAACAACAATTCCTATATCATGTAAAATAGGCTTTAAAATACCTTTTGTCAGCTTCTCTTCTATAAAAGTTGTGCTAATTTCATTTTGTTCTTTCATCGATAATTTCTCACTTTTGTCTCTTCTCCAAGTTTTCTTCTCTAGGTTCTCTTTATCAACTCACTTTAGCTTATTTGCATAAATCTTTCATTTTCTTATTGTTGATTATTGCTTTCTTATTAATGATTTGAACTCAATATTAATTGTTATGCCAGCAGTCTAGCTTATATTCTTAATTGATCTAATTTGTGTTATTAGTTGGGTTTATGTTCTTATTTTATTTAATTTGTATTCTTTGTTGAATCTTTTAATAACTAACGTTCTTCCTCGATTAAATATACAAAAAAGACTCACATATTCAGGTATAATTATCTACTCAACTCATCAATTTTTTTCTTCTAACGGCATTCTAACTCATTTTTTTAGGTTACTACTGCAATGGAAAATAAGAAAAGATTTTAAATATTAAAAAAATAAAATCGTACTACAAATATAGTTCAAATCTATATGTCTGTATTAGCCTCTACCATCAAGGAAAAGAGGCAGTGCATGACATATGCAAAAGTGACGATTCATTAACCACTTAAAATTTCTGGTGATAAAATATATATATGTGCTTACAATAAAATATATGTTATGTTTAAATTTCCATATTAAAGTGTGAAGGACCTTTGAGAAGTGCTTTGGGCTTTTTGAACTTCATTAAGAGTATTTGCAATAGATAAAATCATCAAAAGAAAATATAGTCGAGAAAATTAGGAATAAAAAATTTACTTTCAATTATATACAGTGGAACCTTTTTACTTACATTTATTATTAATAAACTAGTGAATTTGGTTGCGTGTCACGCGGTAATAATTTATTTAAATAATTATCTCATAACATACTTATAATAAAAATATTTGAGTCTCAAATCTATAAATATTTATACAAATTTGTTGTTAACACTCACTTTTTAATTTACTTTCTTTATAACAAATTTAAAACATAGTTTTCCTTGGTACAATTAACATATGTATTTAAGTATTTTATCTTATTCCCTTCCATTAAAGATTTAATTTTTGATAATTCTATATTTACTTATTTATTTCAAGTCTAAACGAATAATTTAATAGAACTGTGTTTTCTATCACCTCCTATTATCACATAATATAAAAATGCGCTTACTCTTCTTAATAGGGGAGGATCTATAGCTAATTTGGTGGTGCTCCGACACCCGTCAAATTCAACATAGATTAAGTATAATTATAAAAAAAAATATAAAAATTGATATAAGATATAGAAAAGCACTCATTAAACCAAGAAGATAGTTGGGTGCTTTAATTTATGGACGAAAGCTTAAAGCCATTGGGCATCAATATACGTGCTTGAACCTCCAAGGCACCCACGATCCCTAAATTTTGAGTCTTCCACTGCTCCTTAAGCTGTAAAAGTTGAAAACATGCATTACTTTCATTGAAGTATTTTGTACCTTTTGCTCTTTCTTTTTCTTTCACTTCCTTCATTGGCTTCACCCCTACCTATCACTCTTCTTTAATCTTGTCCATTCTTTACCTCTCTTTTACCTTTTCGTTAAGCATTCAAAGAGGATAAAAACAGGAAAAGTAATCTAATGCTAATGTAGGAGGAATTGCACGCCTTTCAGGCTTACAATATTACATAATCTTCACACGACTTTTAATAATTACTTATTTCAAATCCTGAATGCTTATATAACCAACAAGTCATATTGTACTTCTTTGCACTTGAAGATACAAGCAGTATCAAATTTTTTATCTTAATGTTTGTCCTTCGTACTTGATTTGACTGCAAGGTAAACCTGCAGAATGCACAACTAAATAAAACTGGCAAATATTTTTTTGAAATCTTAGTTTAACAAAATCAACTTTAAATTACAAAATACGATTGGAAAGCCTTGCTATTTATTTGTCACATGTCTAGATTGTTGCTTAATCACTAAGTGATACAATTTGTGAAGAGTGCCAACGTAAAAAGAAGAAGTAAGTTTGCCCTTTCAGAAGGTAATGAGTGGTGCAACAATTATCATTCCTTGTAATGAACTTGAAAATATTCAATTACAAAACAACTTTAACAATATCCCCAAAAATAAAATGATCCAAACCAATCAATTTACAAATCTTGCAATCTACGATGATCAACAAACCTAAAATTAATAAAATTGAATTATTATGAAAAAAAATTGCAAAAAAAAAAAAAAAACAGATCAAACCAACACTTCAAGCTCATTTAGTAGCCAAATTTTCAATAATTGAATCAGGGAAAGCTCAAACAGCCATTAAAAAAATAATATTGCAAGTTACATAAATTAATGAAAGTGAAAAACGAAAACAAATAATGACACTTAATATTCAAGTTTTCAATAATTGAATCAGGAAAAACTAAAGCAGCCATTAAAAAAACAATATTGCAAGTTACATAAATTAATGAAAGTGAAAAACGAAAACTAATAATGGCACTTAATATTCTAATTTCAAGCATTTTTGGTAGAAAAATATTTCTAAGTACTTACCTATCTAAAACACAAACATTTACACAAAAGAAAGAAAATTAGAAAGAAGAATGGAAAAGGAAGATTAGGGAAAATTGGAAGAACTGAAGAATGAAAGAAGATTTGGAGAGTGTGTAGTATAGTATGGCCGAAAGAAAGCAAAACAAAATAATTTTAGAGAAGAAAAGTAAGCAAGCAAAGCAAAATAAATGAAGATGAAATGGCTGGTCATTGGTGGAGCTTTATTATCATCCCATAATATGAATGGTTTGAGAAATTAAATGTCTTCAAAAATTGATGATTTTCAGTTTTTATTTTGTCAATAAATGCCTACTGTTTCACTTATTTTATGGGCTTAATTGTTAATTACTAAAAGAAATGACATCTGAACTTCTTAAAATAAATCAATTAATAAAATTAATAAAAGCAAAATAAGGATTAAAACTCCAAAAAATTGAGAAAAAAAGATAAATAGATTTCCTTCCCTCTAAGATTTGCCACATCAGCATGACTAGTACCTTCCTTTATATATATATATAGAGAGAGAGAGAGAGAAAGACAGAGAGATTATCCTTAACTTTTTCTAGAATATGTCTACGTCACGACCCAAAGGGCAATGAGTGGCACCCACTCTAATCTTCCTGTGGGAGAACTATCTAAACCGAACCTTTACTCAATCACTTAGTCAATATTAAGATGATGATATCATAAAATCAACATAATAATAATAGTTCAGGATTAATCATTATTAATACAGAAGTCAAATAAAATACTTATTAAAATACCGAAAATACGAAAGTCATCTTACAAGAACTACTAATAAAATCATATCTAAAGATATTCCCAAATAAAGTAAATTAGGAGTGTTTCATTGCCCGAAAGATGGACAATAACAACTAAGATGACTCGTGGCAGCCTGAAGATGGAGTGCTCACCCTTCGGATCAAGATCTGCTATCAACTCTAGAGGTGAGGTCGTGTCTGAGCCTCTGAAACACTTTCTGCACTCAACAAAATAAGAGTATAGGGTAGTATCGATACAAACCACTATGTACTGGTAGGCATCATAGGCAAACCCAACTTAATAGGATGTACACAACATAATTTAGAAAAACAAGTAGACAGGCATCATCAAATAACAAATTGTCATTGGACCAACAACACAGCAATAACAAGTCAACAGTACTCACAAACAAACCACATAAATATCAAGAGTATCGATCACACAGTAAACATCCACAGAATCAACACAAGTATGTACACACATGCTATGGGACTTATTTTTGCCCAAATAGTCATGACCTGCAGGGAACAGTGTATGTTCATGTACCGTACCGGCGTGGTACCCGATCCAACATAAATATAAACGTACCGGCGTGGTACCCGATCCAACATAAATATAAACGTACCGGCGTGGTGCCCGATCCAACATAAATATAAACGTACCGGCGTGGTACCCGATCCAACATAAATGTAAACGTACCGGCGTGGTACCCGATCCAACATAAATGTAAACGTACCGGCGTGGTACCCAATCCAACATAAATATAAACGTACCAGCGTGGTACCCAATCCAACATAAATATAAACGTACCAGCGTGGTACCCGATCCAGCACAAATATAAACAAGTATTACCAATATCAATTTACACAACCTCGCAGCAAACAACTCAATGTACCAAGTTTACAAGTAAACTTAAAGTCATAAGACAATTCCATCAGGTCAATTTCCAATAAACATTTATACATGAATCAACAATCCAAACTTCAACAATTTCAAACATGTACGAATACCAATCCACAAGTATCCAATTTAGGAGCATACACATAATTAAGTCGAGTCTAAAACTCTAATTAAACCATAACCTACCTCAATCAAAAAAATCCGAATATCACTAGTCCACAAGTACCTCGCCCTTCCTCGAAATATTTGGAACATTCAAATCTGTTCAGGTATGGAATCCTACGAGAAACAGTAGCACAATACCACTTAATAACATTGAAAATCCTTAACATACTACTGCTCTGCCTTTTAACCTATTGAGTCCATTATTATTAGATTATTAAGTAACCATTACCTATTATAGTTTTCAAAACTTACCGGATCACGTACTAATGCACTAATAATAGAATCCAATCTATTTCTTATCATAATAGCCTAATTATAATAATTTTATAATGTTAAAACTAATCCTAATCACTAAGCCATTATTGCCTTATCATTACTGCCAATAACGGCAGTATGATTAGCAACTCCTTAGGTGGTATAATGTAACCATTAGCACCAGAAAAACAATAATTGCAATCGTCAATTTGTAACAAGTACCTGGCAACCGTGGTGATGAACGTCGCCCCATATTGATAGTCGTTTTCTTCTTTTCTCTTTTTTTTTTTTTTTTTTTCTGTTATGGTTTAAGAGTTAAACCTATTAACTCCAAATAATCTTAACCTGGGTTGTTGGAGACATAAAAATTACAATTTGATCCCTCACTACTATTAATCTTAAGTTTCTCCTGAATGAATCGGACCTTCTCTAATGAGTCCCTCAGCAGATCAGTACCCCATGGCCTCACCTCAAATGCGTCAAACCACCCAATGGGAGATCTACACCTTCTCCCATACAAAGCCTCAAACGGTTCCATATCGATACTCGAATGAAAACTATTATTATATGCAAACTCAGGCAAAGGTAGAATTTGATCCCAATAACCTCCAAAATCTATCACACATGCACGAAGCATATCCTCCAACACCTGAATCGTCCGCTCAGACTGCCCATCAGTCTGAGGGTGAAAAGTTGTACTAAGGTCCAACCTTGTGCCCAACTCATCATGCAACTTCTTCCAAAAGGTAGAGGTAAATTGTGTATCCCTATCCGAGATAATAGAAAGTGGGATCCCATCCAATCGAACAATCTCCTTAAGATAAATCTTAGCCAACTTTTCTGCATTATAAGTCACCTGAACTGGAATGAAATGTGCAGACTTTGTCAACCTATCCACAATAACCCAAATAGAATCTTACTTCCCTAAAGTCTTAGGAAGACCAACAACAAAATCCATAGCTATCCTCACCCACTTTCATTCAGGAATGGGTATTCTCTGAAGAGTACCACCAGGCTTTTGGTGCTCATACTTTATCTGTTGACAACTCTAGCATTTAGCAATAAAATCACATATGTCATGCTTCATTCGACCCCACCAGTAATGCTGTCTCAAATCATGGTACATCTTGGCTGCACCAGGATGTATAGAATACTTCGAACAATGAGCCTCAACTAGAATAGTAGGAATCAAATCATCAATACGAGGTACACAAACTCGTCCCTTAATCCGCAACACACCATCACAATCAAGAATGGTCACCTTGGCCTTACCCTGCAAAACGTTATCATGAATTCTGCTTAACTTAGCATCCTTAAATTGTTTATCCTTGATTTGTTCAAGAAACGTGGATCTTGCCTCAAGGATGGCTAGAATTCCTCCGCTCTCAGTCACCTCAAGTCGAACAAACTTGTTAGCCAGAGTCTGAATCTCTCTAGCCAACGGACTCTTTCTAGAATTCAGATAAGCCAAACTACCCATACTTTTTGACTTCATGCTCAATGCATCAGCGACCACATTAGCCTTTTTCGGATGGTAGAAAATGGTAACATCATAATCTTTAAGCAACTTCATCCATCTACGTTATCTCAAATTCAAATCTTTCTGCGTGAACAAGTACTACAAACTGTGGTGATCAGTGAACACTTCACAACGAGACCCCATACAGGTAATGCCTCCATATCTTAAGAGCAAAAACTACCGCAGCTAACTCCAAATCATGAGTGGGATAAGTCTTCTCATTGGGCTTCAATTGCCTCGAAGTATAAGTAATAACATTCATTTCCTGCATCAACACAACACCTAAACTAGAACGTGAGGCATCACAATAAATAATGAAATCCTTACCTTCTTTGGAAAGGCAAGAATATGAGCGGTAGTCAACAAGGTCTTGAGCTTTTGAAAGCTCTTCTCACACTTATCAGAAAAAATAAATGGTACATCCTTCTGAGTCAACCTCATCATATGAGTAGAAATAGAAGCAAACCCCTTCACAAACCTATGGTAATAACTTGCTAAGCCAACAAAGCTACGAACCTCCGTCACTGAAGTAGGCCTAGCCCAATTCTTAACTACTTCAATCTTCTGAGGGTCTACCATCACCCCATCCTTCGAAACCTCATGCCCCAAAAAGGATACAGAAGCCAACCAGAACTCACACTTAGAGAATTTTGCATAAAGCTTTTTCTCTTTTAACAAACCCAAAACAATGCTTAAGTGATTTTCATGCTCCTCTTTACTCTTAGAGTAAATCAGAATATCATCAATAAATACAATCATGAAAGAATCCAAGTAGGGTTTAAATATCCCATTCATCAAACTCATAAAAGTAGTTGGGGCATTAGTTAGCCCAAAAGACATCACAAGAGACTCATAGTGGCCATACCTGGTTCGAAAAGCAGTCTTAGGAATATCGTCAGGCCGAATCTTGAGCTGATGATACCCGGACCTCAAATCAATCTTAGAAAATACGGATGCACCCTGCAACTGGTCAAATAAATCATCTATATGGGGAAAAGGATACTTGCTACAGATCCTAACTTTATTCAACTCCCTATAGTCTATACACATACAAAGACTTCTATCTTTCATCTTTACCAACAAGATAGGAGCACCCCACGGAGAGGTACTCAGACGAATGAAACCCTTACTCAATAAATCCTGCAACTGATCCTTTAGCTCCCTCAACTCAGCCAGAGCCATCCTGTAGGGAGGAATAGAAATAGGATGAGTACCTGGCTCTAGATCAATACAGAAGTCAATGTCACGGTTTGGCGGCATACTAGGAAAATCTGCAGGAAAAACTCTTTGGAACTCACACACCACAGAAACTGACTCAATAGAGGGGACATCTGCGGAAGTGTCCCAAAGATATGCTAGGAAGGCCAAACAACCTTTCCCAATTAACCTTTTTACACGCAGAAAATAAATAAGTTTCAATGGAGCAGGACTATAATAACTTTCCCACACAACTCTATATATTCCCGGCATAGACACAGTCACTGTTTTAGCATGACAATCTAATATCGCATGATACGGGGACAACCAACTCATACCCAAAATTATATCAAAATCTACCATGTCTAGAATCACTAAATCTGCCCAAGTTTGATACCCCATAAACATAAAAGAACAAAAACGATAAACTCTATCGATAACAACAGAATCACCAATAGGAGTAGACACGTGAATTGGAAAGTCAAGTAAATCACACACCATGTCCAATTCCACAGTAAAATTAGCAGACACGTATAAAAAAGTAAAGCCAGGATCAAATAATACGGTGGCCATCTGGTCACAGACAAGAATAGTACCTGTAATAACAGCGTCTATTGCCTCTACCTCGGGCCTTCTTGGAAAGGCATAGATATGGTCCCTACCACCAGTCTGAACATCACCTCTGCCAAGCTGAGAACCACCTCGATGGGGTTGACTACCAACCCTACCTGCCTGATAACCCCCACGGCCACCCTATGGACGACCTCTACCATTACCACCACCTCCCCTACTTGCAGGAACGAGAGCTCTAGGAGCCTGCAGTTGGCTAAACTGACCAAACTACCTTGAGTTAGGACAAAACCACATAACATGACCCACTCCGCCACAGTTGTAACATGTACGGTGCAAGGTAGGCCGCTGAGCTGACGAAGATGAAGCAAGGTAACCACCAGGGTATGAAAATGCCTTGCTAGAGCCTAAAGGACCACCCACAGACACTGACATTGCTGACTGAATGGGGAGGGTAGGGTATCCCTGAGAACTCTGACCCCTAGAATAAGAACCACTAAAATTGCCTCCTCTGTGGGCCTTCTTTTCTTATGCCCTAACATAACCCTCTTGTCTTACGTCCTCCACCTTCTTGACAAAATCAACCATCTCCTGAAAAGACCTATCCGAAGATGTCATCTGAAGAGAAAAAATTTGGAGACCGGTGTTCAACCTCTTTACAAAAATACAGATCCCCTTCTTATCTGTTTTCAGCAAGTGAGATGCATACCGAGGTAGAGAATAAAATTTGGCCTCATAGGCCACAACGAACATGTTCCCCTGCTTAAGATTAGCAAACTTCTCCCTCTTCCTATCTCTCAAAGTACGAGGCATGTGTATTTCTAGAAACACTGGGTAAAACTGTGTCCAAGTCAAGAGAGGCAAAGATGGATCCCTACACTCAACATAGGCCCTCCACCATATCTTCGCATCTCCCTGAAACTGAAAAGTAACCAGTTCTACACCATACCTCTCAACCACCCCCATCTTATGCAGCCTCTCATGACAGTTGATGATATACTCGTAGGCATCCTCCGACTCAGTTCTGTAAAAGACAAGGGGCTTCATCTTTATAAACTTACAGAACAACTCATGCTCGTCTACGATCATCACCGGACCCATCACTTACCTTGGAAAAACATCTGCTCCTAACACTTGTTCCATCTGAGGGGCTATAGCAGCAGCATGCTGCATCCCATGCTAGACTGCAAGTGCTGCAGGCATAGTCCATGATCCTGCTAAACTACTCAGAAAACTCAAAACCTACTGAATCACAGCGGGAGACATCTGAATTAGAGTTGCACCTCCATGAGCTGTTGTAACCCCATTATGAACTGACACTCGTGTATCCTGTACTGGAATAGCTCCATTCTCTGAAACCTCAGGCAAATCATCATGTAGGGGAGAAGATACTGGTCTCTCTCTAACTGGCCCCGCAGCTTGAGCTCTGCCCCTAGCGGGGTTGCTCTCCTTCCTCCGCCACATCCTCCTCTTGCCCCATTCTTTTGTTTTCTTACCATCTGTGAGAATAAAAGTGAAAGAAGTCAGATACCAATTGGAATCGCCAGGTACCAATTGAAATCAAGTAATAGAACGTAAGAAAGAAGAATCTGAGTTTTCCTATTGTCCTGTAGCCTCTTGAATAAAAGTACAGACGTCTCCGTACCGTTCCGCAAGACTCTACTAAACCTGTTCTTGTATGAAAAGATCGACGAACCTAGGCTTTGATACCAACTTTGTCATGAACCAAAGGGCCATGAGTGGCACCCACTCTAATCTTCCTGTAGGAGAACCATCTAAACCGAACCTTTAACCAATCACTTAGTCAATAGTAAGATGATGATATCATAAAATCAACATAATAATAATAGTTCAGGATTAATCATTATTAATACGGAAGTCAAATAAAATACTTATTAAAATACCCAAGATCCGAAAGTCATCGAACAAGAACTACTAATAAAATCATGTATAAAGATATTCCTAAATAAAGTAAATTAGGAGTGTTTCATTGCCCAAAAGATGGACAATAACAACTAAGATGACCCGTGGCAGCCTGAAGAAGGAGTGTTCACCCTTCGGATCAAGATCTGCTATCAACTCTAGAGGTGAGGTCGTGTCTGAGCCTCTGCACCTCTGGAACACTTTCTGCACTCAACAAAAGAAGAGTACAGGGTAGTATCAGTACAAACCACTATGTACTGGTAGGAATCATAGGCCAACCCAACTTAATAGGACGTACACAACATAATTTAGAAAAACAAGTAGATAGGCATCATCAAATAACAATTTCTCATTGGACCAACAACACAACCATAATAAGTCAATAGTGCTCACAAACAAACCACATAAATATCAAGAGTATCGATCACACGGTAAACATCCAAAGAATCAACACAAGTATGTACACACATGCTATGGGACTTATTTTTTCCCAAATAGTCATGTCCTGCAGGGAATAGTCTATGTTCATGTACTGTACCGGCGTGGTACCCGATCCAACATAAATATAAATGTACCGTCATGGTACTTGATCCAACATAAATATAAAATAACCGGTGTGGTACCCGATCCAACATAAATGTAAACGTACTGGCGTGGTACCCGATCCAACTATATTCGGATTCGCCCCACGTCGGGCCCCATTTGGGGGGGAGAGCTCCCAACAGAGTATTTTTCCATACCCAGGGTCGAACTCTCGACCTCTGGGTAGGTTGGGGCAGCCCCTTTCCGCTACGCCATCACTGCTGTTGGTGACTTTAATGAAATTACTAGAAAGAAAAGTTGTTAAGCAAGAAGATAGACATCCAAAAACAGAGCATTCAGGGTTGACCCAAAAATATTCCTCCTTTAGGTAAAGCTTTTTAAATATATTTTCAAAAATTTAATATTGATTTATTTATTTTTTTAACAAAATTATTTGGGTATATCCAAAGCTTACATGAACAATTTATTACAATCACGTGACAACTTGTGAAAATTTAAACATATTATAAAGGAATTAAAAATATAAATTCAATTTGTAAAGCATAAAATAAATAATCAATTGTGAAAATACTAATAATAATTGTTGCTTTGAAACATAGTCTTATTGGGCAATCAATTTTATGATCAAAAATTTGTTGCCAAAGGTCTAACAATTGATCCTCATTTGTTTAAGGCAAATTCAAACTTTTGTATGTTTTTCATAGATTTATAGGCCCCCCACCCCCTAAAACATTTGTGTCATACATGTATATTAATTAATTTTATCTGTACCAGTTAAAGTTGAGAGCAAACTTGAATCTGGTAACAAGGACAAAGTGGTGATTGATTTGAACAATTGACGAATATTGGATTGCAGTTAAAGTTATATTTTTTTAGTCTTTCCAACTTCGTAGGTAGCTAGAGAAGTGTTGAACTTCTTGTTGTCAATTTCAAATCAATATATATATATATAAAGGAGGATTTTAGTCCATCCTATGCGGCATGTCTTAGAAGCCTCTATTATCATTTATCTTTTGGGCCATTTTTTTTTATTTTAAAAGATTAAAAATTCACAACTGATAACGCTCAATCTACAGCTCTCGTTTGAGTGTAAAGCGGTCGTTAGCAAATATAGAACCCAACCTGGGTTGGGTGTCGATCCCACAGGGAATAGCTTGGCCAACAAGTAAGTAAAATTACTAAACTTTTGGTGCAAGTCTCGTAAGAAGGGGGGATTCTTGTTTGCAAGTAATGCAAACAAAAGCTGAAAATAATAAAGTAAAAAGAGAGAGATTGTTACGTTGGTTGTAAACAATGAGAATTGAAGCGTTGGGGTTATTTCCACCTTCTGAGGTATACGTCTCTATTGGCTATGAGTGTGTAGAATTCTAACATGTAATTGCTTATAGAGGATTGTAGTCGATGGTAAATCCAAGCGTCTCTCGACCTAAACAAGGACTATTTCACTTTAACTCTCTCAAGATTAAAGCGTGTCTAACGGTACGAATTCTCCAAGAGGTTAGTCCAGTTACGGCACTAGCTTTTTAATAGGAAAGGGTGTCCTACTACCTTGACATTATCTCTTTTCCAGACAAATAACTTTTCTCTCGAACAAGTTAAATGTTAGACTGGCGTATTCTTGCGTTTGCAACCGCAAAGAATGTAGATTAAGATGAAGAGAATAATGATATAAGCAATATACGTGTCTCGAACTCACAAACTCACAGCAATAGATAGTAACTCATTCGGCTTTCATAACCCCAACAGAGAAGTTTAGTTACCCATGAATGCGAAGGAAATCACGATTGACATTGTTATTATATCACGATATTGAGTAATAGCGTGTAGATCAAGTGATAGGCGTGAGGCGTGATTCCTTAGCAAGTAACGATTCTCTTGTTGTGGAGTTTAAGAATAGAAGAGTAGATTAGAAGTGTTTGTAGTGGAAGATGAGAGGGATGGAAGAAAATTAATTGTTGAATGATGAATGTCAGATTCGAAGTTCTAAGAAGATGCTCTAAAATCTCTAGCATGATAGGGTATTTATAATACCCATATCCTACTCCTACTAAGCTAATGAAATAAATAACCAAATCCTACTAGACTAATGAAATCCTTAACCCAAATGTACTAGGTTAAGGTAACATTATCATAATCCACATAAAATAATGAAATACATAACCTAATTGTACTAGGTTAATGTATCATTGTCAAAATCCAGCTTTGTGTCTGTAAGTCCCCAAAGTCTTCAGAAATGTTGTTTTAGCCCGGGACAGATTTTCCATGCAGCAGTTTTGGTCCTTAGGCGTGTAAACTTTCTTCCCTTCCTTTGTGAGCTTTCTTTTGCGTCAAGTAAGCCATAAAATGCTGATTTTTGCATCATTTATACCTGAAACTTTACTAACCATGTTCGTTAGCTCTCTTACAGGAAAAAGGACTAAAAGTGCATGAAATGTATAATTTGTTCTCAAAACTAGGCTAAAATATGGGCAAAATATATTGATATAGGCGTGTAAATCCGCCTATCATCAACACCCCACACTTAGAGCTTTGTTCGTCCTCGAACAACATATCATGTCCTTCTAAACATCAACTTAGGGTTTTTACAGCAACAACACAAAACATTCTTCAAGACAAGCACAACAATTATAAACAAAGAGTAGCTTTCCGATTATAAGTAGAAACAGTTTAACCTCTAGCATAGACTCGTGATGGTGATCGACTCGCATGCAAACGTTAAGGTGCATGAAATCATATACAACTATCCAAAACTCATCAACCATGTGTGTCTCACAATATAGTACCCATAATCACTCACAAATATAGCATATTTTTCAAACATGGGTATCAAAATGTCCTTGCTCTCACTCTCACAAAGAGTTCATATGTAGCGACTGATGACCATAGGCTTGCCCTAAATGTAATACTCTACTAAATGTTGGAATATTAAGATTAGGATCAAGTAGGTCTTTTGATGGTTGTAATGTAGGCTAAGGGACGGGTAGGACTATTTTGGCCAAGAATAGTGACTATGTTCCTAAGCGCTTTAATACATCACATTGTATCATTGACACTTTTTTCTTTCAACCTTTCTTCTTTCTTTTGTTCTACCACCCTTGTTCTCCTCTTTTTAATTTTAAGCACAACTCACTTTTCAGCTTTCTTTTCCTTTTTCTTTTCACAACATACCTCTTATGCTAGCATTTTTTTTTTCTTTTTCATAACACATTCAAGAACCATTCCAATTTATAGCATTATACTCACCCAATTTCCTTTTATGTTGTCACATGACTTTTTCACTTTAAAGCACTTAGGGATTTAGGGATCAAATTACGGTCTTGAAAGAAATGGATTAGGCTTACATACAAGGTTGTCAAAGAAATAGGCTAAAGGCTCAAAAGGGTTAACTAGGATGATGTCCATGGGTAGGTAAAACTGAAGGTAAACATGTATAGGTTGCCAAAGAAATGCCTAAATCATATCCTAAACTTACACTCCTTATTTTCGCTTTGCATACATACCAGGCAATTTCTAGCATCAGCTACATACATAGAATATACTATTATCTCACACACACAAGGCACATGGTCGACTTGATTGGAAGTAATATAGACTCTCGACCCAACAAGTGAAGGAATTGAATCACACAATATCACATATTGAGTCACAACTAGAGCCTAAACGTCTCAATAGTCACAATTGTAGCACATCCTCTTGTTATAATCTCATGCTGCCTATCAAAATAATTTCATGCGAAGCTAAAAAAAATTTTAACTACTAAAAAAACAAAACAAAACAAAAATGAAACAAAAGAAAACAAACATAGATGCGAATAGAGAAGTATAGCATACGATACCGCCACCCCACACTTAAACGGGACACTGCCCTCAGTGGAAAATAAATACGAGGAACCTGGTTAGTCGGACTTTTCCTCAATGTCGGGGGTCATACCCCCTTCTTCGGAATCATCATAAGAGTCGTCGTCAGAGTTCTCCTCCTCGTCAGAGTCTGGCAAGCGTCGATCGTCATCAGTCGACACATCATTATCTAGAGGTTCCTCAAAGTATGTACCTACTCCACACATCTCCCGTGCATGAATATTCATTGGATAGTCATAGTCCAGCTGTTGGAGCTCTACAGCAGTGGGAACACGACCTCCGCTCATCATTGTAAACCTCATCATGCCGTACATATGGCGGGAGAAACTCTCATCCCGAGCATGTCTCTCTGCCGTAGTAAGGTTGATGTCATGTGTTGGTTCAACATCTTTGACCTTTGTGAGGTCAACCTTCTTCGGATTGTGTGGGAGTTTATGATCAGCTGGTTCCTCTTCGATATCCTCCTTCCGCAAGATTGTTGTCAACAAATTGCCAAATGTGAAATGGGACCTTTTGTGGAGTCTGGCCTTCCTCATGGTAGATCGAATGATTTCCCCAAAGTTGATAGGGACATTCGTCATCAAAGCATAGACCAAACACACTCTATCTCTCGATATCTTGGTGTATTAAGTCCCAGGAATAAGACATGAGTTGACAATGCGCATCCAGATTCTTGCTTCCCTATTTAGTGGAGCATAGGGGAAGGTGTTGTGTCGGCCGGTTTCTTTATGTCTGCCCCACCTTGCCATCGATCTGCTTCCACAAAGCGTGTGTCGTATTGCTCTATAAGGAGGCCTTCTGTACAACTCTTTGAATGGTGTTGTATCGACCGAAGGTAAGCCAAGAAAAGAGTTTATCCAGTCCGTGGTGAGCTGTAACACTTGGCCCCGAATTTTGACTTCATTGCCTATTGTGTTCGGCGACCAGTTGGCATAAAACTCTCTTGTTAGATCAAGATTACACTCTCCCATGTCGCGGAAGATGAAATCCAACTTCAAAGCCATTATTTTTGCCAACATATGTGGCTCCTTCTTTGCTAAGGTATCCTTGTTGATCAAGTCGACGTGCACATATTTTCTTTCTTTGTTGCTGCTGTACCATGCTTTGTCCTCTTCCTCAAGAACCCATTTTATTCCGAACATTCTGCGTGGTAGTTGTGCTGAGGATGATTCTCCTTGGTCTTTTCGACTTCTCTTCTTGCCCTTTTGGGAAGTGGTCGCCTTCTCCTTGCCTTGCCTCGCTTTAGGTGCCATTGTACCTGAGACTAGAAATAGTGTTAGTTGCAGCACAGTCTCACTTGATAGAATCTATAAGCAAGCATTAGGGGTACCACCCCACACTTAGTTTTGTTAACACAAATCAGTGAGGTGAAAGTAGTCGATTTACTCAGATTTCGTCGAGATACGTTTTTGGATTGTATTCCGACAAGAAAATCAGCAATGCATCACTTACTTGCAGCCATTGGACTACTTTCATGGTAGATATAGCAACACTACTACATAGGGGTTACCACATTGAATCGTTATTCTTACAACAATCACAACCTCCTAAGTCGGTAGGCACTATAAGTCTTATCCCGATGGCCGGGATAGTCTAACATGTAAGTATCCAAACAACAATCTTAAGCAATATTCATAGCCATAGCAATTCCACAAATATCATAACAATGCTATTGAAACCAAATTCAAGTCGGAAAGAAGTTAAGATTTTCCTACGTATATGTTCACTCACATGATTTTGCAACAACAATCCAAACACATGAACATCACCAACAATCTTATATAATTTAGCAATTCATAATAGCCATAGCAACGTAGTACTTACGAGAAATAAATGAAGAATAAGAGAGTACTTACTTGCTTGAAACTTGTGGAGATGGTTTTGTGAATTGGAAGAGCAAAAGAAGAAAATTTTGAGAAGATTTGGAAGAGTATGCGGCGCCTTTAGGGTATTTTCTATTGTGGTTGTGTTATAAAACTAAGTCCCCTTTATATAGGAAGAGTATGGGTCGGGTTATGACCCATTTACAATCGGTTTTGGAGACAAAAATCCTACATATGCGGCGCATAATACTCGGCATATCAATGACATATGCGGCGCATTGTCTATGGCATAATGGGACATATGCGCCGCATAGTCTATGGCATTTGTAGACATATGCGCCGCATAGTCTATGGCATATGAGATATTGAGACCAAATGCCATAGCATAGGCGGCGCATAGTCAAAATCATACCTAGGAATAGGCGGCGCATAGTGTATAGCACACTAGATTCTGAGACCTTAGGTTGTGCATCGTTCGTGGCCTAGTTTTTCCAAGGCCTAGCCTTCCTCGAAGCCTATTTTGGCATGAGAAAGGCTCAATCCATATCCTTATGCATCACCCTTCCTAACTTACCAACTTTACCATACAATGCGTCCAAATCGTCAATTGAAATCAATCTCCTCGTTGACTACTTCTTGCACCTATATTCGCTCAAACAAATGAAAAAAATTAGTACGATGGGTTGCCTCCCACCAAGCGCCTTAGTTTTGGTCGTGGCACGACTCTTATTTTTGGATTTTTCATTTATCAAAATCAAATCAAGTACTAGAATGAAAGAAAATGATAAACGATAAATGAAAAACGATAAACGATGGGTTGCCTCCCATCTAGCGCCTTATTTATTGTCGTGGCATGACATGGTTACCTCGAGTACTCAGAATTCGTCGAGGTAAATGGTGGATCATTTTCTAAAAGGATTTAGACGACAATGAGGCTTACCTGTGGGCATGCGATCTTTTTCGAGATGGCTCATACATTTCCCCGGAGAGTCACCAATTATATCATCAATCGTCCAACCCATAGCTCTCTTGTATCTCTTCAGAGCAGATATGAGAGCTTCTACGTGCTGTTCACTTAAATCATTTGCACTCTCCGGAAGTATATTTCTACTTTCCAAGAACACATACCTTAGATAATCGGGGAGCTCTTTCGATTCTAGCATTGGTGGCTCTTCAAGGGAAGTATTCGCTGTAGGTGAAGGTTGATTCTTAAGATCACGGTCCGGTTGCTTAGAAGTATGGGAATAGGACTCTATTTCTGTTAGAGCACCCATAAGTTCTTCATAATCTTCATCGTCCTCATGCTCACCCTTCAGTAGCGCAGCAGACAATGGCTCAACAGTAAGCTGTTTCTCTACAGATAATGCTTTCTTATCTTCATAATGAACATCATCTACAGAGAACACATCCATATCTTTTGGCTGCTTCATCGCTTTGCACAAATCAAAACGAATCACTTCGTCATTCATTCGAAATAAAAGCTCATTATCTCTCATGTCAATAAGCACACTTCCTGTTGCAAGGAAATGACGTCCCAAGATTATGGGAACTTCAGAATCCACCTCGCAATCCAAAATCACAAAGTCTGCAGGAAAAATGAAGGTAGACACCTTCACCAACACATCATTCAAGATACCCACAGGTCATTTTATCGACCTATCAGCCATCACGAGCCTCATATTGGTTGGTGTCAGATCGCCTAACCCCAACTTCTTGTAGACGGATAGTGGCATCAAATTGATGCTAGCACCCAGATCGCACAATGCCTTAGCAAAATTCATAGATCCAACCGTGCAAGGAATAGTGAAAGCACCAGGGTCTGCCTTCTTCTGTACTAAGGACCTTGTGGCAATTGCACTGCAATGATGAATATTATCTGCCGGCTCATAGCTTACTGCCCACTTTTTGGTCAACAGGTCCTTCATGAATTTAGCATACCCAGGCATCTTTTCTAGCGCCTCTACCAACGGAACATTAATGGTCAGCTGCTTCAACATGGTCATGAATTTGCTGAACTTTGTATCATCCGCCACCTTCTTCAATCTTTGAGGAAAAGGTGGTGGTGGGTATGGAATTGTTCTCTCCATGGCTTTCTTCTCCTCTTTCTTCCGTTTTTCAGCTTTTCCAGGATGCACGTTGTGAGGAGTGATGTTAAGGACGTTAGGATCGGCTGCTGCGGCATCTTCCCCTTTCGCCTTATCATCAATTTCCGCTTCTTCGTCAACCACTTGCTTGCCTTTTTTCTGAAGTTTCCAGCACCTTACCACTTTGGGTAGTGATGGCCATGCATGACCCATCATTTCTTGGGTTTTGCACAGTATCGCTAGGTAAAGTGCCAGCCTTTCTTTGATTGAGTGTTGCTGAAAGTTGGCTCAATTGCTGCTCTATTTGCTTGATTGAAGTGGAATGAGAATCAACTAGTTGTTTCATGAAGGACAAATCATTAATTACCTCAGTAACTCCCGCGCTCGTTGCTTCCACTCCTTTCAATAATTTAGCCATCATGTCTTCCATACTTCCAGAATTAGATGTGGTGGTATCACGTCTACCAGGGGGAACGTACAAACCACTCTTTTCATTCTTGTTCTTCCAACTACCTTGGTCCATGTTTCCAGATTTACCATAATAGTTCCGACCTTGGTTTCCTTGGGTATTCCCTCGGAAACCCCCCTGATTGTTCAAGTAGTTGGCCTCTTCTTCCGAATCAGATTCGTCTCTTCCTTTTAGCGCCACAACTTTCACTTTTTCGGTCTTCCCTGATAATAAATGCTTTGTAAGAAGATCCATCTGTGTTTTCATGTGCGCCATATCTTGATCACGTTCTTCTTGTCTTCTTCTTTGGTCTGCAGTCATGCCTATAGATAAAGTGGAGCTTGCTACCTCAGAATCCCTGGTATGCCAAGCTCTATTTTGTTTCGTCATGCGATCTAGCATATTGCTTGCTTGACCAAAGGTGAGGTCCATAAAAGATCCTCCAGCTGCGTTGTCCACCACTGGCTTAGTTATTGAATTCAAGGCTCTATACAATATTTCCATGAGGTGAACATTAGTCATGTGATGGTTTGGGCATCTTGCTATCTTTGTCTTGAACCTCTCCCATGTTTCATGGAGAGCTTCAGTGGGAAGCTGACGAAAGTTGCTGATTTTATCTCTCAATTGTGCCCTTTTGGAAGGCGGAAAGAATCTTTCTAGGAAAGCGTCTCTCAATTGCCTCCAATTTGTAATTGAATCAGGAGTCAACCCATTCAACCATAGTGTTTCTTCCCCAGACAGAGACAATGGAAATAGACGTAATTGAATTGCATTCTGACCAACACCAGGATTGTCAAAAGACTTGCATGTAGAAATAAAGTTGATGAGATGCATATTCGGATCATCGCCTGCTAGTCCACCAAACAATCCCTTGAGTTGCAATAACTGAATCATGGTGCTTGTGATGTTGAACTTGGCTCCGGACGCTAATGGTGGTGGAATTATAGCTCCTGTGGCTCCGGCACCATCAAGATCATCATCATCATCATCGAATGGTATTTCACGTTGTGCATCCATTGATGTACTGAACAAAAAACCTGCAGTAAACAAAAACGAAAACTAAAAGTAAAAGTACGAGAGTCTTTGACCAAAGGGTCTAGTAATTTTCACGAACTTAATTGACACTTGTATTCCCCGGCAACGGCGCCAATTTTTGATAACGCTCAATCTACAGCTCTCGTTTGAGTGTAAAACGGTCGTTAGCAAATATAGAACCCAACCTGGGTTGGTTGTCGATCCCACAGGGAATAGCTTGGCCAACAAGTAAGTAAAATTACTAAACTTTTGGTGCAAGTCTCGTAAGAAGGGGGGATTCTTATTTGCAAGTAATGTAAACAAAAGCTGAAAATAATAAAGTAAAAAGAGAGAGATTGTTACGTTGGTTGTAAACAATGAGAATTGAAGCATTGGGGTTATGTCCACCTTCTGAGGTATACGTCTCTATTGGCTATGAGTGTGTAGAATTCTGACATGTAATTGCTTATAGAGGATTGTAGTCGATGGTAAATCCAAGCGTCTCTCGACCTAAACAAGGACTATTTCACTTTAACTCTCTCAAGATTAAAGCGTGTCTAACGGTACGAATTCTCCAAGAGGTTAGTCCAGTTACGGCACTAGCTTTTTAATAGGAAAGGGTGTCCTACTACCTTGACATTATCTCTTTTCCAGACAAATAACTTTTCTCTCGAACAAGTTAAATGTTAGACTGGCGTATTCTTGCGTTTGCAACCGCAAAGAATGTAGATTAAGATGAAGAGAATAATGATATAAGCAATATACGTGTCTCGAACTCACAAACTCACAACAATAGATAGTAACTCATTCGGCTTCCATAACCCCAACAGAGAAGTTTAGTTACCCATGAATGCGAAGGAAATCACGATTGACATTGTTATTATATCACGATATTGAGTAATGGCGTGTAGATCAAGTGATAGGCGTGAGGCGTGATTCCTTAGCAAGTAACGATTCTCTTGTTGTGGAGTTTAAGAATAGAAGAGTAGATTAGAAGTGTTTGTAGTGGAAGATGAGAGGGATGGAAGAAAATTAATTGTTGAATGATGAATGTCAGATTCGAAGTTCTAAGAAGATGCTCTAAAATCTCTAGCATGATAGGGTATTTATAATACCCATATCCTACTCCTACTAAGCTAATGAAATAAATAACCAAATCCTACTAGACTAATGAAATCCTTAACCCAAATGTACTAGGTTAAGGTAACATTATCATAATCCACATAAAATAATGAAATACATAACCTAATTGTACTAGGTTAATGTATCATTGTCAAAATCCAGCTTTGTGTCTGTAAGTCCCCAAAGTCTTCAGAAATACTGTTTTAGCCCGGGACAGATTTTCCATGCAGCAGTTTTGGTCCTTAGGCGTGTAAACTTTCTTCCCTTCCTTTGTGAGCTTTCTTTTGCGTCAAGTAAGCCATAAAATGCTGATTTTTGCATCATTTATACCTGAAACTTTACTAACCATGTTCGTTAGCTCTCTTACAGGAAAAAGGACTAAAAGTGCATGAAATGTATAATTTGTTCTCAAAACTAGGCTAAAATATGGGCAAAATATATTGATATAGGCGTGTAAATCCGCCTATCATCAACAACATCATACACAACATTAAAGAAAGTCATATTAAATAACTTTCATCATTAGTGTTGTTAAACTTTTTCCATTTATGTGTTATGTAAAAAAAAAATCACTCTTTAAAACTCTCTTAATCATGTTTAATATGCAAGAAAAAATTAAAAGTTATTTGTTAAAGCTCAAAAATCAATAAAACATTTATTCATATATATATATATATATATATATATATATATATATATATATATATATATATATATATATATATATATATATATATATATATATATTGTTAAATCATAAATGTATCAAAAATTACTATTATACTTATTCATATTTTTTATTGTACACTTTAAAAGTCTAAATATTTACTAATCCAAGTTTTCTTTTTTCTCTTTTTTGGGGGCTTTTTTCTTCAGTCTTTTCATTAATCAATTTATTTATTAAATCAAAAAAGATCAATCATATTTACTATTCTAATTAAATCTAACGAGCTACAAAATATTTTTTATTTATTTGTATTCTCTACTTAAATATGTCTCCCCAACTCTCGTCGAACTAATTGTTTTGGATTATCCAATCCATAAATAACAATCATCTATGGAGTTGTTGAATATAAATTTTTATTATCTCAATTTTTGTATGGTTATTTAGTTATTTTTCTCCGTTCTTGATTTTCTTCTTCATCTTTTTCATCAATCATGTGTTAATAATCAAAAGAGATGGCATAAAAAAGATGATATTTTTAATATTCTTTAAAGGTTCATCAAAGAGATGTTCACATTAATTTTGTATGAGTTCATCAAGATGAAGAAAGAAGTTCAATTTTCTTGAAAGATTCGTTAAGAAAATGGTCATAATAGTCTGGTGTAGCGTAGAAGTTTGAATGATTTACAAATATTTTGAAGATTTATTAGTGTATTATTTTGATTTCAATTAATATTATTTTTTTCTTCTTTATTTTATTTTTTTATTTTGAATAAATATGCTTGATCATATATATAATTCACTTTTATTTAGCAAATACTAAATTATAAAACTCTCCTAACCAAAATATTAGAAAGCTCAATTAGAAAATTTTACTCAATTAACTTTAATCTTTTTATTATTATTAATAATGTATGTTTCCATTTTTGTGTATATTTTTTTGTCTGTTTCTAATTAATTTAACTATGTTAATTAAATATATATTCTTTTACAATTATCTTAATATTATAACACATGATTTTTTGCTAATAGTAATTTTCTAATGTTTTTTCACAGTTGAAAGATATATTACCAATGTTATATTTCTCATATTAATTGGCTATTAATGTCCCTAAAAATATATAACATGACTATATTAGGAATTAGTCAAAGAATAAATGAACTAATCATCTTTTTTTAGTTTTTTTAATAATTTTTATGATATATTTTAATTGAGCATACCCCCAACCTCACTTTGTGAGAATACATCAAATATGTTGTATTGTTATTTTAATTAAGCACATAATATTAATATTTTTTAATGTGAATGAATAACATATGACAATGTGCGGTGATAATGTAATCATATGAGAATATTTTTCATATGATTGATTGCAAAAATTATCAAGCTTGTATAATCTATCAGTTATCTCCTTATAAATTTAGTTATCTCCTTATAAATTTAGTTTTACTCAGATAATTAATCTCCTTTATTTTTCTTTATGGTTATTTGATTTTCAAAATGAAAAGGTGCTATAGACGTATATAACAAATCAAAGAAAGAAAATTATATATATATATATATATATATATATATATATATATATATATATATATAATGCATCACCTCTCTTTGTTTAAGAAAACATAATTATTCTTATTCTCTCTATTTTAAAAAAATATTTTATGTGTCATGTTAGAAAGGTTCAAAATTCACTCTAACTCTATTAATTACATTAAATATATTATGTTAAAACTAAGAAAATAAGCTATTTATTTAACTTCTCTTAATTCTTATTAAAAATAAATAAATTTTCTCATTTAATTCTCTTAATAACATATCTATGTAGTATGATCGAATATATAAACTAGTTTTCTTGTAAATCAGATGTGATTAAGGATTAGAAAGAGTCATGTAATAGTTCTACTATAATAAATGTGTATATGCGATAAATATGTATTTTACTTATGATTATTTAAAGCAAAAAACGTTTACTCTTAATTTTCTATTAAAGAATGAGTTATCTTTTGAAGAGTTATTATTATATATTATTTTTAGTAATGACTATAATAATAATTAATTTGTAACAATAATCATATTAATGTTGTTAAACTCTTTCACTGCTTTATATCTGTTAGGGACAATTATTGATCCAATTCTTAGTACCGTTTTTACAACTTGACCCTTTATGTACTCCTAAATATTTTGTTTCTTTGTAATAATCTCTATAGAATAGGGTAGATAAGTACTACATCATGACTTATTTTAAATACGAAAAAGGGTCAAAAATACCCCTGAACTATCTGAAATGGATTAAAAATATCCTTCGTTAGTTTTTTGGCTCAAAAATACCCCTCCGTTAAATATTTAGCTAAAAAATACCCCTTTCCTTAACGGAATTCCACCAAGCATGCCACCTAGGTAAAAAATGTTACGTGGCTATGCCACGTCACTATCCACATGTAAAATTTTATTTTTCAGAAAAGGATCAAAAATACCCCTGAACTATCTGAAATGGATTAAAAATACCCCTCGTTAGTTTTTTGGCTCAAAAATACCCCTCCATTAAATATTTGGCTCAAAAATACACCTCCCCTTAACGGAATTCAACCAAGCATGCCACCTAGGTAAAAAAGCCACGTGGCTATGCCACGTCACCATTTACATGTAAAATTTTATTTTTTAATTATATGGCATTCCTTTCTTCTTGATGAAGGAATTAAATAAAAAGATTATATTCTGATGTTGATTTATTTTTCTGGACTCAATGAATGTTGATAGTTTTTCTAATTTTATGTTTAATCATCAAGTATTTCTAGAATTTTTGAAAATTTCACTTTCAGAAAAGTAAATGACATTTAATATATTTTAATCATTAGAAAAATATGGATATACTTTTCTTTAATAATCTAAGTGAAAAGTTTATCATATAATGAAAAAAGTTGAATAATTTGTACTCCTTTAACAAAATTTATTTAGTACCTCTCCAATGTCGAGAAATCTCAAAAACGTTAAACTAAATTCAGTAAAAACACTGATTTATTTTAATTTATTTAAATATTTTTAGAAAATTTTAAATTTGCTGATCATATTTTTTTTTTAGATCGATAAAAATGCTTTGAAAAAAAATAAAAATAAAAATAAAAATAAAAATAAAGAAGAAAGGAATGTCATATAATTAAAAAATAATATTTTACATGTGAATGGTGACGTGGCGTATCCACGTGACTTTTTTTTATCTAGGTGGAATGCTTGGTGGAATTCTGTTTAGGGGAGGGGTATTTTTGAGCCAAATATTTAACAGAGGGGTATTTTTGAGCCAAAAAACTAATGAGGGGTATTTTTGATCCATTTTAGATAGTTCAGGGGTATTTTTGACCCTTTTCCAAAAAATAAAATTTTACATGTGGATGGTGACGTGGCATAGCCACGTGACTTTTTTACCTAGGTGGCATGCTTGGTGAAATTTCGTTAAGGGGGAGGGTATTTTTGAGCCAAATATTTAACAGAGGGATATTTTTGAGCCAAAAAACTAACGAGGGATATTTTTGATCCATTTCAGATAGTTCAGGGGTATTTTTGATCCTTTTCCGTTTTAAATATATACATTTCATTTTGCATTATGGATTTAATTCTTTTGCGAAGTATAACCTCAAATATATTTTTTCACATCACAATTTATTTTCTTTTTTTCTAGAGATGCTTTCTCAATAAATACCGCATAAAAATAAAGTTGATCGAGATATAAGATCTCTAATATTAATGAATTGTATGCAATGAAAATACACATTAGATAAACCTTATATAAAAAATCAATACCAAAGAAAACCAAACAAAAGGAAGAAGATTTTACTAACCTCTGCATTGCATGCATTACTATGTTAGAAACATAATTCAAGTATTTTTCTTACTCTAATGTGTCCAAATATATTTTTAGTTATTTATATTATAGATTGAGTCGTTTATACATAAAAAAGATCAAGTAATTTATAATCAATAAAACTTACTAGATCGTGATTTAATTTGTATTTTTTTTCTTTTTATCTATTACTGAAATAATTGTCAACTAACGTAATCAATTACTAAAAAATATAAAATTTCGCGCGAAGCGCGAACAAGTACACTAGTTATCAATAAGCCATACTTCTTGGTAAAACTCTTCAAATTTGAATAAAAATACCATGTTTCTTATTTTAACATCCTTTGTTATTATTTACATTATGTTATAAATGTATTTACATTATAGTGAATGTCTATCAAGATCTACTTTGATATCTATTAGGATTTGAAGCATCTGTCTTTTACTCAGACTAGGAGTAAATTTCTCCTTTAAATAGAGGGGTTTTGTTCATTGTATTCTCAATCTTATGATCTCTCATCCCTCAAGAGAAATAACAATTACTCTCTCTATTTTATCTACTCTTCTTATTTATTCTTTCTTGTTTTATAACACGTTATCAGCACGAGACTCTGTCAAACAAGGTGAGATTATGCCAAACAAGGTAAGATTATAAATCTTAAGGATTTCAAGGTTAGGAATTTCTTATGTTATTTATCTTTTGCTACTAATAATATAATTATTATTGGATTTGAGGAAAAATAATTGGTTTGGAACCATTTATGTTTTAAATTTATTCCTCAAGAACAATATTATCAAAAGGGATGATAATATGTTGGGTTCAAGTCCCATCAATTTATGCCTAAGATGTTTTTATATGGATAAGACGTTGAGATTAGATCTCAATGCATGTATTGATGATATTATGATGGCTAAGGCAAAATAATGGGTATTTAATGAAAAGTTATGAAATATATCCCATTGATATGCTCTGTTCCCTGAATTGAATGTGGTAGCAATAAATCATATGTATGCCTCAATTTGCTTTTATAGTAACTATCATAATTTGATACGCTTAAGGCATGATTATATTTCATTCCTGGGGAATGAGAAGCTTATTAATACAAAAGTGCACTTGATTGTGATGGTATCACAACTCACCTCCGAATGAGGCAGAATAACTGAGAAGAGTTATTTTGAAATCTACTTCTAAAGTAGTAAATCTGAAATTTATTCATGTAATAGTAAAACTGAAATTTACTAAAGAAAAAAGTACATGTTATGGTAAACTTGGAGTTTACTAGAATAAAAGTTCATAAATTGATATGAACGATTGTGACATCTCGAAGATGTGCATATTGAATTTAGACATGTATTAAAGAGCTAGAAGATTCTTCGAGAATTGTTTATTTTGCTTGTTCTCATGATAAGTTGGTTGGACCAACTAATGTTGGGATTGAATTCCTTAAATCTGAAAAGTATAAAAGGTGAATATGGGCCCGTTCACCTGTCATTTGATCTATTAAGATGCATCAATATAAGATGATCACATGTACATTTATTGTCAACCTGCCGTTTGACATTCATAAATGTTGTTTGCTCAATAAAATTGAGTTAATAGCATAACTTTCAGATTATATAATCAAGACAATTTATCTTGATGATGATGGTTTAGCATTGAATGTCTTTGAAATATGTTAAGAATTATCATCAGATCCTCATTCAAAAGATAATTCAAGTCAAATGCCGAAAGCATCTCATATTAAAGCTGCAAATACTCTTATTTTGTGTTCCTAAAGGATAAAGTCTATGCAAGCGTGAAGCGTGGTAGACTAATCGGTTCCAAATGAAATAATCCTTGAAAAATATAAGGAGCAAATAATCATAATAAGAAAATAATGTGCTTTTGAAGAGTCTACGACATAACACTTCATAAAACCTTATGATAATAAGAAAACAATGTGCTTTTGAAGAGTCTACGACATAACACTTCATAAAACCTTATGAAAGGTTTAGGTACCTGAAAATAATGAAGTGTTGAGATCTCAAAATGTTATGTCGCATTATGAACTGATACAAAATGATACATCTTTAAAGATATCTTTGATACGATATTGGCACAATATTGTAAAAGATTACGAGGATCTGAATTCTACGTTTATTTAAGAATGCTGACATAGAAACATTTATCAAGTGACATGAAATGATGCATCTTGGTAAGTGTAAAACTTATTTGATTTGCAGTCCAGACACTTGAAGATGTCACATATGACATGTTGAATATTGTCACTTGACAAAATTCATATGAAACTTTCTAAGGATTCAAAATGTTTGAAGCATATAAAAGTTTTTGGGAAACTTATTTAGAATCCTTATATTGTATAAGCTTATAGCTTGAAAATCATTAAAACTCTTGGAGAGTTTTCAAAAGCAATAAGATTATTTGCTGAAATGCGAAACATACCGAATTGGATTGGTCCTAAAGTACCATATCTTAGTCCAATTGGTGTACTAATGTATCTTGCAAATAATATAAGTCCTGATATAGCCTTTTCAGTTAATTTATTAGCAAGATATAGTTTTGCTCCTATTAGGAGACATCGTAATGTGATCAAACACATGATTTTATTCTAAAGCCTACAGTCTTAATCTTGGTTATGCTGATACAGGGTACTTATCTGACCCGTATAAAGTTCGATCTCAAATAATCTATGTGTTCACATGTGGGGATACTGCCATATCTTGGAGATATACAAAGCAGTCTATCGTAGCTACTTCATCGAACTATGTTGAGATAATAGCTACTTATGAAGCAAGCCAAGAATATGTATGGTTGAGGTCCATGATACATCTCATTCAAGAAAAATATGGTTTATAATGTGAAAATGTACCCACAGTTTTATACAGAGATAATGCAACATGCATACCATATCTTAATGGAGGATTCATAAAAGGAGATAGAATGAAGAACACTTCATCAAAGTTTTTCTACATACATGAGATACAAGAGAATGGTGATATTAATGTGCAACAGATTCGTTCAAGTGATAATATGGCTGATTTATTCACCAAGTCTCCTCCAATTGCAATTTCAAGAAGATGGTACACAAGATCGGGATACAAATGTTAAAGAATGATCTCATTAGGAGGAGTTAATACGCGTTGTACTCTTTTTCCCTTACGAGGTTTTGTCCTACTGGATTTTCCTTATAAGGTTTTTAATGAGGCAGCCTATATGCGTATTGTTAGAGATGTGTACTCTTTTTCCTTCACTAGATTTTTTTCACTGGTTTTTTTCTAGTAAGGTTTTAACGAGGCACATTATCTACTAATTGGACATTCAAGGGGAAGTGTTATAAATGTATTTACATTATAGTGAATGTCTATCAAGTTCTACTTTGATATCTATTAGAATTTGAAACATCTGTCTTTTACTCAAACTAGGAGTAAATTTCTGCTTTAAATAGAGGGGTTTTGTTCATTGTATTCTCAATCTTATGATCTCTCATCCCTCAAGAGAAATAAAAATTACTCTCTCTATTTTCCCTAATCTTCTTATTTATTCTTTCTTGTTTTATAACACATTATTATTTGTAAGTGTTCTATTCATTTCAGCTTATTTGTTTTAGTTTTTTTAGAAATTCAAAAGATATTCTCTTTTACCATAACTTTTTTAAAATTCCTTCAAATATTTTAAATTATTAATTATTGTGACTTAAAGTACTTTTTATTTAGATTCTAAATATGTACTTTATTTCAAGAAAACTAAAATTTCATTTCAATATTTACACCAAACATTAGCTAGTTTGACCCTCGTACTTTGAATAAGGGGTGACAATTGAGTGGGTCGGATCAAATTTGAACGGGTCAAAATGAATCAAGATTACAAATATGATATAAGCCAAATTACCCCAAAGATCCTCACTCAACATAATTGCCACTGTTTTAGAGATGGGGAGGAATAAATTATCTTTAGTTGAAGTGATTAAGTCTCAAAAACGTACTAACAGGTGGAGTAAAATTAAATATTGCCTATTACACATAGGATTCATTGGGCAGCTAAATCATATACTCATTTGAAATTTTAGTTGATTGTCTATGAAGTCACCGTTTTTTGATTATCTCTCTTGTTATTTTGATTTCACAATGTAAGATAAGTTATTCTCAAATTTTTATATTGTTTGGAGCATTATAGTACTGCTCACAATTTATAACACCAACCACCTTTATCCCCACCCACCACCTCTATCTGCCATGGGTACTGAACAATTATTGCACTTAATTATAATTATTCACAAACACAAATACTTTATTTTTTTCATGCATAATTATTTACTCAAAACTTAACATTGATAGTACTGATATCATTTTATGATTACATATACTACATGTCTTGATACACACGTGCAATGCACATGTCAATAAGCTTGTTATAAAAATATTGTATCCTAGAAATTTCATTTAATAAATGATTAGGTGGTAAAGGTTTCTCCTATCTAGCTAGAATAGAATAGATTCCCACACAACCTTTTAATTTGGGTTGTGACATTGGTCTTACACCTCACGATACGTCCACCTCCTTGGATCTCCCGGTGTATTTTTATCAAATCATACCTAGATACTTGTTATGCCCCAAGCTTGTCACAAAAACTTCTTTAAAGCACTAATTAATGAGGGAGAGAAACATTTATTACATCGACATAACTTCATTAATAGAAATTAATATTTCTAGCCATTTTAAAAGAATAACATTTAGTTTCACCCTATCTAATTATCATCAATTGAAGTGATTAAGTCTCAAAAAATTATTTATTGATGGAGTAAAATTAAATATCGACCCCTATATATAATATTCATTGGACAACTAAATAATATACTCATTTGTAAGTCCTAGTTGATTGTTTGTGAAGTCGTCTATCTCTCTTGTTATATTGATTTCACAATATAAGATATTTTTTACTTAATTTTTTATTTATTTTGGAGCATTATAGTATCGCAGTTAATTTTCAACACTAGCCACCTTTATCTCACCCACCACCTCTATCCGCCATAGGTACGAAATAATAATTGTACTTACTTGTAATTATTCATGAAAATTAATACTTTATTCTTTCATGTATACTTATTTATTCAAAACATTAGTCTTAACAATATTAATATCATTATATGATAACATATACTATATGACTCGATATGCACGTGCAACGCATGGACTGATAGACTAGTTATAAACATATTGTATCCAAAAAAATTCTTATAATAAATAATTAGTTAGTAAAGGTTTCTCCTATCTAGTTAGAGTCGAATAGGTGCACACACAACCTCGTAATTTGGGCCGTGACATGGGGCTTACACCGCACGATACTTTCACCTACATAGATTTTCTTGTATATTTTTACTAAATACTGCATCGATCGCCCCGCCCCGGGCTCACCAAAAAAGTGTCTTTAAAACACTAATTAAAATGGGAGAGAAACATTAAAAACATCGACAGAGTTTCATTAATAGAAATTTAATATTTCTGACCATTTTAATAGTATGACATTTAGTTTCATCCTATCTAATTATCTTCAGTTGAAGTGAATAAGTCTTCGAAAAATTAATTACAGATGGAAAAAAATTAAATATCGGTTACTATATATAAGATTCATTAGACAGCTAAATCATATACTCATTTGTAAGCACTCTCTACTGATCTTCTGTAAAGTTACCGTTCTTTTATTTTCTCCCTTGTTATTTTGATTTCACAATATAAGATTATTTCTTTCTCAAATTTTTATGTTGTTTTGAGTATTTTAGTATCACCATCAATTTCTGTACCATTCACGCTTATCCCCATCCGCCACCCCTATCCACCTAAAAATAGGTGATTTTTGTGTCTTTGAACAACACTTGAAAAAATATCTCATCTTTCTTGCTTCAAGTTTCATTTTTTTTATTCTAGCTACATTTTTTTCGTCGGGATGAAACATAAATTTCAGTGACTTGAATGATTCATTGGGATAGATGCAAATGGACATCTTTCTTTTAAGACAGATGTAAGTGAACATTACTATTCTTTATCTGCTCATCTGCTGCAGATCCTTTTTTAGATGCGTCTTACTCATTTTCTTCTATTGAACAATCTTTCTGAACTTCTCGGAGACCTTTGTAGTGGAACAATTAAAGTTGAAACTAGGTTCTTCTTGGAATTTGAATATTTGATTGAATGTATGAATTAAAATATAGTATTAGTAAAATATGTTTACTAAATGAATTAAAAAGTTGGTATGCTATGATGAGATAATTGAGGTATTGAGAATTACAAATTTTGATATATTCACTTATAGAATACACTCACGGGTTATTCTTAATTCAAATTTTAGGCGAGGCTTAGGTTCAACAAAATGAACAATTTTAATTTTTTCTTATGGCTAATTATTTAGGTCTCAAAGTAATGATGATTCAAAAAGTCAACAAACCTTCACGGTTATGTTTTCAAAAACTTTCATGTTGAGCAGGTACTAATTTTTACCTTTTTTGTGAAAATAAGTATTTGTTTAATTGAAATAATTATAGTTGTAAATTATGTTTTTATGCATAAGTATTTTAAATATTTAGAGATTCTATATTACATTTATATATACATAGAAAAGGTGTGCAAATAAATTTTGGTGACTTCATAACCTCTTTATTTCATTATTTTTACATATATGTCATATTGAGTTGCATAGATTTACTCCATCTAAAAGTTTAAGAGATATCAAGTACATTTTTTTATTTTAAATTTTAAATCTAAAACATGAATGCTATCTAGTATTATGTTAATAAATTTTTATTTTCAATATATATATATATATATATATATATATATATGTATGTATGTATGTATTAGTTGTCAATCGAATGAACATCATCAAAGCAAAAGCTAGTGGGAAAAATTAAGAATAAATATTTTACTTTCAATTATATACATGTGGAATCTTTTTACTTACATTTATTATTAAATAAATTATCCTTCATTTTTTTTCTCGAATATGTCTATTTACAATCTAATTAAATAATTTCCACTAGATATGCGTGTATTGAAGATCATAATTATGAATTTACCTCAGGCGCATGTGTACATTTGGAGGTATATTTCTTTGATCAACTCTTTTTTTAAATTTATTTTTTTAACATGTAATTCAATCTTATATCTCATGGTATTATTTGTTTTGATATAGAGAAAAAAAGACTAACTTCAAAGGAAATTTTATTCCTCCAGCACTTGAAATTTCAATATGCAAGAAGTCAAGGGTAAGTGGCGGAAGATTTGTTGTTATCATCATCATCATCATTTATTTAGTTTTTTAATTATTATTGAGTAAATGCACTGTTTCCACCTGAACTACAAACGAAATTGCTGAGACACACTCCAACTTAAAGGGGGTCCTATTACCCCCTGGACTAATTGAAATCATATTTTTAGCAACCTTAAGTGCCTACGTGGCACATACGTTTGCCTGCGCGGACCTTCAGTATGTTGATTCACGCAGTGTGCCACGTATGTACCACATAGGCCTTAAGGTTTCTAAAAATATGATTTTAATCAGTCCACGGGGGTAATACAACCCCCTTTAAGTTGGAGTGTGTCTGAGCAATTTCGTTGATAGTTCAGGGTGAAAATTGTGCATTTTCTCATTATTATTTAAATTTTATTTTATCAAGGAATACTAATTATAAATCATTTTCTTATATAAATAAATCTAGGCTAGCTATCCTCGTGGTAGAATGCCTATACTGCATCATTCATCTTCTTGTTCAAGTGTATATTTCATTTGCAATTTATTTAATATATTAACTAGTCTATTTTTCTAAAACAAACATACAAGACATTTCTATATGTAACCAACTTTAATCAATAAAATAATTTGTTACTTTCAACATTAATGAAATTACTATAGAGAGAAGTTGTTAAGCAAGAAGATAGGCAGTCAAACAGAGAGCATCCATGGTTGACCAAACAATATTCCTCCTTTAGGTAAAGATTTTTAAATATATTTTCAAAAAACTAATATTGATTTTGTTATTTTTTTAACAAAACCCTTTGGGTATATCCAAAGCTTACGTAAATAATTTATTACAATCATGTGTCAACTTGTGAAAATTAAAAAAAAAATTATAAAGAAATTAAAATTGTAAAGCATAAAAAAATTGATCAGTTGTGGAGATACTAATAATAATTGTTGGTTTGAAACGTAGCCTTATTGGCAATCAATTTTACGATCTAAAATTTACTGCCAAAGGTCTACCAATGGACCCCCATTTGTGTATGCTTAAGGCAAATTCAAACTTTTGTAAGTTTTTTTCATAGATTTATAAGCCCCCAACCCCCTAAAACATTTGTGTCATATGTGTATATTAATTAATTTTGTCTATACTAGTTAAAGTTGAGAAAAAACTTAAAGTTGGTAACAAGGACAAAGTGGTGATTGATTTGAACAATTGACGAATATTAGATTGCAGTTGAAGTTATATTGTTTTAGTCCTTCCAATTTCATAGGTAGGTACAAAAGTGTTGAACTTCTTGTTGTCAATTTTAAATATCAATAAGCCGTACTTCTTGGTATAACTCTTCAAATTTGAATACAAATATCATGTTTCTTATTCAACATCATGTGTTATTATTCACTTTATTATTTATAAGTGCTCAATTCGTTTCAACTTATTTGTTTTAGTTATTTTAGATAGTCAAAAGATATTCTCTTTGACTATTATTTCTTCAAATATCCTCTAAATATTTTGAATTGTTAATTATTGTGACTTAAAACACTTTTTATTTAGATTCTAAATATGTATTTTATTTCAAGAAAATTAGAAATTCCATTTCAAAATTCACACCAAACATTAGCTAGTTTGACTCTCGTAGTTTGAATAAGGGGTAGAAATTGGGCAAGTCAGATCAAATTTGGACAGGTCAAAATGGATCAAGATAACAAACATGATATAAGCCGAATTACCCCAAAGATCCTCGCTCAAGGTAATTGGCATCGTTTTAAAAATGAGGAGGAATAAAATTATCTTCAGTTGAAGTGATTAAGTCGTGAAAAATTAATTACTGGTGGAGTAAAATTAAATATGGACTACTCCAACTAAGATTCATTGGACAACTAAATCATATACTCATTTGTAATTCTAGTTGATTGTCTGTGAAGTCATCGTTCTTTGAATATCTCTCTTGTTATTTTGATTTCACAATGTAAGATAAGTTGATCTCAATTTTTATATTGTTTGGACCACTATAGTACTGTCCTCCATTTCTAACACCAACTAACTTTATCTCCACCCACCACAACTATCTACCGTGGATACTGAACAATTATTGCACTAAACTATAATTATTCATGAAAACTGATACTTTATTTTTTCATGTCTAAGTATTTACTCAAAACTTAACTTCAATAATATTGTTATCATTTTACGATAATATATACTACATGTATCGATACACACGTGCAACACACGTGCCAATAAACTAGTTATAAAAGAATTGTATACAAGAAATTCTGTATAATAATGATTAGGTGGTAAAGATTTCTCCTACCTAGTTAGAATAAAATAGATTCTCGCAGAACCTTGGAATTTGGGTTGTGACATGGGGATTATGCGTTATGATACTTTCGTCCCCATGGATCTCCTCGGTGCATTTTTACTAAATCCTACCTAGAGACTCTCTCTACCCTAAGCTTATCATAGAGACGTCTTTAAGACACTAATTAATATGAGAGAGAAATATTTATTTCATCGACATAGTTTCATTAATAGAAGTTAATATTTTTGGCCATTTCACAAGTATGCCATTTAGTTTCATCCTACCTAATTATCATCAATTGAAGTGATTAATTAATTATAGATGGAGTAAAATTAAATATCGACTACTATATATTATATTCATTGGACAGCTAAATAATATACTCATTTGTAAGTCCTAGTTTATTGTTTATGAAGTCGCCATTCTTTGATTATCTTTCTTGTTATTTTTATTTCACAATGTAAGATTAATTTTTCTTAGTTTTTTATTTATTTTGTAGCATTATAGTACCGTCGTCAATTTCCAACACCAACGATCTTTCTCTCACGCACCACCTCTGTCTGTCATGGGTACTAAATAAAAATTATACGTACTAATAAATAATTCTTTACTCTTTTATGTATAATTATTTATTGAAAACTTAACCTCAATAGTATTGATATCATTATATGATAACATATACTATATGACTCAATACCCATGTGCAACGCATGTGTCGATAGACTAGTGTAATGACCCTTCAAGTCATTTTTTGTATTTCCGCTTATTTTCAATCTTTAAAGCTTTCCTATAGCTTCCCAAGTCATTTATGACTTGCTGAAATTGACAGTTCAGTTACCAGACAGTTCGTTTGCTTTTTTGAGCAATTTCCTATTTAGAAGTCTTCGATGATTCAAATTGGCTATTAGGCAAAAACGTCAGCCAAATGACATTGTATGGAAATTTTAAAAGTTCCAATAGCTTCGAACATTGATTTTAGGTTAGGCGGACTCTTGGTTCAGGTATCGAGGCCCCCAAACTTATTTTGGGCTATTGCCTGAAAGTTAAGAAAAATGACAAGTGGGTATGGGACCTACTTTACCTCAAAACAACCTTGTATGGAAATTTGGCTGTGCTATTGAGTCCAGAACGTTAAATTTGATAGGGTAGCATAGTTCGTTTGCATATACGAGATTCCGGATGAATCTCGAGGGGTTGGTAGAGACTCAAAATATTTCAAGTCTCCAACTGATGCAAGAAAATCTGGTGCAACCGCTAAAGCAATATTTTTGATACTTTAGCAGAGGGAGTTTTAGAGGACCTTTGGGTGCATTAGTGGCTTTGAACACTTCGACAAGTGCCGTGACTAATTGGCTTCTTAAGCTCTAGTCACTTTAGCGCCAACCGACGGCTTTAGCGGCCTGCCATGTCAACGGTGAACCACTTTAGCGACCAGCTGGGCTCTTTAGTTCCGATTGCTAAAGTGACTTAGCATTCACTTTAGAGGCATCCACATACCTGAGAAGGGTATAAATACTCCCACTTATCCCGATTTTCACCATTCTTCTTCTATTATCAAGAGAGTAAAATCCTAAATAGAGTCGAAACTTGGGAGAAATATTTGTGGGTGATTTTGGGGCTTTGGTATAGTTTATTTACACGTATTTGAATTTACGGCAGGCCTCCATCTATTTTAGGATTAAATCCTTTATCTTTTTCTTAAATCCCTAGAATATTAGTGAATTTATTATAGCACCATTAAAGCTCAGAATTCACCCATTTTGAGGTTAAATATTCCTTGAGCATAGAGAGATGTTGTATTGGGTTTGAAAGTGCAATTTCGTAAACTGGCCCCATATGAGATATTTATGTAATTTTGGACCCAAAGCATAATTGTGTAATATGATTATCACTGTTCTCATATTGATGAGTAGATTATGATTTTTATAGAGTGGCACCTTGCAGAAGATTCTCAAAAAGAAAAATCAATGATGAAGTGAATTCTTTGGCCTTTGCTTTGGAATTCAGGTAGGCTAGGTTTATTCTCTTCGTAGATTGAGCTATTTTGTAGTATGATTATAATAATATGCTAGCTATGGGATGTGATTTAGGTGTTGGAAGTATGAATGAGGATATTTGGACTAGTTGGACCATCTAGGCTATCTTGAAATCATAGCCTAGTACGAATTAGCTTAGCTACTCATGTCTTAGGTGATTTGGCTTCGGGGCCTATTTTTGGAATGAAAATACCTTAGTTACTCAAGCTAGGTGAAATTTCCGTAGTCATTCATGATTAGGGTTGAATTGACCTTAGTTGCTTAAGTTAAGGGAAATTGCGTTAGTTGCTATTATTTTAGGTGGGATTAACTTAGTTGTTCATATTTGGGAAGAATTACTATCTTAGGGCTAGTTACTGTCTTCTGTAAAATAATATCTGAATAAAATTTTGAGCCTTTACACTTAGTTTTTAAAAGCTGTTCTGTTATTGTGTCTTAGGATTTAGGGAGGTTCTTCTAACCGATATACACCATGTGAGCTATCATGGTGTCCAACATCTTTTCCTCTGAGGGGAAAAACCCATGTTGGGGAGAGCAGTCATACTTTTGCCAAGGAGTAGGACCCGAGCTAAGTGATCACAATCTGTATCTGCATCCATATAAATAGGGAATAATCTGAACCTACGTTGGCTTGTAGTTCTGGGGCATGTGAACTTAGACATATACCCAACTCGGTGCTAAATACTACTCCCTTGCTCTAAATTCTAATTCTGTAGGAAATCTACCTTAAAAATAGCATAAGAGTTTATAATGAACACCAGTTATGCATCTGTCTATTTTAGACTATAATCTAAACTAAATGTGTGGATTCCATATCTTAGCCGAGGATCAAGAGATCAAATCTTTTTTTTTTCTTAAAATCTGAATACATGCCTATCACAGAATGCTTAAAACATAATCTTCATGAAATCTCAAGACTTAAACTTAGGGCTTAAAACCCATGCTTCAAACTCATATCAATTCACATAAAAACTCCATTCTAAATATAATTCTTGAAATACTTCACAATAACAAATCAAGAAAGTGCATCTCATTCACAATCTAAATCATGTAATTTAAAAACATAACATAGTCACTTCTTGATATATACACTAAAAGATTTAAATTTCATGATAATAACATGCTTCAATAATATATGGGAGTTTGGGTGTAAACCCTAATTCAAAACAAGTAATCAAATCTTAAATTCATGAAATTTTGGGCATAAGGGTGAAAGAATTCCCCCGTTCATAACCCGACATACCTTATTAGGTTAATTCGATGAAGAAACTTGTCTTTGAATTCCTAATGATGTTCTTGAAGGCTTCTTCTTGAAGTTATTGAACCCAGAAACTTGGATTATTGACTTTCTTGAAGAAGATGTAATGGAATCTTAGATTTCTTAGAGTTAGGGTTTTCTTGGAGATATATTATGAGTTATGGGGAAAATAATGCTCCTTGGGGTCTTTAATTTTGTGTTATGGATGAATTTGGGTGGGAAAAGACCCAATTGTCCTTAAGAAAATGGGATCAAAAGCTGGAAAAATAAGCGGCGTGATAAAGCGGTCATCGCGGGCTCTGGTGCGTTACACTGGAGCGGGCATCGCGGGCTCTGGTGCGGTACACTGGAGCAGGCACCGCGGGCTTATCCCAGTGCAACTACTATTTTGGAAGTCTAAACATGCCCTTACGCTGGTTTGAAAATTCCAAAACTCACTCGAGACGTACTGTTGACTACCCCAATCATGAATCAACTTTAAAATCAATGATCCAATCTCGGGAAGCTCAAAAATAAAATCATCGAAGTGTAAGGGATTTAGGAAATCACTAAGTTTTAACCCTTAGTGAAATTTTCTAAGTCTTGGACCCCTTTGACATGCACTAGAGGGTTGAATCGAGCTTGGATCTTATAGGGTCTTATAATATTTCCCCCTTGGAACCATTCGTCCTCGAATGCGACTGACTGAACTGAGAATACTGAGGGATTGAGACTTTATACTAAATATGCATAACAGAAAGCATGATTACATGACTCAACTAGTTAATGAATGCATGCAATAACATGAGGTTGATTATATGGCTAAAATTGAGAATGGACTAGAGATAATCTAAGGAAAATTTGTTACCTTAAGTTGAGGATGAACTTGTGGAGAAAAGATGAGGTTACTTGGTTCATATATATGCTTCTTCTTCCCATGTGGCACCCTTAATTGAATGAGTCCACCAAAGAAATTTGACCAAGGGAACTTTTTTGTTCCTTAGCCTACGAATCTAGTGATCAAGAATCTCAACAGGGGTTTCCTTATAAGAAAGGCTATCCTGAATTCCGGTGCTTTCCAAAGGAACTACAACAGCTGGATCACCAATACACTTCTTCAATAAGGAGACATGAAACACTGGGTGAACAAATGTCAAATGTGCAAGCAACTCCATCTCATATGATACCTTCCCAATACGACACAATATTCTATAAGGGCCAACATTTTAGGGAATCCCATTTTTGCCAAATCTCTTCACCCCTTTCATGGGTAAAATATTCAAATAAACTAAGTCACCATCTTTAAACTCAAGATCCCTCCTCCTCATATCTGCATAAGATTTTTGACGACTCTGAGCTGTCTTAAGCCTCTCTCGAATCAATTGAACTTTTTCCATAGCTTCAAACACCACACCTAGCCTTATCAATGCAACCTCACTTACCTCAAACCAAATAATAGGTGATCTACAACTCCTCTCATAGAGCCTCAAATAGGCCATCTGGATACTAGAATAATAACTGTTATTGTAGGCAAACTCAATCAACGACAAGTGATCATCCCAACTACCCTTGAAGTCAATAACACATGCTCTCAACATATCTTCTAGGGTATGAATGGTCCACTCTGCTTGACCATCTGTCTAAGGATGAAAAGAAGTACTAAGATAAACTTTAGTACCAAGACCCTTCTGAAAGGCTTTCCAAAAATGAGAGGTAAACTGAGTACCCCTATCTGAAATGATGGACAAAGGAATTCTATGCAATATGACAAACTTTCTAATATAAAGCTTAGCATAATCTTTGGATGAAAAGAAAGTATGGACTGGAAGGAAATAGGATGACTTGGTCATTCTGTCAACAATAATCCAAATCAAATCATGCTGATGACGCGAACAAGGTAACCCTATCACAAAGTCCATGTTCATCTCTTCCTACTTTAAAGTAGGAAGACTAAACTCCTGCAAGGTGCCACCAGGCTTTTGGTGCTCAACCTTAACCTATTGACAAGTAGCATAATTGGCTACAAACTCAGCAATATCCCTCTTTATGCTACTCCACTAATAGATTTCCCACAAATCACGGTATATCTTGGTAACTCCTGGGTGAATGGAGTAACGCGCACCATGCGCTTCCATCAAAATATGATGTCTTACACCATCAACACATGTCACACACAGTCTACCCTGGTAGCGTAACATGCCATCTCCCCCTTGGGAGAAATCTTCTACCTTTTGTTCTTTGACTGACTCCTTTAACTTAACTAAACTGGTGTCCCTATCTTGTTTCTCCTTTACTTCAACAACCAAAGAAGATTCCAAACTATTCTGAACCCATACACTACTTTCAGCTGAATCAACCAACCGAACACCTAATCTAACCAACTGATGAACCTCCCAAACTAACTACCTCTTATAATTCTCAACATGAGCAACACTACCTATAAACAGTCTACTGAGGGCATCTACCACTACATTATCCTTTCTCGGGTGATACAAAATACTCATATTATAGTCCTTTAACAATTCTAACCACCTTCTCTGACAAAGATTCAACTCTCTCTGCGAAAACATATACTGTAAACTTTTGTGGTCCATGAACACATCAACGTACACCCCATAAAGATAATGCCTCCAAAATTTTAAGGCAAATACAATAACTACTAATTCAAGATCATATGTAGGATAGTTCTTTTCATGAGGCTTAAGATGCCTAGATACATAGGTTATGACCTTACGTCTATGCATCAAAATATAACCCAGACCAACTCTAGAAGAATCACAGTAGATGACAAATCTATCTGTACCCACAGGTAATGCCAAAACTGAGGATGAAGTGAGTCGAGCCTTCAACTCCTAAAAATTCTTTTCACAGGAATCTGACCACTAAAACTTAACTTTTTTTTTGAGTCTCTATATATGAGGGATGTAATAGATGAAAATACCTCAACAAACCATCAGTCATAGCCAGCTAAACCCAAGAAACTCCTGATAGAGAGATGGAGAGATGGGCCTAGGCCAGTTTCTTACTGCTTCGGTCTTTTGAGGATCGACTCTAATACCAACACCAAAAATAATATGATCGAGGAAAGCTATTGATCTTAGCCAAAATTCATACTTGCTAAATTTGACAAACAACTGGTGATCTCTAAGAGTTTGCAACATAATTCTAAGATAGTCTGAATGGTCATCCTCACTATGGGAATAGACAACGATATCACCAATGAAAACTATGAAAAACATGTCTTAATACAGTTTGAATACTCTATTCATCAAGTCCATGAAGGCTGGTAGGGTATTTGTTATATCGAAAGACATAACTAGAAATTCAAAGTAATCGTAACGGGTTCTAAAAGATGTCTTTGTAATATCACATTCCCTTACTCTAAGTTGGTGATAGCCGAATCTGAGGTCTATCTTAGAAAAATAACTTGCACCCTGAAGCTTTCGAATAAGTCATCAATCCTAGGAAGAGGATATTTGTTCTTGATTGTGACTTTATTCAACTGGTGGTAGTTAATGCACATTCGGAGAGAGCCATCTCGTATGCACAAATAGGACTGGAGCACCCTATAGAGAAACATTGGGCCTTATAAAACATTTATCTAAGAGGTCTTTAAGCTATTCTTTTAACTCTTTAAGATGGACCGGAGCCATATGATATGGAGGGATAGAGATGGGCTGAGTACAAGGAAGAATATTAATACCAAATTCTATTTCTCTATCAGGAGGTACCCTTGGCAAATCTTTGGGAAAAACTTCAGGAAACTCATTGACTACACGGACTGACTGAACTATTGAAGCTTCAGACTTAGTGTCTTTGACTCAAATTAAATGATAAATGCACCCTTTGGATATCAACTTTTTGGCCTTAAGATAAGATATGAAATGACTCTTGGGAGATTCAGAACTACCTTCCCACTTAAAAATTGCCTTATTCAAAAATTGAAACTTCACCACACGGGTGCGACAATCTATTGATGCATAGCACGAATGGAGCCATTCCATGCCTAGAATGAGATTGAAATATACTATTTATAACTTTATTAGGTCTACTAGAATTATCTTATGCAGGTCAGTGATGGGACACTTCTTATAGACTTGTTTGGCAACAACTGACTCACTTACAAAGGTGAAACTAGAAAGGGATTGGAGAGCTTTTCAGGATTTATCCCAAAATTTGCCAAAATCAAAGGAGTCACATAAGAGAGATATGATCTGGGGTCTAATAACACATAAACATTTTGGTGAAATCTGTCGGGATGGTAATACATAGAACCAATTTTGGATCTGACCACCACCGGTACTGGATGATGTACCTTGGGGATGGGTTGGGCAGGCTGGAGGAGCTGGTGCACTAGTAGCCTGAGTCTGGGGACGAACATCCCTACTTCCTTACTTATCATATGAACACTCTTTGATTCACTAACCCAACTTGTCACATCCATGATAACCTCTTCTTCTCATCAAACACTCACCAAGATGGCTTTTGCCACACTTTACGCATGTCAAATAACTGGGTCTTCCCCCCATATTACTCTGAGACCTAGAAGAAGAAGTCCTACCCCTCTGCTCCTGCTTGGTTCTGGGTATAGGAGCACTAGCTGAAGATGGCGCTGGCATAGATGAGTGACCCTAAAACTAGGAATGGTTTCCCCCTCCAGACCTTGGTTAGCCATACTCAAACTGTTCAGTTCTAGACTTCTTATTTTTCCGCTCTCTCCCGTTCAACTTCTCTGCCTCAATCTATTGAGCATGAGTCATCAGCCTAGCAAAATCCATATCCCCAATAAGCATGGCAGTCTTACACTTCTTTACTACTAAACCAGATACTCTAGTAACAAACTTACTCATACTAGATCTAAGATTAGCTATCAATTCGGGAGCATACTTAGACAACTGATTAAACTTAAGACAATACTTCTTCACTATCATCGAGATGAATTCCTCAATCTTACCTTCTCTTATCTCACACAAAAATAACTTGCCTAGGAATGCATCCTAAAATACCTGCCAACTCATAGGAGCTACATTCTGACCTTTACCATTATTCCACATGACAACCAAATCATAAGAAATATCCTTCAACCTATAAAATGCCAATTCTACACTCTCTTTTTCAAAAACATGCATAATCTGAGTGATCTTTCTTACTTCATCAATGAAAAATTATGGGTCCTCACCAACTTTTGACCCAAAGAACTTTGGTAGATTCATACTCATGAAGTCACAAATTCTGGCTACAGCTAAATCACCATTATGCTAAAAAGTGGGACTGCATCCTGATGGTTGCCCTGAACATTTGTAGTCACAGCTTGGGCCAATGCCTGAAAGGCAGACCGAAACTCAGCATGAGACACATTCTCATTCAAAGGGTCGGCTTGCATTGGCTCAGTAAAGAGGCATATTATGTCATGTAAAAGCATGATTTAAAGCAGATAGAGACAACAGTAAGTATGGCAGAACATGAAAGAAAGAAGATGACTCATTTCGTAGCATCTTGCTCATAAATGCGGAGTGCTTCACACCCATGGTCAACACTCTACATAACACATCTTGTTTGACTCCCTAAGACTCTTTAAACCTTAGGCTCTGATATTACTTTGTAATACCCCAGGAAAGTAACCCGAATGTCACACAGTGCTCAGGACTACAAGTAGTCTCAAGCTAACCCTTTAAGCCATCTACTAATTTTGAAACTCATAATAAAGATGATCTAGGCATGCAAAAATATTGAAATACAGAAATACTACCCGAAATGGACTGGGTCTAACTAAACATAACATCTGAAAGTAATTAACTTAGAAATCTGGTCAACCAATACTCAAAATCTGTAATGTGACTAACAGTCCAACAAGCATCTACTACTACTAACTAAAGAGCCATAGGACATACCCCCAGCTGACTCAAACCAAAGTAAAAACAAATAAAAAAATACTTTATAAAGACAAAAATCTGAATAACTTGATCCTCGAACTGTGAGGACTCACCAATAGTCAGGATATAAAAAGAGATGCTCACCGTCAATTATGCTGCTGGAATTGAGCACAAGAATCTACATTATTAAACAATGTAGCACATTAACATGTATGTAGATCAGTACATTTGGAATGTACTAAGAATGTGGGGGTAGTGCATAAGTAAAAACAATAACTAACTGTGCATATAACTTGTAAAGAATACATGGTAAGTGTAAATGACTCACATTAACTGGATTTATTTAAAAGCTTCAAAATATAAGCATACTGTAGTAAATCATAAAGACAATCTTTGTGAGTCATCACACTTAGTTCTAAAAGTTATACTTTCACTCTTTCAGTTAATGGACTAAGTAGGACTGAAGTTGGGTATATTTTTTAATCATGCCATCTAAGTGTAAAAAGGACTTGCCCTTATTATCTATAAACTGAAAGCTGAAATATCATAGCTAATGTCTTCTGTAAAACAATATCTGAATAAAATTTTGAGCCTTTACACTTAGTTTCTAAAAGCTATTATGTTAGTCTATCTTTGGACTTACGGAGGTTCTTCTAACCGACATACACAATGTGAGCTATCATGGTGTCCAATTTCTAGTTCCCCTGAGGGGAAAAACTCATGTTGGGGAGAGCTTTCATACTCTTTCCAAGGAGTAGGACCTGAGCTAAGTGATCACAATCTGTATCTGTATCCATATAAATAGGGAATAATCTGAACCTACGTTCGCTCATAGTTTTAGGGCATGTGAACTGAGACACATACTTAACTCGATACTAAATGCTACTCCCTTGCTCTGTATGCTCACTTTATGTGAAATCCACATTAAAATAGGTTAAGGGTTTATAATGAACACCGGTTATGTATTTATCTATTTTAAACAGTAGTCAAAACTAAATGTGTGGAATCGATATCTTAGCTGAGGATCAAAATATCATTTTTTTTTTCTTAAAATCTAAATACATGCTTATCAAACATAATCTTGAGATAGAGATTCTTTTACCTCAACCAGCAGTGGGCCAGGGACCAGCCTAGGATCCACTAGGATTTATTTGTTCTTTAGTGCTCAGAGATGCTTTAGTTTAGCTTTGGGTATTGGTTGGTGGTGCACCGTCTGATGGTGCATAGTCTATGGGTTAGAGTTATACTAAGGTGAGGTCATAATCGGTAGCTGTGGATCCTAGAGTTGAGGTCCCTCCTATGCTGGTAATTGCTTAGACAATAGTTTCCTAGCCTAATATGTCTGCAGAGGAGTAGAAAATATTGTGTAGATTCTTGAGATTGGCTCTGCCTAGTTTTTCTGGTGCACTGGGTAAGGATGCATCTGAGTTCTTAATGGATTGTGAGGAAAGACACAATAATTTAGTCCTAGTTGAGACTCGTGCTGTAGATTACACTACTTTTTAGTTGTATTTGGCAGTTTAATAATAGTGGAAAGGTCATCTTGTTTCCAATCCAGCTGGATCTCCCTATTTGACGTAGACCTAGTTCTCTGAGATCTTTATGGAGAAACTTATGCCTCATAATCTTAAGGATCATTTGAGGATTAGTTCTCGAGGTTAGAGTAGGGCTCCATGACTGTTATAGAGTATGAGGTTCGATTTCATGAGTTGGCTAGGCGTTCTACTTCTATTCTGACTACTGTGTATGAGAGGGTTTATTGTTTTGTTGGAGAATTGAGACTTACTCTTCGTATGTCTACCCAGAGTTAGGTTGCTGCGGGTAGGTATTTTACTGAAGTTTTCTTATCATGCTTAGCTTATGGATGAGATGTATTATGAGGCCCAAGAGGGCATCTATAAGAGGCCGTTATACTAGGGTAGTTTCAGTGGGAGCTGTAGTAGCTCTCGGTTCAGATGCAGTGGTTCTTAGGATAGGCACCCTCCGCGTTAGCCGTATCAGCATTAAGTTTAATTTAGTAAACCCGTTCAGGCCACACTTTATATTACTGATGGAGGTCAGTCTGGCTCTAGTAATCATCCTGGCTAGGGTCATGGTTAGTCTTTGAGGGGTTCATCTTCTGGCTATTCTAGTCGTGGTGGTTATTCCAGGTCATTTAAATTTTCTAATTTCAGTCCAACGAATAGGGCATGTTATGGTTATAGAGCATTTGGTCATTTCTCAAAAAGGTTCCCCAGTCATGGAGCAATGTTTTCTTCAGTTCAGAGTGTTCCATCGATTCAGGAAGTTTTGCCCCCAGCTAGAGGTGGTATGCGTGGTCATAGAGGTAGTCCCCAAGATTCTTGTGGATTTTCTCAGGAAGGTAGGACAAGTGGTCGGTCAGGAGCCCAACCAGGTGGCAGGAGTGGTCAATTTTATGCCGTACCTGCTAAACTCAAGGCTGAGTCTTCGAATGCTGTTATTACAAGGGCGATTTTGTTGTTCCGTCAGTCAACTTTTACTTTATTTTATTTGAGATCCACTTATTCGTATGTGTCTGCTTATTATTTCCCCCATAGTTAGAGTTGTTTAGGGATTATTTACGTGCCATTATGAGTATTTAATCTCAGGGGTTATTCTTTAGTAGTGGATCGAGTTTATAGATCATGTGTTGTGACTATTCGAGAGTTTGATATTCAGCTAATCTAATTGTGTTAGATATGGTGTATTTTCATGTGATTCTAGGCATGGTTAGGTTATCCTAATATCACGTGGTCCTGGATTATGTTGCCAAGATAGTTACCTTAGCCATGCCCGGCATGCCCCCGATCGTGTGGCAGAGAGTTGTTAGCCGCGAGTCGATGGGGATTATATTATATTCTTGATAGGAGGTTTATTTTGAGGGGTTGCAAGTCTTATCTCATTTATATTTTTGATGTTAGTGTGGAGGGTCCATTGCTTAACTCAGTTCCTTTAGTTCATGAGTTTCCTGATGTTTTCCCTATCGATCTACTTGGACTTCCTCCCGAGCGTAGTATTGAGTTTGTTATTGATCTTGACAAATGCACCCAACTTATTTCTATGAAACCTTACCGTATGGCTCCTGTATAGCTTAAGGAGCTAAATTCTCAGCTTCAGGATCTTTTTGGTAAGGGTTTCATTAGATCGAGTTGTAACGACCTAAAAATTTGCTGAAATATATGAAATTTATGATTTGATTATTTTATCCCTACTCATTGTTGCATTATGGTATTTCTGAGGTGTGGGAGTTATTGTCATGATTTTTTATGCATTTTGGTACCATTTATGCGATATTGTGGATTTTGTTGGCTTCAAGAGCCTTATTTTAGACTTATGAGGATATCTTTTTAGCCGTATGGTGGATGGCCGAACAGACTATGCCAGCAGCTCCGGAATATCAATTTTTGGCTAAGTAGACCTTTGGTTAGGGTCCCAGTAAACCCGAGCTCATTTTGACCTATTGATCGAAAAGTTGGAAAATTAAAAATATGGGTGTGCGCCCCACATTTGATCGAAATGACCTCGGATGGAAAATTTAACTTCTCCAGCAGATCTCTAATGTCAATTTTAAGGTGTTAGCATGTTTGGTATGATTTTATGGCTTTTAAATCTCATTTCGACCCTCGGTTTGAAAATTTGTAATTTTGAGTTTCAGAGTTCAATTTTGTGAAAATAATATTTTTTTGAAAATATGATATCGTCATCGCGTCCGGAATGTCAAAGTTAGTATGGTTGCATAGTTCATTTGTGTATATCGGACTCCAAACAAATTCCGGGCACCCCATCGAAGTTCGTTTCGACTTAAGTGAAAAACCTGCACAAAATATTGTAGAAAAACTGCAATATAACAGTTTTTTCACCTATTTTTGGCCCATTTTACACATTTTCATCTTGCCTTTTAAGAGTTAAACCCTAAAATAATGTGGGAGCTTAAAAGTAAAGTTCGTGGGAGCTTGGGAAGCTAGATTAACATCTATTTCTTGATTTTATTATGGATTTAAGGTAAAAATTCACCCCTTTTCTTAGTAATTTCTTGATTAATTTCTCAAAATTCCAAAAATCTTAGGGCTTGATTTTAAACCCCGATTTCACTTCTTTTCACTTGAATAATGTTATTATCTTATAATTACTAGTTTTTCATCATTTTAAACTTCAAAACAACTCTGGTTCTTGATTTTAACTCGAATTTCAAAGATTCTACCCAGTGAAGCTCAAAAAATGATTTTTCTTCGATTTGAACCTCGTTTTTGACTCGATTTAACTTGAGTTTTTAGTTGTATGTTCCTAAAAATATGAAAAACATATTTTTGAAGTAAAGTTCTAATTTTTTCCTTCTTTTTTTGGAAACCCATTCTGGGGGTCCATTTTGACCTCGAACCAAAAGTAGTCAATATGAGTGTCTTTGATTTTATTTTGATGCATAGATTTCATATTTGATATTTTTAGTAGAGTTGGAGTTCATTCATGAAAAATAAGGTCGTGGGTTCAAGTGTAGCGGACCAATTTTGAATTTCGAGGTAGGTTATGGATTAACTCTTTTAGACTGGGTTGGGTAGTAAATAATGATATAAACTGCATGTTAAGGGTGAGAACTAATCATGAAAAATGGCTATTTATGTGTTGTGTTTGAGTGGGGTCCTATATGTGATGTAATTGTCGAAATTGAGTTATTATGTAATATGCATGACCGTGTGAGGTCCTATATGATATTAATAGCCTTGAATACATGTGAATAATTGTATTGTTTTGTTAAGATTCTTAATTATGGTACCATTAGTTTATTGTGATTTTATTTATACTTTATTTGGCATATGAGACATGTGAAAATTCGTGGAAGAAACTAAAATAATGAGTGATTATTAGCTCACATGGTTGTGGAAATATATCATTGTGGTTGATTGTGAAAACACTCACTGTGATTGGTAGTGAGCATTACATCCTCATATCATACTCATTCATGAAACATTGGTATCACCATGGCAACATTTGAGAAACACTGGCAACACCTTTTTAAAACCCTCTCCAAGGGATGTGTCGGGGAGGAGATATTGTAACACCTTATAAAACCCTTTCAGAGGGATGTACCAAAAAGGAGATATGAGATATGTGGATTATATATGGGTTGAAAAACCACCCATGGATCCTACGTCGGGAAGATTTAGCTTCGTAAGTGTATACGGTAATTATGCAATGATCCCAAAAGTTGTGCGAAGACCTCTTGTATCATCATCATCATCATTATCATATGCATTGCACTCATTTTATTGTGTTTTTTTTTATGTTGTATTACCGTATTGACTGGTCATCTATGTAATTGTCTTATCTTCTTTTACTTGTATTTGATGATCTTGTATATTTGCATGTTCCCCTCGTTTTACTTATATGTGATATAATGCATATCGTGCTCTATCTTGGTATGTATGTGATATATTAGAACTATTAGTGAAATCAGTGTGGGCTATCGTTGTGGGATATTTTCTAATTGCAGATGACATGACCTTAGTGTATATTTTGTATGCTTTATTTACTACTTTGTTTTGTCAGCCTATTATACCTACTGAGTACAAGTGGACCGTAGTCATGCCTACTGTGCCCTTTTGGTGCAGGTACTAGCTTGAGTATACCTTAGTTTGCTTGACTAGGGTGATTGTTGGAGCTTCTGAGGTAGTAGTTGGACATTCATGCATCTGAAACACCTCTATCTTCCTCCAGTAGTTATGTATTTATTAGTATTCGAAGACAAATATTACTTCGTTGTGGTTATTTTTCAGATATATTTTACTCTTGGATTGTATTAGTGGTTCTTACACTATTGACACCTAGCTTTGGGAATGATTGGTATTTTGGGTAAGTTTTTTTCACATTGTTATGATTACTTATATGGTTCAGCTTCGTTCTAGAAGCCTTACCTTGGATAATTTTGTTTTTTTCTCTTTTTATATCGATTTGGGTGATAGGCTTACTTGTCAAGGTACGCTACGACAAGTGATATCATGACCTTCATTTTTGGGTCATTACACGAGTGTTTCTCCTTAAGGAGCTCCTGTATTGTTTGTGAAGAAAAATGATGGCTCCATATGCATGTGTATTGATTATAAGCATATTAAGAAAGTGTTGATGAAGAACTGTTATCCTATGCCTCGTATTGATGATTTATTTGACCAGCTTTAGTGAGCAGTGGTGTTCTCAAAGATTGCCTTGAGGTCCGATTACCATCAGTTGAAGCTTCGGGCTGAGGATATCCCAAAGATAACCTTTAGGACTCTTTATAGTCATTATGAGTTTCTAGTGATGTCTTTTGGGTCGAATAACTCCCAAACCGCATTTATGGATTTGACGATGTAATACCCTTAAAATTTTGAGCATTTTATTTTTTGCCTTCCCGTGTCCGTAGCATCAATTTTTGACTTTAAATGTGATTAGGGATGTTAAAAGGGTTATCTGAGAGAGTTTCAAAATTTCAAAAAGAATTCGAGGACAATTTTTTGTAGTACCCCGTATTAAACTTAGCTTAGTTCAGCTTCTAGTGCTTGCATAAAAGGCTTAAAGCCTACAAATTTAACTAAGTGTTGAGGACATAGTCTTATTTTTGACCTCTTAACTTTGAGGATTTTTAAGTTGACCTTCTGAACTCCAAGATGATAGTTTTTGAGATAATTCATGATCATGGGTGTAAGGAGCATGTCACGGGGAAGTTTCAGAATTTTCAGATGATGTTTGGGTCATGTTTGGATTTCTATTCCAGCAGCTAAACATGATTGCATCGCATCGCACTAAGTATAGCGATGGATACATCATCGCGTCTCGCTAGGCCTCAAAATGTCATTCAAGTTATGAAATTAATCTCCTTAGAGCCAGTTAGGTCTTTTCCCATCACCCCAAGTCATAAAAACACAAGATTAAACATCAGTTAAGGCATTATTTACCCACTCTCCTTCAATTTTCTCCCAAAGAAAACCCTCACATCCTCCCAAAAACTTCAAAACTCCATTAGTTTCTCTTCAAGATAAACAAGAATTTAAGATTCATAATCCAAGAAGTTTAAGAAAGCTTTCAAGACCATCTACAAGATTTTCAAAGTCAAGCTTTCTACACCAAGTCAAGCCTATCAAGGTATGTGGGGTTATGAAAAAGGGTATCCTTTCACCCTTGTGCCCAAATTGCATGATTTTAAGATTCAAGTTCCTTATTTTAAAATAGGGTTCATACCCAAGTTTCTATATTCTTGAAGCATGTGATTATCATGGGATTTAAAGCTTTGAGTATATGAAGAGTTTCTTATGTTTAATTTTTTTTACTTATAATATTTATATTATGTATGAGATTGCACTATCTTGACTTGATATTGTTGAAGTATTTCAAGATTTGTATTGAGCATGATGTTGTGTTGCGAATTGTCATGAGTTTAAAGCATGAATTTTAAGCCCTAAGTTTAAGTGTTGAAATTTCAAGAAGATCATACTCTTAAGTTTTTTTCAATAAGTTTATACCAAGATTTAAGGAAAAAAGTGATCTTTTGATCCTAAGCAAAGATATGGAGTTCCACATTTGTTTATCTTGAGTTTGAATTAAAGAAAAGACAAGCATAATTGGTTTTCATTGTATATACCCTTATGCTATTTTAAGGTAGATTTCCTAATGCTATGAGCATATAAGTAAGATGGGAGTAGTATTTAGCACCGAGTTGGGTATAAGTCCAAGGTCACATGCCCCTAAACTATGTGCCACCATATGTTTAAGTTCCCATAGTGGGTTAAGTATAGTGAACCCTTAAGTTAAGGTTTTATTTTGATGGCAAGGGTAGAACAACTCCCCTTAACGTGGGTAAGATGTTGGACTGCATGATAGCTCACATGATTTATGTCGGTTAGAAGAACCTCCCAAAAAAAGAGTAAAAGCAAAGCTTTTAGAAACTAAGTGTTATGGCTCACAAAGTTATCTTTATGCTTCATTACTCATTGTTCTGATTTTACAACTTTTGTTTTTTTCAAGCCCAAGGTGAGTCATTTACACTTAGCTTGCACTATTTGAAAGTCTATGTGTACATTGAGTTATTATTTTACTTATGTATTCACCCCACATGTTCAGTATATTCCAGAAGTACTGATTTATATATGTGTCTATGTGCTACATTATTTCATAATGTAGGTTTCGGTGCTCAGTTCCAGCAGCGTGATTGACTATGAGCATCTCCACTTACATCCCGATTCTTGGTGAGTTCTCATAGTTCGAGGACCCATTTTATCAGACTTTGATATTTATGAAGTAGTCTAGTCATTTGATTTTAGTTTGAGTTGGGTTAGCTGGGGCTTGTTCCAGTGGCTCTCTAGTTAGAAGACTCCTTCCATGTCGTATGGCTCCGGCCGAGCATAAAGTGTTAAAAGAGCTGCTTAAAGAGCTACTAGCTAAAGGTTTCATAAGGCCCAATGTTTCTCCTTGAGGAACTCTAGTCCTATTTGTGTGTAAGAAAGATGACTCTCTCCGAATGTGCATTGACTACCGCCAGTTGAACAGAGTCACAATCAACAAAAAATATCCTCTTCCTAGGATTGATGACTTATTCGACCAACTTCAGGGTGCAATTTATTTCTCTAAGATAGACCACAGATCCAGCTATCATTAGCTTAGAGTCAGAGAATATCACATTCCAAAGACAACTTTCAGAACTCGGCATAGTCACTTTGAATTTCTAGTCGTGTCCTTTGGAATAATGAATGCCCCAGCAGCCTTCGTGGACTTGATGAATAGAGTGTTCAATTTGTACTTGGGCATGTTCATCATAGTCTTCATTGATGACATTCTTGTCTATTCCGATAGCGAAGATAATCATGTAGATCATCTCAAAATTGTGTTGCAGACTCTTAGAGACCATCAGTTGTTCGCCAAATTAATAAGTGTGAGTTTTGGAAAAGATCAGTAGCTTTCCTTGGACATATTATTTCTAGTGATGGCATTAAAGTTGACCATCAAAAAACTGCAGCAGTGATAAATTGGCCCTGACCCATCTCTCTGTTAGATATTAGGAGTTTCTTGGGTTTGTCTAGATATTACCAATGGTTTGTTGATGGATTTTCTTCCATTGCATCCCCCATGTCTAGATTCACTCGAAAGAAAGTCAAGTTTCAGTGGTCAGATTCTTGTGAGAAGAGTTTTTAGGAAATGAAGACTCGACTCACTTCATCCCTAGTTTTGATGCTACCAGATAGTTTAGATGGATTCGTTGTTTACTGTGATCCTTCTAGGGTTAGTATGGGTTGTGTTTTGATATAGAGAGGTAAGGTCATAGTCTATGCCTCTAGAAATCTTAAACCTCATGAGAAAAATTATCCTACCCATGAGCTTGAGTTAGCATCTGTTGTTTTCTCCTTGAAAATTTGGAGGCATTATCTTTATGGGGTGCATGTTGATGTGTTCACGGATCACAATTTTTTACAGTATGTGTTCTCACAGAAAGATTTAAATCTCAATCAGAGAAGGTAGTTAGAGTTGTTGAAAGATTATGACATTAGTATTTTGTATAATCCGGGCAAGTCCAATGTAGGGGTAGACACCCTTAGTAGACTGTCTATGGGTAGTGTTTCTCATGTTGACAATGACAAGAAGAAGTATGTTTAGGACGTTCATCAGTTGGCTAGACTAAGTATTTGGTTGGTTGATTTCGATGAAGGTAGTGTTTGAGTTTAGAATAGTTCAGAATCTTATTTGGTTGCCGAAGTGAAGGAAAAACAAGATAGGGATTCCAGTTTTCTTAAGTTAAGAAGTCAGTTAGATATCAACAAGTAGAGGTTTTCTCCCAAGGGGTAGATGTAGTGTTGCGATGCCAGGGTAGACTATGTGTGTCATGTGTTGATAGTTTGAGACAATGGATTATGGAGGAAGAGCATGGTTCATGTTACTGTATTCATCCAGGAGTCACCAAGATATACCGCGATTTATGGGAAATCTATTGGTGGAGTGGAACGAAGAGGGATATTGAAAAGTTTGTAGCTAAGTGTGATAATTATTAACAAGTTAAGGTTGAGCACCAATGGCCTAATGGCACTATGTAGGAGTCAGTATTCCCACTTGAAAGTGGGAAGAGGTGAACAAGAATTATGTGACAGGGTAGCCCCGTTCGCGTCATCAACATGATTCAATTTGGGTTATTGTAGACAGAATGTCTAAATCAACCCATTTCATGCCAGTTCATACTTCCTCTTCAGTCAAGGATTATGCCAAGCTCTATATTAGAGAGTTGGTTAGGTTGTATGGAGTCCTGTTGTCAATCATTGCACATAGAGGTACTTAGTTTACCTCTCTCTTTGGGAAAGCTTTTCAGAAGGGTCTTGGTACCCAAGTTCACCTCAGTACTGCTTTTCATCCTCAGACAGATGGTCAGGCAGAGAGGACCATTCAGACCTTAGAGGACATGTTTAGAGCATGTGCTATTGATTTTAAGGGTAGTTGGGATGATCACTTGCCATTGATCAAGTTTGCCTACAATAACATTTAGCACTCCAGTATTCAGATATCTCCATTTGAGACTCTTTATGGGAGGAGATGTGGATCAACCATTGGTTGGCTTGGGGTATGTGAGACATATTGATAGGGCCTGATTTAGTGTTTTATGTGATAGAGAAAGTTTAGCTGATTAGGGAGAGGCTTAAGACAGTCCAAAGCCAACAAAAACCCTCTTCAGATGCAAGAAGGAGAGATCTAGAGTTTGATGTTGGTGATCTGGTTTATTTGAAAATATTTCCCATGAAGGATGTGAACAAATTTGGCAAGAAGGGGAAACTTAGTTCCCGATATGTTGGTCCTAACATAATCTTGAGTCATTTTGGGAAGGTAGCATATGAGCTTAAGCTGCCTGCGGATTTGACATCAGTGCATCTAGTGTTTCATGTCTCTTTGTTAAAGAAGTGTATTGGTGACCCAACTGTGGTAGTTCCACTAGAAAGCAGGGATGTTCAGGATAGCCTTTTTTACGAAGAAATCCTAGTTGAGATCCTTGATCGTCATATTTGGAGACTAAGTCACAAAGAAGTTCCTTTGGTCAATGTTCTTTAGTGTAATCAGTTCGTTGAAGGAGCCACATAGGAAGTAGAAGCAGATATATGAAACAAGTACCCGAACCTTTTCTCTGTAAGTTTAGACTCATCTTAAGGTAAAAGTTTACCTAAGATTATCTCTTTTCCATTCTCAGTTACAACTTTATTTGATCATCTACATGTTATTTAATACACTCACAAATCAGTTCAGTCATGCAATCATGTCCTCAGTTATGCAAGTTAAGTACATAATCTCAGTTCCTCAATATTCTTAGCAGTCTCATTCGAGCATGAATGTTCCCAAGGGGGAGATATTGTAATAACCCATATTAAACTTAGATCAGTTCAACTTCTAGTGCTTGCATAAGAGGCTTAAAGCATGAAAATTTAACTAAGTGTTAAGGACTTAGTCTTATTTTTGACCTCTTGACTTTGAGGATTTATAAGTTGACCTTTTGAACTTCGAGACGGTGGATTTTAATATAATTCATGATCAAGGGTGTAAGGATCATGTCTCGAGAAAGTTTTGAAATTTTTGGATGAAGTTTGGGTCATTTTTGGATTTCAATTCTAGCAGTTCAACGCGATTTCATCGCGTCGTACTATGTATAGTGATGGACACCTCATCGCATGGCGCTAATCCTTCAAATGGCATTCCGGTTATGAAATTAATCTCCTGAGAGGAAGTTAGGTCTTTTCCCGTTACCCCAAGTCATAAAAACATAAGATTAAACATTAGTTAAGGCATTATTTTCCCATTCTCCTTCATTATTCTCACAAAAATAACATAACTTCCTCCCAAGAAATTCAAAACACCATTACTTTCTCTTCAAGATAAACAAGAACTTAAGATTCCTAATCCAAGAAGTTAAACAAATCTTTCAAGATCATTTACAAGGTTTTCAAAGTCGAGTTATCTACACCAAGTCAAGCCTATCAAGATATGTGGGGTTATGAACAAGGGTATCCTTTCACCCTTGTACCCAAATTGCATGATTTTAAGATTCAAGTTACTTGTTTTAAATATGGTTCATACCCAAGTTTCTATATTCTTGAAGCATGTGATTATTATTATATTTAAAACTTTGAGTATATCAAGAGTTGCTTATGTTTAATTTTTTTACTTATAAGATTTATATTATGCATGAGATTGCATTATCTTGACCTGATATTGTTGGAGTATTTCAAGTTTTTTTTTGAGCATCAAGTTGTGTTGTGAATTTTCATGAGTTTAAAGCATGAATTTTAAGCCCTAAGTTTAAGTGTTGAGATTTCAAGAAGATCAAACTCTTACGTTTTCTTCGATAAGTTTATACCATAATTTAAGGAAAGAAGTGATCTTTTGATCTTAAGTGAAGATTTGGAGTTCCACATTTATTAATCTTGAGTTTGAATTAAAGCAAAGAGAAGCATAACTGATTTTCATTATATAAACCCTTATTCTATTTTAAGGTAGGTTTCCTAAAAGTATGAGCATATAAGTAAGATGGGAGTAGTATTTATCACCGATTTGGGTATGAGTCCAAGTTCACATGCCCAAGACCTACTTTCCACCATAGGTTTGAGTGCCCATAGTAGGCTAAGTATAGTAAACACTTAAGCTAAGGTTCTATTTTGATGGCAAAGGTATAATAGCTCTCCCCAGCGTGGGTAAGACGTTGGACTCCATGATAGCTCACATGGTTTATGTCGGTTAGAAGAACCTCCCAAAAGAAAGAGTAAAAGAAAAGATTTTAGAAACTAAGTGTTATGGCTCACAAAGTTATCTTTAGCTTCATTACTCATGGTTATGATTTTACAGTTTTTGTTTTATTCAAGACCAAGGTGAGTCATTTACACTTAACTTGCACTATTTGAAAGTCTATGTGCACATTGATTTATTATTTTACTTATGCATTCACCCCCACATCCTCAATATATTATTGAAGTACTAATCTAAATATATGTCTATGTACTATATTGTTTCATAATGTAGGTTCTAGTGCTCAGTTCCAGCCGCGTGATTAACTATGAGCATCTCCACTTACATCCCAATACTAGGTGAGTCCTCATAGTTTGAGGACCCATTTTATCAGACTTTAATATATATGAAGTATTCTAGTCATTTGATTTTAGTTTGAGTTGTGTCAGCTAGGTCTTGTCCCAGTAGCTCTCTAGTTAGAAGTAAAGGCTTGTCCGACTGGTTTCTATTTTAGATTTAAATGTGTTTTTCTCTAGATTTCCAAGTTTAAGACTTCCAGTTAAGATATTAATTCAATTTTAGTTAAGATTTCGTATGTCAAGTTTACTTTTGTTATGAGTTCCAAAGCTGTTAGAAGGCTTAAAGAGTTAGCTTAGGACTACTAGTAGTCTTGAGCACCATGTGACGTCCAGGGTGAACTTTTGGGAAGTTACATACTTGGTGTTAGATCCTAAGGTTTTAAAGAGTCCTAAGGAGTAAGAAAAGCCGCGTTACATTGAGTCTTGATCATGAGTGTGAAGCGTGCCATATTTATGAGCAAGAGGCTACGAAATGAGTTAGGAATCATCATTTCTTTCATGATCTATTGTGCTTACAGTTGTCTCTATCTGCTTTAGTTCATACTTTAATGTGACAAAATATACCTCCTCGCCAAGCCAATGTATGCAGAAATGGTGAGCAACCATCCTTGGTCGCCAACCCTCTTAATGAGAACGTGTATTATGCTGAATTTTAGGTTTATTTTCAGGCGTTGGCCTAAGTGTGAATACCAATATTTAGGGAAACCAATAGGCTATAGTCCCATTTCAGCAAAATGGTAATCTAGTTGTAGCCAGGATTCGTGATTTTATGAGAATGAATCCACCCGAGTTCTTTAGGTCAAAGGTTGATGAGGATCCATAACTCTTCATTTATGAGGTGAGAAATATCACTCAAATTATGCATGTTATTGAGGAGGAGAGTGTAGAGTTGACATGCTATAGGCTGAAGGATGTTCCTTGTGATTGGGTTGTTATATGGAAGGAAGGTAGAGGTGAGAATGCCGCCCTTATGAGTTGGCACGTGTTTCAAGATGTATTTCTGGATAAGATCTTTCCGCATGAGATGAGAAAAGCTAAGTTTGAGGAGTTCATAAACCTGAGGAAAGGCTCTATGTCAGTGAAATAGTACTACCTTAAGTTTACTTAATTGTCTAAGTATGCTCTCTAGTTGGTAGCTAACCCTAGGTCTAGTATGAGTAACTTTGTTACTGGAGTATCTGACTTAGTAGTCAAGGAGTATAGGACTGCCATGCTTATTGGGGATATAGATATTGCTAGATTGATGACTCATGCTCAATATATTGAGGTAGAGAAGTTAAAGGAAAGAGAGAAGAGAAATAAAAAGGCTAGACTTGGATAGTTTGAGTATGGGAAACTAAGGTCTGGAGGGGGGAACCATTCGCAGCTTTAGGGTCTCATTCAGCAGAACTAGTTCCATCTTCAGCTAGTGTCCCTTCACCTAGAACAAAACAGGTGTAGTGGAGCATGACTTCTATTTCTAGGTCTCAGAATAGTATGGGTGGAAAGTCCAGTTATCAGACATTTGCAAAGTGAGGTAGAAACCATCCTGGCGAGTGTTTGATGGGAAAAAGGGTCCTTATGGATGTGTAAAGTTGGGTCACGAAATCAAAGAGTGTCTATATTCTAAGAAGGAAAGTAGGGATGTTTGTCCCCAGACTCAGGCTACTAGCGCACCAGTTCCACTAATTCGCCTAGTTCCTCCTCAGGGTGCATCATCCAATACCGGTGGCGATTAGTGACAAAATTGGTTTTATGCTTTACCATCCTGACAAGAGCAGGAGAGTTCATCAGTTGGCTAGACTAGGTGTTTGGTTGGTTGATTCCAATGAAGGTAGTGTTTGGGTTTAGAATAGTTCAAAATCTTCTTTGGTTGCCGAAGTGAAGGAGAAACAAGATAGGGATTTCAGTTTTCTTAAGTTAAAGGAGTCAGTTAGAGATCAAAATATAGAGGTTTTCTCCAAAGGGGATGATGGTGTGTTGTGATGCCAGGGTAGACTGTGTGTGCCGTGTGTTGATATTTTGAGACAACAGATTTTGGAGGAAGTGCATGGTGCATGTTAATCTATTCATAAAGGAGTCACCAAGATGTACCGTGATTTGTGGGAAATCTATTGGTGGAGTGGCATGAAGAGGGCTATTGGAAAGTTTATAGCTAAGTGTGCTAATTGTTAATAGGTTAAGGTTGAGCACCAAAGGCCTAGTGGAACTGTGCAGGAGTTCAGTGTTCTCACTTGGAAGTGGGAAGAAGTGAACAAGGAATTTGTGACAGGGTTGCCCAGTTTGTGCTATCAACATGATTCAATTTGGGTTATTCTAGACAGAATGACTAAATTAGCCCATTTCTTGCCAGTTCCTACTTTTTATTCAGTCGAGGATTATGCCAAGCTCTATATTAGAGAGTTAGTTAGGTTACAAGGAGTCCTGTTGTCAATCATTTTAGATAGAGGTACTCAATTTACCTCTCACTTTTGGAAAGCTTTTCAGAAGGGTCTTGGTACCCAAGTTCTCCTCAGTACTGCTTTTCATCCTCATACAGATGGTCAGGAAGAGAGGACTATTTAGACCCTAAAGGATATGTTGAGGGCATGTGCCATTGATTTCAAGGGTAGGTGGGATGGTCACTTGCCATTGATCGAGTTTGCCTATAATAACAGTTACCACTCTAGTATTCAGATGACTCCATTTGAGGATCTTTATGAGAGGAGATGTTGATCTCCCATTGGTTGGCTTGAGGTAGGTGAGACTGTATTGATTGGTCCTGATTCAGTGTTTGATGTGATAGAGAAAGTTCAGCTAATTCAGGAGAGGCTTAAGATAGTCCAAAGCCATTACAAATCCTATTTAGATGTAAGAAGGAGAGATCTATAATTTGATGTTGATTATCAGGTTTATTTGAAAATCTCTCCCATGAAGGGAGTAAAGAGATTTGGCAATAAGGGGAAACTTAGTCCCCGATATATTGGTCCTTACAGAATCTTCAGTCGTTTTGGGAAGGTAGCGTATGAGCTTTAGTTGCCTATGGATTTGGCATTAGTGCATCTAGTGTTTTATGTCTCTTTTTTAAAAAAGTGTATTAGTGACCCAGCTGTGGTAGTTCCTCTAGAATGCACAGATGTTCAGGATAGCCTTTTTTACGAAGAAATCCTAGTTGAGATCCTTGATCGTCATATTTGTAGACTAAGGAACAAAAAAGTTCCCTTGGTCAAAGTTCTTTAGCTGAATTAGTCCGTTGAGGGAGCAACTTGGGAAGCAGAAACAAATATATGAAACAAGTACCCTCACATTTTTTCTGCAAGTTTAGACTCATCTTAAGGTAATAAGTTTTCCTTTGATTATCTCTTTTTCGATCTCGATTCCATATTTATATAATCATCTATATTTCATACACTCACTAATCAGTTTAGTCATGTAATCATGTCCTCAGTTATGCAAATTAAGTACATAATCTCAGTTTCTCAATATTATCAACTTTATCAGTCTCATTCGAGGACGAATTCTGCCAAGGGGGAGATATTGTAATACCACATATTAAACTTAACTTAGTTCATCTTCTAGTGCATGCATAAGAGGCTGAAAGCCTAAAAATTTAACAAGTGTTGATGACTTAGTCTTATTTTTGACCTCTTGACTTTGAGGATTTTTAAGTTGACCTTTCAAACTCAGAGACGATGGTTTTTGAGATAATTCATGATCAGGGGTGTAAGGAGCATGTCTCAAGGAAGTTTTGAAATTTTTGGATGAGGTTTAGGTCATGTTTGGATTTCAATTTTAGCAGATCAACGCGATTGCATTGCGTTGCACTGTGTATAGTGATGGAAACCTCATCACATCGCTCTAAGCCTCCAAATGGCATTCTAGTTATGAAATTAATATCCTAAGGGGCAGTTAGGTCTTTTCCCATCACCCAAGTCATAAAAACACAAGATTAAATGTCGGTTAAGGCATTATTTGCCCATTCTCCTTCAATTTTATCGCAAAGAATACCCTAACCTCCTCCCAAGAACTTTAAAACTCCATTAGTTTCTCTTTAAGATAAATAAGAATTTAAGATTCCTAATCTAAGAAGTTTAAGAAATCTTTCAAGATCATCTCCAAGGTTTCCAAAGTCAAGCTTTCTACACCAAGTCAAGCCTATCAAGGTATGCGGGGCTATGAACAAGGGTATCCTTTCACCCTTGTGCCCAAATTGCATGATTTTAAGATTCAAGTTACTTTTTTAAAATTAGGGTTCAAACCCAAGTTTCTATATTCTTAAAGCATGTGATTATCATGAGATTTAAAGCTTTGAGTTTATCAAAAGTTGCTTATAGTTATTTTTTTTACTTATAAGATTTATATTATGCATGAGATTGCACTATCTTGACTTGATATTATTCAAGTATTTCAAGATTTGTATTGAGCATGAAGTTGTGTTGCGAATTGTCATGAGTTCAAATCATGAATTTTAAGCCCTAAGTTTAAGTGTTGAGATTTCAAGAAGATCATACGCTTAAGTTTTCTTCGATAAGTTTATACCAAGATTTAAGAAAATATGTGATCTTTTGATTCTAAGAGAATATATGGAGTTCCACATTTGTTCATCTTGAGTTTGAATTAAAGCAAAGAGAAGCATAACTGGTTTTCATTATATAAACCCTTATGCTATTTTAAGGTAGATTTCCTAAAAGTATGAGCATATAAGTAAGATGGGAGTAGTATTTAGCACCGAGTTGGGTACAAGTCCAAGGTCACATGCCCCAGAACTATGTGCCACCATAGGTTTAAGTGCCCATAGTGGGATAAGTATAGTGAACACTTAAGTTAAGGTTCTATTCTAATGGCAGGGGTAGAACAGCTCTACCCAATGTGGGTAAGATATTGGACTCCATGATAGCTCACATGGTTTATGTCGGTTAGAAGAACCTCCCGAAAGAAAGAGTAAAAGAAAAGCTTTTAGAAACTAAGTGTTATGAATCACAAAGTTATCTTTTTGCTTCATTACTCATGGTTATGATTTTACAACTTTTGTTTTATTCAATCCCAGGGTAAGTCATTTACACTTAGCTTGCATTATTTTAAAGTCTATGTGCACATTGAGTTATTGTTTTACTTATGCATTCACCCCACATGCTCGGTATATTCCAGATATTCCAGAAGTACTGATCTATATATATGTCTATGTTCTACATTGTTTCATAATGTAGGTTTTGGTGCTCAGTTCCAGCAACGTAATTGACTATGAGTATCTTCACCTACACCTCGATGTTTGGTGAGTCCTCATAGTTTGAGGACGACCCATTTTACCAGACTTTGATATTTATGAAGTATTCTAGTCATTTGATTTTAGTTTGAGTTGTGTCAGCTAGGGCTTGTTCCAGTGACTCTCTAATTAGAAGTAGAGGCTTGTCCGACTGGTTTCTATTTTAGATTTAAAAGTGTTTTTTTTAGATTTCCAAGTTTAAGACTTTCAGTTAAGATATTAATTCAGTTTCAGTTAAGATTTTAAATGTCAAGTTTACTTTTGTTGTGAGTTCCAAAGTTATTAGAAGGCTTAAAGGATTAGCTAGAGTCTACTTGTAGTCTTGAGTACCGCGTGACGCCAGGGTGTATTTCTGAAGTGTTACATTTTGGTACCCCAAGGTAGTAGGGGTACATAATGTCGACGTACCACAGAGGTTATCCTCCACATTTTCACTATGTCATGGAGGATTTCCTTCTTGATATTGGCGTTGAATGGAGGATAGTCTCGACAATATTGGCAAACCACGCCAAGGCATAATTTTCGTGTACTTTTTTTATTTTCTTACTTGGGGTAAGGGGATTTTGGGTATTTTCACTCATGTACGACCCTTAGGCATAAAATAGACTTATTTCTATTAGTTTTTCAAAGATCAATTGTTGTCTTTCACTCTCAAACTCAAAACCCAAGAAAAGCTGAAGGGTTTCGTTGTGCATTCATTATTTGGGTCCCAAGCTCCAAATTGCTTTCAAATTTTTACGTGTTTAAGGCATGTATCTCTTCCCTAAATCAATTTTATGCAAAGGCATGTATTTTAATTGTTATCTATGTGATTTAATGGTTGTATTTTGAATATGGGTTGAGGGGTTTTGAATTATTATCACATGAATGATTTAGAATTAATTGTTTATGCTTTATCCTCATGATTTTGAACTAAATAAATGCATGGGTGTGGGAATTTAATGGGGAACATGGGTTTCCCTAAATTTTATGGTTCAATTGTTTGGAATTGTCTTTAACCTCAACCCTACTTGTGAAATTGGTTTGAAACATGTATATATACATAAATTACTTCACTTTTGAAATCTTGCATTGCATAAAAGGTTAATGGAATATAAATTTGTTTTGGAAAGGCCTTGGTGTCCATGGATTGGTTTTTAATTCAAAACTATATAGTCATTTTGAAAAATTGGTTTTGGAAGGCCATAACTGAATTGTATTGCAAGCATAATTAATTGGTATGACGATACCATTTGGTAAATGACTTAATGGATGACTCTTTGATTAAATAAATGGGTTATGTGAAAATGTTTTAATTGGGCTTAAAGGTGGTTATTTATGTCATCATGAAAAGTGAAGGTCCCGAGGAGACCGATACTGGAAACCACATTTGCCGGCATGGGTTCTATATAACTATGTGTTTGAGTCACACCTGATAATATACTTTGGGGATGGCTAGTTTTCTTGGTGGCTTTAGCTTTCCCTCAGTTTTTCTATGGTTTATGTAGCTAACACACATTGGGGACCTTTTTGTGGGAGAGCTGGACCCATATAGCCCATGTGTGACTTTAGGATGGTCTCAGCTATAGAGTCTAGGTTAATGGTTATAAATCTCATGCTTAAACCTTGTTCCCTATCCCAACACCTTATATATGTATATGAATGTGTGCATATGTTTTTGAATAGTTTTTGGACTGATTTGATTGTGGCATTATTTTATCCCTTTCTTGAGATACATGCTAGTGCTCACCATGCTAACCATCCTAGGATGCTACATTATTTCATAATGTAGGGTCTGAAGATACCACTTTTACCTTTTTACAGTGTTAGGTGGACTAGCACATTCGTTGAGTTGTTGTGAAGTGGTGATCTTCCATACTTCAAAAGATCTTATCTTTTCCATCGATTTCTTTTCATACTTTGGATTCCCTTTTGGCTATAGTCGGGGGCATGTCCTAACCTAGTTTGATATTCGGTTTTGTTAGAGTTTTTTTTTGAAAATTGTCCCATGTGTTCAGGCCTTATTTGGATTCCTTTGTGATTTTGTTCATCGATGACATCCTGGTATATTCGAGGAGTAGAGAGAAGTACATACAATATTTGAGGATTACGTTATAGACTTTGAGAGATCATGTGCTTTTTGTGAAATTTTTTAAGTGTGAGTTTTGGCTTTAGTCGATGATATTTGTTGGACATGTGGTGTCTATGGATGGGATTATGGTAGACACAACAAAGATAGAGGCCATCAATGATTAGGCCACACCTACATCTCCGACTGAGGTTTGTAGCTTCATTGGTTTGGTTATTATATATGGTTCTTTAAGAGTTTTGTTTCTATTTCAGCACCGATGACCAAATTGACTCGGAAAGAGGTTCTTTTTGGATGGTCTGAGATGTTTAAGTTGAGCTATGGAAAGATCAACAAATTTCTTACTTTATCTCCTATTTTAGCTCTTCCTATCGAGGGTGAGGGTTTCATCGTGTATTATGATACTTTAAGAATTGTTTTGAATTGTGTATTAATGCGGTAGGGTCGTGTTATTACTTATGCATTGAGGAAGCTGAAGGTGCATGAGTGCAACTACCCCACTTATGACTTGGAGTTGGCGATAGTAGTTTTTGCACTTAATATTTGGACACATTATCTTCATGGGGTGAATTGTGAGATATTCATGAATCATCGTAGTCTTCATCATCTTATATCCCAAAGAGAGCTTAATTCTAGGTAGCATAGATGGATGTAGTATCTTAAGGATTATGATATCTCTATCTTATATCATCCAGGCAAGACGAATGTTATAGTGAATGCCTTAGGCTAGAAGGCAGTGAGTATGGGTAGTTTGGCTTGTATTTCAGTTTCGCAGAGGCTTTTGGTATGGGACATTTAGTCCTTAGCCAACTCGATGGTGCAACTTGATATTTCAGACCCTTGGGTGATTCTTTCTAGAGTTGAGGCGAAGTCTCCGCTATTTGAGCAAATTTGGGATCACCAATTTGAGGATAAAAAACTTTGCATCAACTGTGATCATGCGTTGAGTGGTGAGTCCAAGAGGGCTCTCTTGTATTATGAGAGTGTTTTGAGTTTTGAAAAATGTATTTGTGTTTCAAGGGTTGATGACTTGATTCAGCCAATTTTACATATCGCTCACAACTCTAGATATTCTATTTACCTAGGTAAAACCAAGAGGTATAGAAATTTGAGGCAGTATTACTAGTGTGGTGGTATGAAGAGAGGTGTGGTGAAATTTATAGCTCATTAGCGATGTTATCTGCAGGTGAAGGCCGAGTATCAGTGATCTAATGGCTTGATTCAAAGATTACCCATTCCCGAGTGAAAATAGGAGTGGATTACCATGGATTTTGTCAGTAGTTTACTTCATACTTCTTGAGGTTTTGATAGTATTTGGCTCATTATGGATCAATTAACCAAGTCAGCATAGTTTATTACTATTTAGATTTCCTTTAATACCGAGAGGTTATCCCATATCTATGTTGGTGAGGTAGTCCATTTGGATGGTGTGCCTCTATCTATCATATCAGATCATAATTCGGTGTTCACTTTTAGATTTTGGAGAGCTTCTCAGGAGGAGTTGGTTACTCAGATGGATCTTAATATAACTTTCTATCCCTAAATTGATGGACAGTCGGAGCAGACTATTTAGGTTTTTGATGATATTCTCCAAGCTTGTGTTATAGATTTCGGAGGTCAATGGGAGAAACACTTATCCTTGGAAGATTTTTCATATAATTGTTATCATTCGAGTATTGAGATAACACCTTTGGAGGCTTTATATGGTAGGAGATGTCATTCCCCGATTGGATGGTTTGATAGTTCTGAGATTGGGCCATGTGGTACTGACTTGCTTCTAGAGTCATTGGATAGAGTCAGGGTGATCCAGGATGAATTTAAGGCAACTCAGAGTAAGCATACCTTGAGATTTAGAGTTGGTGACTACGTGTATCACCCATAAAGGCTGTGATGAGATTTGGGAGGAAAGGTAACCTCAAACAAAGATATATTGGACCCTTTGAGATTCTTCGCATAGTTAGGGAAGTGGCCTATAAGTTAAACTTAACCCTAGATTTTGTTGTTGTCCATCTAATTTTCCATGTCTCTATGTTGTGGCATTATATTCATGACCCATCTCATGTGCTTAGATGGGACTCAGTTCAGTTGGATGAGCGGTTGACCTTTGTGGAGGAGCCTATGCTCATTTTGGCTAGTAATGTCAGGCGGTTGCGCACTAGGAAGATTTGTGTAGTTAAGGTTTAGTGGAGGCACCTCCCAATAGAGGAGGCTACTTGTGAGATTGAGAGCGAGAGTTGACCCAATATCCTTACCTGTTCGAGGCTTCAAGTACTTTCTAGTGCTTTACTTTTGCATACGTAAGTTCTTTTAGTATAAGATATTTTAATGACCCTCTAGGTCTTTTTTTGGATTTTCGCTCATTTTGTTGTTTAGAGCTTTCATATAGCTACCCTAAGTCCTTTATGACTGGCTAGAACTGACAGTTCAGTTATCAGGCAATTTGTTTGTTTTTTAGAGCCAATTTTCTATTTTGAAGTCTTCACTAGTTTAAATTGGCAACTCACCAAAACCTTCAGCTAAGCAGCCTCATATGCCAATTTACAGTTTCAATAGCTCTGAAACTTTGATTTTAGGTTAGGTGGATCCTTGGTTTCGGTCCTGATGCTCTCGGACTCATTTCAGACTATTGATCAAAAGTTAAGAAAAATGACAAGTGGGTGTGGGACCAACTTTTTAACGAAATGACCTCGGATGAAAATTTCAACAGCGCCATTGAGTTCGAAATAGTGAATTTTATAGGGTAGCACAACTCATTTGCGTATATGGGATTTTGAATGAATTCTGAGGGGTTGGTAGAGACTCAAAATATTCCAAGTCTCCAGATGATGCAAGAAAATTTGGTACAATCGCTAAGCGACCTTTTGGGCACTTTAGCTGGCCTGAACACCTCGATAAGTGCCATTTTAGAGGCTAATTGGATGCTAAATTGCTAGTTCATTTAGCACCAACTAATCTCTTTAGTAGCTTGCCAAGTCAGCGGTGAACCGCTTTAGCGGTAAGCTGGGCCCTTTAGTTCCAATCGCTAAAGCGGCCCAGTGTCCACTTTAGCGGCATTCGTGTACCTTGAAAGGGTATAAATACCCCACTTAGCCCAATTTTCACCATTCTTTTCCCATTCTCAAGAGAGTAAAACTCTAAATAGCGTGGAAACTTGAGAGTATCATTTGTCGGTGATTTTGGAGCTCTGGTATAGTTTATTTATGTGTTTCTCCTTCGAATTTATTGTAAGCTTCCATATATTTTAGGATTAAATCCTTTATCTTTTTCTAAAATCCCTAGAATCTTGATGGCTTGATTATAACACCATTAAAACTCAAAATTCACCTATTTTTGGGTAAATTCTCCTTAAGCATAGAGGGACGTTGTGTTGGGATCGAAAGTGTGATTCCATAAATGGGCCCACATGAGATTTTTATGTAATTTTTGACCCAAAGCACAATAATGCAATATGGGTATCATTGTTCTCATATTGATGTGCAGATTGTGATTTTGATAGCGTGTCACTTTGAGGAAGTTTCTCGAAATGGAAAATTGGTGATTTAGTAGATTCTTCAAGCTTTTCTTTGATGCCCAAGTAAACTAGGTTTACCCTCTTCATTGATTAAGCTATTTTGTTGTATGTGTAAGAAAATATGCTAGATATGGGATGCGACTTAGGTGTTGAAAGTTTGAATAAGGATATTTGGACTAGTTGGACCGTCTAGACTATCTTGAAATTGTAGGCTTGGGTGAAATTAGCTTGGATACTCATGTCTTAGGTGAATTTGGCTTCTTGGATCATGTTTAGAATGGAAATCCCTTAGTTACTCAAGCTAGGTGAAATTGCCTTAGTCATTCATGATTAGGGTGGAATTGGTCTTAGTTGTTTAAGTTAAGGGAAATTACCTCAGTTGCTATTATTTTAGGTGGGATTGGCTTAGTTGTTCATGTTTTAGAAGAATTACTATCTTCGGGATATTTATGGCTTACTAAACATTTAGAAATTAACTTAGATACCTTATCCTACTCCGGAATAGAAGTTCTCTAAAATGGATTTCGGAGATTAGAAGTGGGCTCCTCTAGCTTACCTTAGGCCAAGACTTGTCTTAGCCTTATAGAATTATTTATGCATGATATACCCTTATTAATATTTGATTTAGGACTTGAGGAAATTGAATATATTTAATAAGTATGCTACTTGGATATTGAAAGATTGATGCTAATTTCGGGTATTGCTAATGATATTGCTTATATATATATGATTATTGATATGGCTTTCGGATATGATTAATGATATGAATTATAGATGTGAATAATGCTATGGCTTAACATACACACACATACACACATATACACACACACACTCATATATATATATATGGCTTTTAGATATAATTAATGATATGACCTATCGACATGCTTAATCATATAGTTATAGATATGATTAATGGCTTATAGACATGAATAGTGGCTTATTGATTTGATTAATGGCTATTAGATATAATTATTGCAATAACTTATGGATATGACTATTGACATAGCCTATGGGTATGGTTAGTGGCATGGCTTAATAAATACAGTATCGTCATGATTTATGTGTGTGGGTGCCGATATAATTTATGGTTGTGATCCTTGGTCCAAGGTATAGATATGAGTAAAAGGGATGTTCTATAGTCATAATTCATTGGTATAGTCTATTGAGTTAGTTCATCAATATGACTTGTTGATATGATTTGTTGATGCAGTTTATAAATATAAGTTTCAGTTTGAGTCCGACAAATAACGACAATGATGATGGTACTATTGAGTTATGATTCAAATCCAACATTGGTAATTATGTACGAGATGATACGTCTTGGATAGATTCTTTTTATGGCATGAAATTTTGGTAATTATGGCTATTCGTCTATTTAGTTTCCTTGATTGTACCCTCCAGACTTATGAGGGCTTGCGTTGGGTAATTACTTTTCCGCACTTATTGGATTATGTGGGCCAATATTGTAGTTGTAGTTGTGTGATATTTATGTTATTATACACATTTATTTAATTATTTATTTATTTATTTATGTACAACAGTGTCAGAGCTTATTCCCAGGTTTCCCCTCTTTAGCTTGACTTATCTTATTTTATTTTATATCTTATTGTATTTATATCATGATTTAGCTTAGTCGATTTATGATGTCTACTATGTACCCGTGACTTTGTTACTCATACTGAACTTCTGTACCTTTTTGGTGTAGATCCGAATACTAGTTGTTGCTGCTGATTCGACACTTGTGTAGGGTTGATTTCAGAGATTGGGTTGAGCTCTTGGAGTTGGAGTTACCCTTTTCCATTCTATTTATCTATGTCTAGTCTTTCATCTTTTAGACGGATTGTATTTGACTATTTAGTACTCATAGTTCATTTGTAGTAGCTCTTGTCCCGACATTACTAAGTCTTGGGATGATTGTTGATTTTCTATCTCTCTATTAGACTATTATGACTATATTATTGCTATCTAAGTCTTTAATTATAAATTTTTGACTATTAGGCCCTTTCCTATCAAGATAGCCCATTACATCTGGCTCCGAGCTGTGGTTCAGCATACCTACTAGCAGGATAAAGTAAATGCCATCATGACCCGTAAATCGGGTCGAAAAAACTAGTTATAAAATATTAAATCCAAAAAATTTCATATAATAAATAATTAGGTGGAAAAGGTTTCTCCTATCTAGTTAGAATAGAATAGGTACCCATACAACCTCATAATTTGGGTCATGACATGGGTCTTACGTCTCATGGTACTTTCACCTCCATAAATTTTTTAGTATATTTTTACTAAGTCCTTCATCGAGATTTGCCCCACCCCAGGCTCACCACAAAAATATCTTTAAAATACTAATTAAAATGGGAGAAAACTATTTATAACATCTATATATTTTAAATAATAGAAATTAATATTTCTGACCATTTTAATAGTATGACCTTTGGTTTCATCCTATCTAATTATCTTCAATTGAAGTGAATGTGTCTCCAAAAATTTAATTACAGATGGTGCAAAATTTTAATATCTGTCAGTATATATAATTTTCATTGGACGGCTAAATCATATACTCATTTATAAGCACTCTTTACTGATCGTTTAAGGAGTCACCGTTCTTTCATTTTATCTCTTGTTATTTTGATTTTACAATGTATGATCATTTTTCTTTCAATTTTTTATGTTGTTTTAATCATTATTTTACCACAATCAATTTCTACATCAACCACATTTATCCCCACCCACCACCCTATATGCCTAAAAATAGGAGATGTTTGTGTCTTTGAATAACACTTGAAAAAACATCTCATATTACTTGCTTCAAGTTCTCTTTTTTATTTTAATATAGCTACCTTTTTTATCCGTCGGGATCGAACATAAATTTCAAGGACACGATAAATGATTATTGGGATAGATGTAGATAAACGTATTTCTTTTGAGATAGATATAGGTGAACATTACTATTCTTTATTTGCTCATCTACTGCAGATCCCTTTTTAGCTTCTTCTTACTCACTTTCTTCTATTGAACAATCATTCTGGAAATTCTCGTAGACCTTTGCAGTGGAACAATTAAAGCTGAAACTATTTTTTTGTTGGAATTCAGATAATTGATTGGATATATGAATTAAAATTCAGTATTATTAAAATGTGCTTACTAAATGATTTAAAAAATTTGTATGCTATGATGAGATGATTCAGGTATTGAGAATTTCAAATTTTGATATATTTACTTAGAAGATACACTCACGGATTATTCTAGATTCGAATTTCAAGAGAGGCTTAAATTCAACAAAATAAATAATTTTAAATTTATTTTAAGGCTAATTATTTAGATCTCAAAGTAATGATGATTCAAAAAGTCAACAAACCTTCACGGCTATGTTTTCGAAAACTTCCATGTTGAACAGGTACTGATTTTTTTCTTTTTTGTGTAAATAAGTATTTTTGTAATTGATATAATTATAGTAGTAAATTATATTTTTATGCATAAGTATCTTAAATATTTAGAGATTCGATATTACGTTTACAAATACATAGATAAGTTGTGCAAATAAATTTTTGTATCTTACATAACTTTTTTTTCTTTTACATATATGTCATAATGAGTTGCGTAGATTTACTTCATCTAAAAGTGTAATATATTAAATATAGTTTTTTAATTTTAAATCTAAAACATGAATATATATATATATATATATATATATATATTTATGTATATATATTTATGTATATATTTATGTATATATATTTATGTATATATTTATGTATATATATTTATGTATATATTTATGTATATATATTTATGTATATATTTATGTATATATATTTATGTATATATTTATGTATATATATTTATGTATATATTTATGTATATATTTATGTATATATATTTATGTATATATATTTATGTATATATTTATGTATATATTTATGTATATATATTTATGTATATATTTATGTTTATGTATTTATGTATATATTTATGTTTATGTATGTATATATATTTATGTATATATATATATATATATATATATATATATATATATATATATTTATGTTTATGTATGTATATATATTTATGTATATGTATGTATATATATTTATGTATATGTATGTGTATATATTTATGTATATGTATATATATTTATGTATATGTATGTGTGTATACTGGATGAATTAGTTGTCAATCGTATGAACATCATCAAAGAATAAGCTAGTTGGGAAAATTAGAAATAAATATTTTATTTTCAATATATTCATGTGGAACTTTTTTACTTATATTTATTATTACTAAATTATCCTTATATTTTTATTGAATATGTCTATGTACGATCTAATTAAATATTTTTCACTAGATATGCACGTATTGAAGATCATAATTACGAATTTACCTCAGGAGCATGTGTACTTTTGGAGGTATATTTCCTTGATCGGATCTTTATTTTTTTTATTTACACGTAATTCAAACTTATACCTCGTGGTATCATTTGTTTTGGTATAGATAAAAAATACTAACATCGAGGAAAATTTTGTTCCTCTAGCACTTGAAAATTTAAAATGCAAGAAGTCAAGTGTATGTGACGACAAATTATCATCACCATCATCAATTATTTTTTTTAGTTTTTAGATTAATATTTAAATTTTTTTATCATGAAATACTAATTATAACTCATTTTATTATATAAATAAATGTAGGCAAGCTGTCTGAACGGTAGAATTCCTATCTTGCATCATTCAACTTCTAGTTCAAAAGTATATTTCATTATTAATTTATTTAGCAGTTTAACTAATCTATTTTAAGAAATATACAAGAAATTTTTATATTTAACTAATTTTAAATCAGTAAAATAATTTGTTACTTTCAACTTTAATGAAATTACTAAAAAGAGAAGTTGTTAAGCAAGAAGATAGACAGCCAAATAGAGAGCATCCATGGTTGACCAAACAATATTCCTCCTTTAGGTAAATTTAATAGTGATTTGTTTGTTTTTTTAAAAAAATTCTTTAGGTATATCCAAAACTTACATAAACATTTTATTATAATCATGTGATTACTTGTGAAAATTAAAATAAATTATAAAGGAATTAAAATTGCGAATTCAATTTGTTAAGCATAAAAAAATTACTGTTCATGGAAATACTAATACTAATTGTTGGTTTGGAACGTAGACTTATTGGCAATTAATTGTACTATTCAAAATTTGGTGTCAAAGGTCTACCAATGGATCCTTATGTGCATGTGCTTAAGGAAAATACATTCTTTTGAAAGTTTTCATAGATTTATAATTACCCCACCCCCTAAAATATTTGTGTCATATGTGTATATTAATTAATTTTATCTGTACCAGTTAAAGTTGAAAACAAGCTTGAAGCTAGTAATAAGAAAAAAGTGGTGACTGATTTGAACAATTGAGGAATAATGGGTTGTATTTGAAGTTATATTCTTTTGGTCCTTTCAATTTCGCAGGTAGCTAGAGAAGTGTTGAACTTCTTGTTTCCAATTTCAAATTGTTAAGCCAACACCAGCCACTTTTATCTCAACCAACACCTCTATCTGCCCTGAATACTAAACAATAATTGTACTTACTTATAATTATTCACGAAAATTAATACTTTATTCTTTCATGTATAATTATTTATTCTAAACTTAGCCTCAATAATATTGATATCATTTTCTGATATCATATACTTTATGACTCGATACACACGTGCAACGCATGTGTCAATAAACTAGTATTAAAAACAATATTCAAGAAATTTCATATAATAAATAATTAGGTGGTGAGGATTTTTTCTATCTAGTTAGAATAGAATAGGTGCCCATAAAACCTCGTAATTTGTGTCATGACATGGGGCTTATGCTTGATACTTTCACCTCAATAGATTTCCAGTATATTTTTACTAAATCTAACATCGAGAATCGCCCCACCCCCATGCTCACTATAAAAACATATTTAAAACACTAATTAAAATGAGAGAGAAATATCTATACCATCGACATAGTTTCATTAATAAAAATTAATATTTCTGACCATTTTAATAGTATGACATTTAGTTTCATCCTATCTGGTTATCTTAAATTGAAGTGAATAAGTCTCTCAAAAATTAACTATAGATAGAGCAAAACTGAATATCGACCACTATATATAAGATTCATTGGATAGCTAAATCATATATCCATTGTAAACACTCTCTACTTATCGTCTATGAAGTAACCGTTCTTTCATTTTATCTCTTGTCATTTTGATTTCACAATGTAAGATCATTTCTTTCTCAATTTTTTATGTTGTTTTGAGCATTATAGTACCACCGTCAATTTCTAAATCAGCCACCTTTATCCCCATCCACCACCCCTATCTATCTAAAATAGGCAATGTTTGAGTTTTTGAACAACACTTGAAAAAATACCTCATCTTTCTTGCTTCAAGTTCACTTTTCTTTTCATTGTAGCTATTTTCTTCCAGTCGATATCGACCATAAATTTTAACGACTCGATTAATGATTCATTGGGATAGATGCAGGTGAACGTCTTTCTTTTGAGATAGATGTATGTGAACATTACTATTTTTTATCTTCTCATCTGCTACAAATCCTTTTTTAGCTGTTTCTTACTCATTTTATTCTATTAAGCAATCTTTCTAGACTTCTCGTAGACCTTTGCAGTGGAACAACTAAAGTTGGAACTAGGTTCTTCTTGGAATTTGGATGTTTGATTGGATAAGTGAATTAAAATTTAGTATTATTAAAATGTGTTTCCAAAATGAATTAAAAAGTTGGTATGCTATGATGAGATAGTTTAGGTGTTGAGAATTTCAAATTTTGATATATTACTTAGAGAATGCACTCATGTTTTATTCTTAATGCAAATTTCAGGTGCGGCTTAATTTCATCAAAATTAACAATTTTAAATTTATTTTATGGCTAATTATTTAGGTCTCAAAGTACTGATGATTGAAAAAGTCAACAAACCTTCATAGCTATGTTATCGAAAACTTCCATGTTGAACAGGTACTAGGATTTTACTTTTTGGTTAAACAAATATTTATTTAATGGATATAATTAAAGTATTAAATTATGTTGTTATGAATAATATTTCAATTATTTTGAGATTCTATGTTACGTTTACATATACATAGAAAAGTTGTGCAAATAAATTTTGGTGACTTCATAGCAATTTTTAGTTATTTATTTTTATATATATGCCATAATTAGTTGCGTAGATTTTCTCCATATATAAGTATAAGAGATGTCAAATACAACTTTTCTATTTTGAATTTTAAATCTAAAACATGAATCTTATCTAGTCTTATGTTGATACATTTCTATTTTTTATAATATATATATATATAAATCAGAGAAGTGTTGAACTTCGGTTGTCAATTTTCAAATTATCAAGGCGCATACTTCTTGGTAAAACTCATCAAATATGTACAAACATCATGTTTCTTATTTCAACATCCTTTGTTATGATTTACTTTATATCTAGAAGTTCAATATTCGTTTCAACTTATTTGTTTTTGGTATTTTAGACGGTCAAAAGATATTCTCTTTGAACATAATTTTTTCAAATACCCTCTAAATATTTTATTTTGTTAATTATTGTGACTTATAGAACTTTTTGTTAGATGCTAAATATGTACTTTATTTCAATAAAATAAAAAAATTTTATTTCAAAATTCACATCAAACATTAGCTAGTTTGATCCTCGTACTATGAATAAGAGGCGGCAATTAGGCGGGTCGGTGAAACACCCTGGGTTTGGGATCCTTAGAAAATTTTTTGGATTTCTGAATTTTGAACATCATATTACTTGTGGGTACTAGTCGTATGATGGGGTACACTTGGTATGCTCTTGGTCGTATGCTAATCAGTGTTAGTTGGTGGGTTGAATTAGTTTCGGGAATGGGTACGACTTGGTTGGTACGAGTCGTATGGTTAGTGATGGATCATATGGTTTGGATTTTTCCTTCCCTTAGTTTGAGAATTATTAACGTAACTTGGATTCGAGTACTAGTGGCTCACCATGAGCCGTACGATAGGGTACGAATCGTATCAATGATTTTATGGTAGACAGTGCTCAAACTTCCTGTGATTCAATTCTACCAGGGATATATTTTAGGGGTACTGATCATATGGTTGGGTATGACTTAGGTTGGGTAAGTTGTATGATGGACAGTGTAGGGTCTAAGAGGGAGGCCTAGGGTACGAGTGGTGGGTACCACTCACATTGGAGGGTACAACTAGTATGAGTAGTCGTACTATCTGACGGGGATTCTAAGCAGTTTAAGTTGGGGGTAATCTGTACATTTTCCTACCTAACCACTTAAGGACCCACAAATTATATCTCTATTCGGACATCATTTACCCTATATTTTAATCTTAAACACATAGAAACACTCTCTAATTCTCTCTAAGGTTCTTAGGTAAAGGATAGCTAGGGTTTCATTTAGAGGATCAATTTGGGACTTGTACGAATGATTTCTCTCCATCATCTTTGTAATCTAAGGCATGTACTCGTCCCTCATTGTTAGTTTCAATTAAAGGCATATTTTATACAATATTTCATGGCATGATTATTGTATGGCTTTGAGGTTTCAAATATATGTTGGGGCTTTGGTATTAAATGCTTGGTTATGGGTTTTTCATGTTTAAATTATGTAGTTACATACTTTAATGGTGGTTTGGATAATTGGTTGCATGGGCAATGGTTATTTGGTAATTGAAATTAGTTTTGGAAACACTATGCCCCTAACATGTTTGATAAAATGCCTATGAGAATGCTTTTACTATATTATTGGACTTTTAACGGAACTATTGCATGGTATGGTTTTGTAATGTAATCCTAAATAATATAAATGGTTTGGAATGATTAAATGGTAAGGTTTGGTGTTCATGGTTATGGTTAATTAAACTTTCTTGTGGGGTACAAGGGAATCCCCCAAGTAAACATGGTAAGGAACATCTTGTGAGGTATATGGGATTCCCCCAATCAAACCTAATAATGGAACACTAGCGGGGATTTCCCCAAGTTAACTTGATAATGTAATCTATGGGTACATGATAATCCCTTTACATAAAAAGGTTGGCTAAGGACATTTCTTGCAAGCTATAGTCCGCATGACGATACCACTACTCATAGCCTTGGTTAATAATAATGGAATAATGCTTTGGTTGGATGGTAATGGTTTTAATTTGGCAATACTGGCGGGGTATGATAGATAACTATGAAGGTGCGAGTCCAATGGATAGACATTGGAAACTCATGTTTGTCGACATGAGGGTTGGTCATAGTGACCACATATGATACTATGAGGTACATGGAAATCCTCTAAGTACATTGTACATATATAATATAGAGTGAAGGGTACTCGGGAATCCCCTACTCTTATGGTATCTCTAGTTCATGTGGCTACATGCATCAGGGCCGTCCAAGGGGTTACATTGGACCCATATACACCGTGGGTGGTTCTACGATGGTTAAGCTACACATACCTAGGTTAATGGTTTTAAAAACATGCTAAACCCGACTCTTTTTCCCATCATGGTTATATATATATATGTATGGTTTATATGCATATGGTTGGGTTACTTGGTTCTACTGGATGGCTTTATTTTATCCTTATCTTAACTTCATGCTAGCGTTCACCCGCAAACCTATCTTTGGGTGGCTGTATGTCCATGCGATACATGAATCAACCGTTCTACTCCTTCTGATTAGTGATCAGATTTAGGATAAGATAATGGATTAAAGTGGTGTGCTTATATATTTTTAAAGGCTCTATTTCATATCATGGATGTCCTTACATACTTAGTTTATTTTATAGATATTGGTTTTGGCTATGGTTGGGGGCATGGCCCAACCTGATATTGTTTTTCCTTTGGTTAGAGGCTTATATGACTACTATGGGTTAAAATAGGCAGGATCGATATTAGTGTCTGCCTTAGTATTGGCATGGTATTGGGTCTGATACCGTTAGACTGGATTTATGATTGTTCCATCCTCTTATGTTATGTTATGGATTCATAATTGGTTATTGTTGTGGTTTTGGTATGGTTATTAGTTGGGTTTCAGGTGGTTGAACGTTTTTTGGTCGATCACGGTTATGGACTTATCCTAGAGTCTGATTTATGCAAATACACTATCTTGTTATATGTTCAGAATTCACCCAACTCAGGGTATGCATTTGCATGATTGGGTTGGGTATCGTGGGTGGTTCCTAGTCCTGGTTGGACTTGGGATGCCCATTACGACAAAGCCCAAGGTCAGGTCATGTCAAGTTGGTATCAGATATTTAGGTTCATAGTCAATTTGGAGTCCACAAAGTCATGTCAGGTAGAGTCTCTTTTAGGGTGTGTAGCGCGCCACACTTATAAGGGAGAGTCTACAAGGTATTTTGGAATGTTTTACTTTCTTGGTATTCTATTTTCAAGCTTGGAGTCTAAGTCCTGGAATCTTCTCTAATCTTGCTTTGTTTATTTTCAGATCATGCCTTGATGATTTGAGACATAAGGTAACTCTTCTATCCCAATTAGGGGATAATATTGAAGGGACACGTACTACTCAGGGGATCCATACTTGGTCTAGGGGTCCAGTCCCTGATATTTCTGGAGTTTCACTGGTTGCTATTAGTCCTCTTCAAGGTGAGGTGACTAATGTGGAATTTCATTAATCGATTCATGTTATTCCTCAGTTGGTTGCTGCTCAGTTGAGCCAGATGCATCTGGTGTTTCATCTGCTGAGGCCAAAAGGATTGGCCAATTTATGAAGATGAATCCTTTTACTTTTATAAATGTGAAGGAGGAGGAGGATCCTCATAGTTTCTTGGATGAAATGGAGAAAATCTTTAGGGTAATGCAGGCCACGAATATAGAAGGGGTGAATTTTTCTGCTTATCAGCTTAAAGATATGGCGTACCAATGGTACGAGGAGTGGGATAGGACAAAAGATGAAGATGATGAGTTGACTTTATGGGAGACTTTCTTTAATGCTTTTTTGGATTGCTTCTTTTCTCAAAAGTTAAAGGAAGCAAAGACAGAGGAATTTTTCAATTTGAGACAATAAAAAATGTCGGTCCAGGAATATATCTTGAAATTTCATCAGTTGTCAAGGTATGCTCCATAATTAGTGTTTGATATGAGGGTAAGGATGAGAAAGTTTACTTTTGGACTGTATCAAGTTTGATCCTTGAAAGAAAGACTGAATTGCTGATCAAGGATATAGATATTTCTAGGTTGTTGTTCATATGCAACAGGTGGAGGAGGAAAAGAGAAAACAGGCTGAGTTAGGGAAAAGGCAGGGTAAGAAGTTCAGATCTTCTGAACAAGATGGTGGAAAATAATAAGGTGGGCGGGATGGCGGTAAGTGGCCAATGAAGAAGTGGGGGAGTTCTGGTTCCTTCTCTACAGCTAGTGCTCCTTACCCAAAATAGTCAGGTGATAGGCGTCAGTAGGGTGGCAATAATTTTTTAGCATAGAGTGCCCAATATCAGGAGAGTAGGGCTCAGCGACCTCATCATACCCTCCTTGTTGGTTCTGTGGTAGGTTCCATAGGGTTTGTCTGATGAGGAAAGGGACAAGTTTCTCAAATATGGTCAGTCAGTCCATATGATTAGAAACTGTCAGTTGGTAAGGGTTCTTCGAGAGAGAGTAAGGCTTTGGTTACTTCATATTCTGCTCCTGCACCAAAGGGAGCTGATTCTACTTTTTTTTCTACTTTTGGTACCAACGCTGGTCAGAATAGGTTATATGGTCTTGCTAGTCAACAGGAATCTAAGGCTTCACCTGATGTCATTACTAGTACATTACATCTTTTTTCTCTTGACGTGTATTGTTAGCTTGATCCAAGATCCACTCTCTCTTATGTGACCCCATTTTTAGTTGTGTACTTTGGTTTTGACCCCGAGGTTATTTTGGATCCTATTTTTATCTCTACCCCAATAGGCGAATCTATGGTTTCTAAGAGAGTCTATAGGGGGTAGGGGGTATCTATTGGTAGTAGGAAGACCTTGGTGGATTTTTTTGAACTTGATATGGTGGATTTTGATATTATTTTGGTGATGGATTGGTTACACTTATGTTATGCATCCTATGATTTTCGGATCCATAAGGTTGTCCTTAGGTTCCCTAGAGAACCAATTATTGAGTGGGAGAGTGGTTCCCTATCTCCTAGATGGAGGTTTATTTCTTATCTTAGAGATCGAAGGTTAATACCCAAAGGGTGTGTCTATCATCCAGTTTGGGTAAAAGATTCTAACTCTGAAGGTCCTTCTTTAAATTCAATTCCAAAGGTGAATGAGTTTTCTGAGGTCTTTGCGGATGATCTTCTTGGTGTTCCTCTAGATAAGGAGATTGAGTTTGGTATAGATTTTGTTTTGGACACTCGTCCAATATCTATCCCTCCTTATAGAATGGCTTTGGATGAGTTGTCAGAACTCAAGGAGCAACTTAAGTATCTTTTGGATAATTGTTTCATCCGTCCTAATGTGTCCCAATGGGGTGCACTGGTGTTATTCATGCAAAAGAAGGATGGTTCCCTTCGGATGTGCATTGACTATCGGAAATTAAATAAGGTAATGATTAAGAACAAATATCCTCTCCCAAGGATAGATGAGTTTTTTCATCAGTTGCAAGGTGCCAAATTTTTTTCTAAGATAGATCTTCGTTCTGGGTATCATCAGCTTAAGATTAGGGAGGCATATATCCCTAAGATGACTTTTCATACTCGGTATGGGCACTTTGAGTTCCTGGTGATGTCATTTAGTTTGACTAATGCCCCGACGACATTTATGGATTTGATGAATAGGGTTTTAGGTAGTTTTTAGATCTTTTTGCCATTATGTTCATTGATGACATTCTAGTTTATTCTAAGAGAAAGATAGATCATGCTAATCACCGCCGTGTGGTGTTGTAGACCTTAAAGGAGCAGTAGTGGTATGCTAAATTCTCTAAGTGTAAGTTTAGGTTAAATGCTATGACATTTCTCGATCATATTATTTCTAGTGAGGGGATCATGGTGGATCCAAAAAGGGTGGCAGTGGTTAAAAGATGGCCTAGACCCACGACTCCAACCAATATTAGGATCTTCTTGGGTTTGGATGGGGGTTATAGGTGGTTTGTAGAATGTTTCTCGATGATAGCTGCCCCATTAACTAAGTTGACTCAGAAGAAGGTAAAGTTTTCTTGGTTGGATACTTGTGAGGGAAGTTTCGAGATACTGAAGGATAAACTAACTTTGGCTCTAATTTTGACATTGCCTAAAGGTAACGAGGGGTTCGTGGTTTATTGTGATGCATCCTAGGTAGGACTTGGTTGCATTTTGATGCAGCATGGTAAGGTGATTGCCCATGCTTCCAGGTAGTTAAAGGTGTATAAGAAGAATTATCCTACTCATGATTTGGAGCTTTTAGCGGTGGTTTTTTCTTTGAAAATATTATGGCATTATTTGTATGGAGTGCACGTGGTCTTTTTTGATCATAAGAGTCTACAATATGTGTTCAATCAGAAAAAGCTTAATCTCAGGTAGAGGAGATTGTTAGAGCTTCTTAAGGACTATGATGTGAGTCTTTACTACCACCCAGGTAAAGCTAACATGGTTGCCGATGATCTTAGTAGGTCATCCATGGGGAGTTTTGCTCATATGGATAAGGAGAAATGGGAATTAGTGAAGGATATTCACCACTTGGCTAATCTTAGAGTTCGTCTCTTGGACTCAAATGATGGTGGTGTGATAGTACAGGAAGTGACTCGGTTGTCTCTTGGTGTAGAGATCAAGGAGAATCAAATGCTAGATCCTATATTGATGAAAATCAATGATGATATAGGTAGGAAAAAGGTGATGATATTCAAGATCAATGGTGATAGTACCTTATGGTACCAAGGAAGTTTACGTGTTCCTGACGTCGATGGTTTGTGACAAAGGGTTTTGGCTGAGGCACATGAATTGCGCTATGTTGTTTATGCTGGTTCAACCAAAATATTTTATTATCTTAAGGGGATGTATTGGTGAATGGTATGTAAAGGGATGTGGCTGATTTTGTGGCGAAATGCATGGTGTGCCTACAAGTCAAAGTTGAGCACATGAGGCCTAGAGGGTTGTATCAAGAAATTGAGTTTCTTGAATGGAAATGGGAAAGTAATCAATGTGGATTTCATTACTTCTCTTCCTCAGTATCGAAATTAATTTGATTCGATTTGGGTCATCATGGATAGGATGACAAAGTTTGCTAACTTCTTGATGGTATGGACTAGCTTTTTGTCTTAGGACTATGCGAGCTTGTATCTGTATAAGATTGTGAAGATATATGGGGTACTTATTTTGATTATCTCTAATTGTGGTATGTAATTTTCACATCACTTTTGGAGGTCTTTTAAAAAAGGGTTGGGTACTAAGGTTAGTCTAAGTACTGCTTTTCATCCACAGATGGATGGGCAAGAAGAGAGGACTCTTCAGACTTTAGAGGACATACTTTGGGCATATATGATTGATTACTTTGGCAATTGGGTTGATCATCTACCTTTGGTAGAGTTTCTTACAACAATAGCTATCATTCTAGCATTGGGATGACCTCTATTGAGACATTGTATGGTAGGAGGTATAGATCTACTATTGGGTGGTTTGAGCTTGGTGAGGCTAATATGTTCGGTCCGAATTTGGTTTATCAGGCTATGGAAAAGGTGAAGGTAATTTGGGATAGGCTTAAGGCTGCCCAAAGTCGCCAAAAGTCCTATATAGATGCAAGGTGTAGAGACTTGGAGTTTAAGTTTAGGGATAAGGTGTTCCTAAAGGTATCTCCCATAAAGAGAGTGATGTGGAACTCAGTTCCCGGTATGTTAGTCCTTATACGATTTAGAGGAGGGTTGGTAACGTGGTGTATGAATTGGAGTTGCCTTCTAGTGTGAGCTTTCATCGGGTATTTCATGTTTCTGTGTTGACAAAGTGTCTTGGTGATCCTTGTTCAGTGGTTCCTTTAGAAGGATTAGAGATCTTGGATTCTCTGTCTTATAAAGAGGTCCCGATTGAGATATTGAATTGCCAGGTTTGTCGGTTATGGACCAAGGATGTGGCCTCGGTTAAGGTTCTACAGTGGAACCACAAGGTGGAAGATGCTACATGGGAAGCGGAAGCGGACATGAAATCCAAATATCCATATTTTTTTTCTATTCCAGATATTCGTGCGAAAGGTATGTGTTCTTGGATCACATCTCTGTTTTCTAATTTGGTTAAAGGTTAGATTTATATTTGATAATGAAAATGAATTGTGCCTGTGTTTGACTTACCTAGTTCGTCATTCAGGGATGAATGATCCTAGTGGAGGAGACTGTAACACCCTAGGTTTGGGGCCCCTAGAAAATTTCCTGTATTTTTGGATTCTGGACATTATACGACTTGTGGGTATCAGTCTTATGATGGGGCACGGTTGGTATTCTCTTATTCATATGCTAACCAGTGTTGGTTGGTAGGTTGGATTAGTTTTGGGAATGGGTACGACTTGGTTGGTACGAGTCGTATGGTTGGTGACGGGTCGTATGGTTTGGGTTTTTTATTCACTTAATATGAGACTTAGTAACATAACTTGGATTGGAGTATGAGAGGCTCACCATGAGCCATATGATAGGGTATGAGTCATACCAATGACTTGTATGGTACACAGTGTTCAAACTTTCTCTGATTCTATTTTGCTAAGGATACGGTTAAAGGGTACTGATCGTATGGTTGGGTACACTTGTATTGGATAAATTGTATGGTGGACAGTGTGGGGTCCAAAGCAGAGGCCTAGGGTATGAGTGGTGGGTACCATTCGTATTGAAGGGTACAACTGGTATGAATAGTCGTACCATCTGATGGAAATTTTAAGCAATCTAAGTTGCGGGCAATCTGGACATTTCCCCACCTAACCACTTAAGGTCCCATGACTTATATCTCTATTGTGACATCTTTTACCCTATTATTCTAATCTTAAACATTTAAGAACACTCTCTAATTCTCTCTAAGGATCTTGGGTTAAAGAAGGCTAGGGTTTCATCTAGAGGATCAATTTAGAACTTGTACGAGTGATTTATCTCCATCATCTTCATAATCTAAGGCATGTACTCCTCCCTCATTGTTATTTCTAACTAAAGACATGTTTTATACAATGTTTACATGCCATGATTATGGTATGGTTTTGGGGTTCTCAAATATATATTGGGGTTTTGGTATTAAATACTTTGTTATTGTTTTCCCTTCTTTTAATTATGTAATTACATGGTTTAATGGTGGTTTGGGCAATTGGTTGCATGGGAATGGTTAATTGGTAATTGAAATTGGTTTTGGAAATACTATGCCCCCAACATGTTTGATAAAATGCCTATGAGAATGCTTTTACTTTATTATTGGTCTTTTAATGGAACTATTGCATGGTATGGTAATGGAACCTTAAATGATATAAATAGTTTGGAATGGTTAAATGATATGGTTTGGTGGTCATGTTTATGGTTAATTAAAATTCCTTTTAGGGTACAAGGGAATCCCCCAAGTAAACATGGTAATGAACATCTTGTGGGGTACATGGGATTCCCCCAACAAAACCTAATAATGGAACACTAGTGGGGTACACGAGATTCTCCCAAGTTAACTTGATAATGTAATCTATGGGTACAAAAAGGTTGGCTAAGGACATTGCTTGCAAGCTATAGTCGGTATGACAATACCACTACTCATAACCTTGGTTAATAATAATGGAATAATGGTTTGGTTGGATGGTAATGGTTTTAATTGGGCAATAATGGTGGGGTGTGATAGCTAACCATGAAGGTACGAGTATAATGGACGGACACTGGAAAATCATGTTTGCTGACATGAGGATTGGTCATAACGACCATATTTGATACAATGAGGTATATGGGAATCCTCTAAGTGCATTGTACATATGTATCATAGAGAGCGAAGGCTACTTGGGAATCCCCTACTCTTATGGTATCTCTAGTTCATGCGTCTACACATATCGAGGCCCGTTCAGGGGGTTACACTAGACCCATATAGCCTGTAGGTGGTTCTAGGATGGTTAATCTACACATACCCAGGTTAATGGTTTTAAAGGCATGTGAAACCCGACTCTTTTTTTCGGCGTGGTTTTATATATATGTATGGTTTGTATATATATGGTTGGTTTACTTGGTCTTGCTGGATGGTGTTATTTTATCCTTATCCTAAGTTCATGCTAGTGTTCACCCGCTAACCCGTCATCGGGCGGCTGTATCTCCATACGATATAGGAATCGACCGTTCTACTCCTCCTGTTTAGGGATTGGATTGGAGATCAGCTATTGGATTCAAGTGGTGAGCTTTTATATTCTGGAAGGCTCCATTTTATATCATGGATGTCTTTACATACTTGGTTTGTTTTATGAATATTGGTTTTTTCTATGGTTGGGGGAATATCCCAACCGGATATTATTTTTCCTTTGGTTAGAGTCTTGTGTGACTACTATGGATTGGAATGGCAAAATTTGTTTTCATGTCAGCCTTAGTATTTGCATTGGTACTGGGGCTGATACCGTTGGACTTGATTTATGATTATTCCATCCTTCTATGTTATGTTATGGATTCATAATTGGTTATTATTTTGGTTTTGGTATGGTTATTGGTTGGGTTTCAGATGGTTGGACTTGTTTGGGTCGGTCACAGTCATAGACCTATCCTAGAGTCTGAATTTGTCCAAATATGCTATCTTGTTATATGTTCGGTATTCATCTGACTCAGGTTATGCATTTGTATGGTTGGGTTAGGTATCGGGGGTGGTCCCTGATCTTGGTTGGACTTGAGATGCCCATTATCATAAGGCCCCAGGTTGGGTCATGTCAGTCGAACCAAATTTGGGTGGGTCAAAATGGATCAAGATAATAAACATGATATAAGCCGAATTAACCAAATATCCCTACTCAAGGTAATTGGCATATTTTTTGAGATGAGAAGGAATAAAATTATCTTTTGTTGAAATGATTAATTCTTGAGAATGTAATTATAGGTGGAGTATAATTAAATATTGACTACTACACATAAGATTCATTAGACAACTAAATCATAAACTCATTTGTTCTTCTAGTTGATTGTGTTGTGATGTCATTATTCTTTGATTATCTCTCTTGTTATTTTGATTTTACAATGTAAGATAAGTTTTTCTAATTTTTTTATTTTGCTTGGAGCATTATAGTACCACCATCAATTTCAAATACCAACCACCCTTATCTCCACCCACCAACTCTATCTACCATGGGTACCGAACTATTATAGCACTTAATTATAATTATTCACAAAAACTAATACTTTATTTTTCATGTATAATTATTTACCCAAAGATTAACCTCAATTATATTGATATCATTTTATGATAACATGTACTACATGTCTCGATACACACGTGTCGATAAACTAGTTATAAAAATATTGCATCCACGAAATTTCGTATAATAAATGATTTGGTGGTAAATGTTTCTCCTATCTAATTTGAATATAATAGGTTCCCACACAACCTTGTAATTTGAGTCATGACATGAGGCTTACGCCTCACGACCCTTTCACCCACACGAATATCCACGATGCATTTTTACTAAATCCTACAAAGACTCGCCCTGCACCAAGCTCGTCGCACAAACATCTTTAAATTACTAATTAAATGGGAGAGAATTATTTATTACATAGACATAGTTTCATAAATAGAAATTAACATTTCTGTTCACTTTAAAAGTATGGCATTTAATTTTATTCTATCTGATTATCTTTAATTGAAGTGATTAAGTTTCCAAAAAATCAATTATAGGTAGAGTAAAATTTAAACATCAACCACTATATATAAGATTCATTGGACAACTAAATAATATACTGTAAGACCCCACATAATTTCAACGAATTAATTTTTTACTTCAATTATGTTTAGGGATGTTAAAAGGGTATTTTGGAAAAGTTTTGGAATTTTTGGAAGGGGTTTGGGGCTATTTTAAAACTTTGAGGTAGTGTACCTTTGCGCTAGTTGCGAGCCATACCATTGGAGCTTCGCGATAGCAACATGGCACAGAGGCTAGCCTCCACAATATTGGCCTGCCACGCTGATATTTTAAAAATGCCCAGTTTTTGTTTCTTTCACTTGGTGTGAGGGGATTTTGGTATTTTTACATCCTGTATGACTTTTAAACATAAAATTGATCATTTTTCCTTCATATTCTAAGATAAAAAACATTACTTTTCTCTTCTTTACTCTAAAGTCAAGAACATTCAAGGGCTGTATAAGAATTTCATTCTCAAAATGACTCATGCATTAATGGTTCATTTATGTGCAAACTACTTTAATTTTGGCTTAAAAAAATTGTGTATCTCACTATGAATGTGTAGGTCCTATATATATATATGCATATATATTAGGTGCGATATGGCCTTGGTGTCGTTAGATTTCCTTTGTTTTTCCTTGGTTTGTGTGGCTAGCACGCAGTGAGACCCTTCCAGTAGGGAGAGCTCGACCCATATATCCCATGGGTGCTTTTAAGACATAGAGAGCTATACAGTTCTGGTTAATATTTCAAACTCTTATGTTCATGACCCCTATCCCTCTCTCAATATCTTATATATATATATGAATGTGGTGCACATGGTTTATGACTGGATTTTGGTGATTGGATTATCTTATCCCTATCCCCTGAGTTACATTCCAGTGCTCGCCTCAATGATAATCCCTGGATGTTATCATTTCATGATGTAGGGTCCGAGGGTTTTTCATTTGCTCCTATGCAGTGTTAGGTGATTTGGTACTCCTTTGGATCTGTTGTGAAATGGTAAGCCTCCCTCTTTAGAAAAGCCTAATCATTTCCCTTATTTTCTTTGTTTCTTAATATTTCTTTTTGGATTCTTTTTGTCCATAATCGGGGGTATGTCTCGACTTAGTTGGTATACTAGTTAGAGGTTTTTGTTGACCAGTATGGGTTGGTTGTTTTTTGACTTTTAATTCTTATTTGGTTTATCTAATCTTCTTATTATCATGTTTGGTTGTCTTTCGCTGTATTATTTTATTGTGTTCCGAATGTTAGGCTAAGGGGGTTGGTGGTATTTGGCTTATGGTGAGCTTGAGATACTCGTTATGACTAGGACCTAGTTTGGATTGTGACAAGATTGGTATCAGAGTAGATTTAGGATCGTTGGGAGTCTACAAAGTCTTGTCATGTAGAGTCCTTTTTATGGGTGGGTGGTGTGCCATACTTATAAGGGGAAGGAAACAAGGAATTTAGGAATGTTTTCTTTTTTTGTGTTCTATTTCGGGATATAGAGTCTAGTGCTATGAAACCTCTCTCACTCTTGTCTTATTGGCATTTCAAATCATGCCTCTCTAAAGATCTGAGTTTCTCAGAAACTCTGTAGGAACCTCTGACCGACCTAGGGAAGATATGGAGGGAACTCGCCCTACTTATAGAGTGTAGACCCAGTCTAGGGTCCCTTCTCCTGACTGTATTGATCCATGTTGGGTTCCACCGGTCCCTACTAGTCTTCCTCAGGCTTTCCAAGCTAGTGACACTTATGCTCAACCACCTCATGGAGATAAGTTTAATGAGGAGTCCCATCAGTCTATTCATATGCTTGCTTAGTTGGTGGCATCATAGTCTAATTGGTCCGATAATATGGGTCTTATTGTTAGTTCATGAAAGGTCACTCGGGTTGGCCTGTTTATGAGATTGAATTCCCCAAACCTTATAGACTTTAAGGTTGAGGAGGATCCTTAGGAGTTTATTGATGAGATGGATAAATCTATAGGGTGATGCATGCTACTGATTTTGAAAGTGTGGAGTTTGCTTTCTATCAATTAAAAGATATGGCTTATTAGTGGTATGAGGAGTGGGAAGCGATGAGGGGTGATAATGTTGAACAGGCAGTGTGAGAAGACTTTTCAGGTGCTTTTATTGAACAAGTTGTTTCCTTAGGAGCTAAGAATGTTAAGGTTGAAGAGTTTGTTAATCTGAAGCAGGGCAAGATGAGTGTTAACGAGTATGCTCTAAAATTCCAGAAGTTGTCCCGTTATGCTCCAGACTTATTGTCTATTATGAGGTCCAGAATAAGGAAGTTTGCTTCTAGGTTGCCTAGTGATTTGGTGTTATAATTTAAGGCAACTATTTGAATAATGATAGATATATCTAGGTTGGTGGTTTATATGCTGTAGGTAGAGTATAAGGAAAAAAATAGGCAGAGATGGGGAAATGACAGAGTAAGAAGTTTAGATATTCATAAGCAGGGTACAAGTTAGCAAAATAGTGGGAGAGATAGTAGACAATTGGCCAAGAAAAAAAATTAGGGAAATTCTTATTCAACAGCTAGTGCTCCTTATCCTAAGCCTTAAAGTGATCATCGTTTTTAGGCTAGTAGTGGTCCTAAGGCATAGGGTTCCAAATCTCAAGTTAGTGGAGCTCAGTCAGCCCTATCTTATCCTCCTTTCCATTTTTGTGGAAAACTTCACCATGGATATTGTGCGGAGGGGAGAAATCGGGGCAATAATTATGGTTATCTTGGTCACATAGATCGAGATTATCCTTCGGCTAGGGTTTCCACTGGAGATAATAAGGTCCTGATTTCCACTTCTTTAGCTCCTGCACCTAAGAACGAGACTTCTAGTACTAGCAATGGCCGGAATCGTCTCTATGCACTTGCTACTTGCCAGGAATCTGAGGCATCCCCTGATGTTATTACTAGTACTTTACAACTCTTCTCTCATAATGTTTATTATTTTCTTGATCTACCCTATCTTATATGACCCCTTATATGGCAGTACACTTTGGTTTTAGTCCTAAAAATATCTCTAACCCTTTTCTATGTCTACTTTAGTAGGTAATTCCATTGTTGCTAGAAAAATCTATAGGGGTTGTGTGGTGTCCATTCTTAATACAAAGACAATGGTTGATTTGATAGAACTTGACATAGTAGACTTTGATGATATATTAGGGGTAGATTGGCTCCATTTGTGCTATGCTTCTCTGGATTGTAGGACCTGAAAGGTCAGTTTTCATTTTCCTATTGAATCGGTGATTGAATAGGAAAAGAGTTCCTTAGTACCCAAAGGGAAGTTTATCTCCTATCTTAGATCTCAGAAAATGATTTCCAAGGGGTATCTATATCATCTAGTTTGGGTTTAGGATTCTACTTCTAAGAGTCCTTCTTTGCAATCTGTCCTTGTGGTTAATGAATTTTCTGATGTTCATCTTAGTGATCTTCTCGAATTCCTCTCGATAAGGAAATAAATTTTGGGATTGATCTTCTACTGGATATCCGTCCTATTTCTATTCCTCCTTATATAATGGCTCTGAATGAACTAAAGGAACTTAAGGAGCAACTGAATGATCTTCTTGATAAAAGGTTCATTTGTCCTAGTGCTTCTTAGTGAGGTTCTCGAGTGCTTTTCCTACGAAAGAAAGATGGGTTCCTTTGGCTATGTATATATTATTGTTAGTTGAATAAGGTGACCTTGAAAAATAAGTACCCTCTTCCTAGGATTGAAAACCTATTCGCTCAACTTTAGGGTTCTAGGTGTTTCTCTTAGATTTATCTTCACTGGGGCTATCACCAGTTGAAAATTAGGGAGGTTGATATTCCTAAGACTATTTTTCAAACCCAGTACGCCTATTATGAATTCTTGGTTATGTCATTTGGGTTGAATAATTCCCCGGTTGCTTTCATGGATCTTATGAATCAGGTATTTAGGTAGTTTTTGATTTGTTTTTTATAGTCTTCATTGATGATATCCTGTTGTACACTAAGAGTGAAGAGGATCATGCCAATCACCTTCGAATTGTGTTGTAGACTCTTATGGACCAGAAATTATATGCAAATTTTTCTAAGTGTTAATTTTGCTTAAGTGATGTGACTTTTTTTGGGTATGTTGTTTTTAATGAGGGGATCAAGTAGGATCCACAAAATGTTGAGGCAGTTAAAAAGTGGCCTAGACCCACGACTCCAATCGATATTAAGAGCATATTGGGCTTAGCTGGGTGTATAAAATGTTTGTAGAGAGTTTGTCATCCATTGTTGCTCCGCTTATGAATCTAACTCAAAAAAAGGTTGAGTTACTGTGGTCTAATGCTTGTGAAGGTAGTTTTGAGAAGTTAAAGAATAAGTTGACTTTTACGCCAGTTTTGACCCTACCTGAGGGTAATGATGATTTCATTATGTATTATGATGCGTCCCATGTAGGATCGGGTTATGTTTTGATGCAGCATGGTAAGGTTGTAGCCTATACTTCTAGGCAGCTTAAAGTTCATGAGAGGAATTATCCGACTCAAGATCTAAAGTTGGTGGATATTCTTTTTGCTTTAAGAATTTGGTGACATTATCTGTATGGGGTCTATGTAGAAATCTATTCATATCATAAGATTTTCAGTATGAGTCTACCAGAAGAAATCAAATATCAGGCAGAGGCAGTGGCTTGAATTTATTAAGGATTATAACATGAGTTTGCACTACCATCCAGGTAAAGCTAATGTTATTTCTGATGCTCTTAGCAGAATGTCTATGAGGAGCTTATCTCACCTTGATGAGGAGAGAAAAGGATTAGTGAAGGATGTTAATAGGTCAGCTAATTTAGGAGTTTGTATCTTGGATTTCGAGGATGGAGGGGTGAGTATTCAGTAAGTGGTTAAATCATTTCTTGATGATGAGGTGAAGGAGAAGCAGATTTTGGATCCTATACTTATGAACATTAAGGATGATGTGGGTCAGCAAAAAGTTATAGCTTGTGAGATTAGGGGAGATGACATCTTGAGGTATCTAGGAATGTTATGTGTTCTTGATGTTGATGGTCTACGAGAAAGGATTTTGAAAGAGGCTCATGAATCTAAATATAAAGTTCATCCTAGTTCGACAAAGATATATCATGACTTGAAGGACAATGACTAGAGGAATAATATGAAGAGGGATATGGAAAATTTTATTCCTAGTCAGCAAATTAAGGTGGGACATTTGAGGCTTGGTGACATATCTCAAGAGATAGAGTTGCCCATATGAAAGTGGGAGATGATCAATATGGAATTTGTTACGGGTCTTTTGCGGTCTCAAAATTAGTATGATTCTATTTGGATTATTATTGATAGGATGACTAAGTCTTTTACTTTTGGCCTATGAGGACTAACTATTCAGGAGAGGATTCTGCTAAGTTGTTCAATAAGGAGATTGTTAAGTTTCGTAGGGCGCCTGTTTCCATCATCTCAAACTGAGGTACACTATTTTCATCTCATTTCTGGCGTGTGTTTTAGAAAGGTTTAGGTACTTTGGTGAACCTTAGCACCGCTTCCACCCTCAAATGGATCGACAAGCAGAGTGTACTATTTAGACTTTAAAGGATATTCTAAGAGACTGTGTGATTGATTTTAAGGGAAGTTGGGTTGATCATTTGCCACTTATTGTGTTTCCTTATAACAAAAATTATCTTTCCAGCATCTAAATGGAACATTTTGAGGTTTTTATGGTAGTAGGTGTAGGCCTCCTATTGGGTGGTTTGAGGTAGGTGAGACTAGGTTGTTTGGTCCTAACTTGGTTCACCAAATCATGGAGAAGGTGAAGGTGATTGAGGAAAGACTTAAGATTGCTCAAAGTTGCCAAAAGTCTTATGCAGATGTGAGGCAAAGTGAGTTGGAGTTTGAAGTAAGTGATTGGGTATTCTTAAAAGTTTCTCCTATGAAAGGAGTCATGAGATTTGGGAAGAAAGGGAAGTTTAATCCTTGTTATGTTGGTTAGTATCAGATTTTGAGGAGAATTGGGGATGTCTCTTATGAATTAGACTTACCGACGATTTTGTCTTCAATTCATCTTGTTTTTCATATGTCGAAAAAATGTGTGGGTGATTCTTCTTTGATAGTGCCTATTTAGGATGTTTTTCTCACGTATTCATTGTCTTATGAGGACATCCCAATTGAATTATTGGATAGGCAAGTTCATAGATTGAGGAACAAGGATGTAGCTTCGGTGAAGGTTCTTTGGAGAAATCAAAAGACAAAAGATGATACATGGAAAGCTGAAGAATATATAAGAGCCAAGTACCTGTTCTTGTAACCCGGGTTGTATGAAAGTGCTTAAGGTATGAGTTTAGTTTCCCTCTTATTTCGTTTCGAATTTTTCATTTGATTTTGATGTATTCTTGCTATTCTTATGCTAAAAGTATTCTAACTCATCATTCGGGGATGGTTAATCCTTGGGGAGGAGGGGGGGTTAATGTAAGACCCCACAACAACAAATTAATTTTTGACCCTCCTACTTGCATAATGTCAATTTTTACTTGAATTATGTGTAGGGATGTTAAAAGGGTGTTTTGGAAGAGTTTTGGAATTTTTGGAATGGGTTTGGGGCTATTTTAGAACTCCGAGGCAGTGTGCTTTGTCATAGTGGCATGCTAGCCTCCGCAATATTGGCATCCCATGTTGATGTGTTAAAAATACCCAATTTTTGTTTTTTTTCACTTGGGGTGAGGGAATTTTGGTCTTTTTACCCCTTGTATGACTTTTAAACATAAAATTGATCATTTTTTCTTACGTTTTCAAGATCAAAAATATTACTTTTCTCCCTTTTACTCTCAATTCAAGAACATTCAAGGATTTCACAATAATTTCATTCCTCAAGCTCCAAACTTTGAATTCTCTTCAAGATGTTCAATATTTCAGGCATGTTGCTCATCCCTAACTTGTATTTTTACATTACGGCAGTTATTTAATTAATATTCATGTGATTTAAATTGTGGGTTGGAAATTGGGTTGAGGGGTTTTGATTGTTATTACTTGAATTACTTGTCCCATGGTTTTGAATATATTATTCATGCTTTAATTGGAGACTTTTGGGACTGAATTGGTGTATTAGTTTAATGATTGGAATAGGGGAAATGGGTTTCCCCAAATTGATGGAATTTTGGATAGATGATGGCGTTAATCTAAACCCACTATGTAAACTTGGTTTTGAATATGAATAATTGAATGATTTAACTTATCTTTTGAACTCATTTCATTGCATTAAAGGATAAAAGGATAAATGTGGTTTTTGTATGGCCTTAGTGGCTATGGCTTATGTTTTAAATGGAACTTGGGAGTCAATTTGGTTAAATAGATTGGTTTGGAAAAAATATATTAGCTTGCAAGCATATTGGTATGACTATACCAAGTTGCTACATGCCTTAATAAATGTCTCATGTATTAATGGTTTGTTTATGTGCAAACTATTCCCTAGGCGATCAGTACTGAAAACCACGTTTGTCGGTGTCGGGGGTCCATGTGACCGTAATATATATATATATATATATATATATATATATTGGGAGGGTTGTGCCTTGGTGTTGTTATCCTTTCCTCGATTTTTTCTTGGTTCGTGCGGCTAACACGCACGGGCCCTTCCAGTAGGGTGAGCTGGACCTATATAGCCCATGGGTGCCTTTAAGACGGAGCGAGCTACATAGTTCAGGTTAATATTTCAAACTCTTATGTTCATGACCTTTATCCCTATCCCGACATCCTATATATATGTATATGAATATGGTATACATGGTTTATGACTGGATTTTGGTGGTTGCATTATTTTATCCCTATATCCTGATTTGCATGCCAATTTTCTCTCCACTGACCATCCCTGGATGCTAAATCATTTCATGATATAGGGTCCGAGGGTTTTTCTGTTGCTCCTGTGTAGTGTTAGGTGATTTGGTGCTCCTGTGAAGTGATGAGCCTCCATCTTTTGGAAGACCTGTTCACTTCACTTGTTTCTTTTATTTCTTAGTACTTCTTTTTGGTCATAATAGGGGGCATTTCCCGACTTAGTTGGTATTCTAGTTAGAGGCTTTTGTGGACAAGTGTGGTTGGTTGTTTGTTTCGACTCTTAGTTCTCATTTGGTTTATCTATTCTTCTTAACATCATGTTTGGTTTTCTTCCGTTGTATTCTTTTAATGTGTTCTAGATATTAGGCTAAAGGGGTGGTCTCCGGCTCACCAACTTGAGATGCCCGTCACAACTAGGCCTTAGTTCAGGTCATGACATATACTCATTTGTAAGTCCTAGTTGATTGTATATGATGACATCGTTCTTTTCTTATCTATCACGACCCAAAACTATGATCAAGTCGTGACGGGTATCTCAAGCCCATCATGGGTCAGAGACCACCCCCTTATCCTAACCTATAGAGAACAATAAGAGAAATACAATGAAAGCCAACCAAATAGTAGTAAGAAGGGTTGATAGTCAAATGTAAGTTCTAAGAACCACAATAAACAACCAGCCCAACACTTATCCATAAAATCCTCTAAAACCAGAATACTAAACTAAGTCAGCACATGCCCCCGACTATGACAAAAGAGACCAAAAAGAAATAATAAGATATAAAGAAAACAAGTAAAATGACTTGGCCTTCTAAAAGATGGAGGCTCACCACTTCACAACAAATTCACAGGAGTACCAAATCACCTAATGTTGCACAGGGGAAACATTAAAACGTTCAAACCCTACATCATGAAAGGATGCAGCGTCCAGGGACCGTCAGTGGGGCGAGCGCTGGCATGTAACTCAGGAAAAGGGATAAAATAATTCTATTTACCAAAACCAGTCAAAAACCATATGCACAATATTTATATATACATATATAGGATGTCGGGATAGGGACAAGGGTCATGAATGTGAAAGTTTAAACCATTAGCCTGAATTATGTAGCTCGCTCTATCCTAAAGTCATCCAAAGTCTATATGGGTTCAACTCCCCTGCTGAAAGGGTCCAGTGCGTGTTAGCCGCACGAACCGACAAAACTGAGGAAAAGCTAAAGAAACCAAGGTTATGCCCATCCAAAATATAGTGTGTATCCAGACACACGGTCGAATAGACCCCCACGCCGACAAACATGATTTCCAGTTACCCCTCCCTCCCATACCTTCACGGTGAGCTACATGATTCCCATTAAGCCTAAGTTAAAATAATTTTCACATAAACCCAATCATTAACAAAAAAGTCATTTATTAAGGCATTTTGCATCATGGTATGGTCATACCAATATGCTTGCAAGATAATGCAATTATGCCAAACCAGTCCATTTAACCATTTAAATCTCAAGTTCCATTTAAATTCCAGAAGCATGGCTACAAAGGGCATTTTGAAATAATTACTATCCATTATCCTTTAATGCAATGCAAGGTTCCAAAAGTTAGTTAAATCATGCAATTTCATATTCAAAACCAAGATTATAAATATGGGTTGAGGTTAATGCCATTATCAAGCCAAAAATCCATCAAATTGGGGAAACCCATGTTCTCCATTCCAATCCACATCATAATCCACCCATTTAGTCAAAAAATCATTAATTAAAGCATAAAAAACACCTTTAAATCATGGGAAGAACAATTGAAGTAATAACCATCAAAACCCCTAAACCCAATTTCAAACCCAAGAACTAAAATCACATGAATAATAATTATACAAATGACACAATGTAAAATTAGAAGTTAGGCATAAGAAACATACCTAAAATACTAAAGAATTTTAAGAGAAATCAAAGTTTGGAGTCCGGAGTAGTGATTTCTTGAAAAAAAAACTTGAGCTTTCTTGGGTTTAGAGTTAAAAAGGATAATAGTGGAGTTTGATCTTTGAAAACTAAAGAAAAAGGGTTTATTTTGTGTTTAAAAGCTGTGAAAAGAGTAAAAAGGCCAAAAGCACCTTAGCCCAAGTGAAAAAAAATAATAAGTAGGCAAAATTTACATAGCGGCGTGGCACTCCATTATCGCGGAGCTTAGCCTCCATTCCACGCCTTTATCGTAGAGGCTAAGTGATGTGGCATGCTACTATTATAGAGGCTTACTGCCTCGAAGATCAAAAATAGCCTCGAACCCCTTCTGAAAATTCCAACACTTTCCTAAAACACCCTTTTGACATCCCCAAACATAATTCAAGTAAAAAAATCAACGTTACACATGTAGGAGGGTCAAAAATAAAATTGGTAAAAGTTTTTGGGGTGTTACATATTCCCCCCCCCCCCAATTTTTGATCATTCATCCCCAAATAAGGAATTAGGATATTTTTAGTATGATAACGAAAAGAATACATCAAATGACAAATTCAAAGTACGATACCTTAAGCATTTTCATCCAATCTTAGGAATAAGAAGGGGTACTTGGTTCTCATATCTTCCTCAACTTCCCATGCAGCTTCTTTCTTTTTTTGATTTCTCCAAAGGACCTTCACCAAAGCTACATCCTTTGTAGTCAATTTATAAATTTGCTTATCCAATATCTCAACTGAGACATCCTCGTAAGAGAAAGAATATGTAACACAAACACCCTTAATAGAAACTATCAAAGAAGGGTCACCCACATAGTTTTTCAGCATAAACACATGGAAAATAGGATGAATAGAGGCCAAAATCACGAGCAAATCTAGCTCATATGCTACATTCCCAATTCTTCTCACAATCTAATACGGACCAATGTAACAGGAACTGGGCTTTCCCTTCTTCCCAAATCTCATGACTCCTTTCATAGGAGAAACCTTCAAGAATAGCCAATCACTTATTTCAAACTCCAACTCCCTCTACCTCACATCCGCATAAGACTTTTTGTGACTTTGAGCAATATAAAGTCTTTCTCTAATCATATTTTTCATGGCTTGGTGAACCAAGTCAGGGCCAAACAATCTAGTCTTACCTACCACAAACCACCTAATATGAGACCTACACCTCCTACCATAAAATAATAACATACCTAGTATATTCCCACAAAGTGGGGTCTAGGAAGGGCAAAGTGTACGAAGTCCATACCACAACCTCAGCTGAAGTAGAGAGGTTGTTTTTGATAGACCCCCGACTCAGGACAAATAATAAATATAACAATAAACATAAAGGCACACAAAAAACAAAGGGTGACATACTTCTAGATAATAAATAAAATAAGACACCCACAAAGTAGTATTATAAACTTACTAAACAAAATCAGAGACATCACCACAACACCATGAACTAGAGGATATAAGACACTACAGGCACCAATATAAACAACACACCCTTTTCTATTATTATGAATGTACTCCTACCTACTCTCCCTCTACCCTAATCTATATCCTCCATACCTTCTATCAAGGGTCATGTCTTCCATAAGCTGTAACTACCCCATGTCCTGCCTAATCACCTGTCTCTAATATTTCTTTGGCCTACCTCTACCTCACCTAAATCTATCCATAACAAGCCTCTCATACCTCCAAACTGGAGCATCTGCTTCCCTTCTCATCACATGCTCGAACCAATGCAATCTCACTTCTCGCATCTTGTCCTCTATCGAAGCCACTCCTACCTTCTCTTGAATAATCTTATTTCTAGCCTTATCTCTCCTGGTAACTCTACACATCTACCGCAACATCCTTATCTCTACCACCTTTAACTTTTAGATGTGGTAATTTTAACTAGACAATACTCCGCTCCATAGAACATAGCTGAATGGACTACCACTCTGTAGAACTTTCTTTTAAGCTTTGGAGGCACCTTCTTATCACATAAAACTCTCAAGGCAAACCACTATTTTACCCATATTGCACCAATACGGTACGATACATTCTCGTCTATATCACCATTCCTTGAATCATAGACTCAAGATACTTGAAACTCTCCCTGTTCTGAATGGCTTGAGAATCCAACTCCACAACCACATCATCTTCATGCAGCAAATCACTAAACTTACTTTCCAAGTACTCTATTTTGGTCTTGCTCAACCTAAAGCCTTTTGACTCAAGGGTTTGACTCCAAACCTCCAAATTATCATTAACTCCACTCCGAGTCTCATCAATCAGTACAACATCATTAGTATATAACATAAACCAAGGCACCTCCTTTTGAATATGTCACGTCAAAACATATATCACCAAGGTAAATAAAAATGGGCTAAGAGTCGATCCCTGATGCAAACCTAACAAAATAGAAAAGTTCTTTGAATCTCCTCCTACCATACTCACACGAGTCTTTGTTCCATCATACATATCTTGGATTGACCTAGTGTAAGACACGAGCACCTCTCTAACCTCCAAGAACCTTCACAAAATCTCCCTGGGAACTTTATCATATGCCTTCTCAAGATCCATGAACACCATGTGCAAGTCCTTTTCCACTCCCTATACTTCTTCACTAATCTCCTCACAAGGTGAACCGCATCAGAAGCCTCAACTCTACCATCCTCTCCCAAACCTTCATGGTATGACTTAATAATTTAATACCTATGTAATTGTTGCAACTCTGAATGTCTCCCTTGTTATTATATAATGTAATCATCGTACTCCATATACAAGCTTTGGCATCTTAGTCGCCCTAAAAATGCTGTTAAACAACCTCATCAGCCACACCAAACCTACTGTGTCTGTGCTCTTCCAAAAATCCACCAAAATCACATCTAGCCCAGTCGCCCTACCTCTACGCATCTGCTGAATCGTACCCTTGACCTCTCCACCTTGATACGCCTATAATAACCATAATCGTGATGCCTCTATAAGTTCTCCAAGTCCCCCAGCAGAAAATATTTGTTCCCATCATCGTGTAGAAGTCTATGAAAATAGGACTGCCACCTCCTCCTAAAAAGGTCATCCTCAACCAAAACTTTGCCATTCTCTTCCTTAATACACTTCACTTGGTCAAGATCACAGGCCCTCTACTCTAATACACTTCACTTGGTCAAGATCACGGGCCTTCCACTCCCTAGCCTTATAAAGCCCATACAAATTCTTATCCCTGCCTTTCTCCTCTAAAGTCGCATAAAAACTCTCTAAAGCTATTGTCTTAGCCGCTATAACCGCTATCTTAGCCTCCTTCCTAGCTAGCTTATACTCTACCCCATTAGTCTACTTCTTCTCTTCATCTTTTCTCTCTACCAACTTTGCATACACTACCTTCTTATCTCCACCTTCCTTTTAACTTCTTTATTCCACCACCAATCCCTTCGGTGCTTGCCAGAACGGCCTCTCAAGACACGTAACACCTCTCTAGCCTTCTGCTAATAAAACTGCCAGTCATTTCCCACATACTATCTACATACCCTCTACTCTCCCAATCCCTTATAGTCGATATCTTTCCTTCTATTTCAAAAGCACTGGACAACGTTAAACTACCCCAACTAATTTTGGACCGCTCCTCCATACCCCTCTTCATCTGGTCCTTCTTGATTACCAAGTCTATCACTAACAACTTATGTTGGGTCAAAAAATTCTTGCTAGATATGACTTTACAGTCTTTAAATAGTGCTCTATCACCCTTCCTAAGGATCAAAATTTATATTCGAGTCTTGGACACTAAACTACGAAACGTAATAAGGAGCTTCTCCTTCTTCAAAAAGCTCGAATTCACTACCCATAACCCAAAGCCCTAGAAAAATCCAAAAGAGAAGCTTCTCCTTCATTCCTTTCCTCAAAACCAAAACTATCATGCACATCTTCATAACTTTTTGACAAAAACCCAATATGCCCATTGAAATCTCCTCTCACAAAAAGCTTCTTGATACTTGGGACGCCCCTCACCACCTCATCCAAAACCTTCCAAAAGATTTTTTTCTCCTTCTTGTCCAAGCCTAAATGCAGAGCGTAGGCACTAATAACATTTACCGTAGACCCTCCAATGACTAACTTAAAAAACATCAACCTATCACTGACTCTCCTAACCTCTACCACTTGCTTCCTAAGTTCTTCATGTACTAAGATACCTACCCCATTTCTATGTTTCACATAACCCGAGTACTACAACTTATATCCATCCACATCTCTTAGCTTAGTGCCTACCCATTTAGTTTCCTGGACTCACACTATACTAACCCTCCTCTTTTCTTAGAATCTTCACCATCTCTATAGACTTTCCTTGAAGCATCCTTATGTTCTAGGACCTAAAAGCACCCTTATCCCACCTAGACCCACTATTCCTTTCCCCTAACCCCAGACTCAAACCTAGACCCAACTCTAACCCTGTACCAGAACCAGACCCTAGCCTCAACCCCAATATATGACATGACCCTAGTCAATCATCTATTACCCTATCCATCACTCAAAGGGATAAAATAGAAGAAAATAAAGAAAAAGGGAGAAAAAAAACACAACGAGCAAAAGGGTATGACTAAAAATAGCTAAATAAGTAAACAAAAACCAACAAGCGGGCTTAATACTCACAAACAACAACAAGCACAATACCACCCACCGTAAATAGGTATGATAATAAAGGACAACTACTATGTTATGAAGAAACTAGAACTAGTAATCCCACAAGAACAATCAAGAAGACCAGACAAGAAAAAGAGATAGAAAGCCCATACCAAATAAACTAGAGAAGAATGAAACAAGTGCACCTGATACTAGGAGAAGACGCAACGAAAGATGTTTCCTTGGTCATTTTGTTGAATTCCAACAAATTGGTATAGAAATTGGTCACCAGAATTTACTGCGGCCACCTTTACCCTACTTTTGGTACCGCATCCCTATAATTGGTCGCTGGAGAATTGCTGATCATTGAAAAATATGTTTGTCGCCAGAATCTTGATGTCGCCACCTGAAAAGAGGTGTTGGATCTGGACTTGTAGTTCCTGTAAAAAGGTTATAAAGAAAAGAGAAGAGAGCTGAAATATGAAAAACAATGATCAATTTGCCGAAAACCGACGTCACTCTCCAAAATCTGATGTTCATAAAAAACTGAGTAACTCATCGGAAGCTGATGTGGTCTTTAGGCCACAGAAGTGGACCACCAAAGAAGTCGCTACAGTTTTAGTGGTCGGCCCAAGAAGCCAAAAACTATAATTTGAATTTCCTATACCTCCTACCATAGAGAACCTCAAAAGGAGCCATCTGGATGATAGAATGATAACTATTATTGTAATTAAACTCAATAAGAGACAAATGGTCAACCCAAATACCCTTAAAGTAAATAACACAAACCCTTATATTCTCTAAAGTCTCAATAGTACATTCTGTTTTCCCATCCGTTTGAGGGTAGGAAATGGTGCTAAGGTTCACCTGAGTACCCAAATTTTTCTAAAATAAACAATAGAAGTGAGAAAAAAACTACGCACCTCGGTTTGAGATAATGGACATGGGCGCTTCATGAAACTTAACTATCTCCTAATTGAACAACTTGGCATAATCCTCTCATGAGTAGTTTGTCCCCATAGGCAAGAAGTGAGAAAACCTTGTTATTCTATCCACAATGACCCAAATTAGAATCATACTGACTGAGAGACCACGGAAAACCCATAATGAAATCCATATTGATTATCTCCTACTTATACATGGGCAACTCTATCTCTTAGGAGATGCCACCAGGCCTTAAATGTTCAACCTTGACTTGCTGACAAACCATACACTTAGAAACAAAATTTGCCACATGTTTCTTCATATTATTCCACCAGTAGGTTTCCTTTAAGTCATGATACATTTTAGTTGAACCCAAATGAACTATATATCTAGACTTATGGGCCTAGGTAAAAATCCTTTCCCGCAGTCCATCAACATCAGAAACACACAACCTTCTTTGATACCTCAAAATACCATCTCCCTAAATATAGAATTCCATAACCTTTTGCCAACCTACATCATCCTTAATCTACATAATTATGGGATCCAAATCCTATTTCTCCTTCACCTCAGCACCAAGAGGTAATTTAACTACTCCTTGAACAATCACTTATCCATCCTTAGAGTCCAAGAGACGAACTCCCAAGTTAGCCATCCTATGAATATCCTTTACTAAACCTCTTTTCTCCTCATCAACATATGATAAGCTTCCTATAGAAATACTACTAAGAGTATCCGCAATGACATTATCTTTACCTGGTTAGTAGTGAAGGCTCATGTCATAGTCCTTAAGTGATTCAAGACACCGCCTCTACCTGAGGTTCAATTCCTTATTCATAAACATATACTACAACTTTTATGGTCTGAATAAATATCCACATTCACCCTGTATAGATAATGATGCCAAATTTTTAGAAAAAGACTACAACGCAACCTCTAAATTGTGAGTTGAGTAATTTCTTTCATGAACCTTAAGCTTCCTGGAATCATATGCCACAGCCATAACATGTTGCATTAATACACAACCCAGTCCCCCCGCGAGATGCATCACAATACACAACAAACCCTCAGTACCCTTAAGTAGGGTTAAAACTAGTACAGAAGTCAACTTATCCTTCAACTTCTCAAAATTACCCTCACAAGATCGGACCATAAAAACTTAAACCTTTTACTAGGTTAACTTCATTAGTAGGGAAGCAATGGACAAAAAACTATCCACAAGCCTCCAATAATACATAACCAAGCCCAAAAAACTTCTACTGTCAGTTGGAGTCATAAGTCTAGGCCACTTCTTAACTGCCTCAACTTTCTGTGTGTCAACCTTTATCCCCTCACTAGAAATAACTTACCCTAGAAAGGTCACATCACTTAACCATAATTCACACTTAGAAAACTTTGCATATAATTTTTGGTCCTTAAGAGTCATAAACTCAATTTGGAGGTGATTGGCATGATCCTCTTCACTCTTAGAATACACTAAAATGTCATCAATGAAGACTCTAGCAAGTAAAACTAGAAACTGCCTAAACACCCAATTCATAAGATCCATGAAAGCAGTCGGAGCATTAGTCAAACCAAATGACAACTAAAAACTCATAATTATCATACTAGGTTCGAAAAGCAATCTTGGGAATATCAACCTCCCTAATCTTCAACTAGTTGTAGCCCGAACGAAGATCAACCTTAGAGAAACACCCAACACCCTAAAGCTAATCGAATAGGTCATCAATCCTAGGAAGAGGATACTTATTTTTTATTGTAACCTTATTCAACTGACGATAGTCTATACACATCTGAAGAGACTCATCTTTCTTTCATATGAAAAGCACCAGGGCACCCCATGAAGAAACACTAGGACGAATGAAACCCTTATCAAGACGATTCTTTAACTGCTCTTTTATCTACTTTAATTTAACCAGATCCATCCTATAAGGAGGAATAAAAAATAAGATGGGTATCCGGTAGAAGATCAATCCCAAAATCTATCTCTCTATCGGGAGGAATTCCAGGAAGATCAATGGAGAAAAATTCAGGAAACTCATTAAGCACTGGGACAGATTGCAAAGAGGGAATCTCAGAGTTAGAATCCTTAACCCAAATTAGATAATATATATATACCCTTTAGAAATCAACTTCTGACCTCTAAGATAGGAAATAAACTTCCCTTTGGGTACTAGGGAACTTCCCTCTCATTCAATCATCAGTTCATTGGGAAAATGGAATCTAATTTTCAGGTCTTATAATCCAGAGAAGGAAAGCACAAAGGAAGCCAATCTATCCCTAAGATTACATCAAAATCTACCGTATTAAATTCAATCAAATCCACTAATGTCTCCCTATGAAAGATGGACACTACAAAACCCCTATAGATTTTTCTAGAAATAATAGAATCACCCACCAGAGTAGAAATAAAAAAAGGGTTAGAAATATTTTTAGGACCAAAACCAAAATGTACAGCCATAAAAGGGGTCACACAAGATAGGGTAGAATCCAGATCAAGTAAACTATAAAAATCATGAGAGAAGAGCTATAACATACCAATGACAACATCAGGGGATGTCTCAAATTCCTGATGAGTAGCAAGTTCATAGAGACAATTTCGGCCAGTGTCGGTACCTAAGGTGGCACCCTTAGGTGTAGGAACCAAAGAAGTGTCGACCAAAATCTTGTTTGATCAAGTGGAAACTTTACCTATGGGATAATTTCTCTATAGATGACCAAGATAACCATAATTATATCTTCGATTTCTCCCTTCCTTGTAATATCTATGCTAAAGCTTCCTACAAAAAGGGCAAAGAGGATAAGGTGGGTCCGACTGAGTTCCACTATTCTAAGATAGGGCACCCTATGCCTTAGGACCAATGCTAGCCTTAAAACGATGATCACCCAAAGTATTAGGATAAGGAGAACTAGCTGTGGAGTAAGAATATCTTAATTTTTCTTCTTAGTCCATTGCTTACCATCTCTCTCACTACACTGCTAACCTACATATTGCACCCAAGCGTACACATAAGTGTACGTGATCTCACCAAGTAATATAGTGGCCTTAAATAAAGTCGAATATCAATCCCACAGGGACTTGTGTTAACAACTATATACTTCTAGTTTAACTATTGAGATTAAGTAACCAAGCGATTTTTAGCGTTGTAAACTAAAAGTAAATTAACTAATGCAAAAAAGTAATGACTTTGGACAATCAATAGATACAAACCTAGGGTTAACGCTTATGAACAATCATACTACACTAATGAACTTCATTTGTTAGATTACTTATCTTGGTTATTGGTTCGTAGGGTTTGTCGTATGATCATGGACTCCTGACCTCTAATTGTCTACCTAACTTGGACATTACAACTACATCGTTGAGCGGGAATGTAATAATCCAATTACGTGCATGAAGCTATCGTCCTACAAGTGAACCAAACAAGGCTTCTAGGTATATACCTATCCTAGAATCTAATTCAAATTCCTAGTTTAATAAAAGAATAAGAACCTTGTCCTATCTACCCCAAGTTCAATCTTCTTATTCCTCCTTCCGAGATCACAAGGTCAACAATAAATGTATTCTATGGGTCATGAATTCTTAAATAGTTATAATAAAGGTAAATAAATAACAAAATATGATAATAAATCAAAAAAATTCAATTCAAAGTAATAGTAAACATGTTCTTTGCCTTAACCCTAGAAAGGGGGCATTTAGCTGCTAATGGAAATAACCGTAATCAATTTGAGTGAATACATGATATTATCCATTAAAAAGATAATGTAAAGCGATATAAACTCTAAAATAAGTGTTGAGAATTCCCTCTCCGAATCCAAAGACGTCCAAAAGTTTGTTACAATGTGTAAATATCGTGTAGTTATAGTAGAAGAGGTTTAGTTCGTGTAGGAATTGGTGAGGTGACGCAGGCTATGGACTACCTTGATAAAGTGGGAAATGTGGGAATTAGTCCTTTGGTCTAAAGGGGGCAATGAGGTCTCAATTACACCTCTCTAGAAGGGTCAATGCAGGCTTATCGCGTAGCCTCACCGGATTTTGCTTTTTTGACTTTAATCTTCACTTTGTGAATTTGCCTTCCATCTGTAACCTTGTGGTGTTGTTTCCACTTCATGTCTAGCTTGTATTTCCTTTGTATATCCTCAAAATCAACTCACCAAGCATCCTAAATCATTATACACCCCGTATTAGAGATCAAAACTACGTACAATACATAACAACAAGCTAGAAATACGAGCTAAGACTAGGCTTGCTCATGTTGAACTTTAACTTATTGTTTTGATTCTTGACTTGATCCAATTACACTTTGCACATTATAAACCAAATTTTCCATGCATAAATACACATTAAAACCATTAAGAACTCATTAGAGACGTTAGGATCCCCCATGATAAACTAGAACAACACCTAGCTCAAGCTAGTAAAACTACTTTTCTCATATAGACTCTAAATGATCAATTTGAGCTCAAACTTGCTTGAAAACACCCAAAAATATTGTAATCACATACTTAAACACTTAGATGCTTATTTGTATCTATATTAACATCTAATGCACATGAATTTCCCTCAAAATAAGGCTAAATAAGCTAAGATGACATCCCTAAAGTGCCTAAATACACACAACATAACCACCCCACACTTAAAGCCTTGTTCATCCTCGAACAACTCTTTACTCTAAGAATCATAAGTAGAGGAGACTACAATACTACTAATACAAGACAATCAAACTAGCATTAAAATGAATACACAGAATGCAAGTTTCTACACTAAGCATGTTACAAATACAATTGAAAGCTTAGAACACTACTCCAAGACATCCTAGCCTCAAGAATTGGCTCACTAAGTGTAAAACTTATGCATATTGCTCAATCTAAGTCATCGTATAAATCACCCAACATTCATCAAACATATTCCCTCACAATAAGAGATTTACCTATAATCACTCACAATAATGCCATTTATAACAAAATGGATACAAGAATCAAATTCCAGTCACTCTCACAAAGAATTCACAAGTTATAAATGATGAACCATATGCTTGCCCTTAGTGTAGTACTCAACTAATATCAGAATGTTAATCTTAGGATCAAATAGGTCTTTACAGGTTTTAATGCAGGCTAAGGGATAGGTAGGAACTATTCTGGCCAGTAATAGTGACCATCTTCCCTAAGCGCTTTAATACATCACATTATATAATTAAGACCAATCTCTAACAACCAATTTACACCACTTTTATCTCCCTACATCTTTTGTTTGGCCCCACATCATTAAGATCATTCACAAACACTATAGGGAGTGTTTTATATTTACAACTTATTCAATTTGAACAAATTTTTATTCATTTCATTCCTCAACACCTAACCACAAAACATAACAATTTTCTAAACCAATAGCTATCACTTTGGGGATTCAATTTCACCTTTCTCATAATTGAATTTCCAACTCCTAAACTTAATTAATTTTACCCTAAAGCGCTTAAGAGCTTTTGGATCAAATTATGGTCTATCAAAGAAGATATTTAGGCTACATATGAGGCTACCAAAGAATAAGCTAAAGGCTCAATGGGGCTGACTAAAATTATGCATAATGGTAGGTTAAAAGAGGGTATGAAATATTGCTATCAAAGAAATGCCTATATCATCTCCTAAACCAATACTCTTTATTTTATTTTGTACACACACCAGGCAATTTTTAGAATCAAATACAACAACCTTACATCACACATGGAATATGCTCAACTTAAGTAGGATCATCATAGACTCTTAAACAAACAATCACATGAATTCAAATTAAGCCAACAATTACAAGAGTCATAATCATGAGCCTATGAGTTTACAAAGTTGTAATTCACACAATCAACAAGCTTTTTACAACAAAAACACTTGCATCATGCAGTCAAATATAGCACCAACAAGAACATCTTAATTATTCCTACCACAAAAATTTTAAAATTACCCTAAAAATGGGAATTTCCCTACCCCACACTTAAAAATCTACTTTGTACCCAAAGTATACCTAAAGTAGAGATAGAAATACTCCCTGAGGCCTCTAGTCCTAGCTAGTAGTATCTTTACACATTAAGGTAGTTCAGGGAGCCCCACACTTAGTCTTCGCCATGCTTCTTAGCTCAGGTTTTTTGGTACTCAGACTTTCCATCAACCTGTGACTCAACAAAAACAAAAACTAGTGAAGTAAAAACTAAAATACTAAAATATAACCTACCTTACCTTGGGTTTCCTCCCAAGCAGCGCCTGATTTAGTGTTGCAGAATAACCCAATCAATTTTTTTCTCCACCTTGAGGATATGAATTTTACTCCAAACTTCATATCTATCTTTTTGCTTCACTCTTAGGGTGGTGGTATAAAGATTATGGAATTGAGTAATAGAAAGTTCATGGTAAACCACTCAGCCTTAAAGTGAGGTGTGTTTTGTGTTGCTTATCTGGTGCAAAATTAAGAATATAGGATTCTTGTTCCTCATCTTTACACTCTCCCACTATTTCAGATGATTCCACAGACAAGACATCATCTAAACATAATATAGAAAAGTGTTTTGAATGAGGCCTAATCAATCCCACTTCTAAATTTACACTATCCACAATACCCTCACTCATATTCACCATCTTATTTACAGTCTCAAAAGAAAGATGACAGTTTAGTGGTTGTGATTCTTGTGTTTGCTTCATAAATTAGCTTGGATCCTCTATTGCTTTTCTCATCCTCTATGGAGATCGTAGTGATGGTATCTCCTTAACCTGTTCAGCAACTACATGTTTCAAGTACTCAGACTTCCTCAAATTGATAACAACTTTGTCTGCAACTGGTTAGGGAGTTGACTCTACATCTACCGCCTTAGTTGTCTTTGGAGGTTCATGATTAAACTTTTTATCATTTCTCAAAGTGAATGCCACTAATTGGTTAGAAAGTTCAGTGTCACTTGACAAACCACCTTGAGTCCTAGTATTTTTTACCTACTGCATCTACCCCAGCTGATTCTCTAACTTCTTTGTAGCCACCTACTGGTTCTTCATGTCTGCCACCAACTGTATATAAGATGCTAAAATTTGTTTCAGCATCTCTTCCATATTGCTAGTTTGAGTCGTGGTCTGATTTCCTCGAATCTATTGTTGTTGGTGGTTGTTCCATGATTGAATTGGTGGATGAGTCTACCACATTTGATTCTAGGTGTTTACATAATTTGGCCTTTGAGCATAGCCCACAAATATTTCTGAATCGGGATTGACAACACACATAGCTGTAGAATGATCACTGTTACCACAAACCATACGCCAACTTATGGTATGCTCCATAGATAGGAAAGTATCTACATCATATTATGGAGGTATTATCCAAGAGATTCCATTAAAATCTAGAAAATAAGCCTCTCGATGGGGTCCCTCACAAAAACAACAAGAATTATCATCACTAGGAAACCATCTATCCCAGGCTGACATATTAAGAAGTGTGAGAAGTAAAAAATAAAAAAGAAACTAAAAATAAAAATTACTAAATTATGTACAACTCAATATAGGTAAACTAAAAATAAGATAGTTTCCTAACAAATCCCCAGCAATGACGCCAAAAACTTATTGCGCCTAAGTGCATACGCAAGTGTATATGGTCTCACCAAGTAATACAGTGGCCTTAACTAAAGCCGATATCGATCCCATAGGGATTTGTATTAACAACTATCTACTTCTAGTTTAACTATTGAGATTAAGTAACCAAGAGAGTTTTAGAGTTGTAAACTAAAAGTAAATTAACTAATGCGAAAAATTAATGACTTTGGACAATCAATGGATATAGACCCAGGTTTATGTCTTACAAACAATCATACTATGCTAATGAACTTCATTCGTTATATTACTTATCTTGGTTATTGGTTCGTAGGGTTTATATCATGATCATACACTCTTAACCTCTAATCATCTACCTAACTTGGACATTACAACTACATTGTTGAGCGGGGATGTAATAATCCAATTAAGTGCATGAATCTATCACCCTACATGTGAACCAAACAAGGATTATAGGTATATCCCTATCCTAGAATCTAATTCAAATTCCTTATTTTATAAAAGAATAAGAACCTTATTTTATCTACCCCACGTTCTATCTTTCTATTCCTCCTCCCGAGATCACAAGGTAAATAATGAATGTATTCTAAGGGTCATGAATCCTTAAAATAGTTAAAAAAAGGGTAAATAAACAAACAAATATGATAAGAAATCAAAACAAACTCAATTCAAAGCAATAGAAAACATGTTCTTGGCCTTAACTCCGGAAAGGGGGCGTTTAGCCGCTAATGGAAATAACCGTAATCAATATAAGTAAATACATGATATCCTCTATTAAAAAGATAAATTAAATATATATAAACCCTAAAATAAGTGTTGAGTATCTCCTCTCCAAAGACAAAGACGTCTAAAAGTCTGTTACAATGTGTAAATGTCGTGTATTTATAGTAGAAGAGCTTTAGGCCATGTAGGAATTGGTGAGGCGACGCGGCCTGTGAACCACCAGGATAAAGAGGGAGATGCGGGACTTAGTACTCTGGTATAAATTTGGTAACACGAGCTTATGTTTACCTCTCTAGAAGGGGCGACACGGGCTTAACGCATGGCCTCACTGGATTTTGCTATTTTGACGTTAATCTTCACTTTGTGAATTTTCCTTCCATCCGTAACCTTGTGTTGTTGTTTCCACTTCATGTAAAACTTTTATATAATAAAAATCAACTCACCATGAATCCTACATCATTATGCACCCCGTATTAGATCTCAAAACAACATACAATACATAACAACAAGCTGGAAACACGAGCTAAGACTAGGCTTGCTCTTTTTGAACTTTAACTTATTGTTTTGACTCTTGACTTGATCCAATTGTACTTTAAATATTATAAACAAGTTTTTCCACTCATAAACACACATTCAAACCATTAAGAACTCATTATACATATTAGGATCCACCTTGATAAATTAGAACTACACCAAGCTCAAGCTAGTAAAACTAGAACAAGAAAAGTACCTAAAATATCATCCCACATCTCCTGCTTAGCATTATCACCCCTCATTGTTTCCCACTCATCATACCACTGATAAGCCATATCTTTCAGCTGATTAGTAACAAACTCCAGAATCTCTAAATCAGTATCATGTATAACCTTAAAACCCTTATCTATCTCATTAATAAACCCCTGAGTATCATCCTCAACCATAGAGCCTGTAAAGGTTGGGGGATTCAACCTTATATACTAACTAACTTGAGTGACCTCACATCAACTAATAGAAAAACCAACATGATCAGACTGATGAGACTGTGATCCTATCAGTTGAGAAAGCATATGAATAGATTGACGAAACTCTGCATCAGAGATATCTCTTTAAGGTGAATGGGTATAAGTATCACCAGCCCAAGAAGCTCGTGGAACCCTACGTGGAGTAGTAAAGTCAGGAGCAGGAACCCTAGACTTGGTCTGCACTCCATAAACAGGGTGAGTTCCCTCCAGAATCTTCACAGGTGGGTCAAAGGTTCCCGTAGAGTTTTTACAATCTCAGATCTTTGGAGAGGCATGATTTGAAATCGAGTAAGCCAGAAGTTAGAGAATTTTCAAGCAAACTAGACTCTACATCTTGAATTAGAACGCAAGAAAGGGAAATATTCCTAAATGACTCGTAGCCTCCCCTTATAAGTGTGGCACGCTACACACCCATAAAAGGAACTCTACTTAACACGACTTTGTGGAAACCTAAAGACCCTGAACTGTGCTCTAATACCAAGCTTTTCCTGACCTGAATTAGGGACTAGTTGTGAAGGGTATCTCAAGACCATAGTAGGTCAGAAACCACCCTCTTAGCCTAACCTCCAGAGGTCAACAAAATAGTAGTAAGAAGGATAGATAGTCAAATATAAATACTAAGAATCACTACAAATAACCAACCCAACACTTTTCCACAAAAGCTTCTAAAAACAAAATAACAAACTAAGTAGGGACAGACCCGACTTTAAAAAAAGAGTCCAAAAAGAAATACTAAGAAAAAAAGAAACAAGTGAAATGACTGGGTCTTCCGAAAGATGGAGGCTCACTACTTCACAGCAAGTCCACAGGAGTACCAAATCACCTAATGCTGCATAGGTGTAACAGAAAAGACCTCAGACCCTACATCATGAAACAATGCAACATCTAAGGACTGTTAGTGGGGCGAGTACTACATGTAACTTAAGGAAAGGGATAAAATAATACCATTAACCAAAACTAGTCAAAAATCACATTCACAATAATTATATATATATAGGATGTCGGGATAGAGACAAGGGTCATGAATATAGAGTTTAAGTAAATTTCCTTAATTGAGTAGCTCACTCCATCCTAAAGTAACCCACATGCTATACGGTTTTGGATCCCCTATTGAAAGGGCCTCAGTGCATGTTAGCCGCAAAAACTGAGAAAATCGAGGAAAGACTAAAGAAACCAAGTCTATATCCATCCAAAATATAGTGTGTATCTAGACACACAATCGTATCGACCTCCACGCCGGCAAATGTAGTTTCTGGTGTTGGCCCTCCGGGACTACACCTTCATGGTGAGCTACTCAATTCCCACTAAGCCCAAGTTAAAAGAGTTTGCACATAAACTTAACCATTAATCAAGAACTTATTTATTAAGGTATTTTCCAACATGATATCATACTAATATTCTTTCATGATAATTCAATTATGCCAAATCAGTCTATTTAACTATTTGACTCCCAAGTTTCATTTAAATTCCAAAACCATGGCCACTAAGGGCTTTTCAAAACCATTTTTACTATCCATTATCCTTTAATGCAATGCAAGGTTCTAAAATTAAGTTAAATCATACAATTTCATATTCAAAACCAAGATTATAAAATTGGGTTGAGGTTAACTCCATTATCAAGCCAAAAATCCATCAAATTGGGAAAACCCATGTTCCTCATTCCAATCGTCATCACAATGCATCCATGCAGTACCAAAAACTATCAATTAAATATAACGCCCGAGCCTATACCCCAGATGATACACGGTGCTCATAATACCAAAGGACCACAAGCTAACCCATGACTGGTACCTGCTACAATAACTGAATTGTAATACTGTAATTATGCGGAAATTAGGCAGAAATCTGCCATAACATTCAAAACTATAAGTAAGTACTGAGTATGGTATATCCATACCAAAAATAAATATTTGTCTATAAATACTCTAGTCTAAAAAGTCTCTACAGTCTGAACAAGGAGTTGATGGGACAAGTCCCCAACTAACTCTGACTACTGAAATACTATAATATTAAATCGATCCTCGAATAATGAGGACTCACCACTAGTATACTGCTGATGGATCAGGCTGCTAAGTATGATCGGGAGCCCGTGTGTCTGAATCTATGATATAAGACAACATAGCATAAAGAAAGATATGCATCAGTACTTTGAATGTACTGTTATGCTAAGTAAGGCAGGCTGAGATGCATGGGTTCATATGCATGAACAATACTGACTGAATAACATGAGTATAACTGAATCAGAGTACATGCATAAAATACTTAAATTGTAACAGAGGTCATGATGACACTGGATACTGAGTTTTGAATTAATGATTTACTGATATCTGAGTTTACTGATACTGTATAACTTATAGCTGAATGAATGTAGCTGGCAGTCCTGATTCTGTGGAACTGTGCTGAGTTTTATACTGAACTAAGTGACTGTATTTGACAGTCATGATTCTTTTGAACTAAAATGAGTTCTATACTGAGACTAAAACTGAAATTGAGACTGTGGGAGGTAATCATCTAACCGACATGCCCCTTTCTAAATAGATTAGGGTCCAACCTATAACCCCATTTGGAAGGGTATCAGTACCGTGCCACGGGTAAAGATAAGTTGTGAGTTAACCCTCTCTGATAGGAACCTCTTTCATCAACCCTCGCTGGCAGGAAAACTCATATGAGATATATCAACCCTAGTTTGGCAGGAATATATCTCAACCTATGCTGGCTACGTAGTTCTATAATGCCCCCATCCATGGGTTCGCTCGGTGCTGAATCCTACTCCCAACTGAATAGCCACTGGACTGATTTCTAAACTATACTAGGCTAGACTAAACTTTTACTGATCGTACTGTCTAACTAAACTGAACTGAGTTCACTATATTTCATTAACTGATGAAGTACTACTAAATTTTGTTAACTGATGGAATACTACAGAGTTCTATTGACTAGCTGGATTTACTGAGGTCTGAACTGAATACTGAACTATAACTGATTATTGAGGCTACTGTTCCTAACACTATAAGACAGTTCTATAACTACCACAGCTCAAGGTAAACAACTAATTTTTCAGGTATTGGATACTCCCAGGACTCGATAGCATGCAAAATAAATCATAGCGTAAACTTGAAAGGCATAACTATATGCACTTGATCATAACTCATTCATAGAGACATTCCATCAAACACTTGCATGAGATGACTTGCACAAAACACTAACCACATATAGGCACCATAATTCAAATCCCCATTTACAATTTTAAGAGTTTAGCATGGATTTACATGATTCTATACATATATTAAATAACTCCACATGAAACTTGTAAAAAAACATAGATTAGAAACCCAAATAAATCATTATGATTATGAATATAATCAAACCCAATATAAAATTCATATAATCAATACACTTGAGGTTTTAAAAATAGATTCTTGAACTCCAAGGGTGGAAGTGAACCTTGAATGAACACTTGACATACCTTAACAATTAAATTCTAAAAGATTGATGGTTAGTTTTGAGCCTTGAATTGAATTTGAAATCTCCTAGGGTTTGTTCTTGAGAGAAACTTATGAAGAATGAATAGTTTTTGCTCTTAGAAGGGTTTAATTTCATGTTTAGGGGCTTATAGATGTGGGAAAAAGACCTAATTACCCCTGAGGATGTGGCTTTGTAATGACTGAAAACTGACCTAGCGACACGCAGAATGACGCACCGCGTCGTTGGCATCGACATGATGGCCAACACGCCGCGTCCAGTCCATGTCAGTTCACTGTAATTTGAAATGGGAGATGGAGAAAAATATTCATTGATGCGATGGGCGATGTGGTGTATCGAGATCGCGTCGATCCACTGGTTTGAGCTTTTAAATATGATCCAAACGAAGTCCAAAAAATTCAAAACTTGTATGGGAACACCCACTAACATTCCTGATCATGATTCAACCTAAAAATCTTTACTTTAAGGTCATGAGGGTCTCGGAATAGATTTACCAACCTACGAAGGCTAAAATAACACTAAGTTTGAATACTTAGCTAAAATTTTCTAAGTTTGGGACCCCCTAATAAGCTTTAAAAGGACTGAGTTTAAGCTTAGGATTTGTGGGGTCTTACAATATATCCCCCTTGGGAACATTCGTCCTTAAATGAGGCTGACAAAGCTGAGAATACTGATAAACTGGATTTAGATATATGACATGCACAACTGTAACATGATTTCATGACTGACACTACTGATATGCTGAAATTTTGTATAGAACATGCATATCTGATGCATGAGTACATTGTTGAGCGTAATTCATGAATGCATGACTGGAATTATTGATAAGCTGAGTTTCTTATGCTGAACATGCATATATGATGCATGAGTACATAACTAAAAAATGCAATGGTAACTAATACCAAGTCTATAAGGGAAATCTGAGCATTAAATTTAGTAAGTTCAAGGAAAAAGTGTTACCTTAGGATGTATCTGAGTTTGCAGAGAAGATGTGAGGATACTTAGTCTGCATATCTACTTTTGCTTCCCAAGTAGCTCCCTTAACTGACTGGTTCCGCTAAAGAACTTTGACTAGAGGGATTTCATTGTTCCTCAGTTTACGAGTCTGATAGTCAAGGATTTCGACTGGAATCTCCTCATAAGAGAGGTTGCTCTGAGCGTCTATACCCCCTATAGGGACTACAACTGATGGGTCACCTATGCATTTCTTTAGCAAGGAGACATGGAACACTGGATGGACTGAAGCTAAATCTGAAGGCAACTCAAGCTCGTAAGCTACCTTTTTAAAATGGTAGAGAATCCGGTAAGGATCAATATATCGGGGACTAAGCTTCCCCTTCTTGCCAAACCTCTTCACTCCTTTCATAGGAGAGTTTTTCATATACACGTAATCACCAATCTCGAACTTGAGATCCTTTCTCCACACATCTACGTATAATTTCTATTAGCTCTGAGCTATCTTAAGCCTTTACTTGATCAACTAAACCTTCTCTAAGATGTCAAACACCAAGTCAGGACCTATCATTGTGGTATCTCCCACTTGAAACCAACCAATGAGAGACCTACATCTCCTCCTATAGAGTACCTTAAATGGAGCCATCTGAATGCTGAAATGATAGTTGTTGTTATATGTGAACTCAATAAAAGGTAAGTGGTCATCCCAACTACCTTTAAAGTCTATCACACATGCTCTCAGAATATCCTCTAAAGTCTGAATGGTCCTTTATACTTGACCATCTGTCTGAGGGTGAAAGGCTGTACTGAGGTGGACATGGGTACCAAGACCCTTTTGGAAGGCTTTCCAGAAATGAGAGGTGAACTGCGTACCTCTATATGAGATAATAGACAATGGAACCCTGGGTAATTTGACCAACTCTCTGACATAGAACTTGGCATAGTCCTCGGCAGAATAAGAGGTATGGACTGGTAGGAAATGAGCTGATTTGGTCATCCTGTCTATAATGACCCAAACTGAATCGTGCTGACGATAAGTACGAGGCAAACCCATCACAAAATCCATGTTCACCTCTTCCCACTTCCAAGTGGGAATACGAAACTCCTATATAGACCCACTAGGTTTCTGGTGGTCAACCTTAACCTGCTGACAAGACGAGCACTTAGCTACAAACTCTGCAATGTCTCTTTTCATCCCACTCTACTAATAGATCTCTTACAAATCACGGTACATCTTAGTGGCACCTGGATGAATAGAGTAATGCGCACCATGCGCTTCTGAAAGAATTCGTTGTCTTAAGTCATCTACCCCTGGTACATATAGCCGACCCTGACAACGTAATACACCATCTCCCCCTTAAGGGAAACCTCTATCTTCTGATATCTAACAGATTCTTTTAACTTAACTAGGTTGGGATCCCTATCCTTCTTTTTCTTCACCTCGGAAACCAGAGATGATTCTAAACTACTTTGCACCCATACACTACCTTCTGCTGAATCAACTAAGAGAACACCTAGTCGGGCAAGATAATGAACTTCCTGAGCTAACTTCTTCATACCATCATCCACGTGAGTAATACTACCCATAGACATCCTACTAAGAGCATCAACAACTACATTGGCCTTGCCCGGATGATACAGAAAAATCATGCTGTAGTTCTCCAACAACTCCAACCACCTTCTCTGATGGAGGTTTAGGTATTTCTGAGATAACACATACAATAGGATCTTATGGTCAGTGAAAACATCAACATGTACACGATACAAATAGTGCCTCCAAATCTTTAAGGCAAATACTACTACTACTAACTCAAGATAATGAGTAGGATAGTTCTTTTTATGGGGGCTTAAGCTGTCTGAGGCATAGGCTATGACCTTACCTCTCTGCATCAAAACGCACCGCAAACCAACCCTGGAAGCATCACAATATGCCACAAATATGTCTGACCCATCTGGTAAAGTCAAAGTGGGGCTGTAGTAAGTCTAGTCTTCAACTCCTGAAAACTTTTCTTACAAGAATCTGACCACTGAAATTTGACCTTCTTCTAAGTAAATCTGGACATAAGGGATGTAATAGATAAAAATCCCTTACAAACCATCGGTAATAGCCAGCCAAACCCAAGAAACTCTAGATATCTGATGGAGAGATGGGTTTGGGCCAGTTTCTCACTGCTTCAGTCTTTTGGGATCAACTCTAATGTCATCATCGGAAATGATATGGCTGAGGAAAGCTACTAACCTTAGGCAAAATTCACACTTACTGAATTTGGCGAATAACTGATGGTTTTTGAGAGCCTGCAATACTATTCTGAGATGGTCTCCATGATCATGCTCACTGCGGGAGTAAATAAGGATATGTTCTATGAAGACTATGATGAACAGGTCCAAGTACTACTTGAACACGCAATTAATAAAGTCCAAAAAAGATGCTGGGGCATTGGTAAGACCAAAGGACATGACTAATAATTTTAAGTGACCATACCGAGCTCTGAAAGCTTTTTTTTAAAATTTCACATTCTCTAACTCTGAGCTAATGGTAGCCTGGTCTAAGTTCTATATTAGGAAAGTAACTGGCACCCTGATGTTTGTCAAAAAAGTTATCGATTTTGGAAAGTGGATACTTGTTCTTGACCATGACTTTATTTAGCTGACGGTAGTTGATAACACTCAACTTGCACATCAATTTAGTGCAAGACGGTCGTCGTCAATATATTTACCCAACTTTAGAGTGGGGGTCGAATCCACGAGGAACAATGTGAGTGGTGATTAAACTAATTTGAAACTATAGCTACAAGTTGAATTTAAATAAATATTGCGAAAAGATAAAATGGGGGGTTTTATCAATCAAACAATAATTAAAGTTTTGACTTACCTCAGAACTCAAAGCTAAAATTTTAATGGTTCAAATCAATGATAAAGAGAAACTTGGGTTGTGATCACTATGATTATTAATCACTATTAAATAATAGTTGTAGTGTTATCTTCTCGTGACTTGTGGGAAACATCAAACTATCAGTTTCGACAATCCATCTAAGTGTTTCTCAACCTACTTAGATACTGAACTCCCTAATTCTCTAGAACTTAGGTAATCACTCTATTCATACTGATTTTATCTCAAGTTGATCAATCTTTTTACAACATTAATCATTATATATGAGCTTAACCTTCCTAAATCCTTGTAGATAATTCTCTACCTTTAGTTTATTTCTCAGTTCGAGAAAATCAGCATAAGGCGGGATTTGTTGTTTGCAACCAATAAATAACAATGATAACAAAGGAATTATCAAGATGTTCCCACAATCACTCAAACCCTAACCAACTATTAAGACAATACAAGACTAATCATAGACCCCACAATCCTAGTTGTGGGTTTTAGTTCCACACGAAAGAGAGAGCGATAACCATAACTGAATTCATAATTCAAAGTGATCAAACATACAAAAGATGTAGTCAGAAATTGATTCTCTTCCCAAATTCAAGAAGAATATCCCACAACTAAATCAAAGAATTGAAAATTGAATTCTAAGTTTTTGAGCCCCAAAAGAGGTGTCTTTTCCTTTGAAAAATAAGTTCTATATTGTTCCGTCCCCCTCCTTTATTAGAAAACCCTAACATATGCTTTAAATACTTCATCCTAATTATGGAAACAAAATCATAGATCACTGTATTTTCTCGAAAAGACGACATCGTGGGTGATGGCTTATGAGGAGTCTGATGACTTATCAGAAATGTCGTACCTAATCTTCATTTTTGACAATCTCTGCTTTAGGTTGACGAAGAGGCGTGATAGTTTATCTGACCTTTGATGACTTATAATAGACGTCATCGATTATTCACTTTAAATTCCATTCACTGGCTAAGCCTAATGACAATCTTGATGGCTTATCATACTTCTGAAGGCCTATCACAGATGTCATCACATATTCCAGTTGAAGTCCATTCTCTGTCTAATGTTGACAATACTTCTGATAACTTATCACAAGGCTGATGGCTTATTAGATAAGTTGTCAGCTATACTTCCCTCTCTACTTGCTCAAAAATCAACTCTTTTACTTTCATTATTGCTGGTTCTCTTGTATCTTGACTTTTACTGCAATATTAAATAGAAAACAATCAAAAACGACAAAATTTACTTAAGACTTTGCAATTATTCTCAGTTAAAAGCCTCAAATGTGTTAGCATCTTCTCACACATCAACACCCTCAACTTAAAACAATTATTTGTCCTCAAGCAACTAAAACGTAACTAAGAGGATACAAAGCACATTCGGCAGTCAATCATCCATTTTAGCTCAACAAATCTTCACTATCTCCAAGGTCAATTAATTTAAAAAACAACTGTGCATATTATTGAATAACAACAATGCTACATATAGGAATCAAGATATGGCATCAATTCAGCAACAACAACTATGCATATACCAAGATTACACTAAGCAAATAAGTTAGCAACTAGCAACGTAACCAGTGTGCCCTTATAAGAAAGAGGTCCCTCCTTACTTATATGTGAACTCAAGCATTTCAATGCAGGGATGGTCAAGAGACACTCACTCACAGAATGAAGTTCCAGTCAATGTATGAGAAATACCATAAGCTTGCCCATATTTTCATTACCAAAGCTTTCAGATAGTTAAGTTAGGATCACTATAGGTCTTTTCTTCAACTTGTAATGTAGGTTTGGGGATGGTATGATACATAAGTATATTTAAACTAACTAAGCCTCCTTGTCACTACACTATTTTTGGGGTCTCACTTATCAAGCTTTACCTTATTTCTCCCTTTCTTGATTAAAACCTATTCAAGTTGGGTGCAGTTTTTATTCATTCATTTTCTACCACACCCAACCTTGCATTTTTTTTTCTTTTACCCTTCTTCATACTCACTTTACATCACACCCCTATGATAGCCACCCGTAACTTAGGCTATTTGCCTAAGTCAAAGTGCACAATATCTAAGGAAAACCAGGGCCAAAACAGGTTCATTGTGCTACAAATGGGAAGGTGATGGGTATAATAAAAAGAATAGGCATTTAGGGTCAAAATCAGGATCAAGGGATATTATTCATGCATGGAAGGTTAATTAGGATAAAAGTGGACTAATATAAACAACGACCTATGATCCTTTCCTAACCGCTATCCTACAACCAAGAAAAGACCAACCAGGCAAGTTCTGGATTTAACACATAATGGGAACTAGGTAGTATCTCACACACACACGGCACAAAGGTACATCACAAGCTACTACCTATTTAGTTCATGCAATTATTTAGTAATGGTTATCATGTCACTAGTACTAATGCCATAACAAGATGCACAGTGGTCGCACATAAATGCATATCACACAGTTATAAAATAGACCTTTGGAGAGATGTTCAAAAATCAACAAAAACATGTTAACTGCCTAAGGTACTTGTATTTCTCCTAGTCAATCATAACATTTTACAACAAATCACAATACACCTAAACATATTGGCTCTACTAGGAACAAGACTCCGGGGAAAATAAGCACGGCAACAAAAACCCCAAGAGGACATCAACACCAACAAGTAGCCTCACCCTCAACTTAAAATCATGCAATGTCCCCAATGCATCAAACCAAAATAAGAGAATTAGAAACATACCTGTGGCACCATGGGTACGAAGATCTGATGTCAATCAGATAATACGAATACAAATACAAAATACCTTGGGTTGCCTCCCAAGCAGCGCCTAATTTAATGTCGTGTCATGACTAGGTTATCTTGACTACTCAGAATTCATCAAGATACCTTGAAAGTGTTTCATCCTTTATCCCTCGACTTAGACGATTTGAATCGTCGGCCCATCTTTCTATCTTTACATCTTTTAGGTGCGTTGGGAAAATGTGAGAGAATGATAAGGAAGTTCTATCACGCCACTTCGAAGACTTAAATCGTTGCCCAATTTTGTATCAAACTTTCATGTGGGCTCATTTAGCAACGGTGAGAATCTTAAAAAGCCACTAAATGGACATCGATATTTAAGCTTTTTGGCCTTCAAGATTGGGGTTGTATTATACCCTTTCGACATGACAAACTCCAAAATGTAGGAATTTTCCTCCTCATTTCCAAAATTCATCCTTTTCTTAGGTGATTCGACTTTCATTATATCCACCAAGCAATGTTTAAAAGTGATTCGAGTGAGGTCTTCTCCCTAATTTTGAAGTTGCATACTTCTTGACCTCTTCACCCCGAATTGGGCTAGAGTCTTTATAAGAGATTGGCTTGGTTTTTTCTTTTGCCTCTAGCACCATTTCCTCAATCTTGGCATCATCTCTCATGGTTGGTTCAATTGGTTGAGAAATCACCAAGGGTTGCTCATCATCAAGCTCAACATCAATATAGGGTTCTTACTCCTCATCTTCACACTCTTTCATTATTTTAAATGATTACACACACAAGATATCATCTAAACATAATATAGAAGAATGATTTCAATGATTGACCTTTATATCTATATCCTCAGGAATGATTGGCTATATGTCTTGATGTATATCATATATGATATCATACGTTTCTTTCTGGAGATCCAACATTCATTGAAACATAACTTCAATGCCACTCTTACCGGTGCTTCGTTCAGCCTTTTCTTGACCATAAGACCTATAAAACTCATAATAAGAACTTAAATTTAGGTTAGGGAAATAGGGGGAGGGGGCATTTGGGTAATCACTCTAATATCCATATTGACCACCATATAAAGAACAATCATACTCCCGGTAGGATGGAGATGGTGCACACATCAATCTTCGGAGAGCATATCTACAATCTTGCCAAAAGTGAGGTCCATCACAATATGGACATGGAGGTCCATCACACATCAACACCCTCAACTTAAAACAATTACTTGTCCTCAAGAAACTAAAACATAACTAAGAGGATACAAAGCACATTTGGCAGTCAATCGTCTATTTTAGCTCAAAACATCTTGACCATCTCCAAGGTTAATTAATTTAAAAAACAATTGTGCATATTATTATAGAACAACAATGAGACACACAAGAATCAAGATATGGCATCAATTCAGCAACAAAAATCATGCATGTACCAAGTATAAACTATCCAAGCAAGTTAGGAACTAGCAACGTAACTAGTGTGCCCTTACAACAAAGAGATACCTCCTCACTCATATGTGAACTCAAGCATGTTAATGCGGGGATGGTCAAGAGACACTCACTCTCAGAAAGAAGTTCTATTTAATGTATGCCAAATACCATAAGCTTGCACTTATTTTCATTACCGAAGCTTTCAGACAATTAAGTTAGGATCACTATAGGACTTTTCTATAGCTTCTAATGTAGGTTTGGGGCTGGTATGATACACAAGGATATTTAAAGTAACTAAGCCTCCTTGGTACTACATTATTTTTGGGGTCTCACTTATCAATCTTTACCTTATTTCTCCCTTTCTTGATTAAAGAACATTCAAGTTGGGTGCAATTTTTATTCATTCATATTCTTTTTTTCACAACTTTTCTTTTCTCATTCTTTTTCTACCACACCCAACCTTGCATATTTTTCATTTTACCCTTCTTCATACTCACTTTACATCACGCACCCCTATGATAGCCACCCTCAACTTAGGCCATTTGCCTAAGTCAAAGTGCACAATGTCCAAGGAGGACCAGGGCCAAAACAGGTTTATTGTGATATAAATGGGAAGGTGATAGGTATAATAAAAAGAATAGGCATTCAGGATTAAAATCATAATTAAGGGATATTATTCACACATGGAAGGTCATTTAGGCTAAAAGTGGACTAATATAAACAACAGCCTATGATCCTTTCCTAACCGCTATCCTACAACAAAGGCAAGACCAACCGAGAAAGTTCTGGATTTAACATACAATGGAAACTAAGTAGTATCTCACACACACACGACACAAAGGTACATCACAAGCTACTACCCATTCGGTTCATGCAATTGTTTAGCAATGGTTATCATTTCACTAGTACAAATGCCATAACAAGATGCACAGTGGTCGCACATAAATGCATATCACACAATTATAAAATAGACCTTTAGAGAGGTGTTTAAAAATCAATAAAAATATGTTAACTACCTAAGGTACTAGTATTTCTCCTAGTCAACTATAACATTTTACAAAAATTCACAATAAGCCTAAACATGCCTGCTCTACTAGGAACAAGACTCAGGGGAAAAGAGGCATAACAACAAAAACCCCAAGAGGACATCAACATCCATAAGTAGACCCACCCTCAACTTAAAATCATGTAATTTCTCCAATGCATCAAACCAAAACAAGAGAGTTAGAAACATACCTGTGGCACTATGGGTGAGAAGATCTGATGTCAATCACATAATACGAATACAAATAACAAAATACCTTGGGTTGCCTCCCAAGAAACGCCTAATTTAATGTCGCAGCATGACTAGGTTATCTTGACTACTCAGAATTCATCAAGATACCTTGAAAGTGATTCATCATTTATCCATCCACTTAGACGATTTGAATCATCGGCCCATCATTCAATCTTTACATCTTTTAGGTACATTGGGAAAATGTGAGAGCATGATGAGGAAATTTCTATCACGCCACTTCGAAGACTTGAACCGCTTGGACAATTTTGCATCGAACTTTTGTGTGGACTTATTTGGCAATGGTGAGAATCTTAAAAAGCCACTAAATGGACATTGATCTTTAAGCTTCTTGACCTTCAAGATTGGGGTTGTATTATACCCTTTCGGCATGACAAACTCCAAAATGTAGGAATTTTCATCCTCATTTTCAAAATTCATCAATTGCTTAGGTGATTCGACTTTTATCACATCCACCAAGCAATGTTGAAAAGTGATCCGAGTGAGGTCTTCTCCCTAATTTTGGAGTTGTATCCTTCTTGACCTCTTCACCCCGAATTGGACTAGAGTGTTTATAAGAGATTGGCTTGGTTTCTTCTTTTGCCTCTAGCACCATTTCCTCAATCTTGGAATTATCTCTCATAGTTGGTTTGGTTGGGTAGGAAATCGCCGAGGGTTTCTCATCATCAAGATCAACATCAATATACGGTTCTTGCTCCTCATCATCACACTCTTCCATTATTTGAAATGATTCCACACACAAGATACCACTAAACATAATATAGAAGAATGCTTTGAATGATTGACCACTATATCTATCTCCTCATGAATGATTGGCTTCATGTTTTGACACATGTCACATACGATATCATACATTTCTTTGTGGAGATCTAACATTCGTTGAAATATAGCTTCAATCTCACTCTTACCGGTGCTTCATTCTTCCTTATCTTAACCATAAGACCTATCAAACTCATAAGAAGAACTAGAATTTGGGTTAGTGCAATAGGGGGAGGGGGCATTTGGCCAATCACTCCAATTTCCATCTTGACCACCACATAAAGAACAATCATACTTTTGGTAGGATGGAGATGGTGAACACATCTCTCTTCGGGGAGCATATCAACAATCTTGCCAAAAGTGAGGTCCGTCACAATATGGACATGGATCATCAAGATAAGATTTCCAACCACCAAGCTCATGTTCATTCCACGATGCCATAGTAATAAGTAAACTAAAATAAAAATCTACCTAACACAAGAAATCAAAGGAAACTAAAAACAAATATTTACAAGATTGAATTCAAGCAAGTAGGCTAAAATTCCAAACCAACTCAATACGCCAAATTATTCCCCGGCAACGGCGCCATTTTTGATAATGCTCAACTTACACGCCAAATTAGTGCAGGCGGTCATCATCAATATATTTACCAAACTTTGGAGTCGGGGTTGAATCCACGAGGAACAATGTAAGTGGCAATTAAACTAATTCAAAACTATAGCTACAATTTGAATTTAAACAAATATACCAAAAAGATAAAATGAGGGGTTTTATCAATCAAACAATAATTAAAGTTTCTACTTGCTTCAGAACTCAAAGCTAAAATTTCAATGGTTCAAATCAATGATAAAGAGAAACTCGGGTTGTGATCACTATAATTATTAATCACCATTACATAATAGCTATAGTGTTTGGTTTTTGTGACTTGTGGGAAATATCAAACTATCAGTTTCGACAATCCATCTAAGTGTTTCTCAACCTACTTAGATGTTGAACTCCCTAATTCTCTCAAACTTAGGGAATCACTCTATTCATACTGATTTTATCTCAAGTTGATCAATCTTGTTACAGTATTAATCAGTAGATGGGAGCTTAACCTTCCTAAATCCTTGTTGATAATTCGCTACCTTTAGTTTTTTCTCAGTTCGAGTAAATCAACATAAGGCGGGATTATTGTTTGCAACCAATAAATAACAATCATAACAAAGCAATTATCAAGATGTTACCACAATCACTCGAACACTAACCAACTATTAAGACAATACAGGAGTAATCATAGATCCCAAAATCCTAGTTGTGGGTTAGTTCCACACGAAATAGAGAGCGATAACAATAACTGAATTCATAATTCAAAGTGATTAAACTTACAAAAGATGTAGTCAGAGATTGATTCTCTTCCCAAATTCAAGGAGAATATCCCACAACTAAATCAAAGAATTGAAAATTGAATTCTAAGTTTTTGAGCCCTAAAACGAGGTGTCTTTTCCTTTGAAAAATAAGTTCAAGATTGTTTCGGCCCCTTCCTTTATTAGAAAACCCTAACATATGATTTAAATACTTCATCCTAATTATGGAAGCAAAATCACAGATTACAGTATTTTCTTGGACAGATGATGTCGTGGGTGAAGGCTTATCAGGAATGTCGTCATCCCCTCTTCACTTCTAACAATCTCTGCCTTAGGTTGACGAAGAGGTGTGATGGTTTATCATACCTCTGACGACTTATCACAGACGTCGTCGATTATTCACTTCAAATCCCATTCACTAGCTAAGCCTAACGATAATCCTGATGGCTTATCACACTTCTGACGGCCTATCATAAATGTCGTCACGTATTCCAACTGAAGTCCATTCTCTGTCTAAGGCTGGTTCTCATGAATTTTGACTTTTACTGTAATATCAAAGAGAAAACAATCAAAAACGACAAAAGTTGCTTAAGACTTTGCAATTATTCTTAGTTAAAAACCTCAAATATGTTAGCATCTACTCACACATTAGTAGTCTATTCATATGATGAAAGAATCGTCTTTCTTACGCATGAATAGAACTAGTGCACCCCACAGGGACACACTGGGTCTGATGAATCCTTTATCTAGGAGATCCTTTAACTATTCTTTTAACTCCTTGAGTTCTACAGGTTCCATCTTATATGGAAGAATATGTATGGGCAGAGTATCTAGAAGAAGGTCAATTTCGAAGATAATTTCCCTTTCGGGAGAAACTCCGGGAAGATATTTGGGAAACATGTCTGGGAATTCATATGCTACTGATACTGACTCAAGAGTAAGGGTTTCTGATCTAGAGTCCTCAACTCAAACGAGATGGTAGACACATCCCTTAGATATTATTTTCCTTGCCCTAAGGGATGACATAAGTTGACCTCTAAGTGATGAAGTACTACCCTTCCACTCTGGAACGGGCTCATTTAGGAACTGAAATTTGACAATTCTATTTCTGTAGTCGACTGAGGCATAGTAAGAATGAAGTCAATCTATGCCAAGAATGATATGAAAATTGGTCACCTCTAATTCGACTAAGTCTGCTGAAGTGATTTTCTGAGATACCATAATCGGATAGTTCCTGTATACCCACCGGGCTATAGTAGATTTACCCACTGGAGTAGAGACTGAGAAAGGCTCTACTACAATTTTAGGACTAACTCCAAAGTCAACAGCCATATAAGGAGATACAAAAGACAAAGAAGCTCTTAGATCTAGCAACACATAAATATGCAAATAATAAAATTGTAACGTACTAGTGACCACATCAGAAGAACTTTCCTGATCCTGTCGGGACTAAAGTGCATAGAGTCTATTTGGGTGTTATCCATTGGTGGCACTGGAAGCGGCACCTTGCTGATTCAGACGACCAGACTGAGCTGAGGGACGGTTATGCTGACTCTGTAAACCCACCAGAGGATACTATCTGAATCTGTAGCCTGGCTGCTACATTCAAAACATATGTCACTACCAGCTCTGAAGACACCCTGATGGTTTCTGCCACACTTCTGGCTGAGAGAATTTGTTCGGACAGTGCTAACACTACCCTGGGGTTTAGGGCCTAAATCTCTATCTCTATTGCTGTCTCTAAATTTTGGCATGGGAGCACTGGCTAAGGATGGAGATGGAACTGAAGATTTCAGGGGGAACTGATAACGATTACCACCCTCTGACTTAGGCTGGGTGAAGTTGAAGAAACCTGTTCTAGCTCTCTTATTATCCCTCTCTTTCTCTTTATTCTTAGCCTCCTCTATATGATGAGCATGGACCATGAGCCTGGATATGTCCATCTCCTTAATCAACATTGTAGTCTTATACTTCTTGACCATACTATTAGACACACCAGAACAAACTTACTCATCTTAGATCTTCTATATGCTACCACATGAGGAGAGTATCTGGATAATTTAGTAAACTTAAGTGAATACTCTTGTACAGTCATGTTGCCCTGCTTTAAATTTATAAATTCCAAAACCTTTGCTTCCCTCAACTCCATCGGGAAAAACCTATCCAGAAAAGTAATAGCAAATTCTTCCCATTGTAAGGGCGCTGCATCTACGGCCCTCTCTGTTTTCCACTATTTGAACCATGAGTGAGCCACATCCTGCAACCGATATGTATCTAACTCGGCACTCTCACTAGATGTTACCCCCATAATATTTATAACCTTCTGCACCTAATCAAGAAATTCCTGTAGGTCCTCATCTAAATTTGACCTAGTAAAAGATGGAGGGTTCATTTAGGTAAAGTCCTGAATCCTGGCTGCAGTAGTATTAGCCACTGGGTTGGACGGAACAACAACTGAGCATTCATTCTGGGCTGCCACAGAATGAGATAGGGTGGTAAAAGCTGCTTTGAATTCAGTGTGGGAGACATGTTCGTCCAGGGAATGCTGGATGGGCTGAGGTATTGGCTGGTCTCCTGTTCCTCTTTCTTTAGTCCTCTTTAGAGGCATATTCTATAAACTGAAGAAAAAATCTGATTAGATAGTGAGTTTAACTTGATCTTGTGCTCACCCACATGACATAATTACTGAAAGAAGGGAAACTTTTCCTAAAACAACTAATAACCTCTTGTCCATAAGTGTGGCGCGCTACACACCCATGCACAAGTCTCTACTAGATGCGACCTTCGGACTTTCTAGGACTCTATTAAACCATAGGCTCTGATAACAAGTTTGTAATGCCTCAAGTCTGTACCCTAAACGCTACACGAGGCTCATAATCTTGAAGAACCACAAGCTAACCCATGACTATTACCTGCTGCAATAATTGAATAGTAATACTATAATTATATGGAAATTAGGTAAAAATCTTCCATAAGGTTCAAAACTATAAGTAAATATTGAGTACGATACATCCATACCAAAACTGAACATCTGTCTATAAATACTCTAGTCTAAAAAGCCTCTATAGTATGAAAAAGGAGTTGATGGGACAAGTCCCCAACTAAAATACTGTAATAATAAATCTATCCTAGAATAATGAGGACAAACCATTGGTCTGCTACTGATGGCTCAGGCTTCTAAGTATGATCGAGAGCCTGTGCATATGGACCTATGATAAAAGACATCATAGCACAAAGAAAGGTATGCGTCAGTACTTTGAATGTACTGGTATGCTAAGTGAGGTAGGCTGAGATGCATAGGTTCATATGCATGAACAATACTAACTGAATTACATGAGTATAACTGAATGGGAGTACATGCATGAAATACATAAACTGTAACTGAGGTCATGATGACACTGGATATTGAGTTCTGAATTAATGATTTATTGATATCTTAGTTTATTGCTACTGTATAACTGATAGCTGAATGACTGTAGCTGACAGTATTGATTTTGTAGAACTGGGTCGAGTTTTGTACTGAACTGAATGACTATATCTGACAGTCATGATTCTGTAGAACTGAACTGAGTTCTATACCGAGACTGAAATTGAAACTAAGACTGTGGGAGGTAATCATCTAACCGACATACCCCTTTCTAAATAGATTAGGGTTCAACATGTTATTCCAGTTGAAAGGGTGTCAGTATCATGCCATGAGTAAAGACAAGCTGTGAGTTAACCTTCTCTGACAGGAAGCTCTTTCATTAACCCTCGTTGGTAGGAAATCTCATTTGAGATATATCAACCCTAGTCTGGCAGAAAGATATCTCAACCTATACTGGCTACGTAGTTCTGTAATGTAGGGACTGCTACTAAGGGTCAAACCCTCTGCTGGCAGGAATACCCCGATCCCTGGGTTCGCTCAGTGCTGAATCCTACTCCCAACTAAATAGACACTGGAGTGATTTCTAAATTGTACTAGGATGGATTGAACTATTATTGATTATACTATCTTACTGAACTAAACTAAGTTCACTGAGTTTCGTTAACTGACAGAGTACTGCTGAATTTTGTTAACTGATGAAATACTACAGAGTTTTGTTGACTAGATGGATTTACTGAGGTCTGAACTGAATACTGAACTGTAACTGATTACTGAGCCTACTATTTGTGACACTGCTGAGATTATTCCGTAACTACCACAGCTCTAGGTAAACAATTAAGTTTTCAGGTTTTGGATACCCCCAGGAATCGATAGCATGAAAATAAATCATAGCCTAAACTTGGAAGGCATAACCATATACACTTGATCATAACTCATTCATAGAGATATTTCATCAAACACTTGCATGATATAACTTGCACATAACACTAACCACATATAGGCACCATACTTCAAATCCCCATTTATAATTTCTATAGTTTAGCATGGATTTACATGATTCTATACATATATCAAATAACTCTAGATGAAACTTGTGACAAAATATGGATTAGAAATCCAAATAAATCATTATAATCATGAATATAATCAAACCCAAGATGAAATTCATGTAATTAATACACTTGAGGTTTAAAAATAGATTCTTGAACTCCAAGGGCAGAAGGAACCCTTGAATGAACACTTGACATACCTTAACAATTAGATTCTAAAAGATTGATGGTAAGTTCTTGAGGCTTGAATTAAATTTAAAATCTTCTAGGGTTTGTTCTTGAGAGCAACTTGTGAAGACTGAATAGTTCTTGCTCTTAGAAGGGTTTAATTTTCTATTTTGGGTCTGATAGATATGGGAGAAAAACCCAATTACCCCAGAGGACGCAACTTTTTAATGACTGAAAACTAAACTAGCGACGCGCAGATCGCCGTGCCACGTTGTTAACATCGATGCGATGGCCATCGCACCGCGTCGAGTCCACGTCGGTTCACTAGAATTTTCACTAGGAGATGGAGAAAAATAATCATCGAAGTGATGGGAGACGCGGCGCATCAAGATCGCATCGTTCCACTAGTTTGAGCTTTCAAATGTGATCGAAACAAAGTCTGAAAAATCTGAAACTTGTCCGGAAAAACCCACTGACATTCCTGATCATGATTCAACCTAAAAATCATTACTTTAAGGTCTTAAGGGTCATGGAATAGAGTCATCAACCTACGAAGGCTAAAATAACACTAAGTCTGAATACTTAGCTAAAATTTTCTAAGTCTGGGACCCCTTAACAAGCTTTAAAGGACTGAGTTTAAGCTTAGAATTTTGCGGGGTCTTACATTAAAGCATAAACAACACCTTTAAATCATGGGAAGAACAATTCGAGTAATAACCATAAAAAATCCTCAACCCAATTTCAAATCCAATAATTAAAATCACATGAATAATTATTAAATAAATGCCACAATTTAAAATTACACGTTAAAGATGAGAAACATGCTTGAAATACCAAAGAATTCTAAGAGAAATCAAAGTTTGGATCCCGGAGTAGATATTTCTTGAAAAACCCTTGAGCTTTCTTAGGTTTAGAGTTATAGAGAATAATAGTAGAGCTTGATCTTTAAAAACTGAAGAAAAAAGGTTGATTTTGTGTTTAAAATCCATGCTAGAGGTAAAAATACCAAAATCACCTCCCCCCAAGTGAAAAAATAAAAACTACACAAAATATACATAGTGACTTGGCATTCCGCTATTACAGAGATTAGCCTTCGTGTCACACCCTTATTGTAGAGGCTAAGTGGCATGGAAAGCCACTATCGCAGAGGCTTACTACCTCGGAGTTCTAAAATAGCCCCGAACTCCTTTCAAAAATTCTGAAACTCTTTCAATATACCCTTTTAACATCTCTAAACATAATTCAAGTAAAAAATCGACGTTACGCATACAGGAGGGTAAAAAATAAAATTATTCAAATTTTGCGGGGTCTTACATGATCTCTCTTGTTATTTTAATTTCACAATATAAGATTATTTTTTCAATCTTTTATTTATTTTGGAGCATTATAGTATCATCATCAATTTTCTACACCAACTACCTTTATCGCACCCATCACCTCTATCTGTCGTGGGTATTGAATAATTATTGTACTTGCTTGTAATTATTCACAAAAATTAATACTTTATTCTTTCAAGTATATTTATTTAGTCAATACTTAACATCAATACAGTTGATATAATTTATGATAACATATACTATATGGCTGGATACACACGTGCTGTTAGACTAGTTATAAAAATATTATATCCAAGAAATTTCATATACAAATTATTAGATGGTAAAGGTTTCTTCTATCTAGTTAGAATAAAATAGGTTCCCACACAACCTCGTAATTTGGATCATGACATGGGGCTTATGTTACCACAATACTTTCACCCCCACAAAATTTCCAATATATTTTGACTAAATCATATATCGAGACTCACTCCGCCCCTGGGCTCACCACAAATACGTTCTTAAAATACAAATTAAAATGGAAGAGAAACATTTATTAAATCGACATAGTTTCATTAATAGAAATCAATATTTTTGATCATTTTAAAAGTATGTCATTTATTTTCATCCTATCTAACTATCTTCAATTAAAGTGAATACGTCTTCAAAAAATTAATTACAGATGGAGCAAACTTAAATATCGGTTATTATACATAAGATTCATTGGAAAGCTAAATCATATACTCATTTGTAAGTATTCCCCACTGATCATCTATAGAGTCATCGTTCTTTGATTTTATCTCTTGTTGTTTTGATTTCATAATATAAGATCATTTCTTTCTCAATTTTTTATTTTGTTTTGAGCATTATAGTACCATCGTCAATTTCTAAACCAACTATCTTTATCCTCACCCATCACCTATATCTGCCTAAAAATAGGCGATATTTATGTCTTTGAACAACACTTGAAAAATATCTCATCTTTCTTGCTTCAAGTTCCCTTTTTTTTTCATCCTAGCTATTTTTTTTCCTGTCGAAATCGACTATAAATTTCAATGACTTGATAAATGATTCATTGGATAGATACAAATGAATGTCTTTCTTTTAAGATTGATGAAGGTGAATAATACTATTTTTTTATCTCCTCATTTACTGCAAATTCTTTTTTAGCTTCATCTTACTCATTTCTTCTATTGACCACCTTTTTGGATTTCTCGTAGACCTTCGTAGTGGAACAATTGAAGATGAACTAGGTTCTTATTGGAATTTGGATGTTTGATTGGATATAGAAGTTAAAAAACTAGTATTATTGAAATGTGTTTACTATATAAAATAAAAAATTTGTATACTATGATGAGATCATTCATGTGTTGAGAATTTTAAATTTTGATATATTCACTTGAGGATACACTCACGGGTTATTCTTAATTCAAATTTGAGGTGAGGCTTAAGTTCAACAAAATTTTCAATTTCAAATTTGTTTTATGGCTAATTACTTAGGTTTCAAAGTAATGATGATTCAAAAAGTCAAAACCTTCACGGACATGATATCGAAACTTCCATGTTGAATAGGTACTAATTTTTTGCTTTTTTGTGTAAATAAATATTAGTTTAATTAATATAATTATAGTAGTAAATTATGTTTTTATACCTAAATACTTTGAATATATAGAGATTCTATGCCAGTTTTGGGTCTGGCCATTGTAAATAGAATGATTTTATTTAATAGAAGGGCCTCAAACCCGTTTTGATTTAAAAATAAAAAAAACACATAGAAAAGTTACGCAAATAAATTTTGGTGACTTCATACAATTTTTAGTTATTTTTTTTATATATATATATGCCTGAGTTGCGTAGATTTTCTCTACATAAAAGTATAAGAGATGTCAAATATAATTTTCTTTATTTTGAATTTTCAATCTAAAATATGAATGTTATCTAGTCTTATGTTGATACATTTTTATTTTATTATTATATATATATATATATAATATATATATATATATATATATATATATATAATAAAATAAAAATGTATCAACATAAGACTAGATAACATTCATATTTTAGATTTACATCAAAGGAATAATACGTATTTTATTATTCGTCAATCATATGAACATCATCAAAGGAAAAGCTAGTTAGGAAAACTAGGAATACGTATTTTATTTTCCATTATAGACGCGTGGAACCTTTTTACTTAGATTTATTAATAATAAATTATCCTTCACTTTTTCTCGAATATGTCTATTTACAATATAATTAAATATTCAAGTAGATATGCACATATTGAAGTTCATAATCACACATTTACCTTAGGCACATGTGTAAATTCAGAGGTATATTTCTTTGATCGGCTCTTTCTTTTAATTTTATTATGTGTTTATTTATTTATTCTCTTACATGTAATTCAACCTTATACCTTATGGTGTCATTTGTTTTGGTATAAAAAAACACCAACTCCAAGTATAATTTTATTCCTCTAGCACTTGAAAGTTCAATATTATAAGGGCTTGTTATTGTAAATTATTCATTTTTGTATTATTTAAATATTTTACCCCTTATCGTGGTTGCTATGTGATGTTTTTGGAGTGTAGGGATGATTGGAATGGTTCTCAATTCATTACAGTGTGTTTTATGCGAGTTTGTGATTTATGGAGATTAAAACGGCTTCATAGTTGACTTTGATCAATATTTATTATTCTGTGCTGTCGGATGGAAAAATAGACTACACCAACAGATCCAAAACACCGATTTTAGATTGGTAGAATGGTTTATATAATTTAATGGCTTTTATAGCTCATTTCAATTCTTGATTTGAGAAATTATGAAATTTGGTCTTGGGGGTAAATTCTATGAAAATAGCCTCTTTCAAAAATCTAATTCGCCATTGAGTTCAGAGCGTCGAACTTTATAGGGTAGCATAGTATTTTTATGTTCTTAGAATTTTGGATGAATCTCGAGGGATTGGCAGAGACTTGAAAAAATTCCAAGTCTAGCTGGTGCAGCTGCTAAAGCATCATTTTGGCCATTCTAGCAGTGGGCAATAAAACTTCATTGTGGCCGCTTTAGCGACCCAACTCAGGCTGGGAGGGTCACTTTAGCAGGCCTTGTCTTCTAAAACAGACTGGGTTGGAATGCTAGGTACCGCTACAAAGACACTTGACAACTTTAGCGGTGATTGCTTAAGCGGTCAAGTGGCTTAAGCAGTCAGACAATAGTACTCCCTCCGTTTCAAAAAGTATGACCTACTTTAACTTGGTATAAAGTTTAAGAAAATAAAGAAGACTTTTGAATCTTATGACCTTGAATTAAAGTTGTGTCAAATGTACCAAAATGCTCTTTAATCTCGTGGTACTAAATATGCCATGTGGAAAGTTGAAATTAAAGTATTGTCAAAAAAGGAAAGAGGTCATTGATTTTAAAATAGACTAAAAAGGAAAGTAGGTCATTCTTTTTTAAACGGAGGGAGTATATAAAATTATTTTCTTGACTTTTCTTCTATTTTTGAGACATGGATCTTCAAGTTTTAGAGTTTTTGAGAGATTTCTTCCATTTTCAAGCATGGGTAAGCTCCAAATTACTATTTCAATTATTTTACTTCGGTTCTTGTAATCTAAAGCTCGTTAAAATACTATTTCAAAAGTGAAATTTGAGAATTTTATCCCGGAAGGCCTAAAATAATTTTCTTCAATTTTAAACCTCATTTTTAACCCGTTTCACCTGGTTTTCTTCTATGGTTTTCTTTAATCACAGGCAATGTATTTATGAACAAAATTTCTGATTTAACCCATTTTTTCAAAAACCCATTTATGGGGGTCCATTTTGATCCCGACTTTAAAATGGGAAATATGGGTATCGTTGACTTTCTTTAATTACGTAGATTCTATATTTATATAATTTAGTTGGTTTCGAGGCTATTTGGGAAGGTAAGGGTCCATGTTGTGGACTTTTTGGATCGGGATTCTATCATTTTATGTAGGTTATAGCTTAACTTTCTTCAGACTAGGTTGGGTAGTTAAACTAATATAAAACATGCTATGGTATGGGTATTAATCATAAAAATGGTGTTATTACTATTATGTGCCTATGTGGGGCCTATGTTGTTGTTATTGGTGATTTTTGACATTATTTGTTATGTGTGACCCATGTGGGGGTCTTATGTGATGTTGTTGGCCTTGTGTATATATTTGATTGTATTCTTATTGGTGAAAATTCCTATGTGGGGGTTAATGTTGTATCAACGTCATATTTCTTGCATATCCCATCTTAATGATACATGGATTCTATTGAATCATGGATGATTGGCTTACTGAATGGATTCTGGATTACATGCTTGCGTATTGGTTGAATTTAGAATTCTAATTCTAGTTTGGTTGTGAGAATTACATCTTCATATCATATACACATTCATAAGGCATTGGTACCCCTAATAAAATACTGATTTTCTTAAATAAATGTGATACTTTTAAAAACCTTCTGCCAAACATCATATGCCAGAGAGGAGTTAGAGATATTAGATTGGTATTGACATTAGTTATTGGATTGTATATAGGTTGCAGAATTCGCTATGGGTCCTACCTCAGGAGAAGTGCTCAATAGGTATATACGGAGGTTGGGCGACACCCTCAGACTTATCACATCATTATAATCATTATCATTCTCATTGGATTTCATACATTATGTATGTTTTGTGATCATACCTTTGTGTTTTATTTGATAAATATCTATTCTGTGCTTCTCTTTCATACGTGTACTTGGTATATGTATTATATACTTTATTTTGTACATTACTTGGTCGGCCTACGATACCTACTGAGTACTAGTGAACCGTAATCATCCCCGTTGTGCCCTTTTGGCAAAGATTCAGGTACAATTGCATTGCACGATAGTTGAGTTTGGGTGGAGACTTGTCATATCCAAGGTATTGGACACTCTATGTTTTTAGAGGTAACCTCCTACCCATTCTATCTAGTTTTATGTCTGATTTTGTATTCGGAGATAGATTTATGTAGTCTTTAGATCACCTATTGAAGTTTTAGACTTTGAGATATTTTTAGATTGTTCTTACACCGTGACACCAAATTTTGGGGATGGTTTGTGGTATTATTGTGATTTGGATTTCTACTATCTCTATGCATGTATGGCTTGACTTTGTTCTTGGAGTCTCATCTTGGGTTTATATTAAAATCTTCATTTACATACCAGTTTGGTTGTTTGGCTTACTAGTCAAGGCTTTGCCACAATAAGTGACATCATGACCATTAGTTTATAGGTCCTAACAAATTAGTATCAAAGCTGTTAGGTTCATTAGTCCCAGCAGTGTAAGAATAGGGTATCTGGTAGAGTCTCATGGACCAGTACGTAGACGTCCATATCTATCTTTAAGAGGCTCTAAGATATTTTTCAAAAAACTTTCTTGCTTTGTACCTTATCGTTTGGATCCTTCAGTAGTACTAACATCTGCCTATGGAATTCCTCCAATTTTAAGTATTGTACCTCTAACTGTGCCAGAGCTTGCATATAGTATTCCTCCAGTTCTGCATGTGGATCCTTCAGTGCTATTGACATCTTCTTATGGTACTTCACAGACTTTTGAGTGTTGTTCCTTCCTTTATATCGGTATCGAAGTATAGTATTCAGAGATCAGAAGTTCAAACTTCATCTATGTTACCCTTTTAATTGGAATCTCAGCCAGCTAGATTCATTATGCCTCTTATTGTTATGGGTAAGATTATGTCATTTGAGGATCATAAGAGGTTTGAGATATTCACTCGCTTGGGTCCATTCAGGTATAGTAGTGTTGTGGAAGAAGATGCCTATTAGTTTTTGATTGACTATCGTAAGAAGTTTCATAAACTTAGATCGCTTGAGTCTTAGGGAGTTAATTACACTACCTACCAATTGAGAGATGCAATTAGAGATTTGTGGAGGTTACTTATTAGTTGCAGGCCTCTAGGTTTCCTAAAGATAACTTGGGATAAGTTTACTGAGGTATTTTTTATAGTATTGTGCCATTCAGTTTGAGGGATCAGATGAGAGATGAGTTTGATCACTTGGATCAGGGCTCCATAACTGTTGTGGAGTATGAGACACGTTTCCATTCCTTATCTAGGTATTCTTTTGCCAATCTTACCATCGAGTCTAAGAAGATTCAAAGTTTGTGAAGGGATTGATATTTTATTTCAGTTAGCTACTGCTCAGATGGTAGTGTCAAGGACATTATTTTAGAGAATTATGTACCATGCTGGGATAACTGAGTTTATTCTTTGATCTTATTAGGGAGGTGCCAAGAGGGTGTACCGTCATGGTGAGTGAAATGCCTTAGTTTCTATACCTTAGAAAATTTCCTGAAATTCTGATGTCTGGACCCAATACGACTCATGGATATGAGTTTTATGTTGGGGTATGGATGCTATGGTCCGGTCATATACTGACCAGTGTTGGTTGGTGTGATGGATTTTGGTTACTGGAATAGGTACGACTTAGGGGTACAGGTCATATTGGTGGTTACAGAATATTTGGTTCCTTAACTTAATCTTAGACTTGGTTACTTAGGTTGGATCTAAGTACGAGTGGCTCACCATAAGCTGTATGTCAGGGTATGAATCATACCAAGGACTAGTATGGTGGGCAGTGTTTAATTCCCCAGATATTTTATTCTGTCAAGGATACGGGTCATGGATACGAATTGTATGCTATGGTTATGAATTGGTTGGATGAGTTGTATACTGGATAGTGTTTGATCCAAAGGTTGAGTCTTGGATACGAGTGGTGGATAACAATCATATTGGAAGGGTACGACTCGTGAGGTCCAGTCGTATCCCCGTGATGGGAATTTTGTTCAATTTAAGTTGGGGTATTCTGGACATTTTCCTACTTATCCTAATAGTGTTCCAAGACTTCTAACATACTTGGGAGGATATTTACCCTAATATTTTATTCATTAACACTTAGAAACTTTTCCTAAACACTCCATAATTCTCTTAAGAGCTTTTGGACAAGGGAAGCTAGGGTTTCAACTAAGGGATCAATTTGGGGCTTATCTTGGTGATTTCTTTCCGTCATCATATTGGTTTAATGCATGTTTCTCTTTTCTCATTGTTAATTTAATTAAAGGCATGGTTTATATGAATGTTTTCATGGTTTTACTATTGCATGACTTTGGCTTTCTAATATGGTTTGGAGGTTTTAATGTTAATTGCTTGGTTATGTCTTCCTATGGCTTTTATTATTCTTTTATATGCATTAATAGTGGTTTTGGATAATCAGATTGAATGTGAATGGGTTATTGGTAATTGAAATTGGTTTTGGTTATATTATGGCCCTAATGTGTTTGTGAAAATTCTTATAAAGATATGTTCATTGCATTGACTTCTTTTAATGGGATTCTTACATGTTTTAAACTTGGAAAAAGAATTGTGCATGGTTTAAATAGTTTTGAAAGGATAAAGGTTAATTGGTTATATTTGTGAGGAACATGGAAGTCTCCCAAGTTGTTTAATATGGTAAAAGGAAAAGCACTTGAAAGTCCCCTTAAACCTATAAATGGTTTGCTATTGATGATACTTACAAGTAAGGGTTGGTATGACGATACCAATATCAATGTCCTTGGTTAATAAATAGATAATAGTTTGGTTATTTGGAAATTGGTTTTAATTAGAAAACAATGGCGGGAGGTGTAGCTAAGCCGTGGAAAGTAGAGGTCCCGAGGGAACAAAACTGGAAACTCCTATTTGCCGATATGAGGTTGGTCTTGGTGACTATCTGCATAATGTCACACTTTACTTTTGGGATGTACTAGTCATCCAATAGGATACTTCCCTGGTTATGCGGCTACACGCACTAGGACCCTTTCATTAGGGGTCTGAACCCATATAGCTCGTGGGTGGTTTAGGACGACAAAGCTACACAACCCAAGTAAAGGTTTTAAAGGCATGTTAAACCTGGTCCCTTTTTCCAGTATGGTTATATATGCGCGCGCGTGTGTGTATGGTTGTGTGCATATGGATGAATTTTATTTGGTTTTATAAATGGTATTATTTTATCCTTACCCTGAGATCATGCTAGCGGTCACTCGCTAACCTTGTATACTAGCGGATGTATACCCATGATATATAAAAATTGGTCATTCCACTCCTTCTACATAGTGATTAACTTGGGGACAACATTTGGACTGAAGTGGTCAGCTTTCATCCTTCGAAAGGCATCATTTCATGTGGCGGATATTTTTAGACATTTTGAATTTATTTTGGATCTTGGTTTTGGATATGGTTGGGGGTATGTCCCAACTGCATTTCATTACTCTTTTGGATAAAGATTTTGGGGTACTTTTATGGGATGGTATGGGTGGGATTGGTATTAGTGTCGGCCTTGGCATTGGAATGGGCTGGGAGGATGTCATCATCGAACAAATTTCTCATTTTTCTGTCATATTTTATTTTGGGATTAATTATATTATGTCTTGGAATGTACTTGGTTATGTCCTAGTTTATGGCCTTGTTTTGGTATGGTTGGATTAGCGGTACATGATGGTTGGACTTGGTAGAGTTGGTCATGGTTGTGATATATTCCCAGAGTCCTTATGTAAGCTATTACACTATCTTGTTATATGCTCAAAATTCAGCCAACTCATGGCAGGCGGCTGGAGGTTGGGTTGGGTAACGAGGGTTTTCTCTGATCCTAGTCAAACTTGGGACGCCCATTACAACAAGGACCTAGGGCGGGTTATGTCAATTTGGTATCAGAGACTAGGTTCATGATTAATTGGGAGTCCATAAAGCCATGTCGAGTAGAGTCTCTTTTAGAGGTGTGTAGTGCGCTACACTCATAAGGGAGATGCTACAAGACATTTAGGAATGTATCACTTTCTTGGTATTCTATCTTCAAGTTTGAATTCTCAGTCCTAGAGTCTTCTCTAATCCTTGCTTGTTCATCTTTTAGATTATGCCTCGTAGATCTGGAACACAAGGAAATTTTTCTATCCCATCTAGGGGTAATGCTGAAGGGGTGCATCCTATTTCTGATGTTCATCTTCGATCTCACGGTCCTATCCCTGATAGTTTGGGAGTTTCACCAGTTGCTACTAATCCTCTTCAAGGCGAGGTGACTAATGCAGAATTCCATCAATCTATTTATGTTATTGCTAAGTTGGTTACTGCTCAGGATGAGCGGGATGTGTTTAGTACTTTATTTGCTAAGGCCATGAGGGTTGGCCAATTTATGAAGGTAGGTCCTCTAACTTTTTTTGGAGTGAAGGTGGAGGAGGATCACCAAGGCTTCTTGGATAAGATGGAAAAGATATTTCAGGTGATGCACACTACTAATGAGGAGGGGGTGAACTTTGTAGTTTATCAGCTCAAAGATATTGTATATCAGTGGTATGAAGAGTGGGATAGGGATAAAGATGTGGAAGAGTCATCCTTGTGGGATGCCTTCTATGGTGCTTTTTCTGGATCAGTTTTTTCCCCAAGAGTTGAGGGAAACAAAGATGGAGAAGTTTGTGAACCTTAAGTAGGGGAGGATGTATGTAAAGGAATATGCCTTGAAGTTTCACCAGTTGTCAAGGTATACTCCTGATTTAGTGGCTGACATGCTGGCTACAATGAGGAAGTTCACTTCTGGGTTGAATCGGGATCTGATTTTGGAGAGCAAGACTGCCTTGCTAATTAAAGACATGGACATCTCTAGGTTGACTATTCATATACAGCAAGTAGAGGATGAGAAGAAGAAGCAGCTGTAGTTTGGGGATAGGCAGGGAAAGAGGAGTAGTTTTTTTATCAGGAAAGTGCTCAGTCTCATGGTGGTTGAGATGGTGGCAAATAGCAGAAAAAAAGTAGGGGAGTTCTGGTTCCTAATCCTCTGCTAGTGCTCCTTATCAGTTGGGCGACAGGCATCATCATAGTGGTGACAATTTTTGGGCATTGGGTGCCCAATCTCAGAAAAACGGAGGTCAGTCAGTTTCTTCATGTCCTCCTTGTCGGTTCTTTGGTCGTCCTCAATAGGGCTATTGCAATGAAGGAAATGACAAATGCTTCAAGTAAATCCAGGTAGGCCATCAGCTTAGGGATTGTCCAATCAATAAGGTTGCTACGGGAGCAAATAAGATTCCTGGGGCTTCATCTTCAGCTCCTGTACCTGGCAGTGTGTCATCTTGTTTTGTTACTGCTCCTAGTTCTAGTGTTGGTCAGAATAGGTTATTTTCTTTAGCATCCTGACAGGAATCTGAGGCATCACCTGATGTTGTTACTGATATGTTACAACCTTTCTGTCATGATGTATATTATTTGCTTGATCCGATGTCCACGCTCTCTTATATGATGATATCTTAGTTTACTTCAAGAGTAAGTCCATCCATGAGGAGCATTTATTGATTTTACTTCAGAGACTAAGGGATAAGAAGTTGTATGCTAAGTTCTCCTAGTGTGAGTTTTGGTTGGAGTTTATTTCTTCTTGGGTCATATAGTGACCAAGGATGGTATCATGGTCGATCCAACAAAGATTGCAGTGGTTCATGAATAGGCTAGGGCTAGTTCTCCTACCATGATTTTGGGTTTTATTTGTTTAGCAGGTTACTACCGATGCTTTGTTGAGGGGTTTTCATCTATTGCAGCTCCTATGACTAAGTTGACTCAGAAAAAAATTTCTTTTCAGTGGTCAGATGCTTGTGAGGCAAGCTTTCAAAAGCTTAAGGATTTATTGGTAGCAACTCTTATCTTGACTTTGCCCAAGAAGGGAATGGATTTTATCGTCTTTTACGATGCTTCTGGTGTGTTGGATTAGGTTTTGTGTTAATGCATGAGGGTAAGGTAATTGTGTATGCTTCTCTTCAGATGAAGCCCCATTAGCAAAATTACCCTACCCATGATTTGGAGTTGTGTGCAGTTGTCTTTTTTTTGAAGTTGTAAAGGCACTACTTGTATGGAGTCCATTGTGAGATCTTCTTGGACTATCATAGCCTTCAGTATTTCTTCACCCATCAAGATCTTAACATAAGGAAACATCGTTGGCTTGATTTTACTTAAGATAATGAACTTACTATTCTCTATCATTTGGGCAAGGCTAATGTAGTTGTGGATGCCTTGAGTCGGAAGACGACTAGTATAGGTAGCTTGGTGCATCTTATGACCCAGAGAGGCCTTTGGCCTTAGAGTTTTATTCCTTGGCTAACTAGAAGGTTAGGCTTGATATTTTAACACTGGGATGTGTTTTGGCATTTGTAAAGACTAGATCATCTTTGATAGAGAAGATTTAGGATCATCAGTTTGATGATACTGGATTAAGAGTGATTTGAGATAAGGTGTTGAGTGGTGAGGATAATGAAGCCTCACTTGATTCAGATAGTATTTTCAGTATTGGAGTTAGATTTTGTGTGCTGGGAGTGGGTGATTGGGAGAGATTGATATTGGAGAAGGCTCATTGTTCTAGGTATTACATTCATCCAGTCCAAGAGTGACCAAGATGTATTGTGAATTGAGACAACACTTATGGAGGGGTGGTATAAGGAAAAATGTTGCATATTTTGTAGCTCGTTGCCTATGTTGCCAGCAGATGAAGGTTGAGCATTTGAGGCCTAGTGATTTGCTTCAGATGTTATCCACTCTCGAGTGGAAATGGGAATGGATGACTATAGAATTTGTGACTAGCCTGTATCTACATTCATGAGATATTGTTTCCATGGTGTACTAGTGTCTATTATTTCAGATAGAAGTTCTGTCTTCATATCTCACTTTTTGAAGAATTTCAGGAAGAATTGGGTACCGGGGTTGATCTTAGTATAGCTTTCCACCCCCAGACCGACGATTATTCAGAGCGGTCTATTCAGGTTTTGGAGGAGATGCTTTATTCTTGTGTTATGGACTTTGAAAGTCAGTGGGAGCAATATCTAGCTTTGACGAAGTTTGCGTATAATAATAGATACCATTCCAGTATTGAGATGACTCCCTTCGAGGCTTTGTATGGTAGGCATTATCGCTCTCCAATTGGTTTGCTCGAGGTTTCTGAGGTTAGACCTCAAGGTACGAACTTGCTTCGCGAGTTTTTGGATAGAGTTTAGGCCATTTAGGATAGAATTTGAGCAACTCAGGGTAGGAAGAAGTACTATGCAGATTGTAGACTTCATGCCTTGAGATTTAGTGTTGGTGATCGAATCTTCCTTCGTGTTTTGCCCATAAAGGGCATGATAAGTTTTGGTAATAGGGGAAAGCTTAGCCCCAGGTATATTGGACCATATGAGATTCTTTGAACTACTAAGTATGTAACTTATGAGTTAGCAATGCCCCCAGATTTATCAATTGTTCATCCAGTTTTTCATGTATCCATGCTATGTTGTTGTATTTTGGATGAGTCTCATGTCATTAGTTAGGATTTAGTGTTGTTAGATGAGAGGTTGTCCTTTGTTGAGGAGCCAATCTCTATCCTAGTTAGGGATATTAGGTGGTTGCATTCTAGAGATATTCCAATGGTCAAGGTCCAGTGGAGACATTGACCTGTAGATGAGGCTTAGAGGCGAATCTAGGATTTAAAGTTTGTGGGTTCCTATAGGAAAAATAAAATTTAATATAGTGGTTGGTTGGATTAGAACCCATAACCAAGAAGCTTACAAAGCTTTAGCAATCTCTTCTCTTGCACTAGACCAATGATAAAGTTAGTTGGTTTCCCAACTTATTATTCTTATATATTTACTAAATTTCTTAATATAAATACGAGATCCGTACGAAAGTTACTGGATTTTAGAGAACCCCCACTTAAAACCCTAAATTCGCCTTTTTTGAGGCTACTTGGGAAGTCGAATCCGATATGTGTAGTAGTTATCCCTAGATTTTCGCTGATTCAGGTATCCCTTACCCTTAGTTCGAGGATGAACTAGAATCTTGGTGGATATTTTAAGGTCTTGATTTTGTGAATCATTCATTTTTATGTGATTTGACCATTTACTCCTCCCTATGGTTGCTATGTGATGTCTCTTGGGTGGGGGATGATTGACATAGTTCTCAATGCATTATAGTGTGTTTTGTGGGAGTTTGTGGTTGCTGGAGATTTAAAAGGCTTCATAGTGGACTTGGGTCAATATTTATTATTTTGTGCGTTGGATGTAAACATAGATTTCGCCAACTAATCCAGAACGTTAACTTTGGGTTGATAGCGTGGTTGGTATGATCTTATGGCTTTTATATCTCATTTTGACCCTCGGTTCAAAATATTGTGAAATTCAGTCCCAGAGGTCAATTCTGTGAAAACAATTATTGACACCCAATTTTGACCTTCCGATATGACTCCTAGGCTACTATTTTTAACAAATCTAATGTTAATATTTATTTACGTATTATTTTGGTTTCAAACAAATATTCGTGTCGTATTCATGATTTTAAAGCATGCCATTTATTTTAACATTTAATTTTTTTATAGTATGTATAATTTATTATTTTAAATATAATATTTTACATAATTTTTTTTATTTTCGTGAATATGCATACTCACAATTTCCAAACACACTGTCTATTATTATTATTATTATTATTATTATTATTATTATTATTATTATTATTATTATTATTATTATTATTATTATTATTATTATTATTATTATTATTATTATTATTACTACTACTACTACTACTACTAGAAAAATCCTGCTCACTATCTTTTCTTTCTTGTAAAGGGTATTTTATTCTCAAAATCATTTCAAATTCATTTTACCTATTTTAGTTTACTTCCTCCATATCCACAAAATCTTCCTATAAAATCAAAATATTTTTTTATTAAACTGAAGAATATTAATTTTCCCAAAATAATCTTTCTTATCATTTTTTTATATGGGAAAATATTTTCTGTCCATTTTTAACTCCCTCCTCAACATCTGCTTTTTCCCATTCATATACATACCTATCACACAAAAAAAAAAAAAAGGGAGAAGAGCACGCACGCGCAGCAACCACAATATACACAAACTCTCTGGCTCACGTCCCCTTTACTAGCACACCTAAGCTTCATTCACTCCCACTCACAAAGATGACAAGATTGATTCTAATTTTTCCTTTCACTTTTCAAAACAAAAGGAAATCTTTGCCTAAATGGATGGATTTTAATATCATACATGTATGAATTTAGATTGGATTTACTTGACATTAATTATGAGAAGACCATTTAAAAACAGAGAAGTTTTTAGAAAAATTAAAGAATCTTTAATTAGTAATTATTCAGAATATATAAGTCTAAATAAAACAAAAGAAAACCCACAAAGACTAGCCTACCTAATTACCTTAATATCTAGTATTGAAGCAAAATTAATAATCCATTTAAAATCTAGAAGAATGAGACACATACCAAAAAAAAAAAAAAAGGTTCTCGGTCTCTACACGAGGCCACTCCTCTTTCACAACTACATTGCCTCTATTGGTTTCGACCATAGCAGGAGTAGTTTTTGATTCTCATTTGAAAATTCATCATGAAAGAAAAGGTTGAAATCGTGACTAGAAATAGAGCTGGAAACACAGCTTCAACTCATTTCCAATCTTGCAAAGGTCAGATCTTTCAATATATTTTATACACATAGCGTGTAGCATGCGTTGGTCTTATCCAAATATTGTCAGAATACAAGCCAGTGATCCCGTTCTTAAATAGAATTATGATGCAATATCTTATTTTAATTGTGTATAAAAGAAAGTGTATTCATGCATGTGAGATGGGTTAAGTTTTATATACATGCTTGTCAAAAGTTTTGATATTTTCTTTATGGAAAGGGCTTTGATCATTAACAAAAAATATATATGAATTTCCTTAGATAAGTTTGCATAAATGAATATATGCTTCAAGTTTTTCTTAAGATTAATTATGTGTGTAGTAGTCCAATCTTCCATGATCTCTGTCATTATACAATTTATTCACTTTTGTTTCCTAGTTGATAAATATTTCCATTTTGTTTGAGGATTTCTATGTGCATTGTCTATCATCCCAATATCATGAGTTCATGTGTATTGTTTTAGTGTGTTTATCGTCAAAAATTCCTCACGTTGTTATCTTCTAAGTTAGTAAGATACTCTAGGTTTCTTAGTAATTAAGTATCAAATATTCCAAAGTGTTGGTTTAATTTTAATATGTTTGTTTGATAGCATACAAACCAACATGGGTTGTGGTGTAGTGATGGGACTACTCCACCCTTAATCAGAGGTCTCGGGTTTGAGCCTTAGGCATGAACAAAATCCTGTTGGGAGCGTTACCCAAAAATGAGCCCTGCAGTGTACGATCCGGATTAGTCGGAGCTCAAATGAGGATACCGAACACAGGGTGTGAAACCAAAAAGAAAATTGCATATATCTCTAATGGATCATTGTTATCATATGCCAGTGGAGTGTTTATGTTTTAACTATTTTTTATTTCTCTAAGATAAATGTTGTTACCTCTCATTTGGTTAAGACACTGTTGTTTAATGATATGAAAATTCTGTTATGTTCGTCAGATTGAATTAGGCAAGCAGTAAATTCATTTAGCCTCGGTCAATTTTTGTGTTGTTTTAGTTTTCCATTAAATAACTTCTTTTCACCTGGTTTGTATATAAGTTTGATTAGTAAGAGAATGAGGGCCTAGACCAACTTCTCAAGTCCTACGAAATAGTTGTGAGTTTTCACAAGATGAGTTACAGATTTGATTCAAAACTCGTTGCCTTGTAAAAATAAAAGAGCTAAAAATCTCTTTTTTTCTAAAAGTATTTTCATTTTAATATGCTCGCTTCGGTTAAGAATCTTTATTACTTTATAATTTCAGTTTATATTACTTTATAATTTTAGTTTATATTACTTTATAATTTTAATTTTGTTTCAATTAGTTAAACATTAAGAACAAACATACTCTCACCTCCTTTTGAATGTTTTTTTATATGTACATCACAATGGAGCGGTATTGCTTGGAGTTCAACCACGATGGAGTGAAGGAGTCAGTGCGTGAACCAAAGCTCAATGGAGTCGTTGCCCCATCGGAGGTCAAATACGTTTGGGAAATGATGACAAAAAAGACAGGCAATAGGTAACTTCTTATATGAAGAACATATAGCTTTATTAAAATATAAAGCACTTCATTATTCCCTTCTTTTCTTATTTCATATGTCACTATTTTAAAAGATTCAAAGAGTTGACAATTTTTACTACTATACTATGGTTACACGCTTTAATACAATTTATATATTATGCCTACATATTTTTGCTTCACATGACTTCTAAATGCAAAAATATTTTATTTAGTACTCTTAAATAAGTTTCTTTAAGAATTTCTTTCGTCTTTTCTAAAGGCATTTAAGAGAGTCGATATAAAAAATTAAAATAGAGAGAGTAACATCGGATTTGGCCCATTTTAGGCTTGTCATACCTGATCCCACTCTATCTCTCTCTCTCTCTCATAATTTTAACTTTATGAGTTGTCAATTTATTTATTTTTACAATAAATTTACCACAAAATTAAAGTGACACATCTTACTAAAACATCTCTCATTATTTGTTGTTTATTATTATTTTGATTTAAGCTTGAATATTTTTTTATTGGATACACTACAAGGCAAAGGAGGTCGCCAGAGTCTGTGATCCGAGAAATACGAAGGATACCTAAATCATGGTACTTTTTACCTATTATTTGCATGTCTCAAAAGGCCAGTCTCGCATCTCTTGTATTTTTTATTCTTTGTATGATATGTACACTAGTTGAAAGTATTCTTTATTATGTCACTTAGTTTATATTAGTTAATAAAAATAGGCGACTTTTATTTATCACATAAAATTCTCAAGTAATATATGAATTCGGTCGAAACCCACATTTGTGGACCTCAAAAGGTGCCTAACACCTTCTTTTGAGGTAACTTGAATCCTAACCTAAATTTCTAGTGACGTAGACTAATTAAATAATTCATAATTAGCCTAGAATGGTTCCCTAATGCTTCTTAATTCGTTAGGTAGGTATCTTCAATCTTAACCATCCTAAAAAGAGTTGTCGCATCAAATCCCACTTTTTATGAGAAAAATGAGGCGCAACAGTATGACGACTCTGCTGGGGATATTTAGGTTCGAACCATTATGAATTTGTGTTTTATGTGGAATTTTGTTATTTGTCTGAATTTTAATTTTGATGTTTGTGTTTTTTCCTAATATTGTTCGTTTTTATATCATGATTTATTTTCTATATGATAGTCCTTTCCTATTTTCCTTTATGTATTTTTATATCTCTCTCCATGTTTATTCCCTTTCCTCTTTTGCTTTGTTATTTGACTATATGTTGTCTTATTTTTTGTATTTATTTACTTTTTATGTTTCTGAATAGGTTATTGTATTTCCTGCTATGTTCTATGTGTTACCGTTTTCTATGACTGTCATTCCTCTTATATTTTTCTTCACTTAAAACCTCATTTATTTTTTTATGAATGATTGTGTGGTTGCACGGACGTTCTTTTTTTAAAACGTCATATGGGAAATGCCTTGTGAATTGGTAGATTAGCGGCACATCGACAATCATGAGCATTTTCACGCTTAAGTTGTCTGCTATAGGGGACTGTGTCATGCAACCACTCTTATTCCTAGGTCCTAACCATTTATTCCTTTAATGAGGAATAAGCATCCCAAAAGCCTAGGATATTTTGTTTCTAGCCTTGCCCTAATTTCTAAGGGATTTTATAATCCCAAAAAAGAATGCCTCATTACTTATGTGCATTTTGAAAGATAAATATGCCTAAATATTGTCATTTGCTATTGAGGGGTGGGGTAGACTAACACTTTGTTTTTCAGGTTCAACGGCAACCCCAGCTTTATGAATTTGACAAACAAGGTAAATAATATCATGGAATGACAAGTATGGGAGAAATAATGGCATTATCCTATCTCCTGACCAGCCGCCATCGTTTCGACAAAGCTCTGGAGGCCTATAAGAAAGAGAGACAAGAAAAAAATATTTTTAGAATTTAGTTTAGTTTCCTTTATGATTTTCTTGTATTTTCCTTTCTTTCAATTATGAGACAATTTAGTTCATAAAGTTTAAATTTTTAGGGGTTAACATTTATGAGCAAATAATATTATTTTATCGTATATTTATCTCTCAAACAACGATAGACCTACCTATGGCTCAAAAGAGACTCCCAAAATAGCAAACATCAAACAACGTGCTTATTGTGTGCTATTTTATTTACTTCTTTATGTTACTAACATACTAATTTTTATTTTTTATTGTTTTTTTTTATTTTTTGATTGTTGTTTTCCCTCTCCCAAAAGGTTGATTTGTGCACCCTGACCTACCACACCTGATCAAAAAAGCTCCTTCTCTTCTTCGTACAAGTCATAAGGGTAAAGAAGTAATGGGAGACCATCACAATCTAAAGGACAAAGATGGCTCTAGCACTGAGGGAGAAAGCATTATTGGACAGAATGAAATGATACTAAAAGTGAAACAGAGGATCTTGGAGTTCCAAGGAAAGTTGGAGAAGGTGCGCAACTTATCCAAATTATCTCTAACTTTGAATACCTCTCTGGAACTACAGATTGACAGCCATACCATACCAAAATCACAAACGCCCACTCCAAGTCATCAAATGCCACCATCTCAATCTCAAACTCAAACTCCTCCAAATATCCAAAGTCTCCTAAATCCCATCCAAAACACACCATATGTGCCTACCTAACACATCTAAGATCCTAAGTATTCAATTTATTTGTCCCTATAAAATCCTTCAGAACAAAACGTCCAAAACATATCCTACCATGATGCATATGGCAGCCACACTCTAAACCCCATATATATTAAAATTGTCCCATGTACCTACCCTTAGCGTATATTTGATCCTTTAAAAAAATACCCTACCATGCAATCTGTGGTTGATGGGCTAAGATAATTGGAAGAAAGTAAAGGATTGAGCGGTCTTAGCTATGAAGAGTTATGTGTTCACCCTAATGTAGATTTACCGAAGGGGTACAAACCTCCAAAATTTGAGTTGTACAATGGGATTGAAAATACCAAGGCACATCTATACATGTACTTTGATAAGCTAGAAGGGGTCAAAAAGAATAAAAAAATAAGAATAAAGATGTTCATGAGAAGTCTCACCGGGGAGGCTTTAACATTGTACATGGAATGGGATGTAAAAAAATGGGTCAGTTGGATTGACATGGCATCTAACTTCGTGGAATGTTTTGGATTTAGTATTGACAATGATCCTGACTAGTTCTATATGAATACCATGAGGAATAAACTAGATGAATCATTCTGAGATTATGCTATGAGGTGGAGGTTCGAGGCTACAAGAACTAGGACCTCAATAGAAGAATCCCATATCAAAGCATATTTCATTTGTATGCAAGATCCACAACACCTTTGAGAAAATGATAACTATTGTTGATAAAATTCTTGTTGAGATCATCAAAGTGGGAGAAATATTTGAAGAATTTCATAATAATCGGAGCATCATCAGTATAGAATCTTTACAGTCCATCAATAATGTTTCACAGCCTGGAGGGAACTTGGATAACAAGAGAAAAGAGAGATAGGTGTAGTGATCACCCTATCCATAATCTCAAATGCCATTTCTGATATCTCATTACCTAGAACAACCCTCAATGCCATATCAACCACCACTATACCTAATGCCTACCCTATATCAAACACATCTACAATTCTCTACCTACCCTATGTACAATGCCCAACTTGCTCAAGTCCAAGTATTCCAACCTTCTTATCAATACGCTTCTAAACTCAAAGCTAATTTTGAGAAGAAACGATACATCCTTCTAGCGTAACTCATGGATCAATTCCATGAACGACTCAAAGAAGCCGGCTACATCATACTCATTTCTATCGTGCCTGTTGATACTAAGTCTGCATGGTATCACCATGACCAGACATGTACCAATCATTCTGGAAGGAAAGGGCATTCTATTCAACCATTTTTCCTTAAAGAATAAGATTTAGAATTTCATTGACACCAAGGTCATTAAGCTGAAAGGCCTAGCACCGAATGTCACCAATAATCCTTTTCTAGGCTATCAGGTAAATATGCTCAAAGTTGATGAACCTATTGACTTGGAACATTTTATCTGGTTCCTTGAGTGTGAAAAGGGTACTCTGATCAGTATACAACGACAGGCACCATTTGAGGGTATAAGCATCTTTCGTTGGCTAGAATATGAAGATGAGATTTTGAAAAGCTTAAGGTTCTTATTTTTTATCAAGAAGAAGATTGTCATGTCATCATCAAAGGGGATAAAGGATCCCCTAGGAAGAAAAATGGACAAAAGACTCAGCAGTTGGAACTCCACTCCATCTAGGCGACGTCGGGCACTTGGGTAGACTTGGAAGTTTTTTTCATTTTTGATGTTTTCATGATTTTAAAATAAATAGACTCGATGTTAGAGCTAGTATACAATTTCAAGTTTTTTATTTAAAACTATTTTTTGAGACATTTTAGCACCATTAATAAAAGTATATTTCTATTTCTCTTTCTTATAAGAAAATCACTTTGAAAAATTATTAAACCTGAGACTGTGACACATAACGAGACCATACAATATAATGTAAGTGAATTAGAAGAAATGAAAGAAGATGAAATCCCCGAGGAATTAGTTAGTAAGGTTGATTATAAAGAGATCCAAGACATTTCACACCTAGACAAATGGTTTTGTAGTAGATTTTCCACATCAAGATAAGGCAAAAAAAAGATTCTCACCAAAATGGAAAGGTCCTTATGTGGTCCATCGAGTCCTGATAGGAAGAGCACTCATACTTGTAAAAATGGATAGCATAGTTTGGTCCAATCCCATCAATTCAGACATTGTTAAGAGATATTATGTTTAATCTTTATTTCATACCCTTTACATTATAACTGGAACTATGTCTGACCTAATTCCTATTTAAGAGGGATACATAGGCTCTCCTATGGTGTTCGATATAATTATAACAAAATTCTGTTATTTGCCCTCTATGAGCATTGTAACTGGGGCAGAATTGTTAGAGGGCATCAAAAATTCTATTAGGGCATGTCATTGTCACGGCTATGCACTGGGGTAGAATTTTTTAGATGACCTCAAAAATTCTTGCAAGTAGTCTTTTGTGATCTTTTACATCAAACAAATATATATACTAGGGTAGAAATTCTTGAGTGGTCCTCAAAAATTTCTTAACAACAGAACAAGTTCTTACAAGATGTCGTATTGTCTCGAAATATGTCACAACCAATGATTAATCAACATTTCATATTCTTTATAAAAAAATTTACTTATCACTTTCAAAAGACAACATTTGCAAACATGATTTCAAAATTATTTATTTTTTATCCAAGTGAAAACACAGATGAGGCTCATCATTAACTAACGACACCGATAAGAGGATACTTCAGTCAAAGTAGAGGCACAGATCAACCTCCCCTATTTACAAACTTACATTTTTCTTTGAGTGCAAGAATAATAGGTGTAAATCACAGGAATCACTCCTGTACAACTTGAATGATCCAACAGACAATCCAACATCAAGAGGCTCAATAGTTAATCCGACATCAAGAGGCCCAACAGCTGATCCAACACCATATCGAGGGCCTAACAGCTAATCAAACATCGAGAGTCCTGACTGCTGATCCAAAACTACACTGAGAAGCCTGATAGTCAATTCAACATCGAGAGACTCAATAGTCAATTCTATATTACATTGAGAGGCCCGACAGCCAACTCGACACTATATCAAGAGGCTCGACAACCAATCTAATACTACATTTATTGGCCCGACACCAATCTGATAATACAATTAACAAATACATTTTCTTTATTCCCATATGATTGGATATTTATGATAATGTAGGACCCCTTAAAATTCAATCATTTTATTTTTTAATCTTCCTACATGCGTAATATCTATTTTGATTTAAATTATATTTAGGGATGTTAAAAGGGTGTTTGGGGAAAGGTTCAAAATTTTTAGAAGGGGTTCAGGTTCATTTTAGAACCCCAAGGTAGTGAGGGTCTGTGATATTAGTGTGCCATGGAGGTTAGCCTCCGCGATATTGGTGTGGCATGGAGGATACCCTCCGTGATAATGTTGTGCCATGCCAATAGGTTAATTTTATCTAGTTTTGTTTTTTTTTACTTGGGCTAAGAGGTTTTTGGTCTTTTTACCCCTTGTACGACCTTTAAATATAAAATAAGCCTCTTTTCTTCAGTTTTCAAAGATAAAAAATCATCCATTATCTATTAAAACTCAAAACCCAAGGGTCACTTAATGCATTCATTATTAGGGCTCCAAACTTAAATTGACTTCAATTCTCTATGTGTTTCAAACATGTTTCTCTTATCTACACTTTAATTTATGTTATGGCATGAATTGAATGGATTTTCATGTGATTTGAATTGTGGGTTTTGAAATTGGGTTGAGGGGTTTTTTATGTTACGAATTGAATTACTTGTCCAATGTTTTAAATTAACCATCCATGCTTTAAATTGATATTCTTAAGACTGAATTGGTACTTTATTTAAATGGTTGGAATAGGGGACATAGGTTTTCCTAAATTGGGTAAATTTTGACTTGGATTTGCATGAAACTCAATCATTTTGTAAATTTGATTTCTATAATAGAAAATTGCATGGTTTAACTTGCTTTTGAACCCAATCCATTAACTTCATAGATAAAGGGATATTTAAATAGATTTGGATGGCCTTGGTGGCCTTGGGTTTGAATTTAAATAGAACTTGGGAGTCAATATGGTTGTATGAAAATGTTTAGCATAATTATATTAGCTTGCAAGCATATTGGTATGACAATACCAAGTGTTAAATGCCTTAATGAATGAATCCTAGGTTAATGGACTGGTTTATGTGTAAAATATTTTAATTTAGGCTTAAAGGGGGTTATGTAGCTCACTGTAAAAGTGTAAGTCTCAGGGGGGACAACACTGGAAACCACATGTATCAGCATTGGGGGTCGATATGACCATGTTCTTGATGCACACTTGATACCTATTTTTTGGACGGCTCTTGCCCATGGTGGCTTTATGTTTCCCTCGAATTTTTCCTTGTTCATCCGGCTAACACACACTGGGCACTTTCAGTAGGAGAGCTGAACCCATATAGCCTATAGGTTCCCTTAGGATGGATCGAGCTACATAGTCCAAATTAATGGATTTAACACTCTCATGTTCATGACCCTTGCCCCATTCGGGCATTTATATGTATATATATATGTATGTATATGTATATATATATATATAGAAAGAGAGATATCACTGTCCCTGAGTTATATATTAGTTCGTATCCCACTGACCTTCCTAGGATGATACATTGTTCATGATGTAGGGTCCGATGACTTTTTTGTTTCTCTTGTGCAATGTTAGGTGGATTTGCACATCTGTTGAGTTGTTGTGAAGTGGTGAGCCTCTATACTTTGAAATACCTAATTATTTTATTATTCATCCTTTATTAATTCAGTACTTTTGGATTCTTTTGGGTCATAGTTGGGGGCATGTCACGATTTATATGTTATTCTAGTTTAAAAGCTTTTATGGACAAATGTGGGTTGGTTGTTGTTTGACTTTTAGTCTTATTATGAGTAATTTATTCATTTTTTTTATTACTGTTAATTAGCTTCTGTATAATTTTTATTATTATCATTATGCTCTTAAGGCTAGTCTAAGAAAGTGGCCTCCGACCCAAGGTGGGATTATGAGGTGTAAGTCATGGGGGAATGAACATTGGAAACCATATTTTCCAGCGTTGGGGGTCTATATGACCATATGCTTGATGTACATTTGAAATATATTTTAGGATGGATATTACCCATGGTGTCTTTAGTTTTCCCTTGGATTTTTCCTTGATTTGTGTGGCTAACATGCACTAGGCCTTTTCAGTAGGGGAAGTTAAACCCATATAGCCCATGGGTGCCCTTAGGCAGATCGAGCTACACAGACCAGGTTAATGATTTTAAAAGTCTCATGTTCATTAGTCTTACCCTATCCCAAAATTTTATATATATGTATATATGAATATGTGCATGTTATTTTCACTGATTCTACACATGACATTGTTTTATCACTTTTCTTGAGTTACATGTCAGGGCTTATCCCACTGACCGTCCTAGGATCCTATATCATTTCATGATGTAGGGTCCAATGACTTTTTAGTTGCTACTATGTAGCGTTAGATGGATTAGCATATATGTTGAGTTGCTATAAAGTTGTGAGCCTCTATCCTTCGAAAGGCATTATTATTTAATTATTTTTTCTTTATTGAATCAAAACTTTTGAACTCTTTTGGTCATAGCCGGGGGCATGTCTCGACTTAGATGTTATTCTAATTTAGAGGTTTTCATGGACATATATTGGTTGGTTGTTATTTGACTCTTAGTCTTCTTATGAGTTATTTATTCATCTTCTTATTTCTATTAATTAGCTTCAGCATTATTTTTATTATTATCATTGTTCTCTTGATGTTAGGATAAGGGGGTGGTCTCTAATCCATGGTGGGCTTGAGATACCCATCACGGCCAGGATCAGGGTCGGGTTGTGACAAGCTTGGTATCAAAGCACAGTTCAGAGTCATTGGGTGCCTACAAAGTCGTGTCGAGTAGATTTTTTTATGGGTGTGTTGCATGCCATACTTATAAGGATGAGGCTACAAGGAATTTAGGAATGTTTCCCTTTCTTTTATTCTATTTCGGGCTATAGAGTCTAGTGTTATGAGATTTCTCTAACTTCTGGTTTCCTCACGTTTCATATTATGGCCCTTCTTAAGGTCTAACGTTCATAGAAACTCTGTTGGGAACTTTTTCCTTCTTGAGGACAATATGGAGAAAAATTTCCCTGTGTATGGAGTGTAGACTCGGTCTAGGGTATCTTCTCTCAATTGTGTCATGCCATATGGACTTCCACTTTTCCCTACTAGTCCTCGGTCTTCTCAGTGTAGTGATCCTTATGATCATCCACTTTATGGGGACATCTCTAATGCAGAGTTTCGTTGGTTGATTCACTTTCTGACTCAGTTGGTGACATCTCAGCCTCATCATTTGAATCATGTTGGTTCGTTTTCTCCTTCATCTAAGGTCACTCAGATTGGCCAGTTCATGAGATTGAGTCCCTCAACCTTCACAGAATCTAAGGTAGAGAAAGATCCTTAAGGATTTGTGGATGAGATGGAGAAGATTTTTAGTGTGATGCATGCTACTAATTTTGAAGGTGTAGAGATTTCTACATATCACCTGAAAGATATAACTTATCAGTGGTATAAGGAGTGGGGTTAGTTAAGGGGTGATAATATGGGGTCGATATTATAGGATAAGTTTTTGGGTGTATTTCTTGATCATTTCTTTCCTTAGGAGCTAAGGGAAGCTAAGGCTGAGGAGTTTGTTAACCCAAAGCAAGGAGAGATGAGTGTAAAAGAGTATGCCCTAAAGTTTCAGCAGTTGTTCTGTTATGCTTCGGAGTTAGTGGATAATATGAGATCCAAGATGAGAAAGTTTGCTTCTGGGTTGTCCTGTGACTTGATATTAAAGTGTAAGCTATAACATTGTACAATGATACAGATATCTCCAGACTTATGGTTTATATGCAGCATGTGAAGGATGAAACGAAGAGATATGAAGAGATGAGAAAAAAACATAATAAAAAGTATAGATATTTATAGCAAGGTAGGGGTCAGCAGAATAGTGAGAGAGATGATAGATAGAGGACAAAGAAGAAGAACTAGGAAAACTCTTATTCCTCTACTAGTGCTCCATATTCGAAGCCTTTAGGTGATCATTATTTTTTGGCAAGTAGTGGTCCTAAGGCACAGGTTCCCTGTCTCAGGCTAGTGGATCTCAGTCATTCCCACCTTACTATCCTTGTTGCTTTTATGGGTAGATTCATCATGGTTAATGTGAGGAGGGGAGGAATCGTTGTTATAATTATGGTCATCTTGGTCACATGCGGTGAGATTATCTTTCATCCAAGGTTTCCACTGGAGCTAATAAAGTTTTTGTTACCACATCCTCATCTTATGCGCTAAAAAAACACTAATTCTGGTACCAGCCTGGCCGAAATTGCCTCTATGACCTTGCTATTCACCAGGAATCTGAGACATCCCCTGATGTTGTTACTAATATATTACAACTCTTTCTCGTGATCTTTATTATTTGCTTGGTCTGGGTTCTACCATATCATATGTTACCCTTATATGGCTATGCAGTTTGGATTTGGTCCTAAAAATATTTCCAACCCCTTTTCTATATCTACTCTGGTGGGTGATTCTATAGTTTTTAGATAAATCTATAGGGGTTGTGTGGTTTCTATCTTTTATAGGTAGACATTAGTGAATATGATAAAATTGGATATGTTGGATGTCGATGTTATCTTGGGGATGGATTGACTTCATTTGTGATATGCTTCTTCAGATTGTAGGACCCAAAAGGTTAGTTTTCACTTTCCTAATGAGCTAATCCTTAGTACCTAAAGAGAGGTTTATCTCTTATTTTAGAGCTCAAAAATTGATTTCAAAAGGGTATCCGCTCACCTAGTTTGGGTTAAGGATTCTGAATCTGAAAGTCCTTTGTAATATGTCCCTATGGTTAATAAATTTCCTAAAATGTTTCCCGATGATCTTCCTGGAGTTCCTCCCGATAGGGAAATAGACTTTGGGATTGATCTTCTACCATACTCATCCTTTTTTCATTCTTCCTTATAGAATGACTCTGACTAAATTAAAAGAGCTAAAGGAGAAATTAAAGAATCTTTTTGATAAAGGGTTCATTTATCCTAGTGTTTCTCTATAGGGTGCGCCTATACTTTCGTTCGAAAGAAAAATGGGTCTCTTCGGATGTGTATAAACTACCCTTAGTTGAATAAGGCGATAGTGAAGAACAAGTACCCTCTTTCTAGGATTGAAGACTTTTTTAATCAGCTTCAGGGTACTAGATGTTTTTCTAAGATTGATCATCATCTGGGCTATCATAAATTGAAAATTAGGGAGGTTGTCATTCCCAAGACTACTTTCCAAACTCGGTATGGTCACTATGAGTTTTTGGTGATGTCATTTGGGTTGACTAATGCTCTAGCTGGATTCATGGATCTTATGAATTAGGTTTTTAGGAATTTTTTAGATTTTTTAGTCTTTATTGATGACATCTTGGTGTACTCTAAGAGTGAGGGGGATCATGTCAATCACCTTCGAATTATGTTGCAGACTCTTAAGGACCAGAAGTTGTACGCAAAATTTTCTAAGTGTGAATTTGGATTAAGTGTTGTGACTCTCTTTGGTTATATTGTTTCTAGTGAGGGGACTAAGGTGTACTATAGAAGGTTGAGGCAGTTAAGAGATGGCCTAGACCCATGACTCCAACTAACATTAGGAGCTTCTTGGGTTTGATTGGGTATTATAGAAGGTTTGTGGAGAGTTTTTTTTCTATTGTTACTCCATTGACAAGGTTGACTCAGAAGAAAGTTAAGTTCTTATGGTTCGATACTTGTGAGGGTAGTTTTGAGAAGTTAAAGGATAAGTTAATTTATAAGCCAGTTTTGAACCTACCCAAGGGTACTGATGGCTTTGTTGTATTTTGTGATACATCTCGTGTGAGACTGGGTTGTGTTTCGATGTAGCATGGTAAGGTTGAGTCCTATGCTTCTATGCAACTTAAGGTTCATGAGCGGAACTATCCGATTCACGACTTAGAATTGGCGGCTGTGATTTTTTCTTTCATCATTTGGTGCATTTATTTGTATAGGGTGCATATGGATATTTATTCAGATCATAAGAGCTTGCAGTATGTGCTTACTCAGAAGAAGTTGAACCTCATGTTGAGAAGGTGGCTTGAATTGCTTACGGATTATGATTGAGCCTTCACTACCATCCAGGTAAAGCTAATATTATTGTTGATGCTCTTAGCAGGTTTTCCATGGAGATATTATCCCATGTTGATGAAGAGAAAAGAGGATTAGTGAAGGATATTCATAGATTGGCTAACTTGGGAGTTTATCTTTTGGACTCTAAGGATTGGGGTATTATTGTTTAGGAAGTGGTCAAATCATATCTTGGTGATGAGGTGAACAAGAAGCAGGCTTTGGATATCATACTTTTGCAGATTAAGGATGTTGTGGGTCTGCAAAAGGTTATGGATTTTTAGTTTGGGGAGATGGCATCTTGAGGTATCAAGGTAGATTGTATGTTACTGATGTTGATAGGTTGTAGTAAAGAATTTTGATCAAGGCTCATGAATGAAATATATAATTTATTCGAGTTCGACTAAGATATATCATGACTTGAAGGAAATCTACTGGTGGAATAATATGAAGCGAGATGTAGGAAATCTCATGGCTAAGTGTATGTTTTGTCAGGAAGTTAAGGTTGAGAATTTTAGGTTTGGCCGCATGTATCAGGAGAAAGATTTTCCTATGTGGAAGTAGGAGATGATCAATATGGTATGAGTCTTCCGCGGTCTCGCAATACGTATAATTCAATTCCGTTCATTGTGGATAGGATGACTAAGTCCACTCAGTTCTTGTCTATGAGGACTAACTATTCAGGTGATTGTGAAGATGTGTAGTGCACTAGTGTCCATTATTTCAGATAAAGGTATGCAGTTTTCTTCTCACTTCAAGCATTTATTTCGGGAAGGTTTGGGTACACACGTGAACCTTAGTACTACTTATCATCCTCAAATGAATGGACAAGGGAACATACTATTCAGACATTTAAAGATATGCTAAGGGCCTGTGTAATTGATTTTAAAGGGAGTTGGGTTAATCATTTGCCTCTTATTGAGTTTGTGTACAGCAACAATCATCATTCTAACATTCAAATGGCTTATTTTGAGTCAATTTAGGTAGGAGGTGTAGATCTCCTATTGGATGGTTTAAGGTTTGAGAGACTAGATAATTTGGTCTTAACTTGGTTCACCAATCCATAGAGAAGGTGAAAGAGATTAGAGAAAGACTTAAGACTACTCAGAGTCTCCAAAATTCTTATGTGGATGCTTGGTAAAGCGAATTGGAATTTGAATTAAGTGATTTGGTATTCTTGAAAGTATCTCCTCTGAAAGGAGTCATGAGGTTTGGGTATAAGGGGAAGCTCAGTCCCTGTTACATTAATCCATTTCATATTTTAAGGAGAACTGGGAACATTGCTTATGAGTTGGATTTGCCTACGAGTTTGGATTCCATTAATCCCTTGTTTCATGTGTCTAGGCTAAAAAAGTGTGTGGGTGATCCTTCCTTGATAGTGCTTGTTGAGGATATTAGTATGATGGATTCCTTGTCTTATAAGGAAGTCTCGGTAGAGATATTGGATAGGCAGGTTCACAGACTGAGGACAAAGGATGTAGCTTCAGTGAAGGTTCTTTAGTGGAATCAACAGGTAGAAGAGGCTATATGGTAAGCTGAGGAAGATATGAAGTCCAAGTACCCATTCTTGTTCCCCGGGTTGGATGAAAGTGCTTAAGTCCATATAAGTTTTATTTTTCCCTTGTCAATTTTTTGATTTGTCATTTGATTCTGGTGTATTTTTGCAATTCTCATACTAAAAATGTCCTAACTCATCATTTGGGGAAGAATGATCCTAAGGGGGGGGGGGAGATAATGTAAGACTCCTTAAAATTTCAATCATTTTATTTTTGACCTTCCTACGTGCATAATATCGATTTTTGACTTGAATTATGTTTAGGGGTGTTAAAAGGGAATTTGTTGAATGTTTTGAAGTTTTTGGAAGGGATTCAGAGCCATTTTGGGACCCCAAGGTAGTGATAGACTGTGATATTGGAATACCATGGATGTTAGCCTCCACGATATTAGTATGGTATAGAGGCTACCCTCCGCAATAACGTCGTGTCATGCTAATGGATTAATTTTGTCCAATTTGGTTTTTTTACTTAGGGAGAGGGCTTTTTGTTCTTTTACCCCTTTTACGACCTTGAAACATAAAATAAGCCTATTTTTTCAGTTTTCAAATATGAAAATCTTCGATTCTCTCCTAAAACTCAAAACCCAAAAACATTCAAAGGTTTAAGAGGACTTTCATCATCCGGGCTCCAAACTTCAAATTGACTTTAATTACTTATGTGTTTCACGCATGTTTTTCTTTCCTAAAATTTAATTTTACATTAGGCATGCATTGAATGGATTTTAATGTTATTTAAATTGTGGTTTTTGAAATTTGATTGAGGGTTTTGGTTATTACTGATTGAATTACTTGTCCCATATTTTAAATTGATTATTTATGCTTTAAATTAATGTTTTAAGGACAGAATTGATACATTATTTAAATGGATGGAATGGGGGATATGTGTATCCTCAAATTGGATGAACTCTGGCTTGGATTTGCATGAACCTCAACACACTTTGTAAATTTAATTTTTATAATAGATAATTGCATAGTTAAACATGCTTTTGAACCCAATGCATTTTATTAATGGATAAATTGATATATAAATGGATTTGGATGTCCTTGGTGGCCTTGACTTTGAGTTTAAATGGATCTTAAGAGTCATTGTAGTTGTGTGAATTGGTTTGGCATAAATATATTATCTTTCAAGCATATTTTTATGACGATACCAAGTGGTAAATGCCTTAATGAATGATTCCTGGGTTAATGGACTGGTTTATGTGTAAATTATTTAAATTTTGACTTAAAGAGGGTTGTGTAGCTCACCGTAAAGGTGTAAGTCCCAGCGGGACGAACACTGGAAACCATGTTTGCCGGCGTTGAGAGGTCTATATGATCGTGTGCTTAATGAACACTTGACATATATTTTTGGGATGGCTATTTCCCATGGTGGCTTTAGTTTTTTGTAATACCCCGAGTTTTCATGTGCTAAACTCCCTAAAGGTAGTCCATGAGGTTAGCTTTCCAACGCTTCAATTCTCGCCTTAATCTGACGTCATGGCAAAAGTTTGTGGAAAGTTTCCCCTAAGGACCTGATACACTGCCATGACAACAACTCAGGAAATTAGTTGTACCACTCGTGACATGTTGTCATAAGTAAGTCATAGTCACAACAGTGTGTTACCTAAAACCCACTCCAGTGGTTACGAGTCCAACATGTGACTCGTAGTCTGACATTACGAGTCATATAGTGGACTCATAGTCTGACTAGTGAGTGACTCAGGAACTCAGCCTCAGACTACGACTCTACCTAACGACTCATAGCCAGTTCCAACGAGTCGTAGGGTGGTGAGTCATAGTCAAAATTGTGAAGGACCCAGCCTCAGAGCTCTAGCCTTCGGCTCATACTACAATTTGTAACCAGTCGTGACGAGTCATAGGATGAGTCGTAATGACTAGGAACACAGATTCCTGTACCATTTTCCAAGGTTTTTTAAGTATTTTCCCACTTCTTTTAAAACCCAACCCATGTTGTTTAGGCCTTCAAAAGGGGGAGGTATAAAAGACCCAAAACCCTCCAAAATTTCATCATTCGTCATAATTTCACTTAAGAAAAAACAAAATTAACGATTTCCTTCTCCCTCAAGTGCAATTAGGGATTCTCAGAGGACAAAACCAATCTCAAAGATTTTCCCAAAGATTTCACTTCAAGTATATGGGATATTCATCAATGCGTCCCTTCCGCCTATTGAGTCCCAAGAATTTTCTATTTTTACAAGTATAAACCCTTTTTCCCCAAATTGGTGAAAAATCATGTAGACTATGAATTTTATAAATTTTCCCTATGTTGCTTTGATTCTAAACCATGAAATACATTCCCTCGTGATATTGGTGTTTCCATATATTTGATAATGCAAAGGCCTACTCCATGCTTAATTATTGAAATTTGGGTGTTAATCATGATTTTCCCCTCTACCATGGATTGTTTCATTCTGAATAGATAGTGTTGGTGGGTTGTGAACACCCGATCAAAACATGTCTATAACTGACGATTGATGACCGACCCAAAAACTGACCATCATCACCCAATATTTATAGTTATTCAAAAAAGCCTTCTAAACAAAGAAGCAAAACCAGTCTTGGTCGGGATATGTCCCCGACTCAAACAAATGACAATGAGAATGAAAATGATAATATTAATGATAATGAAAGTATCTATCAACTCAAATATAAGAATGAAATCTAGTGAAATTTCTAAGACTTTCGGGGGATGGAAGCTCACCACTTCACCACAACATAACGAACCAAGTCGACCGACCTAACTCTACGTAGGAAAAGTAGAAGTAGCTCCTATGCCTGCTTCACGTAGGGATACAACGCCAGGAGATGGTTAGTGGGGTGAACACTAACATGTAACTCAGGTATAAGGATAACATAATGACATGATCAACAGTTAAAAATCATTCAAAACCAATGCACATAATCAAATGCATATCCATACATATATATCATATGCCGGAATAAGGAACAAGGCTTAACATTTTCTTAAAAACGTCAGCCTGGATTGTGTAGTTCAACTATCATAAAATACAAAGGCATCCACGGGATATATAATCCTAGCTCTCCCCCATCTGGTAGGGCCCTAGTGTGTGTGGCCGCATGAACCAGAGGGTATACATATGCACTATGGGGGACTCGAACCTCCCTGCCTATCAAGGTGACACGAGCACAAAATCATGTGGTAAGATGTGGGGGTCTCGAACCTCCCAGTCATACGATAATAATGTTATGGGGGACTCAAACGTGTTGGTCATATAGATCCCTGCGTCGGCAACCATGGTTTCCAGAGTAGGTCTCTCGGTATGACAACTTTCACGACTCAGCTACACAGCCCTCATGAAAGCCTAATTAAAAATATCTATCACACAATCCAATTCATTGAACGACGATACATATTTAGGAATATATTATTGGTATCGTCATACCAACTACATTTGCAAGGTTATCATTGACATGCCATTCACAACCCTTCTCCCCTTGGTTTAATTTTTCAAATTCCCACATTTCTCATAATTAAAAACTAATTTCAAAATATAGGGTTGGGGTCATAACCACTTCAAAAGTCACAAGTTTGGAAATCACAATCCCTAGTTCATTTATCATTCCCATGCATCAAAATGACTTTAAAACCATCATTTAAACTTAACCCATGCAGGGACAAACATGAAACATCACATAAACAATAGTTATACAAAAACCCTCAACTCATGTTTTAAAAATCAACATAAATATTTCATGAACAATATTTTAAAACATATTATTTTAACAAATTAACAATGAGGGAAGAGTAACATACCTCAAATACCCAAGATTATGGATAAAATTCAACCCTTGAAGCTCTATTTGACCCACTTCATAGAAACCCTAAGTATGGCTCATTGAGAGAATTTAAGAGATCTTTTGAAAGTGTTTAAGAGTGTTAACAATGCTAATCGGGTCCTCAATAGGGTTTTAAGTCGTGGGTTACAATTGGGATAAAGGAGAAATATCCAAAGTACCCTTAATAAGAAGATTAAAAATTCTCGGAAGTGACTATGGGTCATTATACGACTTGTATAGATACATTACGACTCATCATAATGAGTCGTAATCAAGATAGAACCCCCAAGACCCCATACTGGTCTGGCTACAATTCATACCACTAACTTATAACCACACTTGACAACTAGTAACCACTTCTCGTACTGAAGACAACAACAAATTTGGGATGACATACTGGGCATTCTACGATTGGGACATAACGACACATCATGAGTCTTTATAACTCGTGGACACAAGTCGTAATGAAGACAGTGTCTTGGCCCAAACTTTCTGGACATCTTATGACTTGGTCCTTATGAATCGTAAGAATTCTTGATGACTAGTTTAGAGCAACTCGTACTCAAAATAAAAATACTAAGGCACTTGTTCTGATTAAGTCAGGACTGAGTACCTACGACTCGTCATGACTCCATACAACTTATCAGGGGAGTCGTAGTTAGGGCAGTGAGGATAAAATTTTAGAAATTTTTTAAGGACCAAAAACCTGTGGCATTACATACTCCCTCCTTAAGATTATTTGTCCTCAAATGATGGGACAAGACATTTATTAGCTAAAATTGACTCTACATACAACTACTCTTACCTTTAACAAAGACAGAAAACAAAGATGCCAAGGAAATCACCATTTTCTTTAACAAAGTCACAAAACAAAGATGGTAAAGAATATACATACCTCAACCACGATTATATGGAATGGGGAACAAGAATGGATACTTGGACTTTATGTCCTCCTCGGCTTCCTAAGTACCTTCCTCAACCTTTTGAATCCTCCAAAGAACCTTTATCGAAGCCACATCCTTAGTCCGCAACCAAAGGACTTGTCAATCCAAAATCTCAATCGAGACCTCCTCGTAGGACAAGGAATCCAAAATACCCACCTCCTCTAAAGGAAAAAACATCAAAGGATCACCCACATACTTTCTCAACATCAAAACATGAAACACCGAATGAATAAAGCTTAAACTAGAAGGCAACTCCAATTTATAAGTGACATTACCAACCTTATTTAAAACAAAGGATGAACCAAAATAACAGGGACTAAGATTCCTTTTCTTGCCAAACCGCATCACTCCCTTCATAGGGTACACTTTTAAAAATACCCAATAAATAATAACGCTCAACTTACATGTTAATTTAGAGTAAGGCGGTCGTCGTCAATATAGTTACCCAACTTTTGGAGTCGAGGTCGAATCCACAGGGAACAATGTAAGTGGAGATTAAACTAATTTGAAACTATAGCTACAAGTTAAATTTAAACAGATGATACGAAAAGATAAAATGGGGATTTTGGAGATTAGACAATAAATGTTAGTCACTTTAGCTTCAATGTTTGTAATCAAGAGTTTATGGAAAAACCAGAATTATGTTCACTAGGGATTTTGGTACTTGACAGATGCTACTAGTGGTTCAAGATTCTCACGGTAGGTAGGACAACAAGCTATACTTACCGAAGTTATGCTTAAATGTCTCTCGACCTACTTAAGGTTTTAATTACCAAATCCTCTCTGACTTAGGAAATTTATATTCGCTACCCAGATTTTACCTCAGGTTAACCAACCTTGTTACAGCACTGATTATTAAACAAAAGTTCAGTGTTTCCAAGTCCCTGTTGATAATTCACTTCCCATTATATTTGATTTCTTTCTCAAAAAAATCAAAGCAGGTGTTATCTATCATTTGCAACCAACAGACAATAATTAAAACATCAGAATTATCAAGAAGTCCTACCACCTTTCGAATCCTGAACACTCAGCACCTTATCAAGACCTAACCCTACATCGCATAATTCAGGTTAAAGGAATTTAGCTTCTCATGACGTAATAATTGAAGCAACTAGATGAATTCATGCTTTGAAAGATAAACTTACCACAAGATGAATAGAAACTAGAGATTCTCTGATTAAATAACAAAGGAAATCCCAAAATAATGATTTAATTCTCTTCAAAGTAATTGTTTTTTCAAGCCAAGAAGTTAGAGAGAGAAAATGTCAAAGTATCGTGTCTCAAAACTCAAGGTTCGACACTCTTAAGAAAACCCTAAACAAGGCTTTAAATAGTTTACCCTACTTATGGAAACAAACAATCAAATTCAGAAATTCTTTGGATTAGGTGACGCCACTTGTGATAGCCCATCAGGAGGTTGACGACTTATCACAAATGTCGTCAGTTTCCTCTTTACTTTGGACACTTGTTGTCTAATGCTGACAACAAACGGTGATGCCCTATCAGCTCCTTGACGACTTATCACAAATATCGTCAAGTCTCTGCTTCAGTTCTTATGTGTTGCCTTAGGCTGACGACATTCTTGACGGCTTATCATCTCCTTGACGACCTGTCACAAAATGTCATCACAACTTTCAACTTAGGCTAATTCTCTGTCTATGGAAGATGATGAAGCTGATCGCTTATCATAGGGCTGGCGACTTATCACAAATGTCACCAGCCACACTTTGTCTCTATTTACTTCAGATTTCAGCTCATTTGGTTCCATTCTTGTTGGTTCTCTAACATATTAACTTTTTCTACAAAATCAAACATAAAACAATCAAAAACGACAAAAGCTACTGAAGACTTCGTAATTATTCTTAGTTAAAAGCCTCAAATGTGTTAGCATTAGCTCACACATCAACACCCTCAACTTAAAACAATTTTTTGTCCTCAAGCAACTCAGCATAACTAAGAGAATACAAAGCACATTTGGCAGTCAATCATTCATATCATCTCAAAAGACTTTCACCATCTCCACGGTCATTCAATTCAAGAACAACTATGTATATTTTTGAAGAACACCAATGCAACACACAGGAATCAGGATACAACATTAATTTAGCTATAACAACCATGCATAGGCCAGTTATTACACTCTCCAAACAAGTTAGCAACTAGAAACATATCTGGTGTGCCCTCACAGCAAAGAAATCCCCCTCGTCTCATATCAGTAATCATATATGTAACCATGGGGATAATCAAAATACTCACTCTCAGAACGAAGTTCCAATCAATGTATGCCAAGTACCATAGGCTTGATCTTATTTTCATTACCCAGATCTTCAGATAGGCCAGCTAGGATCACTATAGGTCTTCTCTTAGGCTTGTAATGTATGTTACGGGTTGGTATGATACTTGATGGTATTTAAAGTGACTAAGCCTCCTTGACACTACACTCACCTTTTGGGATTTTACTCTTTAGCATTTTCTACTCTTTGCTTTTCTTGATCACACTTATTTATGATGGGTGCGGTCTTTTCCACAATCACTTATTCTTTTTCACAATTTTTCTTTTTCTTGCTCTTTTCCTCCGCACCCAGCTTTTTCTTTTTTTCTTTTAAGCTACCTTTCTTCATACTCATTTTACATCACACACCCCTATGATATCCACCCTCAACTTAGGCCATTTACCTAAGTCAAGGTGCATAGTATCCAAAGAGGACCAGGGCCAAAACAGGTTCATTATGATATAAATGGGAAGGTGATAGGTATAATAAAAAGAATAGGCATTCAGGCTCAAAATCAGGATCAAGGGATATTATTCACACGTGGAAGGTCATTTAGGCTAAAAGTAGACTAATATCAACAAAAGCCTATGATCCTTTCCTAACCACTATCCTACAACCAAGGCAAGACCAACCGGGAAAGTTCTAGATTTAACACACAATGGGAACTAGGTAGTATCTCACACACACACGACACAAAGGTGCATCACAAACTACTACCCATTCGGCTCATTCAATTGTTTAGCAATGGTTATCATGTCACTAGTACTAATGTCATAACAAGATGCACAATGGTCACACATAAATGCATATCACACAGTTATAAAATAAACCTTTGGAGAGGTGTTCAAAAATCAACAAAAATATGCTAACTGCCAAAGGTACTTGTATTTGTCCTTTTCAACTACAACATTTTACAAAAAATCATAATACGCCTAAACATGCCGTTTTTACTAGAAACAAGACTCCGGGGGAAAAGAGGCACGACAATAAAAAACCCAAGAGGACATCAACACCCACAAGTAGCCCCACCCTCAACTTAAAATCATGCAATGTCCCCAAGGCGTCAAACAAAAACAAGAGAGTTAGAAACATACATGTGGCACCATGGGTGTGAAAATCTGATGTCAATCACATAATACGAATACAAATAACAAAATACCTTGGGTTGCCTCCCAAGCAGCGCCTGATTTAATGTCGCGACATGACTAGGTTATCTTGACTACTCAGAATTCATCAAGATACCTTGAAATCACTTCATCATTTATCTCTCCATCTTAAGGATTTGAATTTCACCCCCAACTTAGAGTCCATCTTCTTTCCTCGATCATAGGGGGGTGGTACACAAATTAAGAAGTTAAGTAAGGGATTGAGCGTGGTAAACCACTCAGCCTTAAAGTAAGGTAAGTTTTTATGTTACTTATTAAGTGTAAAATAAAGAATATAGGGTTTTTGTTCCTCATCTTCACACTCTTCCACAATTTTAGATGATTCCATAGACAAGATATCATCTAAACATAATGTAGAAAAGTTCTTTGAATGAGGCCCAATCAATCCTACTTCAAAAGTTACACTATCTATACACACTCAGTTTTATTCACCTTCTCAATGTCAGTCTCAAAATCAAGATGACAATCGAGTGATTGTGATTCTTGAGTTTCCTCCTCAAATTGGATAATGTCTTCCTCATATTCTTCTTTGTTTAGCCACTGTAAATATGGTGGGAGTGGTAACTCCTTTAGCTCCGCCCACAACTGTTCTTGATTCTCTAAAATTCATTTCCTCAATTTATTCGTTTGAATCATGACTGCACACATATCTTCAGTATGATCACTTTGACCACAAGCCAAACACCAAGTTACAGTAAGTAGGACAGTATCCACATCATATTGTGAAGGTCCCATCCATGCTCTTCCATGTAAATCTGGACAGCAAACCTTAAAATAAGGTCCCCCACAATAATAACAAGAATTGTCATCACTCAAAAAACCGTCTATCCAGGCTAACATCTCAAGAAAGGTGTGAGAAAAATTAAAAAAAATAAAAAATAAAAAAAATAAACTAAACAAATATTTACAAGTTTGAGTTTAAAAAAGTAAACTAAAATTCCAAACCAACTCAATACGCCAAATTGTTCCCCGATAACGGCGCTATTTTTGATAACGATCAACTTACACGTCAATTTAGTGCAAGACGGTCGTCGTCAATATATTTACCCAAGTTTTGGAGTCGGGGTCGAATCCACAGGGAACAATGTGAGTGGCAATTAAACTAATTTGAAACTATAGATACAAGTTGAATTCAAACAGATGATACGAAAAAATAAAATAGGGGTTTTAGAGATTAGCCAATAAATGTTGGTCACTTTAGCTTCTGTGTTTGTAATCAAGAGTTTATGGAAAAACCCAAATTATGTTCACTAGGTATTTTGGTACTTGAAAGATGCTACTAGTGGTTCAAGATACTCACGGTAGGTAGGACAACCAGTTATTTTTATCAAAGTTATGCTGAAATGTCTCTCGGCCTACTTAAGCATTTAATTATCTAATTCTCTCGGACTTAGGAAATTTATATTCACTGCCCAAATTTTACCTCAGGTTAACCAACCTTTTTACAGTGTTGATTATTAAACGGAAGTTTAGTGTTTTCAAGTCCCTGTTGATAATTCACTTCCCACTATATTTGATTTCTTTCTCGAGCAAATCAAAGTAGGTGTTATCTATCGTTTGCAATCAACAGACAATAATTAAAACATCAGAATTTTTAAGAAGTCCTACCACCTTTCGAATCCTGAACACTCAGCACATTATCAAGACCTAACCCTAGATCCCATAATTCAAGTTAAAAGAATTTAGCCGCTCATGACGTAATAATCGAAGAAACTAGATGAATTCATGCTTTGAAACATAAACTTACCACAAGATGAATAGAAACTAGAGATTCTCCGATTAAATCACAAGGGAAATCCCAAAATAATGATTGAATTCTCTTCAAAGTAATTGTTTTTTAAAGCCAAGAAGTTAGAGAGAGAAAACTCAACGTTCGGCACTCTTAAGAAAACCCTAAACAAGGCTTTAAATAGTTCACCCTACTTATGGAAACAAAATAATAAAATTCAGAAATTCTTCGGATTATGTGACGCCATTTGTGATAGCCCGTCAGGAGGCTGACGACTTATCATAAATGTCGTCAACTTCCTCTTTACTTTGGACACTTGCTGCCTAACACTGACGACAAATGGTGATGCCCTATCATCTCCTTGACGACTTATCACAAATGTCGTCAAGTCTCTGCTTCAGTTCTCATGTGCTACCTTAGGCTGACGGCATTCTTGACGGCTTATCAGCTCCTTAACGACCTATCACAAAATGTCATCACAACTTTCAACTTAGGCCAATTCTCTGTTTATGGCTGATGATGAAGCTGATAGCTTATCACAGGGCTGACGACTTATCACAAATATCGTCAGCCACACTTTACCTCTATTTACTTCAAATTTTATCTCATTTGCTTCCATTCTTGTTGGTTCTCTAACATATTAGCTTCTTCTGCAAAATCAAACATAAAACAATCAAAAACGACAAAAGTTGCTTAAGACTTCGCAATTATTCTTAGTTAAAAGCCTCAAATGTGTTAGCATTAGCTCACACATCAATCACCAACACTGAACTCCAACTCCCTTTTCCTCACATCCGCATAGAACTTTTGGCAACTTTTAGTGGACTTAAGACTATCCCGATCCACCTTCACTTTCTCTATGGCTTGGTGAAGCAGATCAGGGCCAAACAACTTATTCTCACCAACCTCAAACCACCCAATAGGAGATCTTCACCTCCTACCATATAAGGCCTTAAACTGAGTCATACCAATGCTAGAGTGATAACTATTATTGTAGGAAAATTCTATGAGAGGCAAGTGGTCAACCCAACTACCACCAAAATCAAACACACAAGCCCGAAACATATCTTACAGGACCTGGATTATCCTTTCCGCTTGTCCATCCTTCTTTGGGTAAAAAGCGGTACTAAGGGTCACTTTAGTCCCTAAGCTTCGCTGGAACAACCTCCAAAAGTGAGATGAGAACTGGGTAACCCTATCAGATATGATGGAGACTAGAGTACCATGCAACTTTATGATCTCCTTGATGAATAACTTGGCATTATCCTCAGAAGAAAAATTAGTCATCACTAGAAAGAAGTGAGCAGACTTAGTCATCCTATCCATGTTGATCCAAATCGAATCAAATTGTTTGCAAGACCGTGGGTGAGTAGTAATAAAATCCATATTAATTACCTCTCATTTCCACACCGATAATTCAATCTCTTGAATTAACCCATCGAGCCTCAAGTGTTCTACCTTAACTTGCTGACATACCATGCACTTTCCCACATCCCACTTCATGTTATTCCACCAATAAATCTCCTTAAGATCGTGATACATTTTCATTGAACTAAGATGAATAGTGTAACATGAATCATGAGCTTCAGAAAAAAAATTTCCTCGCAACCCATCAACATCGGGAATACATAATCTACCTTGGTACCTCTATATACCATCACCACTGATCTAAAATATTATCACTTTCTTCCTACCTACATCATTCTTGATTTTTATCAGAAAAGGATCAAACCCTTGTTTCTCCTTTACTTCAGCACGAAGAGATGACCTTGTCACATCTTGAACAATCACACCACTATCATCGGAATCCAATAGACAAACTCCAAGTTAGCCAAACGGTGAATACCTTTCACCAAATTTCACTTTTTCTCATCCACATGCGACAAGCTTTCAATGGAAAAACTGTTAAGAGCATTAGCAATAATGTTAGCTTTACCTGGATGATAGTGAAGACTAATGTCATATTCCTTGAGCAACTCAAGCCATTTCTTAGCCTGAGATTCAATTCTTTCTAAGTGAACACTTATTGCAAGCTCTTATGATCAGAATATATATCAACACGGACGCCATACAAATAATGTCGCCAGATCTTTAATACAAACGTCACAGTTAACAATTCCAAATCATGAGTCAGGTAGTTCTTCTCATGATCTTTCAACTGTCTAGAGGCATAACCAACCATCTTTCCATGTTGAATCAACACACAACCCAATTCCACCCGGGATTCATCATAATAGACAACAAAACCATCAGTTCTCTCAGGCAGAGTCAAGACCGGAGTGAAAGACAACTTATTATTCAGCTTCTCGAAACTACCTTTGCAAACATCAGACCACAATAATTTGACATTCTTCTGAGTCAACTTAGTCAATAGAGCAACAATAGAAGAGAAACTCTCCACAAACCTTTTATGATAATCGGCTAAACCCAAGAAGCTACGAATGTCGATTCGATTCGCAGGTCTAGGCCACTTCTTAACCACTGCAACCTTTTATAGATCCACCATGATCCCTTAACTAGAAAAAATATGACCCATCTAAGTCACAACATTCAACTAGAACTCACACTAAGAAAAATTTTCATACAAACATTGATTCTTTAGGATTGCAACATAAGGCAGAGATGATCGGCATAATTCATCTCGCTTTTATAGTACACCAAAATATCATCAATAAAGACAATGATAAAAAAGTTTAAGAACTAATTAAAAACCTAATTCATAAGTTTCATAAATGCTGCCAAGGCATTAGTCAAATCAAAGCACATTACCAAAGACTCAATGTGACCATATCGGGTTCGAAAGGCAGTCTTAGGGATATCTGTCTCCCTAATCTTCAAATGATGGTACTCAGACCGAAGATCAATCTTGGAAAGAAACTTAGCGCCCTAAAGCTGATCAAACAAATCATCAATCCTTAGTAGTGGTTACTTATTCTTCATGTTCACCTTATTCAATTGGTCGTAATCAATACACATTTGAAGGGAACCATCCTTCTTATATACGAAAAGAATAGGAGAACCCTTATTATGAAGATCTTTTAACTACTCCTTGAGTTCTTTCAACTCAGTCAAAGCCATTCTATAAGGAGGAATAAAAATAAGATGAGTGTCTGAAAGAATATCAATCCCAAAGTCAATTTCTCTACCATAAGGAATACCGTGATGATCATCTGGAAACACCTCGAGAAATTCACAGACCACAAGGACAATCTGCAAAAAAGGACCTTCGGATCTAAAATACTTAACATGCACAAAGTGATAGAGGCGCCCTTTAGAAACTAATTTTCATTCTCAAAGATTCGAGATGAACCTTCTCTTAGGTACTATGAAACTACCTTCTCACTCGATCATCAACTCATTAGAGAAATGGAAACTGACCCATCGGGTCTGACAATCAAATGATGCATAGCATGAATTCAACTAATCGAACCCCAAAATCACATTAAAGTCTAACATATCCAAATTTATCAGATCCACTAAGGTCTCCTTACTATGGACCAACATCACAAAGCCCCTATAGACCCTTCTAGACACAATAGAGTCACTTATCGGGGTGGACACATAAAAGGGGTCCAAAATACATTCAAGATCAATGCCAAAATAGATAGCCACATAAGGGGTCACATTAGAAAGTTTAGACCTAGGATCAAGTAGACAATATACATCACGAGGGAAGAATTTGAGCATATCATTTAACAATATTAGGGAAAGCCTCAGAATCCTGATGAGTGGCAAGAACATACAGACGATTCCGACCAGTATCAGAGCCAAAAGTTGAAGTATCACCTTTTGGAGCGGGAGTTGATGAAGTAGCAATAGGAATCTTAATTTCCCCAGAAGCAACCTTATGAGGACAATCCCTTTTCATATGACCAATCTAACCACATTTAAAGAACTTATTCCTCCCTTTTCACAAATACCATGGTGCACCTGACCGTAGAATCTGCAAGGAAGATACGATGGAGCTGACTGAGCCCCACTATCCTGAGGCTGGGCTCCTAGTTTTCTAAACCTACTATCATGTTGAGAATGATGATCACCCAATTGCTTCGGATAAGGTGTACTAGCCGTAGATTAGGAACCAGAATTTCCCCACTTCTTGTTAGACCACTTTCAACTATCTCTACCATTCTACTACTGACGTCCACCCTGATTTTAATAGCGAAACTTCTTATTCTGCATTTCACTCAGTTTTTCTTGCTTTTTCTTTTCTTCTTCCACTTGTTGCATATACGCAACAAGTCTTGAGATGTACATGTCCTTGTTAAGAAAGACAACCTTTCTCTCCAAGATTAACTCACGGGAAAACCCCGAAGCAAACTTCCTCATTATATCCCTCATGTTAGACACTAATATAGGAGCATAATGCGAAAACTAATGAAACTTGAAGGCATACTCCTATATTGACATCCTCCCATGTGTCATATTCATGAACTCCTCGGCCTTTGCCTCCCTTAACTCTTGAGGAAAGAAGTGATCAATAAAATCACTAGAGAAGTCATCCCACAAAAAAGACTCAGAATCCTTACCCCAAGATTGTTCCCACTCTTTAAACCATTGGTATTCCATATCTTTTAACTGATAAGCTATGAAATATACCCATTCCATATCAAAAGCATGTATCAGATGGAAGGTTTTTTCCACCCCATCAATGAAATTTGGAGGATCTTCCTCAACCTCAGAACTAGTAAATATAGGAGGAATCAACCTCATAAACTGGCCAACTCTAGTGGCCTCAGATGATGGAGCAACAAAAACAACACACCCAGTCTGAGAGGCCACCAACTGGGTAAGCAAATGAATCGATTGGTGAAACTAATCATTAGACACGCTAACCCAAGGTGCCTGAGGAGGGATAGAAGGGATTGGTGGAGTTCCATCACAGTAATAAGAAGTAGAAACCCTAGACCGGGTCTGAACTTCTAGAGTTTGAGGAGCTCTGTCCACTTTATCCTCAAATTAGATAGAAGAGTTCCCACGATTATCAGATCTTTTTAGAGGTATGATCTAAAAGGCGAACAAATAAGGATAAGAGAGATTCAAGACCTTAAACTCCTTAGATTAAAAATAGAACAACAAGAAAGTGAAATTCCTCTTACCCTCTCCCTTATAAGTGTGGCGCGATACATACCTAAAAATGAGACTCTACTTGACATAACTTTGTTGGATACCCAATGACACTAAACCTAGGCTCTAATATTATCTCTGTCATGACCCAAACCAGGGACTGGTCATGATGGGTATCTTAAGTCCCACATGGATCGGAGACGACCCCTATAACTAACCCAAACCAAACATAACATCCCCAAAATTTTGGATGAACATATAACAAGATAGCATGTAATAAGCTTAAAGAAAGTCAAAATATGTCTATAAGTTAATGACTCACCAAAAACCAACCAACATCAACTAATATCCATAATAATCCAAACAAAGCCTTATAAACAAAGAACCAAAACCAGTCTTGATTGAGACATATCCCCAACTCTGACAGACGACGATGAGAATGAAAATGATAGTGTTAATGATAATGAAATTATATATCAAATCAAATGTAAGAATTAAAGCTACTAAAATCCCTAAACCTTTCGGGAGATGAAAGATCACCACTTCACCAAAATACAACAAACCAAGCCGACCAACCTAACTTTGCATAGGAAAAGTAGAAATAGCTCTGGTGCCTTCATCGCATGGGGATACAATGTCCAAATATGATTAATGGGGTGAACACTAGCATGTAACTCAGGGATAAGGATAACATAATTCCATGATCAATAGTTAAGAATAATTCAAATTAATGTGCATAATAAAATGCATATCTATACATATATATCACATGTCGGGATAGGGAACAAGGCTTAATATGCTCTTCAAAACTTTAGCCTGGATTATGTAGCTCAACGATCATAACATACAAAGGTACCCATGGTCTATATGGGCCCAGCTCTACCCTATCTAGTAGGGCCTCAATGTGTGTGTCCACATAAACTAGAGGGTATACATAGACACTATGGGGGACTTAAACCTCTCTTCATATCAAGGTTACACATGCACCAAATCATGTAGTAAGATGTGGGGGACTCAAACCTCCCAATCATATAATAATAATATTAAGCGTGAATCGAACCTCTCAGTTATATAAACCCACACGTCGGCAACTGCAATTTTCCAGTGTAGGTCCCTCGGGACCACCACTTTTATGACTCAGCTACACAACCCTTATTAAATCCCAAGTAAAAACATTTATCACATAAGATAATCATCAATATTCTAAACCAATTGTCATCACTTGGGGGAATTCACAACCCCCTCCCCCTTGGTTCAATTTTATAAATTCCCATATTTTTCATAATTTAAAACCAATTTCATAATATGGGGTTGGGGTCATAACCACTTCAAAAGTCACAAGTTTTGGAAATCACTATCTCTAGTTCATTCACCATTCCCATGCATAAAATTGAATTTAAAACCATCATTTAAACTTAACCCATACAAGAACAAACATGAAACATCTCATAAACAATAGTAATACAAAAACTTTCAACCCATGTTTTCAAAATCAACATATATATCTCATGAACAATACTTTAAAACATATGTTTTTTATGAATTAACAATGAGGGAAGTGTAACACGCCTAAAATACCCAAGATTATGGAGAGAATTCAACCCTTGAAGTTCTATTTGACCCACTTCTTGGAACCCTACGTATGGTTGCTTGAGAGAATTTAAGAGAGCTTTTAACGTGATTTAGTGAGTTAACAATGCTAATGGGGGGCCCAATTGGATTTTAGGTCATGGGTTATAATTGGGTTAGAGGGGAAATGTCCAAAGTGCCATTAATGAAAAGACTGAAAATGGTCGCAAGTGACTACGGGTCACTATATGACTCATATTAACACATTACGACTCATCTCAGTGAGTCATAATCAAGACAAAACCACCAAAACACCATATTGATTTAGTAACAATTCATACCAATAACTCATAACCATACTTAATGACTCGTAACCACTTCTCGTACTCAAGATAGCAACAAATTTTGGATGACACACTGGACACCGTATGATTGGGAAATAATGACTCATCAAGAGTCTTTAAAACTCCTAGCCTCAAGTTGTAATGAAGACAATATCTTGGAGCAAACTTTTTGACACCTTACAACTTGGTCCTTACGACTCGTAAGAAGTCTTAACGACTAGTTGAGAGTAACTCATACTCAGAGTAAAATACTAAGCCAATTGTTCTGATTAAGTCACATCCTAGTCCCTAAAACTCATCATGACTCCCTATGACTCATCAAGGGAGTTGTAGTCAGGACAATGAAGATGAAATTTTATAAAATTTTAAAGGACCAAAAACTCGAGGCATTACATACTCGCCTCTTAGGATCATTCATCCTCAAATGATAGAACAAGTAATTTATTAGCACGATTTAACTCTACATTCCACTACTCTTACCTTTAAAAATATAGAAAAAAAATTCCAAGAAAATCACCATCTCATTTAGCATAGTTAGAAAATAAAGATGTTAAGTAGAGTCTGGTTCATGGGTGTGAAACTTGCCACACTTATGGACTATGGAACATTTTAGAAAAGTTTTCCTTTTTCAGTATTCATGTTATGCAATGGAGTGTGAGTCCTATTTAATTTCCTCATCTAACTTATCCTTCATCCAATTATATAAAATTCCTCCTAGTAGGAATAACGAAAGAAAAAAAAGAGGACCACCCTGCATATCCACCTATTCAGGAAGACCCTCTGAACAAACATGTCTCTCAAACCAAATTCAGGGTTGCTTTCATAGTTTTGGACCAGTCTGTGGATGCTCAGAATAACCTGCAGGCTATTTCTCTGTCCAATCCAGTCGTGAATACGACAGCTGCTAGGATCTGAGATTTTACTCGGATAAATCCTCCAACATTCTCTGGATCCAAGTTTGAGGAGGATCCCTAAGAGTTCTTAGCTTGTGTGCAGACGATAACAAATATTATAGGTGTTACTCTAAGTGAGAGTGCTGACTTAGCTACTTACCAATTACAAGGGGTGGCTCACACATAGGTTAAGTAGAGGAAGAAGGATAGAGGTGAAAAAGCCGGTCTTTTAGAGTGGGATAAATTTTCTACTTCTTTCTTAGAAAGATTCTTTTCGCTTAATTTGAGGAAAGCCAAAGTACAGGAGTTTATAAATTTAAAGTAGGGTAACATGAGCGTGAAGGAGTATTCTCTCAATTTCACTCAGTTAGAAAGATATACTCTGACTATGGTGGCTGATTCCAGGTACCAAATGAGTAAGTTCGTGTTTAGAGTTTCATAGGTTATGGTAAAAGAGTGCAGGACCAGAATGTTGATTAAGGAGATGGGCATTTTGAGACTGATGGTTTTTCCTCAAAGATTGATGAGGAAATCTCAAAGAAAGGGAAAGGGATAGTAAGAGTGCCATAATAGGTAGATTTAACATCCCACAACAAAGGTGTAATGGTGGAAATAATTCTCAATTCTGCCAAAAATCTTTAAAACTAGCCCCAGTTCCACCAGTGTTTTAGTATCAAAGTTCCAGCCCGAAACTCATAATAGAGCACCAAGCTCTAAGTCCCAAGGAAGTATGAACAGTGGTCATACTAATCCAGTCTTTAAGAGGTGCGGTAAGAATCATAAAGGAGAGTGTATGGCTGGAAGCGATGCATGTTTTTGTAATGCCCTAAATCTGGTAACCGAAACACTACACGGTGCCCATGACCCTGAAGAACCACAATCTAACCCATGACTGATATCTATAAACTGAGCACTGAATAATAGTAATAATATCGTAAATGTAAAAACATGAACTGAATGGCCATAAGGTTTGAAGCTAAATGAACATCTGATAAAAAAGTCTGAAAATGGTATAATAATACCAAAGCAAATCTGAAATAACTGTCTAACATTCTATAGTCTGAAAGACTCTAAACTATTTAAATATGGAGTTGATGGGATAGGTCCCCAACTAACTTTGATAACTGAATTAAACTGAAAGATGAAATAGTAATGTAATTATTATGTCCTCAAAGGATGAGGACTTACAGCTGACTCTGACTGCTGAACTGGGATGATGCTAATGCTCTGGAGCTCGTACTTCTAAACCTATGGTATAAGACACCATAGCGCAAATGCATCAGTACTTTGAATATACTAGTATGCAAGTAAGGTAGGCTTAATGCAAATAGTTCATATGTATGAACAATACTAACTGACTAACTAACATGAATATGAGAATACATGCATGACTATGTAACTGTAACTGAGATCGTGATATGACTGGATACTGAGTCTACTGATATTGACCCCTGAGTCGCTGATAAGTGAGAAAGAATGATACTATATTACTGAATACTGAGGGTCTGATACTATGTTACTGATACATGAATAACTATTTCTGATAGTTCTGATTATGAAGAACTAGTCTGGTTGACTATTTCTGATAGTCCTAAAGCTAAATACTGATAACATGAGTTCTGAGAACTGACATAACTGATAACATGAGTGTCTGTATCTGACAGTCCTGAATCTGATGGAACTAACTTAGTTCCGTACTGTATCTGACAGTCCTAAGATCCAAAGAACTATCTGGGTTCTTTTACTGAAACTAAGACTGAGACTATGGGAGGTAATCATCTAACCAATATTCCCCAAAATTGAAGTGGTAGGGTCCAACCTGTAAGCCCAGCTGGAACGGTATCAATACCGTGCCATGAGTAAAGACTTGTTGTGAGTATACCCCCGCTGACAGGGAGCTCTTCCATCAACCCCTCCTAGTAGGTAACCCAAATGAGATGTATATATATATATATACCTAAACGCGTAGGGTTCATCTCAACCTACACTAGCTACGTAGTTCTGGAACACAAGGAGTACTTTTAAGGGTTACACCCTCCACTAAATAATAGGTGAGTCCCCATCCTTAGGTTCACTCGGTACAGAATCCTACTCCTAACTGAATAGACACTAAACAGATTAACTAAACTGAACTGATTTAACTGAACTGAACTGATTAACTGATGGAATCATTTAGCAGAGCTAAAACTAAATTTACTGAGTTTCGTTGACCGACGGAGTGCTACTGAGATCTAAGGACTGACTGAGAGTACTGAAGTTACTGAGACTTACTGGGAATATTGAGATCACGGAGGTTACTGAACTACAGAGATTACTGATATTTCTGAGATTTCCTAAGCCACATGACTGACTGAGTTCTATGGATCGTGACTTGTCTGAGAGTATCGTGAAAACATGACATGGCTCTAGGCACACAGCTAAGTTGTCGAGTAAAAGTACCCCCCAAGACTCAATGGAAAGAAACTGACATAACATGACTTACTCGAACACATGACCAACAACATAATTCATAATTCATATATTGAAGCACTTCATCAAATGTGTGAAATGTATAAACTTGTACATAAATGGGGATTTCATAATATCATGCTAGTTGGACACTTTTCCTTCATATAGGTATTCAATCAAACACATGGTAGGCATAGTATATGTAAACAATATTGTACAACAATTAGACATCATGGCTCAATTCTAATTTCATCATTATAGGGTTTAATCGTAAGTTCACATGAATATACATCTGTAATAATCAATTCCACCTAAAATTGATCACCCAACATGGATTAGAATTTAATTAATCATTCTCAACATGAACAAAACAAACCCAACATAAAATCCATAAACTTGAAGTTGGAAAAGAGATTCTTGGGCTTCATGGATGGAAAAAGTCCATGAATGAACACTACACATACCTTGATTTGTAAATATACGAAGATTGACGAAGGAAATTCTTGAACTTAAATCTTCTATGAAAAATCCTAATGTGTTCTTGAGAGGATTTTGAGAGAATAAAGTATATTTTGGTGTAATAGAGGCTCAAATCCGTGTTTTTGAGCTTATATAGGGTAGAAAAATTGACACTTTTAACCCTAGGACACGTATTTAATTTTTGAGAAAATTTCTAGATTTTCACCCTTAGCGCGACGCTCCACTATCGTGCCAAGTCACTGGAAAGTGACAAATGAGAAATTGCACGGTGGCACGACGCGAAGCTATCACATTGCCACCTTGTCTGGAATGCGTTATGCGCCACTATCATGGAGCAACATTGAAAATTGACTATTACCACTTGAGCTATCTCCGCGATACGCTGAAGGGTTAGGTGATACACTGTCTCACTAAAAAGGCTCTAACTCTTCACCCGGGTGTCATATTTGGATGAATTTGGTATCGATAGAAATTTTATTTGATTACCCACATGAAAATATTGAAAATACCACATGCAAAAAATTGGATTCATCTTTCAAATATAGCTTCTAACATTCTTGGAAAAAAAATTCAAGCTTGGAAAATTATGGGTATTACAATATCTCCCCCTTGAGAACATTTGTCCTCAAATGAGACTGAGTGAGAGGGGAGAAGATGAAATGACATACATACTAAACATGAATAACTGAAACATGATCTCTTAACTGACATGAATAAAGAGCTAAATATAACATACTGAACATGCATATCTGATGCATGACTAATAAGCTGAATTCATGCATATCTGATGCATGACTAATAATTGACTTATGAATACATGACTGAATGTTCTGATGAACTGAATTTCTCATAGTGAGAAGGCATGTATAATGTATGATTACATAACTGAACTGATATATGAATGCATGACTGAATATGCAAGAGTATTTAGTACCAAGTTTGTAATGGGGATCTGAGCATGAACTGAATACCGATTTTGTAATGGTAGTTTGAACATGGAACTGAGTAAGTTTAAAAAAACTATTACATGACTGAAAGGCACTGATGACCCCATTATTATACTAGAAGTATGCATGAATGGGGACCTGAGAACATGACTGAGGCTGAAATTTGGCAAATAAATTAAATTTCATGAACTGATTCGAGCCCTTAAATACATGGCTCATGACTGAGATTCCAACTTGAGGGTCAACTTATGAGTATACCCTACTTCAAAATGGATTCATTTCATAATAAGAGAATGGGACACTTATGTTATAAAGGTTCGGGGGATCATAGCATATCTCTCCCTTAGGACACTAGATCCCTCTAGGAATACTATCTTGGTTGAGCTACTGAGGGAAAACTGAGGCAATACTGAGGTGATGCGCAAGGCACCTAGTATCTGAATATTGATTGATTATCTGAGATTTGAAACTTGAGGCCTAATACATCATCTAAGATGAAGCAACTAAGCTTCATGCACTGCAACTGAGACTACTGAAAGATTTACGAGGTGCTGAGCACGAATGCATAAACATACTAACTTATCTGATTAACTGGATAACTGATAGTTGAATACCGGGTATGAGAGACTGGTTTGTACTTAGTACGAATAATTGTACTAAGGCTGTAAAACATTATGCATATGAGATAATGATTGACTGGATAACATGAGGTGACTGGGCATGGATTTATGAAAATTGTATTACCTCAAGAATGCTAGGCTAAGTGTCTAATGTGATTGGGAACATTCTATAAACTGAGGTATTAAGGTACTACTGACTGAGTAATCGATAACTATAACATTGTCAAGCTATCCTAAAACTAGACTAAATTTCTGATAACTGACGTTTAGACTGGTGCTGAAGTATTTGATTCTGGGACTAAATATTGATTACTGAAACTGAACATTGAAACTATAACTGAGATGGTAACTGAATTTGGATAGATGCATGATGAGTATTGATATAGATAAAGGATCTGAACGTATACTCGCATTCTATACTTTTCCCCAACTTATAAATGCAACCTCTTGCTAGCCACTTACTTGCACGCTACTATAGCATTCAAGCCTATCATTATAACTTCACCTTTATGTAATGTAAGCATGAAAAAATCTCCTCTTAACATGAATCATTTACTCTCTATATTCTAAGCAACTGCTAATTACTACACTATTTTCATAGAGAGAGCTCATTGAAGGGTTAAATCAGGAGGACTTGAAGCATGAATGGCTACTGACTGAACTTGACACTTGAACTGAAGCCTGAGGAATAGAATATCAATAACATGGATTCACCAAAATGGTTTGAACTGAGGATATACATGACATATCTGAGTTTGGTTGCTCACTAGAATTGGAGCATGAGTCATGTGGACTGAGCATACTGTAAGGCATGACATAAGTATGTGGGTCACGGACTGCATGACCTGACTCTAAAATTTCTGAATTTATGAGACATGATTCGTAACACTAAGAGAGATAGAACTGAACTTCTTATGCGGGGAATTGAATGCGCACACAATTTATGGAAAGTGGGTGAAAGTAGGTTGTGTTCATGGAACTAATTCATACTGCGAGGTAAATTGGGACCCCTTATACTGGGAATGAAAACTGTACACGATTTACAGAAAAATGTATGAGCATGATTCGTGACCATACAGTTGACACGCAAGTCCTGAGTGGATTTCATTCTAGCTAAAGTGGAAAACTCTGCACTGAGATAAGGATGGGTCGAGAATCGTCTTCCCTTACTGCTTTCTATACATACTGGCACTACTACTGGAATTTGGGAGCCTAAAATGGGTCACTCAATCTATCCTCTCCCCCTTGACTTTAAGCCATCATCATAAGTCTGTAAATACTTTACTAAACTCTGAACTAAACCACAATCATCATCACATAATTACACTCTATTTGACACATGTTTTCCTTACTAAACACATCATCTGGTTCTATTTCTTCATATACTACTAATATCACATCCACACCTTCAAGCCTAATGTCATGTCAATAAACTTAAATTCCTACTCGTACTATTCGAGCCTACTGATTAACTTTGGTACAACTATCCCCATGAATACATAATCTGTTCAACCTGGATCATGTTATCCCAACTCTACTACTGCTAAACTCCTGAGTTTATGCTTCTATCTCTAGGTCATATGATATCATAGAATTCGGAGAAGGGATCTGATGACATATGAGTTCTCATGATCATGAATAAGAGTTGTACAACTCTAGAACATAACTGAACTGATGAGATACTTTTGAGCTTGTGGGCCATCCCATAACTGACTGCAGGGTCTATCTGAGAAAGCCCTATCTCTAGGACTCGAGCTTCACTATTTTTGTTACCTTGAAAGTAAGGTAAAGTTGACATGCGTAAAGAATGATGAGAATCTACAAGAGTTTCTTAAAAAAACTTTGTATAGCATGATCTGAGACATGAAAAAAGGGAAACTATTTCTAAAACATCTCATAGCCTCCTGCACATAAGTGTGGTGCACAACACACCTATGTACAAGACTCTACTAGATGCGTTTTTCAGACTTCCTCGGACACTATTGAACCTTAGGCTCTGATACCAAGTTTGTAACGCCCCAAATATGGTAACCAAAATGGTACACGGTGCCCATGACCCCAAAGAACCATAAGCTAACCCATGACTGATATCTGTAAACTGAGCACTAAATAATAGTAATAATATCGTAAATATGGAAACATGAACTGAATGTCCATAAGGTTCAAAACTGAATGAATATATGATAAACAATGTCTGAAAATAGTATAACAATACCAAACCAAATCTGAAATAACTATCTAACATGCTATAGACTGAAAGCCTCTAAACTGTCTGAATAAGGAGTTGATGGGATAGGTCCCCAACTAACTCCGACAACTGAATTAAACTGAAAGCTAAAATAGTAATGTAATCATCATGTCCTCAAAGGATGAGGACGTACAGCTGAATCTGACTACTGAACTAGGATGCTACTGATGATCTGGAGCTCATACTTCTAAACCTATGGTATAAGACACCATAGCACAAATGTGTTAATACTTTGAATGTACTGGTATGCAAGTGAGGTAGGTTGAATGCAAATGGTTCATATACATGAACAATACTAACTGACTGACTAACATAAATGTGAGAATACATGCATGACTACGTAACTGTAACTGAGATCGTGATAGGACTTGATACTGAGTCTACTTCTATTGACCCCTGAGTTATTAATAAGTGAGAAATACTGATACTGTATTATTGAATACTGAGGGTATGATACTATGTTACTGATACATGAATAACTATTTCTGATAGTTCTGATTATAAAGAACTGGTCTGGTTGACTATTTATGATAGTCCTGAAGCTAAATACTGATAACATGAGTTTTGAGAACTGATATAGTAATAACATGAGTGAATGTATCTGACAGTCCTAAATCTGATGGAACTAGATGAGTTCCGTACTATATCTAAATTTGACTGTATCTGACAGTCCTAAAATCTGAAGAACTATCTAAGTTCTTTTACTGAGACTGAGACTGTGACTGAGACTATGGAAGGTAATTATCTAACTAATATACCCCAGAACTGAACTGGTGGGGTCCAACCTGTAACCCCAACTGGAAGGTTGTCAATACCGTGCCACGGGTAAAGATGTGCACCTGCTGTGAGTATACCCTCGCTGACAGGGACCTCTTCCATCAACCCCTCCTAGTAGGTAACCCAAATGAGATGTGTGTATATATATATATCCCTAAATGCATAGGGTGCATCTCAACCTACGGTGGCTACATAGTTCTGGAACACAAGGATTTCTTCTAAGGATCACACCCTCCACTGAATAATAGATGAGTCCCCACCCTTAGGTTCTCTCGGTGCTGAATCCTACTCCTAACTGAATAGACAATGAACTGATTAACTAAATTGAACTGATTTAACTGAACTGAATTGATTAACTGATGGTATTATTTAGCAGAGCTAAAATTGAATTTACTGAGTTTCGTTGACCGACGAATTGCTACTAAGATTTAAGGACTGACTGAGAGTACTAAAGTTACTGAGACTTACTGGTAATACTAAGATCACGGAGGTTACTGAACTACTAAGATTACTGATAATTCTGAGATTTCCTGAGCCACATGACTGACTGAGTTCTATGTATCGTGACTTGTCTAAGAGTATCGTGGAAATATGACATGGCTCTAGGCACACAGATAAGTTGTCGGGTACAATTACCCCCAAGACTCGATGGAAAGAGACTGACATAACATGACTTACTCGAACAAATAACCAACAACACAATTCATAATTCATATTGAAGCACTTCATCAAATATGTGATATGCATAAATTTGTACATAAATGGGGATTTCATAATATCATGCTAGTTGGGCACTTTTCCTTCATATAGATATTCAATCAAACACATGGTAGGCATAGTATATGTAAACAACATTGTACAATAATTAGACATCATGGTTCAATTCTAATTTCATCATTATAGGGTTTAGTCATAAGTTCACATGAATACACATCTGTACTAATAATTCCACATAAAATTGATCACCTAACAAGGATTAGAATTCAATTAATCATTCTCAACATGAACAAAAAAAACCCAACATGAAACTCATAAAGAAATCCATAAACTTGAAGTTGGAAAAGAGATTCTTTGCTTTCTTGGACTGAAAGAGTCCATGAATGAACACTATGCATACCTTGGCTCGTAAATACATGAAGATTGACGGAGGAAATTCTTGAACTTGAATCTTCTATGAAAAAAACCTAATGTGTTCTTGAGAGGATTTTGAGAGAATAGAGTATATTTTGGTGTAATTGAGGCTTAAATCCGTGTTTTTGAGCTTATATAGGATAGGGAAATTGACACTTTTAACCCTAAGACACGTATTTAATTTTTGAGAAAATTTCCCGATTTTCATCCTTGGGGCAACATGCCACTATCACGCCAAGTCACTGGAAAGTGAAAAATGGAAAATTACATGGTGGTGCAACGCGGAGCTATCGCGTTTCCACCTTGTCTGCGACCTGGAAGTTTGGAGTGACATGCCACTATCATGGAGCAACACTGGAAATTGAGTATTTCCATTTGATCTATCTCCGCGATGCACTAAAGGCTCAGGTGATACACCGTCTCACTAAAAACGCTCTAACTCTTCACCCAGGTGTCGGATTTCGGCGAAATTTGGTATCGATAGAAATCTTATTCGATTCCCCAGATAAAAAGTGAAAATATTGAAAATACCATGTGCACAAAAGTGGATTCATCTTTCAAAGAAATCTTCTAACATTATTGGGGAAAATTTCAAGTTAGGAAAAGTATGGTTATTACAGTTTTAGGTGTGGCAAGACAGGCCACAGGATAAAGGATTTCCCAAGGGGTATGTGGAAGGGCAATAATGATCGTCACCAGGGCCATACTAATTATTCAAGTGCCATTTATTGTGAAACCAGTGGTTAGCGTTAGAACTGACTCTATGCCCTTCAGACTAGACAGGATCAGGAATGCTCTCCTGATGCGGTTATTGGTATGTTATAAGTCTTCCACCTTCATGTTTATGTATTACTAGATCCCGGAGCCACATTGTCCTTCGTGACTTTCTATATAGCAGTAGACTTCGGTGTTTGCCCAAAATTTTACATAAGAACCCTTTGCAGTCCTACCCCAGTCGATAATTCTATTATATCAAGATGGGTAAACAAAAAATTTCCGATCACAGTATCTTAGAAAGTTACTTCAGTTGATCTCATAGAATTAAAGATGACCAATTTTTTTGTCATTCTTGGCATGGATTTTCTTCACTCTTGCTATGCCTTCGTTGATTGTGGAAATAGGATATTCCAATTTTATTTCCCTAATAGGCCAGTTCTAGAATGGAAGGGTAGTACCTCAGTCCCTAAAGGCTGATTTGTCTAATTCTTCAAGACGAGGAAAATAATTTCCAAAGGTGTGTATCTATTATTTTTTTCGATTCAAGGACTTAAGTTTTAAAGCTCCAAGTCTTGAGTCAGTTCCAGTAGTAAAGGTGTTCCCAAAGGTGTTCCCTAAAGATCTTCCTGGAGTCCCTCCCAAGTGGGAAATCAACTTCGGAATAGATCTCCTTTTAGATACTCGGCCTATTTCAATTCTACCTTATAGAATGTCTCCATCCAAACTTAAGAAATTGAAAAAACAATTAAAAGATCTCTTAGATAAGTGTTTCAGTAGGCCTAGTGTTTCTTCGTGGGGTGCTTCAGTCATCTTCATGCGCAACAAAGACAGCTCCTCAGAATGTACATTGACTACCATCAGTTGAACAAAGTCACAATCAAAAATAAGTATCCCTTCCCCAAGATTTATGGCTTTTTTTGACCAACTTCAAGGTGAAAATTATTTCTCTAAGATAGACCTCAGATTCGGATATCATCATCTTAGAGTCAGAGAATGTGACATTCCAAAGACAACCTTTAAAACTAGGTATGTCCACTTTGAATTTGTAGTTATGTCTTTTAGACTAACAAATGCCCCTGCAGCTTTCATGGATTTGGTAAACATGGTATGCATGAAGTACTTGGACATGTTCGTCACAGTTTTTATAGATTACATTCTCGTCTACTCTCGTAGTGAAAGTGATCATGCAGACCACCTGAGGATTATTTTGAAGACCCTTAAGGATCATCAGTTAATCGCTAAGTTTAGTAAGTGTGAATTCTGGTTGATATCTATAGCTTTACTCGATAACATAATTTCTTGTGAATATATTAGAGTTGATTCTCAAAATACTGAAGTAGTGAGAAAATTGTCCAAACCCATCTCTTCTTCAGATATCAGGGGTTTTTTGGGTTTAGCTGGTTACTATAGATGGTTTGTTAAAGGATTTTCTTCTATTGATTCCCTAATTTCTAGACTGACTTAGAAGAAAGTCAATTTTCAGTGGTCATATTCCTACAAGAAGAGTTTTCAAAATTTAAAGACTCGACTCACTTCTGCCCCAGTATTGGCTCTACTAGAGGGTTCAAATGGTTTTATGGTTTATTGTGATGCTTCTAGGGTTGGTCTTGGATGTGTGTTGATAAAAAGAGGTAACGTAATATCCTATGCCTCTAGAAAGCTCAAACCTCATGATGATAATTACCTGACTCATGATCTCTAGTTGGTAGTAGTTGTCTTTGCCTAAAAGATTTGGAGGCATTACCTGTAGGTGTCCATGTGGATATGTTTACTGATCACAAGAGCTTATAGTATTTATTCACACAGAAATACCTTAATATTTATCAGAGAAGGTGGCTTGAATTATTGAAAGACTATATAACAGTGTGTTGTATCACCCGGGTAAGGCAAATATTATGGTTGATTCCCTTAGCAGGTTGTCTATGGAATGTCTTTCCCATATTGAGGATGATAAGTGATAATGCTCAAACTACACCTATCTAATGAGAATGTAAGCGATCATTGTAAATATATAAACCAACTAGGTTGGGGTCGAATCCCACAGGGAATATGGTGTGAACTTAAATTGTTTGCGAGTTAATCAACTGATAGTTGGATATTTCCTGAAATGGGGGCTTTTGAGTTTAACAAATAATTGTTGGTCACTTTAGCTTTAGTGTTTGTAATCAAGAGGTTATAGAAAACCAGAATTATGTTCACTATAGGTTTTGGTACTTGACAGATGCTAATAGTGATTCAAGATTCTCACAGTAAATAGGACAATAGATTATCTTTATCGAAGTTATGCCTAAATGTATCTCGGCCTACTTAAGCATTTAATTACCTGATCCTCTAAGACTTAGGGAATTTATATTCACTGACCAGACTTTACCTCAGGTTAATCAACTTTGTTACAACGTCAATTATTAAATGAAAGTTTTTAGTGCTTCCAAGTCCCTGTCAATAATTCACTTCCTACTGTATTTGATTTCTCATCTCAAGAAAATCAAAGAAGGTGCTATCTATTGTTTGCAACCAATAGACAATGATTAAAATCTTAGAATTATCAAGGAGTCCTATTACCTTTTGAATCTTAAACACTTAGCATCTTACCAAAACTTAACCCATAGATCCCATAATTCGAGTTAGAGGGGTTTAGCCACTCATGATGTAATGATCAGAACAACTAGATGAATTTATAATTTGAAAGATAAACTTACCACAAGATGAATAATAACTAGTGATTCTCAGATTAGATCACAATAGGAATCCCCAAAGTATTGATGGAAATATCTTCAACGTTAATTGTGTTTCAAGCCAAAAAACTAGAGAGAAAAGTAACAAAATACGTGTCTCCAAAAGATGTTCGACCCCCTCCTTATAAAACCCTAAACAATTCTTTAAATAGTTCACCCTAATTATGGAAACAAAATCATACAGTGCAACAATTTCTCGAACAGGTGAAGCCATTCGTGATGCCTTATCAGGAGGCTGACGACTTATCACAAATGTCGTCAGCTCTTCTTTGATTTTGACATTCGCTTTCTTAGGTGGACGACGAACTGTGATGGCCTATCATATCTTTAACAACTTATCATAAATTTCATCACTTATCTACCTCAACTCTTATGTTTTGCCTTGGACTGACGACAATTTTGACGACCTATCAACTCCTTGTCAGCTTATCATGAAATGTCGTCACAACTTTCAGTTGAGGTCCATTCTATGTCTAAGGCTGATGATGAAGCTAATAACTTATCACAGGGCTAACGACTTATCAAGTATGTTGTTGATAACGCCCAAACTACAGCTCTCGTAAGAGTGTAAGCGGTCGCTGTCAAATATAGAACCCAACTGGGTTGGGTGTTGAATCCCACAGGGAATACTTGGTCACTAAGTGTTGCAATTATTAGTAGACTATTGATCGAAAATTCCACAGAAAAGGGGGGATTGGATTGTGGCGTGAATTAATGCTATCAAAGTAACAACAGAATGCTTTGTTTAGTAAGATTTAATCACAAAGAAAAATAAGTTAGGGTTATGTCCACCTTATGAGTTCTACGTATCTATTAACTATGAGTAATGCGGAATTCAGACATGCATGCACTTATAGAGATTCGTATTCTAATGGTAAATCCTAGTGTTTCTCAACCATCAAGGATTATTTCACTTTAACTCTCTCGAGCTTAAAGCGTATAACTAATGGTACGAACTCTCCAAGAGGTTAATCCGGTTAAGGCATTAACGTGTAAACAGGGGTTGGTAGCCCTATTTCCTTGTCACACTCTCTTTTCCAAACATGTAACTTTTCTCTCGAACAAGTTAATGCTATAATGGCGTATTCTATATGTTTGCAACCACAAGAATTTAATTAAAACAAAGAGAGTAATGATATAAGTAGCATACGCATCAAGAATTCACAAACTCATAGTAATAGATAGTATATCAAAAGGCTTCCATAACCCTAACAGAGAAGTTTAGCTACTCATGATCGTAAAGGAAAACAACGAAGAAATCATCATCATACCGCAACTAGAACAATCTTTGCGAGAGGATGATTTTAACGTCAAAGAGGGATGACGTTTCTCCTCTTAGCTGTCTTCCACAAAAGAGTTGTGTTTCTCTGTTCTAACTTATAGAATCTGTAAACTGAATAATACTAAAAGTGTCGAATGAATTATGAAAAGCAATAATGAATGAATGAATGCTGAAAAATTCAGCAAATAGGGTTTTTATAACATCCTTGTCCTAGTCCTACTAGGTTACTGCTGCACCCCTAAGTATTTAAAAATACTACTTTTGCCCGGGACAATTTCTCCATGCGTCACATTCAGTCCATAAGCTTCCAAAAGTTGCCTTCCCTCTTCTGTGAAGTTTTCCTTTGCTGTCCAAAGGTCCACAAAGTGCTGAAATCTTCATCATTAATACCTGAAAACATGCTAATCACGTAGGTTAGCTCACTTACAGGAAAATGGACTAAAAGTGCAGGAATTATATATTTATCCTCAAAACTTAGCTATAACATGGGTAAATTATGGTGCTTAGGCGTGTAAATACACCCAACATCAACACCCCACACTTAAAGCTTTGTTTTTCCTCGAACAAAATATTACGTCCATACAAACATCTAACTAGGATTTCACAGCAGTAACACAAAATGTTCAACAAGACATGCACGACAATTATTAACAAAGAGTAGTTTTCTGGATCACTACTAGAAACCATTCAACCTCCAACATAGACTCGTGATGATGGATAATTTGTATCCACAAGTTAAGGCACCAAGAATCATACAAAACTACCCAAAACTCATCAACCATGTGTGTCTCACACAAGATATCACCCATAATCACTCACAAGTTTTGCATTTTTCGGAACATGGGTATCAGATTCTCCTTGCTCTCACTCTCACAAAGAATTCATGTGTTGCAACTGATGACCATAGGCTTGCCCTTAGTGTAATGCTCTACTAATATCAGAATGCTAAGCTTAGGATCAAATAGGTCTTTACAGGTTGTAATGTAGGCTAAGGGACAAGTAGGACTATTTTGGCCAGAAATAGTGACTATTTTCCCTAAGCTCTTTAATACATCACATTATGCCATTAACACTCTCTTTTAAACAACCCTTCTACATTTCTTTTCATCTAACACCCATTTTCACCTCTTTTGTTATTCAATTATAAACACAAAGATGAGAATATACAACTTATTTTTTTATTTTTCTATTTCTATTTTTTTTTCTTTTTTTTATTTTATAAAACACTTCTATGATAGCCACTCTTCACAACAATTTCAAGTACCAATACACTCTGAGGCATCACTCTCACCCACTTTCCTCTTATTTTGTCACATGACTCTACAATTTAAAGCGCTTAGGAATTTGGATCAAATTATGGTCTTGAAAAAAAATGGATTTGGCTACATATGAGGCTGTCAAAGAAAATAGCTAAAGGCTCAAAGGGGGTTAACTAGGATAATGTCCAAGGGTAGGTAAAAAGAAGGTAAACAATCACAGGCTGCCAAAGAAATGCCTAAATCATCTCCTAAACTCACACTCTTTATTTCGCTTTACACACACACCAGGCAAGTTCTAGCATCAGTCACAACACAGAATATACTATAACCTCACACACACAAGGCACATGGTCAACTTTATTGGGAGAAGTATAGACTCTTGACCCAACAGATGAATGAATTAAACCACACACTTATCACACAGTGAGTCACACTTAGAGCCTAAACGTCTCAATAGTAATGATTTTGGCACAAACTCTTGTCATAATACCATGCCGCCTATCAGAACAATTTCATGCAAAATCTAAAAAATCTAAAATTAAACTAACTAATTACGACTAATTAAAACAAACAAGAACTAGAATAAATGTAGGCAAAGAAGTACAAGAAGAATACAAATACCAGCACCCCATACTTAGACGGGACACACTATCCTCAGTGGAAAATAAATAAGGAAAACCTGATTAGTCGGACTCCTCTTCTATGTCTGGGGTCATACCCCCTGCGTCGGAATCATCATCAGAGTCGTCATCCTCAGAGTTTCCTCAAAATGTACCCCACTTGATCCCAAAAGTGCGTCGAGGTATTTATAGAGAGGAGGACTCAGCTTGCTCCTTTCTTGACCTTTTATGTCCTTTCTGTGAGGTCGACGCTTTTTCTTTTACTTGTCGTCCTTTTGGGGCCATTCTACCTGAGATTAAAATAGAGTCATGTTAGCTTCATCTCGGAAGATTCAATCGAAAAACAAACAGTAGTGGCACCACACCACACTTAATTTGTTGGCACAGACTAATTAAGTGAGTGATGTCGATTACTCAAACTTCATCGACATACATTTAGGCGATATGTTCCAACAACATGTTCAGCACAGTCATACGTTCATGTCATCTTAACTATCCTTTCCAATTCTATTTCATGTAATCTTGTCTATACTTTCATGTTTGGATGAATTCACTTTTTGAACAAAACTACCACATAAGGATCGTACCACAAATAGAAACAAGTTATTGCATAGGAATAATCACACCATCTTATGCTTTTGGTCAATCATAATCGGTATCTCGATGAATGAGTCATTCAAACATTCAAGCTTTCAACTTACAAGATTATGTATTAACTTCACAATTTCGACTTCATAAAACTATGACAGTGTATAACAATCAAATACAAGTCGGAACAAAGTCAAGAACACCCACACGTATTCTTTCACTGAACTGGATGTATCATAACAAACCAGCAACATTCTAATCACCAACACCACTTCAAAATCTAATAAATCATTATAAACGTAGAATTCCAACAACTACGGAATATAAAAGAATAACTTACTTGGTGATGGATTCGGAAGATAAGCTTGCAAGATTAGATGAGCAAAAAGAAAGACTTTGAAAGAATGGGGAAGCTTGGGAGGCGCCTATATGGAGCAAACAATTTGATTTTGTCTTAAGGTTGAAGTTCTATGTATATACCAAGGCTTAGTTCGGGTTTGACCCATGAAAAATTGGGTTAGGAGACCAAAAAGCATAAGTAGGCGGCGCCTAATGCTTTGCCTATACTTAGAATAGGCGGCGCCTTTAGCAAAGCCTAGTTGAACATAGGCGGCGCCTATGCTATGGCCTAGTTGGGCATAGGCGGCGCCTATGCTATGGCATTGTAGATTCAGAGAGCAAAGGCAATGGCATAGGCGGCGCCTTTAGCTTTGCCTAGTTGAACATAGGCGGCGCCTATGCTATGGCCTAGTTGGGCATATGCGGCGCCTATGCTATGGCATTGTAGATTCAGAGAGCAAAGGCAATGGCATAGGCGGCGCCTTTAGCCTTGCCTAGTTGAGCATAGGCGGCGCCTATGCTATAGCATTGTCAATTCAGAGAGCAAAGGCAATAGCATAGGCCTTGCCTTGTCCGTTGCCTAGATTTACATAGGCCTTGCCTTGTCCATTGCCTAGATTTGTATAGGCAATGCCTAACCGAAAGCCTTTTTCTCCTTCATTACTCACTTACCACCTTTAACATTGCTCACTTTCAAATCACAATTTGAGACCAAGCTCCTCCTTTATACGTCTTCCCCTACACTTAATTAAAAACAACAAAAACGATTAGAAAGATGGGTTGCCTCCCACCAAGCGCCTTAGTTTTGGTCGTGGATCTACTCTTCTTTTTGGATTTTTATTTAACAAAACAAACTCCTAGGAAAACAAAACGACTAAAAATGATGGGTTGCCTCCCATTTAGCGCTTGATTTATTATCGCGGCATGACATAGCTATCTCGATTACTTTAGACTTCATCGAGATAGATGGTGCATCATTTTCTGAATGGATTCAGACGACGCTGATGCTTACTTGTAGGCATGCAATCTTCTTCGAGATGAATCTTGTGCATACATATCCTAGGAGGGATACCAATTATATCATCAATAGTCTAACCCATATCTCTCTTGTACCTCTTCAGAGCAGAGATGAGAGCCTCTACGTGCTGTTCACCTAAATCAGCCGCAACACTCACCGGAAGTGTATTTCCACTTCCCAAGAACGCATACCTTAGGTAACTGGGGAGCTCTTTCAATTCTAGCACTGGTGGATCTTCAATGGAAGTCTTCGCTGTTGGTGAAGGTCGATTCCTGAGATCAAGGTCCAGCTTCTTAGTAGCATTAGAATAGGACTTTATTCCTGTTAGAGCACAAACAGTTTCTTCATATTCTTCAACATCCTCATGCTCAAAATTCAAAAGCACAACAAACAATGGCTCAACAGTAAGCTGCTTCTCTACAGATAATCCTTTCTCATCCTCATAGTAAACATCAGCTACAGAGAACACATCCATATCTCTAGGGTGCTTCATCGATTTATATATATCAAAACGGACCACTTCGTCATTCAGCCAAAATAAAAGCTCATTAGCTCTTAAATCAATCAGCACACTTCAAGTTACAAGGAAAGGACGCCCCAAGATTATGGGAACTTCAGAATCCACCTCGCAATCCAAAATAACAAAGTCTACAGGAAAGATAAAGGTGGAAACCTTCACCAACACATCATATAAGATACCAACAGGCCATTTTACCGACCTATCTGCCATCACGAGCCGCATATTGGTTGGTGTAGGATCACCCAACTCCAACTTTCTGTAAACAGATAGCGACATCAAATTGATACTAGCTCTAATATCGCACAACGCCTTAGCAAAATCCAACGATCCAATCGTGCAAGGAATAGTGAAAGCACCAGGATCTGCTTTCTTCTGTACTAGCGATCTTGTAGCGATTGCACTGCAATGATGAACATTATCTTCCAGCTCATAACTTGCTGCCCGCTTCTTTGTCAACAGGTCCTTCATGAATTTAGCATACCCAGGCATCTGTTCCAGCGCCTCCACCAATGGAACATTAATAGTCATCTTCTTCAACATGGTCATGAATTTACTGAACCTGGTATCATCAGCTTTCTTCTTCAGTCTCTGCGGAAAAGGTGGTGGTGGAAGGGGAATCATTTTCTCCACCACATTCTCTTTATCTTTCTTCCGATTATCAACCTTTTCAGGAGTGTCATCAGCTTTCTTCTTCAGTCTCTGAGGAAAAGGTGGTGGTGGAAGAGGAATCGTTTTCTCTATCACTTCCTTTTTATCTTGCTTCCGATTATCACTTTTTTCAGGCTGGTGACGTCTAGGTGTAACATCATGAGCACTCACTTCAGCTTCTACGGCATCTTCAAACTCTGCTTCATCAACATTCTCTGCTATATCATCAACCACCTGCTTGCCTTTGGATGGGTTTTCCAGAACTTTACCACTCCGGATAGTAATAGCCATACACGATCCATCATTCCTTGGGTTTTGCACAGTGTCACTGGGTAGCGTGCCAGCCTTTCTTTGGTTGAATATCGCTGATAATTGACTCAATTGTTGCTCCAGCTGTTTTATTGCAGTAGAATGCGAGTCAACCAATTGATTTATTGATGACAAATCATTCTTTACCTCAGTAATGCCCATATTGGTTGCCTCCACCCCTTTCAACAGCTTAGCCATCATATCATCCATGGACATCTTTCCAGAGCCAGACGCCACAGCCTCACAGTTTCCAGGAGGAACATACAAACCACTCCTGTCAGTCTTATTCTTCCAACCACCTTGATCGCGGTCCTTGTATCCAGATTTATCATAATAGTTCCGACCTTGGTTTCCTTGGGCATTGCCTCGGAAACCCCCCTGATTATTCAAGTAATTTGCTTCCCCCTAAGAATAATATCTTCCCTGTGATACAACGGCTTTAACCTTTTTGGTCTTCCCTGATAATAAATGCTTGGTAAGAAGATCCATCTGCGTTTTCATGTGAGCCATATCTTGGTCACGTTCCTCTTGTCTACGTCTCTACTCTGCAGTCATGCCAACAGATAAAGTAGAGCTTGCTACCTCAGCATCCCTGGTATGCCAGGCTCTACTCTGCTTTGTCATACGGTCCAGCATGTCACTTGCCTCAATAAAAGTAAGGTCCATGAATAACCCACCTGCAGCATTATCAACCACTGGCTTTGTCATTGAGTTCAAAGCCCTGTATAATATCTCCATCAAGTGGATGTTGGTTATCTGATCATTTGGGCACCGCATAAGCTTCTTCTTGAACCTCTCCCATGTTTCGTGGAGAGCTTCAGTTGGAAGCTGTCGGAAATTGTTGATCTCATCTCTTAACTGTGCTCTCTTGGATGGCGGAAAGAATCTTTTTAGGAAAGCGTCTTTCAGTTGCCTCCAATTAGTAATAGAATCAGGAGTTAGCCCGTTCAGCCATAGAGTTGCCTCCCCAGACAAAGACAATGGAAATAAGCACAGCCGAATTACATTCTGCCCAACTCCTGGATTGTCAAACGACTTGCATATTGAAATAAAATTGACCAGATGGATATTCGAATCATCGCTTGCAAGTACACCAAATAAACCTTTGAGCTGCAATAGCTGGATCATGGTGCTAGTGATATTGAACTTGGCTCCAGGTGCCAAGGGCGGAGGAATAATAGCCCCTGTGGCACCAGCTCCATCAAGATCATCATCATCATCATCAAAAGGAGCCTGCACAGCTCGGCGGTCAGGTCTCATTCTAGCTTGACGTTCCCTCCTACGCATAGGTGCCGCCACCTCATCAGTACGCCTGGGATTCAGTAACTCATCATCACCCAGATCCTCATCATCAGGATTTGTTGCCCGACCTGGGTTATCAATATTCTGTTGATGCACTTGAGCAGCTTCCAACGCAGCTAATCTAGCTTGCTCATGTTGAGCAGCCCTTCTTTCAATATCACGTTGTGCATCCATTCTGCCAATAAGTTGTGGTTTAGGATTTATGGGTAATAATGGCTGACCAGAACTTCGTGTATTTGGCATGCACTCTACCAAACTTGAACAAAACAAAAACAACAAATAAAAAGTAATATTCGAGAATCTTTGACCAAAGGGTCTAGTAACTATCACAAACTTAGTTGACAACTGTATTCCCCGGCAACGGCGCCAAAATTTGATAACGCCCAAACTACAACTCTCGTAAGAGTGTAAGTGGTCGCTGTCAAATATAGAACCCAACTGGGTTGGGTGTCGAATCCCACAGGGAATACTTGGTCACTAAGTGTTGCAATTATTAGTAGACTGTTGATCGAAAATTCCACGGAAAAGGGGGGATTGGATTGTGGCGTGAATTAATGCTATCAAAGTAACAACAGAATGCTTTGTTTAGTAAGATTTAATCACAAAGAAAAATAAGTTAGGATTATGTCCACCTTATGAGTTCTACGTATCTATTAACTATGAGTAATGCGGAATTCAGACATGCATGCACTTATAGAGATTCGTATTCTAATGGTAAATCCTAGTGTTTCTCAACCATCAAGGATTATTTCACTTTAACTCTCTCGAGCTTAAAGCGTATAACTAATGGTACGAACTCTCCAAGAGGTTAATCCGGTTAAGGCATTAATGTGTAAACAGGGGTTGGTAGCCCTATTTCCTTGTCACACTCTCTTTTCCAAACATGTAACTTTTCTCTCGAACAAGTTAATGCTATAATGGCGTATTCTATATGTTTGCTACCACAAGAATTTAATTAAAACAAAGAGAGTAATGATATAAGTAGCATACACATCAAGAATTCACAAACTCATAGTAATAGATAGTATATCAAAAGGCTTCCATAACCCTAACAGAGAAGTTTAGCTACTCATGATTGTAAAGGAAAACAACGAAGACATCATCATCATACCGTAACTAGAACAATCTTTGCGAGAGGATGATTTTAACGTCAAAGAGGGATGACGTTTCTCCTCTTAGCCGTCTTCCACAAAAGAGTCGTGTTTCTCTGTTCTAACTTATAGAATCTGTAAACTGAATAATACTAAAAGTGTCGAATGAATTATGAAAAGCAATAATGAATGAATGAATGCTGAAAAATTCAGCAAATAGGGTTTTTATAACATCCTTGTCCTAGTCCTACTAGGTTACTGCTGCATCCCTAAGTATTTAAAAATACTTCTTTTTCCCGGGACAATTTCTCCATGCGTCACATTCAGTCCATAAGCTTCCAAAAGCTGCCTTCCCTCTTCTGTGAAGTTTTCCTTTGCTGTCCAAAGGTCCACAAAGTGCTGAAATCTTCATCATTAATACCTGAAAACATGCTAATCACGTCGGTTAGCTCACTTACAGGAAAATGGACTAAAAGTGCAGGAATTATATATTTTATGCTCAAAACTTAGCTATAACATGGGTGAATTATGGCGTTTAGGCGTGTAAATACACCCAACATCAGTTGTCAGCCACACTTTTCTTCTTTTTTCTTCAAATTTCAACTCTTTTGCTTCCATCCTTGTTGGTTCTCTAGCATCTTAGCTTCTACTAAAAAATTAAAGATAAAACAATCAAAAACGACAAAATTTTCTTAAGACTTTGCAATTATTCTTAGTTAAAAGCCTCAAATGTGTTAGCGTCTGCTCACATTTCAATAAGAAGGAGTTAGCTTGCGAGGTTCATCAACTGACTAGATTGGGAGTTCGGTTGGTTAATTTGATCAAAGGTAGTGTATGGGTTTATAATAATTTTGAATCTTCATTGGTTGTTGAAGTAAAGGAAAATCAAGATAGAGATCGTATTTTGCTTAAGTTGGATGAGAAAGTTAGGGATAAGAGGGTTGAGGTTTTCTCCCGAGGAGGAGATGGTGTACTTCGTTGTCAGGGTAAGCTATGTGTTCTGAATGTGGATGGTTTCAGGCAGTGAATATTAGTAGAAGATCATTGTTTGCAATACTATATTCATCTAGGAGACACTAAAATGTACCACGATTTACGGGAAGTCTATTGGTGAAATGGTATGAAAAGGGATATTTTGGAATTCATGGCTAAGTATTCAAATTATCAACAGTTTAAGGTTGAGCACCAGATATCTAGTAGTACACTTTAGAAGTTCAACATTCCCACTTGGAAGTGGAAAGAGGTGAACATGGACATTGTTATAAGATTGCCTCGTATGTGTTGTTGGTATGATTCTATATGGGTTATTATAGACCGAATGACCATGTCAGCCCATTTTGTACTAGTCCATACTTCATATTTAGCTTAAGATTATGCTCGACTCTATCTCAGGAAGTTAGTGAGGTTACATAAGTTCCATTAACCATCATTTCAGATACAGGTACCCAGTTTACCTCTCATTTTGGAAGACTTTTCAGAAGGGTCTTGGTGCCTAAGTTCATCTCAGTATAACTTTTTACATGCAAAAGGATGGTCAGGCATAGAGGACCATTTAGACTTTAAAGAATATGTTGAGGGCTTGTGTTATCAATTTCAAGGGTAGTTTGGATGATCACTTACCATTGATTGAGTTTTCCTACAATAACAATTATTACTCTAGTGTTTAGATGACCCCATTTGAGGCTCTTTATGGTAGGATGTGTAGATCTCTTATTGGTTGGTCTGAAGTTGGTGAAGCTACTTTGCTAGGGCTAGATTCAATATTTGAGGCAATAAAAAAGGTTCAATTAATTTGTGAAAGGCTAAAGACAGCCCAAAGTCATCAGAAATCCTATGTAGATATGAGGAGAAGAGATCTTGAATTTAATGTTGGTGATTTTGGGTATTTGAAAAATTTTCCCATGCAAGGGTAAAGAGATTTGGTAAGAAGGGAAAGATCAGTCCTCGCTATCTTGGACTTTATAGTATTTAGAGTTACCTACAGAGTTAGCATCAGTGCATCCAGTATTCCATGTCTCTCTGCTAAAGAAATGCATTGGTGATCCAACTTTTGCCATTTCTCTAGAAAGTGTGGGCATGGAAGATAACCTCTCCTATTAAGAGATACCTGTTTAGATTCTTAACCGTCATATTCGTAGGTTGAGGAATAAAGAGGTTGCCCTAGTAAAGGTTTTATGGAGATATCAGTCTGTTGATGGAGCTACTTGGGAAGCAGAAGCCGATATACAAGCCAAGTATCCCCATCTCTTCATTGTGAATTCAAATTTAGCTTGACGTAATGGTTCTTTAGGTTGATTCTCTCATTTTCTATCTCAGTTATCTAGCCATCCTCATGTCAAAATATACATTCATGAATTCAGTTCAATCCATGCATCATGTTTCCAGATTTAAATATTTAATCATGATTTAGCTCATAAGTATTCAGAGCATGATCTTAGTCTTCCTAGTACTCCAGCTCAGCTAGTTTTATTCGAGGATGAATGATCCCAAGTGGGATATATGGTAATACCCCAAGTTTTCATGTCCTAAACCTCCCAAAAGATAGTCCATAAGTTAGTTTTTCGATTCTTCAAGTCTCACCTTAATCCGATGTCATGGCAAAAGTTTGTGGAAAGTTTCCCCGAAAGAACTGATACACTTCCATGACTATGACTCAGGAAATCAGTCGTAACCACTCATGACAATTCATCATGAGTGAGCTATATTAACAATAGTGTGTTACCCAAGACCCACTCCTATGGTTACGTGTCCAGCATGTGACTCGTAGTCTGACATTATATGTTGTATAGTGGACTCATAGCCTAACCAGTGAGTGACCCATGAACTTAGCCTCAGACTACGACTCTACCTAATGACTTGTAACCAGTCCCAATGAGTCATAGGGTGGTGAGTCATAGTCAAGACAATGAAGTCCCCAGCCTTAAAGTTCTAGCCTACGACTCAAACTACAACTTGTAACTGGTCATGATGAGTCATAAAGACTAGGAACACAGATTCCTGTACAATTTTTAGGGGATTTAAGTCTTTCCCAACTCATTTTAAAACCTAACACACGTTATTTAGGCTTTCTTTGGGGGGGGGACATAAAAGACCAACCCCCTCCCCCCCTCCCCAATTTTTTTTTTTTAACATTCATCATAATTTAACTTAAGAAAAATCAAAAGGAGTGATTTTCTTCTTCCTCAAGATCAGTCAGGGTTTCTCAAACGACAAGACTAATCTCAGAGATTTCACCAAAGCTTTTACTTCGGATATGTGGGATATTCATCAATGAGTCCCTTTCGCCCATTGAGTCCCAAGAATATTTTATTCTTACAAGTATAAACCCTTTTTTTCCAAATTGTTGAAAATTTATGTAGACTATGAATTTTATAAGTTTTTCCTCAATTGCTTTGATTCTAAACCATGAAAATACATTTCCACTATGCCCAAGGAATATTTACCCAATAAAATGGGTGAATTCCGAGCTTTAATTGTGATTTAGGTCCACAATTACTGTTAATTTACTTCCACGCTATTTTTATTATTATCATTGTGCTCTTGAGGTTAGTCTAATAGGGTGGTCTCCAGCCTATGATGGGCTTGACATACTCATCATGGCCAGGCTCGGAGTCGGATCATAATAAATAGTTGCTTATTGACCTACATGCTCTAACTTTATTTATCTAGTATACTGAAAACACACAGGTAATGGAGAAGGATATTGACCTACATGCTCTAACTCCTTTTATCTAGTATATTGAAAGTATGCAGGTAACAGAGAAGGACTAATAAACAGAAATAATTTTCACTCCTGTTTCGAAATGCATTCTCATTCATCCATCTGTCGCGCAAAGACAACTTAAAAACACACTTACCTTTCATTTTCATACCTCTCATTACGTTGTTGTTTCAAATCCTCTTCACTCCAAATTCGTTATTGATGCCCATATCCTATATCATTAATATTCTTTAGGAATATTGTGCATTCCTAAATCTAGGCTACACATGGCCTGATTCTTGTAAAACCAGAGATATATAGGCGAATTAAAATCAAAGTCTCGGCCATACCATTTTTTAAACTCACCCACCTCTTGTTTCTTCAATTCTAATAAATCATCTCTTACTCGGACAAAATTGGCTACTAGTCAACATTCGTTGCTCAACATTTCTTCTATCATTCTCGAGAAACGAAGGGACGGCTGTTGACACCCAATTTTGACCTCCCGATACACCTTCTAGGCTGCTATTTTAACAAATCTAATATCAATATTTATTTACATATTATTTTGATTTCAAACGAATATACATGTCACATTCATGATTTTAAGGCATGCAATTTTTTTAACATTTAATTTTTGTATAGTATGTATAATTTATTATTTTAAATATAATATTTTACATAATTTTTATTATTTTCAAAAATATACATACTCACAATTTACAAACACATTGTCTATTATTATTGTTGTTGTTGTTGTTGTTGTTGTCGTTGTTATTGTTGTTGTCATTGTCGTTGTCATTGTTGTCGTTGTTGTTGTTGTTTTTATTTTTGTTGTTGTTGTGGTGTCATTGTTGTTGTTGTTGTTGTCGTTGTTATTATTGTTGTCTATTATTATTATTATTGTTGTTGTTGTTGTTGTTGTTGAATATAATGATTGATTTAATAATTTAGTATTATTTTTCCCTCACTTAGCAATTTAGTAGTTACCCGTTTTACAATATTATTTTTGAAAGAAATTTATTTGGTCCTAAAAAAATCTCAAGTTCATATTTCCAAATTCAAATTTTTTTCACTAAGTAGAAAAATTCTCCTCGCTATCTTTCCTCTCTTGTGAAAGGTATTTTTTTTTTCTAAAAGTCATTTCAAATCCATTTTATTTATTTTATTTTACTCCCTCCATATCCACAAAATCTTCCTGTAAAATCAAAATATTTTTTATTAAAGAGAAGAATATTACTTTTCCCAAAATAATCTTTCTTATCATTCTTTTACATGAGAAAAAAAATAATTTCTGTTCATTTTTAACTCCCTCCTCAACTTCTGTTTTTCTCCTTTATATACATGGACCTATCACACACACAAAAAAGGGAGAAGAGCACACCTAGGCTTCATTCACTCCCACTCACAAAAGATGACAAGATTTATTCTAATTTCTCCTCTCACTTTTCAAAACAAAAGGAAATCTTTGCCTAAATGGCTGGATTTTAATTATCTTTTTTTTAAAAAGGTTCTCGGTCTCTACACGAGGCCACTCCTCTTTCACGACTACATTGCCTCTATTGATTTCGGCCATAACAGGAGTAGTTTTCGATTCTCATATGAAAAATCATCATGAAAGAAAAGGTTGAAATCGCGAATGGTAATTGAACGGGAAACACAGCTTCAACTTATTCCCAGTCCTGCAAAGGTCAAAACTTTCAATATATTTTATACACGTAGCGTGTAGCATGCGTTGGTCTTATCCAAATATTGTCAAAATACAAGTTAATGATCCCATTCTTATATAGAATTATTTTGAAATATCTTATTTTAATTGTGTGTAAAAGAAAGTGTATCCATGCATGTGAGATGGGTTAAGTTCTATATACATGCATGTCAAAAGTTTTGATTTTTTTTTATGGAAAAGGTTTTGAACATTAACAAAATATATGTATGAATTTCCTTAGATAAGTTTGCAGAAATGACTGTATGCTTCAACTTTTTCTTAAGATTAATTATGTGTGGAGTCGTCCAATCTTCCATTATTATTTTGATCTCCGACATTATACAATTTGTTCACTTTCGTTTCCTAGTTGATAAATATTTCCATTTTGTTTGAGGATTTCTATGTGCATTGTCTATAATCCCAATATCATGAGTTCATGTGTATTATTTTAGTGTGTTTATCTTCATAAAATTCCTCACGTTGTTGTTAGCTGCTAAGTTAGTAAGATACTCTAAGTTTCTTAGTAATTATGTATCAAATAGTCCAGAGTGTTGGCTTAATTTTAATATTTTTGTTTAATAGCATACAACTCTGATGGGTCATTGTTATCATATGGCAGTGAAGTGTTGATGTTTTAACTATTTTTTATGTCTCTAAGATAAATGTTGTTTCCTCTCATTTGGTTAAGACGCTGTTGTTTAATGATATGAAAATTCTGCTATATTTCATCAAATCAAATCAGGGAAGCAGTAAATTCATTTAGTCTCAGTCAATTTTTTTGTTACTTTAGTTTTCCTATTAAATAACTTCTTTCACCTGGTTTGCATATAAGTTCGAGTAGTAAGAGATAGAGGGTCAAGACCAACTTCTCAAGTCCTACGTAATAGTTGTGAGTTTGCGCAAGATGAGTTACAGATTTGATTCAAAACTCGTTGTCTTGTAAAAACAAAAAAGCTGAAAAACTCTTTTTTTAAACTATTTTCATTCTAATATGCTCACTTCGGTTAAGAATCTTTGTTACTTTATAATTTTAATTTTCTTTTGATTAGTTAAACGTTAAGAACAGACATAGTTCACCTCCTTTTGAATGTTGATTTATCTGTACATCACAATGGTGCAGTATCGCTTGGAGTTCAACCAGGACGGAGTAAAGGAGTCAGTGCGTGAAGCAAAGCTCAAATGGAGTCATCACCCCACCGAGGGTGAGGGACGTTTGGGAAATGATGGCAAAAAAGGTAATAGTTGACTTCTCATATGAAGCACATGTAGATTTATCAAAATACAAAGCACCTCTTTACTCCCTTCTTTTCTTATTTCATATGTCACTATTTTAAAAGTCTCAAAGACTTGACAACTTTTACTATTATACTATAGCTACACGCTTTGATACAATTTATATATTTTGCCTACATACTTTTTTCTTCGATGACTTCTAAATGCAAAAAAAAATTATTTAGTACTCTTAAATATGTTTATTTAAGGATTTCTTCATCTTGTTTTAAGGCATTTAAGAGAGTCGATATAGAAATTGGAATTGAGGGAGTAACTTCAGATTGGGCCCATTTCATCCTTGTCATACCTGATCCACACACACACTCTCTCCCTCTTAATTTTAACTGTATGAATTGTCAATTTATTTATTTTTACATTAAATTTACCACCAAATTAAGGTGGCACATCTTACTAACATGTCTCTCATTATTTGTAGTTTATTATTATTTTGATTTAAGCTTGAATATTTTTTTATTAGATATACTACAAAGCAAAGGAGTTCACCAAAGTCTGTGATCGAGGAAGACGACGAATACCTAAATCGTGGTACTTTTCACTTATTATCTGCATATCGCAAAAGGTCAGTCGCAAATCTCTTGATTTGTATTCTTTGTATGATATGTACACTAGTTGAAAGTGTTCTTTATTACGTCACTTAGTTGATATTAGTTAACAAAAATAAGCGACTTTTATTTATCACAGAGAATCCCCATATAATATATGAATTCGGCCAGAACCCACATTTGTAGACTTCGAAAGGTGCCTAACACCTTCCTTTCGAGGTAACTTGAACCGTTTTCTCAAATTTTTAGTGATGTAACCTAAATAAATAATTCGTGATTAGCCTAGAATGGTGCTCTAATGTGCCTTAATTCGTTAGGTGACAACTCTTCTCTTTCAACGTTAATTCAAATCCCACTTTTTATGAGAAAAATGGAGCACGACAACCTCTTTTAAAAAATTTAATATCACCATTGAGTCTAGATCATCGAATTTGATAAGGTAGCATAGTTCATTTATGTTCTCAGAATTCAGGATGAATACCGATGGGTTGTTAGAGACTTGAAAAAATTCCAAGTCTAGCTGGTGCAGTCACTAAAGCGCCAATTTTGCTGCTTTACTGGTGGGCTCTAAAGCGCCATTTTCACTACCTTAGCGATATGGCTCCATCCCGAGGGGGGGGGGGGGCTTTAGCGGACCTTATCTGCTTTAGCGTAGTCTGGTAAAGCAGCCCCTTATCCGCTAAAGCTACCCTTTGTACGGTAAAAAAACACTTGACCGCTTTAGCGGTGACCGCTCAAGTGGTCCAACGGTAGTATATAAAATAATTTCTCAACTTTTATTTCTATTTTTAGACTTGGAGCTTCGAGTTAGAGTTTTTGGGTGATTTATTTCATTTTCAAGCTTGGATAAGCTTCAGATCTCTATTTCAATTATTTACTTCAATTCTTGTCATCTAAAGCTTGTTAAAATATGATTTTAAAGTAAAATTTGGGAATTTGGTCCCAAAGTCCTAAAATTGTTTTCTTCAAATTTAAAACTCGTTTTAACCCATTTTACTTGGGTTTTCTTCTATGGCTCCCTTTAATCACTGTAATGTATTTATGAACTAAAATTCTAGTTTTACCCCTTCTTTTTGAAAATCTATTTTGGGGGTCCGTTTTGACCCCAACTCAAAAATGGGTAATAAGGTTATAATTGGCTTTTTTTAATGCGTAGATTCTATATTTGTATTATTTTGATGGTTTTGAGATGGTTCGGGAAGAAAAGTCTCCATGTTGAGGACTTTTTAGTCTAGGATTCTATTGTTTGAGGTAGGTTATGACTTAACTTTCTTTACCCTAGGCTAGGTAGTTAATACTGATATAAAAACATGCTATGAGTATGGGTATTAATCATAAATATGGTGTAATTACTTTTATATGCAAGGATGGGGGCCTATGTTGTTGTTATTGGTGGTTTTGGACATTATTTGCTATGTGTGATCCGTGTGGCATCTTATATGATGTTGTTGAACTTTAGTATATATTGGATTGTATTCTTTCTTGTGGAAATGCCTAAGTTGGGGGTTATGTGGTATCAATGACATATTACTTGCATATCTCATCCTAATGGTACATGAATTATATAAAACCATGGATGGTTGGCTTATTGAGTGGAGTTTGGATCATGTTCTTTTGTATTGGCTGAATTTGGAATTCTAATTCTGGTTTGGTTGTGAGCATTACATCTGATTAGAGGTGAATTTATGCACCTTAGTGTTGTTATCCTAGTTTTTTTAGCCTTATTTTGAGGACTTCTTGTGTTCTTAAGGTGTTAAAAATGATATAATTGAGCATCTTAGTGTTTAAATATGTGAATACAATGTTAAAGGTGTCTTTTAAACAAGTTTGTACTTCATTTGATCACTTAGAGTTCAAATGAGAAAACTAGTGTTACTAGCTTGTACTAGTGTGGTTCTAGTTGATCTCGATGGATCCGAATGTGTATAATGAGTTCCTAAGGTTATTAATGTGTAATTATGTGTGGAAAAACTTGTTTGTAGTGTTTAAAGTTCAATTGAATCAAGCCTAGGGGCAAGACACTAAGCTAAAGATTTAAAGGACGACACTAGCTCTTAGCTTAAGTTTCTAGTTCACCGTTCTTGATGTTGTATTGTGTTGAACTCTAATACTTGGTTTTTAATGCTATAGTATCCTTGGTGAGTTGATTATGATGATATTTGTATTATAAAAAATATTTAATTCAAGTGGAAACAACACCACAAGGCTTGGGATGAAAGACAAATACACAAGACAAAGGTTAAATGTCAAGATGGAATTTCCAGTGAAGCCTCTCGATGGAGGGGCGGTGCAACCCCCACTACAGTGGAATAAGTGGAGAATCATGAGACTCACTCTATTTTAATAGGTGGCATATCACAATCCTTACTCCCGTGAAGTGGATGGCGCGTTTCGAGCCTTATTCCCACATGGACAAAACTTGCTACTATAAATACAACATTTGTACTCATTGTTAACCAATTTTTGATGTCTTGGAGGCTTTGAGAGGGGATGATAAACACTTTAAATAAGGTTTTTATTGATTTTCTTTAGTTTATTCACGTATTATATCATGTATTCCTTGATTTGAATTACAATTATGTCCATTAGTGGCTAAATGTCCCCTTTCCGGAGTTAAGGCCAAGAATATGTTTACTTTTGCTTTGAATTGATTTTGTTTGGATTTCTTATCATATTTCATTATTTATTTATCCTTTTTATTACTATTTTAAGTATTAGCGACCCTTAGAATACATATATTGTCATCTTGTGAGCCCCGGGAGGGGGAACGAGAGAATAGAACGTGGGGATAAGTACAACAAAGTTCTTATTCTTTTATGAAATAAGGAATTTGAATTAGTGTCTAGGATAGGGATATACCTAGAATCCTTGTTTGGTTCACTTGTATGATGACATCTTAATGCATCTAAATGGATTATTACATCTTCGCTAAACAATGTAGTTGTAATGTCCAGTTAGGTAGAAGATTAAAAGTCGGGAGATCATGATCATACGATAAACCCTGCAAATCAACAACCAAGATAAGTAATCTAAATAATGAAGTTCAATAGCATAGTATGATTGTTCGTAGTGCTTTAACCTCAGATTTTCATCCATTGATTGTCCAAAGTCATTACTTTTCAGCATTATTTTAGACTACTTATACTTTATAAACTCTCAAAACTCTTTTGGCCACACTCCACTAGTTAATGTCAATTATTAAACTCGAATTGGATAGTTTCTTAACAAAAGTCTCTGAGGGATCGATATTCAGCTTTATGTAAGGCCAATGTATTACTTGGTGATACCATGTACACTTGCATGTGCGCTTGGGTGCAATAAGTTTTTGCCGCCATTGCCGGGGACTTGTAAATTGGCAATTATTTAAGTTTAAGTTTTAATTTTTAGATTTCTTTGGTGTTTTACACTTGATATTGGTATTGAATTTGTAGAAAATAGGTTTGTAGACTAGTAAGCTAGCAAGGGATAGGGAATTGTATGCTTTCACAAATTAAGGAGAGAAACAATCCTTCTCCCCCACATACCTGAAATTTAAGAGGAACAAGACAATCCTGCTCTTATGGCTGAAGATCAACTAGCCCGCAGGATAGTTCATAAGGTGGAAATCCCACTTTTGATAAATTTGACCTCCTCTTTTTAGAAACCGGCTGTTGGAGGTAACTTTGAGCCAAAACAGAATATGGTGCAACTTTTGATTAGCAGTAGACAGTTTATGGGGCTTTCACATGAAGATCCACAAGTTCACCTATGGAACTTTCTTGAGATAAGTGACACATTCATCCCTACGAGTGCATCGATTGACAATGTTAGGCTAATACTTGATGTGTATGTAGATCCTAACACATTTGAGGCTTTTAACTGAAAATAATTGCAAAGTCTTAAGCAACTTTTATCATTTTTGATTGTTTTCTCTTTGATTTTGTAGTAGAAGCCAAGATGCAAGAGAACCAACAAGGACGGAAGAAAAAAAGTTGAAATTTGAAGCAAATAGAAGAGAAGTGTGACTGACGACATTCTTGACTAGCCGTTATCCTTGTGATAAGTTATCAGAGTCGCCGTCATCCTTAAACAGAGAATGGACCTCAGCTGAAAGTTGCAACGACATTTGGTGATAGGCCGTCATAAGTGTTTTAAGCCATCAGGTTTGTTGTTAGCCTAAGGTACAACATGAGAGATGAAGTGAATAATTGACGACATCCATGATAAGTCATCAAAGAGCTGATAAGTCATAAGGTTTCATCGTCAGCCTTAAGCAGGAAGTGCTAAAACTGAAGAAGGAGCTGACAACATTCGTGGTAAGTCGTCAGACTCCTGATAAGGTGTCACGAATGTCGTCATCTAATCCGAGAAATTACTGAACTCTGTGATTTTATTTCCATAATTAGGGTGAACTATTTAAAGCATACTTTAGGGTTTTCTAAAGGGAGTTCACCTCTTTTTTGGGGCTCTTAACTTAGAATTCAATATTCAACTCTTTGATTGGGTTTTGAGATTTTTCTCTTGAATTTGGAAGAGAATCAACTTTAGACTTCATCTTTTGTAAGTTTAATTACTTTGAATGATGAATATAATTGTTGCTATCTCTTTCTTTCTCATATGGAACTAAAACCCACCACTAAGGTTGTGGGATCTATGATTATTCCTCCATGGATTTAATATTTGGTTAGGGTTCGAGTGATTGTGGGAACATCTTGATAATTCTTTTGTATTAATTATTTTTTGTTGGTTGCAAACAATAGTCCTTGCTTACTGTTGATTTTCTTGAGATAATAAATCAACCTCAGTAAGAAGTGAATTATCAACGAGGATTTGGGAAGGTTAAGTTCTCATCTAATGATTAATGTAGTAACAAGATTGATCAACTCAAGATAAAATCAGTATGACTAGAATGTTTTTCTAAGTTTGAGAGAATTAGGGAGTTCAACATCTAGGTAGGTTAATAAACACTTAGATGGACTGTCGAAACTGATAATTTGGTATTTTCCATAAGTCACTAGAATCCAATACTACAACTTTTATTCAATGGAGGATTACTAATCATAGTGATCACAACTCTAGTTTCTCTATATCATTGATTTGAAATATTGCAGTTTAAGATTTGAGCTCTGAAGCAAATTAAACTTTAACATTTGTTTGATCATTGAATACCCCCATTTTATCTTTTTGTATCATTTGTTTGAATTTAACTTGCATCTTTAGTTTTAAACTAATTTAATCGACACTCACATTGTTCTCTGTGGATTCGACCCCGACTCCAAAGTTGGGTAAATATACTGACGACGACCGTCTTGCACTTAATTGACGTGTAAGTTGAGCGTTATAAAAAATGGCGCCGTTGTCGGGGAATAATTTGGCGTATTGATTTAGTTTGGAATTTTAGTTTACTTGCTTGAATTCAAACTTGTAAAACTTTGTTTAGTTTATTTTTTTTATTTTCTTTTATTTTTATCACACCTTTCTTGAGATGTCAGCCTGGATAGATGGTTTTTTGAGTGATGACGATTCTTGTTATTATTGTGGGGGACCATATTTTGAGGCTAGTTGTCCAGATTTACCTGGAAGTGCATGGACTGGACCTTCACAGTATGATAGGGATACTATCCTACTTACTATAACTTGGTGTTTGGCTTGTGGTCAAAGTGATCATACTGAAGATATGTGTGCTGTCACGATTCAAGTAAACAAATTGATGAAACAAAATTTAGAGAATCAAGAACATTTGTGGGCAGAACTAAAGGAGTTACCACTTCCACCATATTTACTTTGGTTAAACAAAGAAGAATATGAGGAGGACATTAGCCAATTTGAGGAGAAAGCTCAAGAATCGCAACCACTCGATTGTCATCTTGATCTTGAGACTGACATTGAGAAGGTGAATAAAAGTGAGTGTGTAGTAGATAGTGTAAATTTTGAAGTAGAATTAGTTGGATCTCACTCGAAGCATTTTTCTACACTATGTTTAGATGATATCTTTTCTGTGGAATCATCTAAAATAGTGGAAGAGTGTGAAGATGAGGAACAAGAATCCTATATTCTTTATTTTACACTTGTAAGCAACATAAAAACATACCTCACTTTAAGGCCGAGTGGTTTACCACGCTCAATCCATTACTCGACTTCTTATTTTTTCTACCACCCCATATGATCGAGGCAAAAAGATGGACTCTAAGTTGGGAGTGAAATTCATATCCTCAAGGTGGAGGAAAAAGCTGAGTTGGGTCGTACCGCGACATTAAATTAGGCACTACTTTGGAGGAAACCCAATGTATTTTGTTGTTTGTATTTGTATTATATGATTGACATCAGATCTTCGCACCCATGGTGCCACAGGTATATTCCTAGCTCTCTTGTTTTGGTTTCACGCATTGGGGACATAACATGATTTTAAGTTGAAGGTGGGGCTACTTGTGGGTGTTGATTTATTCTTGGGGGTTTTGTTGATGTGCCTCTTTTCTCTAGAGTTTTGTTCCTAGTAGAGTCGGCATATTTAGGCGTATTGTGTTTGTTTTGTGATGTGTTGTGATTAACTGGGGGAAAAACAAGTACCTTAGGCAGTTAACATATTTTTGTTAATTTTTTAACACCTCTCCAATGGTCTATTTTATAACTATGTGATATGCATTTATGTGTGACCACTATGCATCTTGTTATGGCATTAGTACTAGTGACATGATAACCACTGCTAAACAATTGCATGAACCGAATGGGTAGTAGTTTGGGATGTACCTTTGTGCCATGTGTGTGTGAGATACTACCTAGTTCCCTTTGTGTTAAATCTAGAACTTGCCTGATTGGTCTTGACTTGGTTGTAGGATAGCAGTTAGGAAATGATCATAGGTCGTTGTTGATATTAGTCCACTTTTAGCCTAAATGACCTTCCATGTGTAAATAATATCCCTTGATCCAGATTTTGATCCTGAATGCCTATTCTTTTTATTATACCTATCACCTTCCCATTTGTATCATAATGAACCTGTTTTGACCTTGGTCCTCCTTAGACATTGTGCACTTTGACTTAGACAAATGGCCTAAGTTGAGGGTGGATACCATAGGGGTGCATGATCTAAAATGAGTATGAAGAAAAGTAGAATAAAACAAAAGAATAAAAAGGTCAGTGCGGTGAAAAAGAATAAGAGAAGAAAAGTTGTGAAAAAAAAAATGATTGTCAAAAACACCACACCCATCCTGAATATGTGTGATCAAGAAAATAGATGAATAGAAAAAGGTTAATATGTGAGACCCTCAAAGCTAGTGTAGTGTCAAGAAGGCTTAGTTACTTTAAATATCATCGAGTATCATACCATCTCCTAGCCTACATTACAAGACAAAGAGAAGACCTATAGTGATCCTAGCGGACCTGTCTGAAAGTCTTGGTAATGAAAATAAGGGCAAGCCTATGGTATTTAGCATACATTAATTGGAACGTCATTCTGAGAGTGAGTGTCTAGTGATTGTCCCCATGGTTACATATGTAATGTCTGATATAAGTGAAGTGAGACTTCTTTGTAGTGAGGGTACACTGATTACGTTACTAGTTGATAACTTGTTTGGATAGTCTAAGCTTGATACATGCATGGTGGTTGTTGCTGAATTGATGCCATATCTTGATTTTTGTGTGTCCTATTGTTGTTCTTCAGTGGCATACACAGTTGATTTGGAATTAATTGACCTTGGAGAAGGTAAAGATGGTTTTGAGATAATATAGATAATTGCTAACTCTGTGATTTTGTTTCCATAAATAGGGTGAACTATTTAAAGCATAGTTTAGGGTTTTCTAAAGGGAGTTCACCTCTCTTTTGGGGCTCTTAACTTAGAATTCAATATTCAACTCTTTGATTGGGTTTTGAGATTTTTCTCTTGAACTTGGATGATAATCAACTTCAGACTTCATCTTTTGTAAGTTTAATTACTTTGAATGATGAATATAATTATTGTTATCTCTTTCTTTCTCGTGTGGAACTAAAACCCCCAATTAGGGTTGTGGGATCTATGATTATTCCTCCATGGATTTAATATTTGGTTAAGGTTCGAGTCATTGTGGGAATATCTTGATAATTCTTTTGTATTAATTATTTTATGTTGGTTGCAAACAATAGGCCTTGCTTATTGTTCATTTTCTTGAGATAAGAAATCAACCCTAATAAGAAGTGAATTATCAATGAGGATTTGGGAAGGTTAAGTTCTCTTCTAATGATTAATGTTGTAAAAAGATTGATCAACTTGAGATAAAATCAGTATGAATAGAATTCTTTCCTAAGTTCGAGAGAATTAGGGAGTTCAACATCTAGGTAGGTAGATAAACACTTAGATGGATTATCAAAACTGATAATTTGGTGTTTCCCTTAAGTCACGAGAATCCAATACTACAACTTTTATTCAATGGAGGATAACTAATCATAGTGATCTCAACTCTAGTTTCTCTATATCATTGATTTGAAATATTGCAGTTTAAGATTTGAGCTCTGAAGTAAATTAAACTTTAACATTTGTTTGATCATTGAAAACCCTCATTTTATCTTTTAGTATCATTTGTTTAAATTTAACTTGTAGCTTCAATTTCAAACTAGTTTAATCGCCACTCACATTGTTCCCTATGGATTCGACCCCGACTTAAAGTTGGATAAATATATGGACGGCGACCGCCTTGCAGTTAATTGACGTGTAAGTTGAGCGTTATCAAAAATGGCGCTGTTGCCTGAAAAAAATTTGGCGTATTGAGTTGGTTTGGAATTTTAGTTTACTTGCTTAAATTCAAACTTGTAAAACTTTGTTTAGTTTATTTTTTTTATTTTCTTTTATTTTTATCACACCTTTCTTGAGATGTTATCCTGGATAAATGGTTTTTTGAGTAATGAAGATTCTTATTATTATTGTGGGGGACCATATTTTAAGGCTTGTTGTCCAGATTTACCAGGAAGTGCATGGACTGGACCTTCACAATATGATAGGGATACTGTCCTACTTACTGTAACTTGGTGTTTGGCTTGTGGTCAAAGTGATCATACTGAAGATATGTGTGTTGTCACGATTCAAGTGAACAAATTAATGAAATAAATTTCAGAGAATCAAGAATAGTTGTGGGCAGAGCTAAAGAAGTTACCACTCCCACCATGTTTACAGTGGCCAAACAAAAAAAATATGAGGAGGACATTAGCCAATTTGTGGAGAAAACTCAAGAATTGCAACCACTCGATTGTCATCTTGATCTTAATACTGACATTGAGAAGGTGAATAAAAGTGACTGTGTAGTAGATAGTGTTAATTTTGAAGTAGAATTAGTTAGGCCTAACTCAAAGCATTTTTCCACATTATGTTTAAATGATATCTTCTCTATGGAATCATCTAAAATAGTGGAACAGTGTGAAGATGAGGAACAAGAATCCTATATTCTTTATTTTACACTTGATAAGAAACATTAAAACATACCTCACTTTAAGGCTGAGTGGTTTACCACGCTCAATCCATTAACCCCCCTATGATCGAGGCAAGAAGTTGGACTCTAAGTTGGGGGTGAAATTCATATCCTCAAGGTGGATGAAAAAACTGAGTTGGGACATGTCACTAGACACCCATCGTGCCACAGGTATATTTCTAACTCTCTTGTTTTGGTTTGATGCATTGGGTACATTGCATAATTTTAAGTTGAGGGTGGGCTACTTGTGGGCGTTGATGTCCTCTTGGGGTTTTTGTTGTCGTGCCTCTTTTCCCCAGAGTCTTGTTCCTAGTAGAGCCAGCATATTTAGGCGTATTGTGTTTATTTTGTGATGTGTTGTGATTAACTGGGGGAAAAACAAGTACCTTAGGCAGTTAACATATTCTTGTTGAGTTTTGAACACCTCTCCAATTGTCTGTTTTATAACTGTGTGCTATGCATTTATGTGTGACCACTGTGCATCTTGTTATGGCTTTAGTACTAGTGACATGATAACCACTGCTAAACAATTACATGAACTGAATGGGTAGTAGCTTGTGATGTACTTTTATTCCATGTGTGTGTGAGATACTACCTAGTTCCCATTGTGTGTTAAATCCATAACTTGCCCGGTTGGTCTTGCCTTGGTTGTAGGATAGCGGTTTGGAAAGGATCATAGGACGTTGTTGATATTAGTCCACTTTTAGCCTAAATAACCTTCCACGTGTAAATAATATCTCTTGATCCAGATTTTGAGCTTGAATGCCTAATTTTTTTATTATACCTATCACCTTCCCATTTGTATCACAATAAACCTGTTTTGGCCTTGGTCCTCCTTAGACATTGTGCACTTTGACTTAGGCAAATAGCCTAAGTTGAGGGTGGCTACCATAGGGGTGCATGATGTAAAATGAGTATGAAGAAAAATAGAATAAAAGAAAAGAATAAAAAGCTGGGTGTGGTGAAAAAGAATAAGAGAAGAAAAGTTGGGAAAAAAGATAATTGTCCAAAAGACCGCACACATCCTGAATATGTCTGATCAAGAAAAGAGAAGAATAGAAAAAACTTAATAAGTGAGACCCCAGAAGCTAGTGTAGTGTCAAGGAGTCTTAGTAATTTTAAATATCATCGAGTATCATACCATCCCTTGCCTACATTACAAGCCAAAGTGAAGACCTATAGTGATCCTAACGGACCTGTCTGAAAGTCTTGGTAATGAAAATAAGGGCAAGCCTGTGGTATTTAGCATACATTAATTGGAACTTCATTCTGAGAGTGAGTGTCTAGTGATTGTCCCCATGGTTACATATGTAATGTCTGATATAAGTGAAGTGGGACTTCTTTGTAGTGAGGGCACACTGGTTACGTTACTAGTTGATAACTTGTTTGGATAGTCTAAGCTTGATACATGCATGGTGGTTGTTGCTGAATTGATGCCATATCTTGATTTTTGTGTGTCCCATTGTTGTTCTTCAGTGGCATACACAGTTGATTTGGAATTAATTGACCTTGGAGAAGGTAAAGATGGTTTTAAGATAATATAGATAATTGACTGCCAAATGTACTTTGTATCCTCTTAGTTGTGTTTTAGTTGCTTGAGGACTAGAAATTGTTTTAAGTTGAGGGTGTTGATGTGTGAGCAGATGCTAACACATTTGAGGCTTTTAACTGAGAATAATTGCAAAATCTTAAGCAACTTTGGTCATTTTTGATTGTTTTATCTTTGATTTTGCAGTAGAAGCCAAGATACAAGAGAACCAACATGGACAGAAGCAAAAGAGTTGAAATCTGAAGCAAATGGAAGAGAAGTATGGATGACGACATTCCTGACAAGTCGTCGGCCTTGTGATAATCTATCAGAGTCGTCGTCAGCCTTAAACAGAGAATGAACCTCAGCTGAAAGTTGCTATGACATTTGGTGATAGGCCGTCATAAGTGTGATAAGTAGTTAGGCTTGTCGTTAGCCTAAGGCAGAACATGAGAGCTAAAGTGAATAATTAAAGACATCTGTGATAAGTCATCAAAGAGCTGATAAGTCATCAAAGAGCTGATAAGTCGTCAGGTTTCATCGTCAGCCTTATGCAGGAACTGCTAAAACTGAAGAAGGAGCTGATCTGTGTACGACTTCAGCTTACGAGTCGTTCCTTGATCATAAAACTTGTCCCATGTACTCGTATGCACCTAGGACTTTCTTTTTTCCAAGCTTGGACACTGGTATACTTACGATTTGACTATATGAGTCGTACTCAGACTTCCAACTCGTATACTTCTGGGGATTTAACTTTTGATTGCAGCTTTGGAAACTGTTAGGGTTACAACTTCTATTCATGACCTGTATCCTCAGTGTACAACTCGTATAGTTGAGTCGTATCTTTTCTTCACTTAGTCTTTAGTTTAAGCCTTTGGTTAAGTTGTGCTTACGAGTCCTCATGCGCGTCATATACTTTGTTGACGACTCGTGAGGCGACTCGTATCTTGATCAGACTTAGTCTCTTTAGGTCTTTTTCTTCTACTTTGATTCCAACACTATCTAGACCTGTTTTACCTGAAATAAACACAAAAGTGCATCATACCCACTAAAATAACCTAAGTATCCGCATAAATTCATGGTTTAAGCATCAAAAGTGTCGTGTTTCCATGACACATCAACACCTTCAACTTAGACTTTTGCCTGTCCTCGGGCAAACAACAATCAAACTTCATAATTCAATACGGTTCTTAAATAAGAAGATCATAAGCTACCCATGGCAGTGATTTTGAATTCAATTTTCTTAGACATTATTTCCCTCTCCTAATCTCTTTTTTCAATAAGCAAACATTGTATAACAATTCACAACATGATGAAACACGAGGGAATTCGATGATGGCATCACATTAGTTACAGACAACCAGGCATCAATACAAGCTACACTAATCTAACAGACTAGCAACTTAACAACACAACCCATATACGCTCACTGTCAAATAAATCCTATTCACTCTACTAAAACTATTCAATCACTTCAGGGATATATCAAGCAACGCTCTCTCTCACAAATAAGGATTACCGATGTATACAAAATACCATTGGCTTGCCCATATGCTCTCTTTCTAAGTTTTTCCATACTCAAAGTAGGATCTCTAAAGTAATTTCTCTAAAGGACTTTCTTAGGCTTGTAATGTAGGTTAGGGGATGGTAAGGTATCCTTTTGGGGTCTATTTAGTGACTATGCCTCCTTGACACTACATATTTATTTTAGGGACTGCTTATTTTCTATTTTTTGTCAACTTTATTTTTTACTTTTTGTCTTCCTTACTACTTTTAAAGCTCATATTGCCTTAGGTCAGGTAAGATTTTCTCATTTCATTTTTCTTTCTATATTTTCTATCACTTTTGCTTTTGTTTTCTTTTATTCTTACAACACCTGTCCTCTTTTGTTTTTTTTTCTACCCTTTTTTTCATTCTCATTTTATCTATGCACCTCTATAATAGCCACCTCAACTTAGGCAATTTTCCTGAGTTGAGGTGCATAGTGTCTAAGGAGGACCAGGGCCAAAATAGGTTCATTGTAGAAACGGGAAGGTGAAATTGGTGTATTAAACAAAAAATTGATCACTTAAGGCTTAAATATTTAGATCAAAGGGAGTTATACTTATTTGGTTGGACATTTAGGATCAGGTGGGCTTACAACAAAAAGGGCCTATGATCATCTCCTACTTGGCTATCCTATACCTAGGTAAAAGTAATCGGGAAAGTCCTAGATTCCTTTACACCAGAAACTCAGTAATACCTCATGCACAATTGCACGGGGTTGTATTGCTAAGTACTACTTATCAAGTTGTGCATATGTTTATCCTTATTGTTCTATCCCTAGTCTTAATGCCATTATCAGAGACACAATAGTCTTACACATACACATGTGACACAACGCTAAAATTTTAGGAGGGGTCTCAATTTTTCAACAAAATTTCATCAAACACAAATAAACAAAATTTCATTAAGCACAAATACTCAGCATAATCATTTCAAATCCACAAATATTCCTAAATTTCTAAATTAGTTCAAAAACCACAATTCATTACAAATAATGTTTAAGAATCTCCCAAAAATCAAATAAAATAATCTTCTGCCATAGGTGCCGATTGTCTCCCTATTTCAGCTCCTTGTTAGCACCGAACCTGTAAGTCATAACGGACTTGTCAACTACTTATGCTTTTTAGCTTTTGTCGAAAATTTGAAATAATCAGATATACCCCCAACCCCAATTGAAAATCCTTGCACTATCCTCACTGCTATAAAATGTAAAAACAAAGATTGAAGTCCATACCTAGGAGCCCAGGACGCTGGCTCAACAATACCATTACGTGGGCCCTCAAACTGGGTCTGACTCTTGTCAGCAATCATCCTATCAGCTAGGACTGAATCAGCAATAATAATTGGGGGCATAACACCATCCCCCTTAGCAGTAATAACAGGTGGTATCGAACCTCCATCTCTAGATGTCATCTCATGGACCCTCATCTCCCGGTCTTGATCACTCTAAATGCTATCACCCCTAGCCTTCTTGACAGCATCTTCATCTGCATGTTATTTTCTCTTTTTATCCCTTCTCCCCTCTTCGATATCTATTAATAGTCTAAGATTTCCCAAATATTAGGAACATGAACCATGGGCACTACAGTCTCAATCATGAGATCCGAAATCACAGGTCTATTATACAACTCAGATACTATCTTCTTAATTTTAGTAACTTCCAACCTAATCCCAGCAATATCAAGCATCTGTCCGCTACTCAACTGTCGAGTAATCCTTGACTCAAATGCATCAATCCTGCCTTAGACTCCTCTATCCTGGTTTGTGAACTGTGTATCAAGCCAGGGCTTTACGCCCCTTCCATGTGACCAAAATTCACCTCCAGTAAGGCTAATCTTGTCATATCCTCTATCCACATGGACTGTGAAATCATAACAAGTCCAAAAGTCATAACTCATGGCCTTGGTGGCACAGACTGTACTGGTGGTAGGGCACTAGAAGTACCTGTTGTATTTTTTTGCAAAGTCTTCATCTGCTCACCCATCTCAGCTACCTCGGTATTCTTAGCCTAACCGCTCTACAAGAATATATCTGCCATAAAATCAGCTACCTACCTTGCCTTTTGGTCTAGAGGGTTTGCTGCATCTCGAATCAGGCCTAAGTTAGTAGTGTTCATGGCCTCTAACATCTCATCAATCCCTAAGAGTTCTTACACTCCTATATCTAAATAGATTTGTGTGATCATGTAGGGGTAGGCCAGCAATGTTTTTTCACCCCTAACTGCCCGTCTCTCATTTCTCGAGCTAAAAATTTTGCTACATCAAATGTATAATAGGCTATGAAGCCGACTATCATGGTTGCCCGAATTGGGCTCAGAACACTATCTTTGGTAGTTGGACATAGCCGATGCCGGGCCAATGACCACTAAGCTTTTCCCTCAAGGTTAAGGGTATTCTTCTCAATTTTTTGTAAGACTACCCCAGGGTCTCCTACTACCCATACTGCATTCTGGTCATTTGAATCTATACACTCCGCAATCCATCTAAACAAAACCTTTGTGTCCTCGATGCCAATATCCTTTTAGTGATCTTTCTCATCTTCTCCATCCGGTTTTCTATCTCCCCAGTGTTTATCGGAGCCTGATACTCTGGCCTGTATAAAAATATTCCATTCGTACATGGGGAAATGTCTACTTGTACTCCCCAAATAACAAGGGAAGTAATCATCTCACCACCTTTCCACAATTTACCTTATGGATATTGTCTTTGAAGTTCACCCTTGTACGCCGCATAAAATTCTCGTACAAGTACCTCACTAAATTTTCCAGGTGCCTTCGTCATCCATTCAAATCCATATTGTCTAAAGCGCTCCTCGAAACTGAGTAATTTTGACATACTAGTCGTCGTCAACCTCCTTTCTAGATATAACACCATTTTAATCTTTCCACCCCGAGGTCTGTTCAACCCACTATTGAAATTCTCTTGCACACTGGGGTACCCCTATCATTCAACGATAGGCACCGGAGTAGTGGTGAGTGCAAGTGGGGGTCTTTTTGGGCTATCAGAGGCACCTCATTCACTTCTTCCACAGCATCAATATTCCTAAAACTTACTTCTTCTGAACTAGATTCATCCTCATCATCGTCATTAAGAGGTGGTGATGTATGACAATTGGGTTTTTTCTCCTGGGCCCCGTGGAGGTGGTACTTCCTCAGGGGGTGCAACCTTTTTACCCTTTTCTTTGTCAGCTACCTTACCTTTTCGGGAAGCTTTACCCATTGTTATGACATCATATAAATCACCACTTCTGATGGATGACAAAGAGTATTCTAAGATAGTAGACTCAGGGATAGCAAATTATGCCTTTTTGTTGTTCTTTTTGCCGCTTGCTTAGAGAAGGATGTGTTCTTAAGAGGCATGGTTTCTGCAAGTACACCATTATTAGAAAGTAAATAAAGAAAATAAATCACAATTTTAAAGCTAAATTTTAGTGTGCATATATTGTTAAGGGTACGAGTGAGGGGTACTGGTCGTATTAACTGGGTTCAAATCATATGAGCGAGTCGTATCCTACGTTGTGCATGACCAATTACTCACTGGTTATATTAAGAATCCTTCTAACCAGTAGTACCTACAAGGTACAACTTGTTACCAATAGTCGTAAGAAGATCAGAAATATTTTGTAAAATTCTACTACTTCCCAGGTCAATATGATTTAAGCATACGAGTCGTATCTATTCCAGAAATCTAAATTTGTTAGTCTTCAATGTTGTTAGTGGGTACGAGTCCCATTATGACTCCATAACCAATGGGTATGAGTCGTAAGGACTCTTGTATCCACTGCAACATAAACGTCCAACTTTAATGTTTGATTCACAATTAAATTTTCCAAAAATACCCATGTACTTATGCAATTATATCACACAATTTCAACCACAAAAACCAAAATACCAATATCTAAGACCACATTCATCCCCAAATTCCATTTTTGACCTAAATCCTATGAACTAGGGTTTCATAAATAAACAATGAAGTGAATTCAACTCAAAATAAGTTCAAGAAATCTCACATTTTCCATTTTATGCACGGTATCATGAATTCAAGTTTGAAATACTTACTTGATTTGGTGAAATTGGAAGTTGCTACGAGTGATTCCCTTGGTCCTTTCAAATTCATGCCTAATTCAAGCTAGGAGATGAAAGTGATCAAAATGGTATGTGATTTTTAGTGTTTTTGAGTGATTAAGAAAGTTGGAAGGTCAAAATTTTGATAGCTATTGAGTTTCTTTGTGTTTTGAGTATCGAGTGCCCGTTTTGGGTGTCCAATTTCTATTTAAATCAAGTGCTGGGCTGGGTTGACCCGCGACCCTGACCTGGTAAGTTTGGGTACGAGTTGTGTGTATGATTCATACCTTGGATTACGGGTCATTTCTGTAACTTGTACAGACCTATAACCTTACCTAGTTATAGAGTGGATACGACTCAATGTGAGAAGTCGTACCTTAAGGGTACGACTCATTCTGAGAGTCGTATCCATTCTAGAAACTTTCACCTAATTCTGAGTTTTCTTCTAGGTCTATACGACTCCTACTCATTAGTCATACCATCTAGATACGACTCGTAAAGAGTCTGTATGACCAAACGTTTTAAATTTTTCTAGGTATTTTTTGCACTCTTTAACCCTACACACTGAACAAACATATTATCCTATAAATAAATAAGTACAAAAACATGGGTTGCCTCCCGTACAATGCTTGATTTAACATCGTGGAAAGATGTGGCTAATTGGGTACTCTGAATTCACCAACTAGTTCGTTGGTTGGCTCCTATGCAATGCTCGATTTAACGTTGCAGCACAATGTAATTTCCTTCATTACGCAGTCTTCACCAAGGTCAATTTCAAAAACCTCATTCACTTCTTTATAATTGCCCATATAGTGCTTTACTCTTTGCCTGTTTACCTTAAAAGGGTATTCATTATCCCTCTACAGTTCCAAAGCACCATAGGGATAAACTTTTGTAATCATGAATGGACCATACCATCTAGACCTTAACTTACCTGGAAACAGTTTAAGCCTTGAAATGTTGAGCAATACCTTGTCACCTTTTTTGAAGATTCTTTTCTTAATTTTTTTATCATGATGAAACTTCATCTTTCCCTTGTAAAGTGCATAACTTTCATACGTCCGGAGTCAAAATTCATCCAATTTATTCATACTCTTCATCCTTGACTTGGCTACATATTGCCACTCAAAATTTAGCTACTTCAAAGCTCAAAGTGCTTTATGTTCAAGCTCAATAGGCAAGTGAAAATCCTTGCCATACACTAGATGATAAGGCAAAGCACCTATTAGAGTTTTGAATATTGTCTGGTAAGCCCATAATGCATCATCTAATTTTTGTGACTAATCAATCCTATTGTCATTTACTTCTTCACCAAGATGGACTTAATTTCTCTATTGGACACTTCAACCTATCCACTAGTCTACGAATGATAAGGTGTTTCCACCTTTTTCTTCACTCCATACTTCTCTAACAAACCTCTGAATAGACGATTACAAAAAATGTGACCCTCTATCACTAATTATAGACGGGGCAAGCCAAATCGAGAAAAGACATTCTTTTTCAAGAATGCAGTGACACTATGCACTTCATTGTTAGGAAGCGCAACTGCTTCCACCCATGTTGAAACATAATCCATAGCAACTAGTATATACTTCATGCCAAATGAACTCACAAAAGTACCCATGAAGTCTATACCCCATACATCAAACAATTCCAAATCTAAGATAGGAGTCATAGGAAGTTCATGTCGTCTAGAGATATTACCTTGTCATTGACATTGGTCATAAGCAGAAGGAAAATCATATGCATATTTGTAGATATTTGTCCAATAATACCCACATTGCAAGATTTTATGGGTTGTGCGAGTTCCACCATGATGACCCCCAACTGGTGAAGAATGACAAGCCTTAAATATGCTCATCATCTCTACCTCAAGTATACATCTATGAATAATCCCATCTACACAAATTCTGAATAAATAAGTCTTATCCCAAAAAAATTTCCTAACATAAATTTCCTTCTTTGTTGGAAAGGAAGATTTTCTGGAACTAGATCACTGGCTAGATAATTTGCATAGTTTACAAACCATGGAGTTAGATCTTGGAAAGATGCTAATATCTGCTCATCTAGAAAGCAATCATCAATCTCAAGCCCATATTTAACATTCTGCATAGCTTCCTCCTTTATTCTAGACAAATGATTCGCAACTTGATTTTCGGGGTCTTATCTGACCTTGACCTCAAAATCAAATTTTTGCCACAATAACACCCACTTAATTAGTCTAGGCTTCGCATACTTTTAACCATTAAGTACCATAATGTTGCATAATTAGTGTGCACAATCACCTTAGTCCTAATCAAATATGACCTAAACTTCTCAAAAGCAAAAACCACTATCAACAACTCTTGTTCCATCACGGTGTAGTTTTTCTAAGAAGGATTTAGTTCTTTGATAGAGTAGTATATGTGATGAAGGATCTTCTATTTTTGTTGTCCTAGTACATCCCCTAAGGCCAAACCACTTCCATCACACATGATTTTAAAAGTCAAAGACCAGTCTGGAGATACAATGATAGGAGTAGTCATCAACTTCTCTTTCTGACATTCAAAAGCCTTCAAGCATACTTCAGTGAACTCAAATTTCACCTATTTCTCAAGAAGCCTACAAAGAGGATTGGATATCTTAGAGAAGTCCTTGATGAACCTTCTATAAAATCCAGCATGTCCCAAAAAGCTATGATTAATGTGATATCTGTTATTATTGTGGAATGTAGTAATATTTGGACATCTTCATAGGATTGTTATTATAATTTATTGGTTAGATCATGTCACGACCTGAACCAAGTCCTAGCAGTGATGGGCATCTCAAGTCCCACATTGACCAGTGATGTCGCCCAAAACTAACCTCCAAAAGAAGTATGATGCGGTCAATGCCAAACATAGTAATCCAACTAGGTTGGGGCCAAACCCAAACGGAATATGTTTAATAGTTGTTTAACTTGATATAATTCACGAGCACTGCAGAAAAGTAAATGGAGGATTTTGAAAGTAATTAGTAAGTAGTAACCAAACTCGAGTGCCTTGAGTTGTAAATAGTAGAACACAAACACTAGGACTGTGTTCCCCTTGGCTTCTTAATTCAACAATTTTCTCATGTTCAACCCACTTATTCTTCTACTCTGCATGTAAAGTCAACAAGCTATGTATTATCAACGGTCTTGTAAATGTGTTGATAAATCTCACTCTTTACCTTGTGAGTCTTAGGGTGTCTCCTTATTGCTCCTTGTTTATGACTTCAATTAAACTCTCACCCTTTTAGTCTCGAGTTGATTAGATGAGATGGCAGAATAATAATGACGGAAGTGAATATCAGATTCCTGTCTTAATCCTCTTTTCCCAATCATAAACTCCCTTGTGAGAATATTTACGAACACAGACTATCTCCAAGCTTCTACAGTAGATCTGAGGTCAATTATGATGAAGAAGATTAAGATACATGCAGTTTACTTTAGAATAGATAAATCTCCCACTTCCCTTGCTTAGTTAATACACCAAGGATCCCAAAACCCTAGTTAGGAAAGTTAACCTCTTATGTTCATGCAACAATTCATGATAATCAATAAAGAAAGCATGTAATTAATTGCACAATAATGAGATAAATAAAATACGATGTCTTCAATTGAATAAAAACCTAAAATCTCAAGAATAAAGTATCAATAATGTAAAATAATGCTAAAGTATGCTAAAGTATGTAAAAGAATATCAAAGTGTGTAACCAAATAAAGGAGAAACCCTAAGGTATTTATAATATCTCAAAAATACTAAGAAATCCTAATAAAAATAGGAAAGGGAAAGTTAAGTCGACACATGGTACGACTCGCACATCCACTTGTATGCTCATCCTACGAGTCATACCATGTCTTTTGATATCCATTCCAGTGTTTGGTCTCCCATGGCTTCAACTATATGTTATTCATATGACTTCTGCTCATGAGTCCTACCTTGATTATATGACTCGTGTCTTGTTCTTGTATCCTCCCGGGACTTGCTTCTTTCCAAACTTGGACACTGGTCTGCTTATGGTTTGATCATACAGTTTTACTTAGACTTTTGCATACTTCTGATACTTCAACTCTAGATTGTAGCTTTCAAGACAGTTATGCTTATGACTCATATTCATGACCCGTATCCTCAATATATGACTCGTATAGTTGAGTCTTTTCTTCTGTTCACTTAGTACTTTGTTGAGTGATTGATTTTGTTGTGGTTATGAGTCATCCTACGAGTCATATGGTATGTTTACAACTCATGAGGTGGCTCATATCTTGCATTCCCTATTCAGGTCTTTTTCTTCTATTTTCATCCAACACTATTATAGACCTGTTTTACCTGAAATAAACACAAAAGTGCATCATATCAATTAAAAAAACCTAAGTACCCACATAAATTCATGGTTTTAAGCATCAAAAGTGTTGTGTTTCCATGACACCTCAACACCCTCAACTTAGACTTTTGAGCATCCTCAGGCAACAATAATTAAGCTTTATAACTCAACACGATGCTTAAACAAGAAGTTCATAAGCTACCCATGGAAGTGATTTTGAATTCAATTTTCTCATACATTATTTCTCTCTCTTAATATCACTTTTTTAAAATCAAACTGTGTATAACAATTTAGCACACGGATAAACACAAGGAAATCTGATGATGGCATTACATTAGTTACAGACAACTGGGCATCAACACAAGCTACATTAACCAAATAGATTAGAAGCCTAAAAACACATTCCCCGTGAGCACACATTCAAAGAAATCCTATTCACTCAACTAAGATTAATCAATTAATTCAGGAATATAATAAACAATACTCTCTCTTATAAAGAAGTATCATCGGTGTATACAAAATACCATAGGTTTGCCCATATTCTCTCTTCCTAAGTTTTTAGATAGTCAAAGTAGGATCACTAAAGGATTTTATCCAGCTTGTAACATAGGTTAAGGTCTCGTATGGTATCCTTTTGGGATTTACTTAGTAACTATGCTTCCTTGACCTTATGCTTTATTTGGGGTCCACTTATTTTCACTTTCTCTTCAAGTTTATTTCCTCCCTTATTTCTCCCTTTTTACTTTCAAAGCATATTCTGACTTAGGCCAGGTACGGTTTTCTCTCTGTATTTTTCTTTTCTTTCTCTTTTGTGTTAAATTTTCTTCTCTTTCTCTTTTGTTTCCTACTTATTTTCTTACTGTACTTGTCCTTTTTTATTTTTCTTTTTACACTTATTTCTTCATTCTCGTTCTTCCTATATACCCTTATAATATCCACCCTCAACTTAGGTGATTTTTCTGTTGAGGTGCACAATGTCCAAGGAGGAACAGGGCCAGAACAGGTTCATAGTAGAAATGGGAAGGTGAAATCGGTGTTTTAAACAAAATTTGGTCAATGCAGGCACAAATATTTGGATCAAAGGGATTTATAACTTATTTTGGTTGGGCATTTAGGCTCGACTGGACTTTCAACAAAAAGGTCCTATGATCATCTCCTACTTAACTCACCTAGACCTAAGTAAAAATAGCCAGACAAGTTTTAGATTCCGACACACTAGGAACTCAGTAATACCTCACACACACTTGCACAGGATTGCATTACTAAGTACTACCTATCAAGTTATGAAATTGTTTACCCTAATTGTTCTATCTCTAATCCTAATTCCATTATTAGATTCACAATAGTCTCACAAATATACATCTCACACATCTAACATAAATTTAGGAGGGGTCTCAAATTTTCCACACCATTCTATTAAACACAAATGCTTTCAGAATAATCATTTAAAACCCATATTTTATGTTTCTAGAATCACAAATCACTTTTAAAACCACAATTCATTACTATTTAGAATTAAAAATCCTTCAAAATCGATATGAAAATAAAAAATATATTAGTCTTCTGCCATAGGTGTCGATTTTCTCCCTATTTCAGCACATTGTTAGCACCGAACCTGCAAGTCATAACAGACTTTTAGCTACTTAATTTTTTCAGCTACTCCCAGATATTCAAAATCAGATAAACCCCCACCCCCAACTGAAAATTGATGCACTGTCCCTAATTTTACAAAAATAATGTTAATCAAGGATGAATGGTCATACCTGGGTGTTCAAGGTGCCGACTCAACAATATCAGCATGTAGGCCCTCAAACTGGGTCCCACTCTCCTTAGTTGAGATTGAATCAGCAACCGTAGTTGGGGGAAAACACCATCCCCCTCAGCATCAATAAATGGTGGCTTAGAACCACTAGCTCCAGTAGCTATCTCACAGACCCATGTCTTTTGGTCCAGCTCACCCTGTATGTTGTCTGCCCTAGCCTTCTTTTTAGCCTCTTTCTCTTTATTCTTTCTTTTTTTCTCTCTCACTATTTTTTCCGAGTCTCCACAACTGGTACCTTATACCAAGTCCAATATAGCCCAAATGTTAGGAACATGGACTGTAGGCACAATTATCACAATAACGGGCTTTGAAATCTCTGGTATATCATACGGCTCCATGACCATGTTCTTAATTTTAGCAATTTCAGACTTGATCTCAGCAATATCGAGTTCTGTCCACTACTCAACTGTCAAGTAATACTCAACTCAAACACATCAAGTCTGCCTTGGAACTGCCTGTCCTGGTTTGCAAATTGTGTGTCAAGCCAAGGCTTTACCTCCCCTTCCATGTGACTGAACTTTGCCTTTAGTATGGCCAGTCTAGTCATAGAATCGATCAAAATGGCATGCAAAATCATAGTGAGTTCAGAAGTCATACCTCATGGCCTGGGTGGTACAGATGGTACCAGGGGAGGAGCACTAGAAGTACCCACAACATCAGTCTATGTAGTCTTTGTCAGATCACCTATCTCATCAGCCTTTGTCGGGCCACTCTGGAGGAACATATCATCTACTATATAAACTGCCTATCAAGCCTGCTGAGCCAAAGGTTTGGCTACATCTCTGATCAGGCCTAGGTCAGTGATGTTCGTGGCCTCTAATATTTCATTGATAACTGGGAGTTACTGTACTCTCACAGCCAAACAGATCTGTGTAATAAGACATGGATACACCAATAGAGACTTCTCTCCACCCACAGCATGGTCCCTTATCTCACGGGATAAGAATTCCCCTACATCAAACTCACAACTGGCAATGAACTCAGCTATTATAGCTGCCCAAATTACACTCAAAACATTATCTCTTGCGGTGGGACAAAGACTATATCGGGCCAATGTCTAGTATGTTTTACCCTCAAAGTTGAGGGTATTCTTATCAATCTTCTGCCAGGTGATAGCTGGGTCACCTACTACCCACATAGCATTTTTTCTGCTCAAAGCTATTCGCTCCACAATCCATCTAAGGAAATCTATTTTCTTCTCTGAACCTAACTTTCTCTAAGTGATTTTTCTAATCTCCTCCAAACGATAATCTATCTCATATATGTAGGCTAGAGGATAATACTCTGGTCCGTAGAAGAATCGACCAACAGTATGTGGGAAAATATCTACCCACACTCCTTAAATAGTAAGTGAAGTGATAGGGTCACCTCCTTTCTACAATTAACCCTGTGGATATTATCTTTGTAATTCTCCCTTGTATGCTGCATATAATTCTCTTACTATCACTTTACTGTACTTCCTGAGCACTCTCGTCATCCACTCAAAACCATATTGCTAGAAGTGTGCCTCAAACTTGGGAATCTCCGCCATCCCAGTAGTAGTCTACCTTATCTCCATATATATGACCTGTCTGATCTTTCCTCCGCAGAGTCTTATCAACCCATTATTAAAAGTCTCCTACATAATAAAGGACCCCCATCATTCAACGATGGGCACCGGAGCAATGGTAAGTACAAGTGAGGGGTCATGTCTATCATAAGTGTAGCATCAACCTTTTCTGTACCGTGGGCATTCTCAGAACTAGCTTCCTTAAAACTAGAGTCATCATCATTAGAAGAAGAAGATGGTGGTGTGTAAGGAGGAGAGATAGTTGGGTTCTTTATTCTTGGACCTTGTGGAGGTGTTTCCTGTAAGGGTATAACCTTTTTCCCTTTGTCAACCTTTTTTGCTATTCAGGAAACCTTGCCCATCATTGGTCTTTCATGTAGGACACAGCTACTGTTAGAGGATGCAGTGAACTCAAACCCCGTAGACTCCAAACTAGTAGCGGTGCCTTCTTGATTCTCGTTTTGGCCATTTGCTATGCAGAAGATGTGTTCTTAGGAGGTATTTTACCTGTAAGTACACATTAATTAGTAATTAAATAAAGAAAAAAAAAGAAAAATTAAGAAACTAAAGTTCAGTGTGCATATTTTGTTAAGGGTATGAATGGTGAGTACATGTCGTATCAACAGGATATGACTCATATGATCGAATCATATGCTTCTCAGTGCAGATGCAATAATTCACTGGTCTACTTACAACTCCTCCTAACCAGTCATACCAGTAAGGTACGACTCGTTACCAACAGTCATAAGTAGACCAGAATCATTTTATAAAATATTATTATTCCTAGGTCAGTACGACTTTAAGCGTAAGAGTTGTATGGATTGGGTACGACTCATTTAGGCAAGTAGTATCCATTCTAGAATTTTATACTTGTTAGACTTCCATGTTGTCAGTAGGTACTAATCCTATTACGACCCTGTTACCAGTAGGTACGAGTCATAAGGAGTCTTGTATCCACTGCAACATAGAAGTCAAACTTTAAATTTTGACTCCAAATAAAATTTCCTAAAATACCCATCAATTTATGCAACAGTATTACTCAAATTCAGTCAAAACAATACACAACAATAACACCCAAACCCCATTCATCCCCAATTCCCATTTTCAACCTAAAACCCATGAACTAGGGTTCCCAAAATTCAACAATGAAGTAAAGTTAACTCAAAGAAAATTCAGTCAAAATAATACTGACGTGTGAGCTGATGCTAACATATTTGAGGATTTTAACTAAGAATAATTGAAAATTCTTAATCAACTTTTGTTTTATTTGAGTGTTTTATCTTTGATTTTGCAGTAGAAGCTAAGAGGCTAAAGAACCAACAAGGATGAAAGCAAAATAGTTGAAATCTAAAGCAAAAAGAAGAGAAGTATGGATAACGACATTCCTGATAAGTCGTCAGCCCTGTGATAAGTTATCAACTTCATTGTCAGCCTTAGACAGAGAATGGACCTCATTTGAAAGTTGTGATGACATTTTGTGATAAGCCGTCAAGGAGTTGATAGGTCGTCAAAATTGTCGTCAGTCTAAGGCAAAACATAGGAGCTGAGGTAGATAAGTGACGACATTCGTGAGAAGTCATCAAAGATATGATAGGACATCACAGTTCGTCGTTAGCCTAAGGCAGCGAATGTCAAAATCAAAGAGGAGCTAACGACATTTGTGATAAGTCATCAGCCTCCTGATAAGGCATCACGAATGGCGTCACCTGTCCAATAAATTGATGCACTCTATGATTTTGTTTCCATAATTAGGGTGAACTATTTAAAGTATTGTTTAGGGATTTCTCAGAATTTTAGAACATCTTTTGGGAGACACGTATTTTGTCACTTTTCTCTCTAGTTTCTTGGCTTGAAAAATAATTAACTTTGAAGAAATTTCCATCAATACTTTGAGGATTCCTATTGTGATCTAATATGAGAATCACTAGTTATTATTCATCTTGTGGTAAGTTTATCTTTCAAATTATGAATTCATCTAGTTGTTCTGATCATTACATCATGAGTGGCTAAACCCCTCTAACCATAATTATGGGATCTGTGGGTTAAGTTTTGGTAAGACACTAAGTGTTTAAGATTCAAAAGGTAACAGGACTCTTTGATAATTCCAAGATTTTAATCATTGTCTATTGGTTGCAAACAATAGATAGTACCTTCTTTGATTTGCTTGAGATAAGAAATCAAATACAGTAGGAAGTGAATTATTGACAGGGACTTGGAAGCATTAAAAACTTCCATTTAATAATTGATGTTGTAACAAGGTTGATTAACATGAGGTAAAGTCTGGTCAGTGAATATAAATTCCCTACGTCCGAGGGGGTTAGTCAAGTTTCCTAGTTTTAGGTTTATTTGTTATTTTTGTTTATTGTAGGATCTTTGTAGGTATTCCAAGAACCAAAAGTTTCGGAGAACCATTACAACCACTTAATCCGGAACCGCAACGAATTAGAAGAATGGCGGACCAGCAAGAGGCTGACAGACTAGCAGCCTTAGCTAGACCTTAGGTGAATGTACAGAATGTCGGGCAATAAGAATGACATCAAAATCCTGAGGATGAATATTTGGGAGACGAGGAGTTTCTAAATCCTGGAAACCCAAGGCGTGCAGAGCAAGTAGCTACACTAGTACAAAGTAATGCTAACAGGAACCGTCCATTTCGAGGAAGGAAAGATTACCAGCTGGTCCAGTATGACCTCAATGATGACGATGTTGGAATGGATGAAGCAGGTGCAACGGGTTCTATTATTCCTCCACTGTTGGCACCTGGGAAAAAATTTAACATTACGATTACTATGATTCAACTCCTCAATCCGAAGGGGTTGTTCCTGGGGATGACCCGAACTTGTATTTGGTGAACTTTGTCACCATCTGTAAATATTTTGATAACCCTGGAGTGGGTTAGAATGCTATCCGATTGACGTTGTTTCAGTTGTCTCTGTCTGGGGAGGCAACATTGTGGCTTAATGAGCTGACACCCGATTCTATAACCAACTAGAGACAGTTGAAAGGATCTTCCTAGAAAGGTTCTTTCCGCCTTCTAAGAGGATACATTTGAGGGATGAGATCAATAACTTTAGGCAGCTCCCGACTTAAGCCTTGCATGAAACTTGAGAGATATTCAAGAAGAAGCTGACACAGTGTCTGAACCACAATATTTTGGACATACACTTGATGGAGACTTTGTACATGGCTCTTAACTTGTCACAAAACCAATTGTAGATAATGCTGGTGGTGGTTCGTTTGTTGATCTTACATTCTCAAAGGCTTCAGAGATGCTAGAGAGAATGACCAAACAGAGTCGGGCATGGCATACCAGAGACTCTGTGGTATGCATTCCCACTATTTTTGCAGGCATGACTGTGGAACAACGTAGAAGAGATGAGGAGCATGACCAAGAAATGGCTCACCTAAAAATGCAGATGGATCTGCTAATGAAGCACTTGCTATCAGGAAAGATTGAGAAAGTGAAAGTTATGGGATCTCAAGATAGAGTTGATGCGGATGCAGAAAAAGAGGCGAACTATGTTAATAATTAGGGGTATTTCTGAAGCAATGGCCAAGGGAATCAAGGTCGGAATTATTATGATAAGCTGTGTTATAAAGATCGAGAGCAGGGAAATTGGAGGAACAATAATAATAGGAGAAAGCTCTATGTCCCTCCTGGAAATCGTGAGGCTGCTACAACAAGCTCTGAAAAGATGTCCATAGAGGACATGATGGCTAAGTTGCTAAAGAGAGTGAAGGCTACCAACTCTGGTGTGACTTCTATGAAGACTGATTTGTCTTCTATTAGTCAGTTGGTAAACTCATACTCCACCGCAATTAAACAATTAGAGAAGCAGATGAGTCAACTCTCTAAAGCATTTAACCAGTGGAAGAGTGAAATATTACCAAGAGATACGGTCTAGAATCCACGGAATGGTGGCTCATGTATGGAGATTACCACTAGGAGTGGTAAGATATTACCTGGCCCTTCTGTGGGCAAAAGTTTGGTTGAATATGTGGCTGAGGCAGAGGATGAACCCAAAGAAGAACGTCCAGTGATGTCTGAGAAGCTGGATGGTTCTGATGGTCCTCTAAAAAAGGAAAAAAGGGAGGAGAAGGAGGTAGTGTTAAAAACTCTCCCAAAACCACCACCTCTCTTTCCTCAACGATTGAAGAAAAAAACTGATGATGCAAAATTTAGAAAGTTCATGGCAATGCTCAAACAATTGATGGTGAATGTGCCATTGGTTGAGGCACTTGAGAAAATACCAGGATACGCAAAGTTTATGAAAGACCTTGTCACGAAGAAACGGAAGGTTATCCATAAGCCGGAGGACAATCTCCATCATTGTGGTGCTATCTTCACAAGGTCTTTAGTGAAGAAAAAGGCAGATCCGGGAGCATTTACCATCTCATGCACTGTTGGGTCCCTGAACTTTACAAAAGCACTATGTGATTTAGGAGCCAGTATAAACCTAATGCCATTCTCTATGTACAAGAAATTGGTTTTGGGGGATCCTACCCCGACGAACATGCGATTGGTGATGGCAGATAGGTCTGTGAAGCATCCAGTGGGCATATTACATGATGTATTGGTAAGGTGGCTGACTTTATATTACCTGCTGATTTTGTAGTCCTAGACTGTGAGGTGGACTGCGAAGTGCCCATCATCCTGGGTAGACCATTCCTTGCAACTGGGAGAGTGATAGTGGACATGGAGTTGAATGAGATAAGTTTCAGACTCAACGACAAAGAAGAAAGATTCAAAATACACTCATCCATGACACAAAAAAGGACATAAGTTCTCTCTCAATCATGGATGTATTCTATGAAGATGGTAAATAGGTATCAACAGGTTGTCTTGGTGAAGTTTGAGTAGTCAAGATAACCAAGTCATGCCGCGACATTAAATCAGGCGCTATTGGGAGGCAACCCAAAATTTTTATGCTCCCACAAATTATTTATTTTTGTAGTTAGGTTCAAAGTTCAAAGAAGGTGGAATCGGTGTATCCAGAAAAGTGTTCCTGATGACATATTTGATGGGCTGTCACAATTATGATAAGTTGTCAGATTCGTCGTCAGAGACATCAGCTCTAAGGTAGGTTCTGTTAAGGCTGATGACGTTTGTGATGGGCTATCACTCTTCTAATAATCCATCAGAAAATGTCGTCAGAAACTACCTAAAATTAGCTATCAGAAAAGCCTGGGCCCAGGTGAAAAGATCTAACCCGACCCACAACGTTGTCTTTCCACCTTCTTGCGTGTTTCATCTATTTACTTTAAGTTTTATTATCTTTCTATCTTTAGTTTATTTTCTTCTCTTCCTAAAGTGTTTCCAAGTAAAACAAAAGAAAGCTTCCTTGTGTGTGTGGGTTTGAAATCAAAATCAACAATCTTCTTTTCTCTACTTCCTCTTGCTCATGTAACCAAGTGAAGGCACCTATCTGGTATGCTTAAAACCTAACTTCTCTCTTCAGTTGGTAAGTAATAACTTGATGTGAACTAAAGTTCCCAAGAAAATTAATTCAAGTGTAGATACCAATGTGTAAAAATTGTGAACTAGGGTTTGTTGTGCAAGCTTGAGACTTGAAAGCTCAGCCTAAAAATGAGAATCGATGGAGTTCTAAGGAAAAAAATGGGATCAAAAATTAAGTTAAAATCAAGTTAGGGTTCTATTTATAGCTGACGACATTCACGATAAGCTATCACATTTGTGATGGATTATCAGAAATATCGTCAGAAGTTGATAAGAATTTTGTGGGTTCTGTTTAGAGATGATGACATTCATGATAAGCTATCACATTTGTGACGGCTTATCAGAAATGTCATCACACCTGGGATCTGAAGCATAAATAAACCCTTTCAAGGGGTGTGGAACTTCAATGATATATGTGTTTGTGTTTATACTCTTGAGGGTCGTCTAATGGTTTTTCTCTTGCTATAGGTTTTGTAATGGCTCCCAAAGGAAAGAACCCCAAACCTATAAAGAAAGAGAAAAAGAGGAGTGTACCCTAGAAACACTTCAATGAGGAATCCGATTATGAGGAAAAAGAGTCACTGCTCAGAAAGCCAAAAAAAAATAATCCTGAAAAAGCCTCTACCACCCCCACCAGTTGAGGTGGGGGAGAGTGAAGAAAGTGATACCAAGCCAACAATGCCTAAACATACATCTTTTGAGCAGATGACCTCTGAGTAACAAGGGTATTAACATGCGGAGTCTGAAGAGCATGATTCAGATCATCCTAATTCTGAAGAACATGAGTCTAGGCAACTTGAATCCGAGGAACCATCAACTGAGTCCCCTTCTTCTGATCCACAAGATGATGAAGAATCTCTGATTCGGGGAACGATGGTTAAATGCAAGAATCCTAAAGTCTGAGATGGAACTAGGTGGCAGATTCCCAAAGCTTAGAAAATCTTCTTTGATGGGCTTCGTAGAACTAACAGAAGAGATGTCAAAAGGCCAATCTTTGAGGAAAAGAGGATCATTACCAAAGGGTTGAGCAGATATCCGGAAGTTGAGTGGAAATTTTGTGAATATGACTTGGGATGGACTACAAGAGGGGGAAATTCAGTTTTCCCTACACTAGTTAGGGATTTCTATGCGAACTACCAAGCTCTCTTGGAAAATATGTGTAAAGAAGGGGAGAAAGAAGCAGACCAATCTTTGCTGGATAAATTTTTGGTACGGGTGTAAAGGTTGATATTTCTGAAGCAAAAATCGACAGGTTCCTTCATGGCCCAAGTTGAGGGTGGCTATCATAGGGGTGTGTGATGTAAAATAAGTAGGAAGAAAGGTAGAGTAAAAGAAAAGAATAAAAATTTGGGTACGGTGGAAAAGAGAAAGAGAAAGAAAAGTTGTGAAAAAAAAAGTGATTGTAGAAAAGACCGCACCCGTCCTGAATAAGTGTGATCAAGCAAAAAGAAGAATAGAAAAAGGCTAATAAGTGAAACCCCAAAAATCTAGTGTAGTGTAAAGGAGGCTTAGTAACTTTAAATATCATCGAGTATCATACCATCCCCTAGCCTATATTACAAGCCAAAGAGAAGACCTATAGTGATTCTAGCTGACCTGTCTGATGATTTGGGTAATTAAAATAAGGGCAAGCCTATGGTATTTGGCATACATTGATTGAAGCTTCATTCTAAGAGTGAGTGTCTTGTGATTTTCCCCATGGTTATATATGTGATGTCTGATATGAGAAAAGGGGGATTTCTTTGTAGCGAGGGCACACTAGTTTTATCACTAGTTACTGACTTGTTTGGATAGTGTAAACTTAATGCATGCATGGTTGTGTTGCTGAGTTGGTGCCATATCTTGATTCATGTGTGTTGCATTGGTGTTCTTCAATAATATACACAGTTGTTCTTGAATTGAATGACCTAAGAGATGGTGAAGATGTTTGAGATGATATAGATGATTGACTGCCAAATATACTTTGTATTCTCTTAGTTGTGTTTGAGTTGCTTCAGGATAAGCAATTGTTTTAAGTTGAGAGTGTTGATGTGTGAGCTGATGCTAACACATTTGAGGCTTTTAACTGAGAATAATTGAAAAGTCTTAAGCAACTTTTTCCATTTTTTAGTTTTTTATCTTTGATTTTACAGTAGAAGCCAAAATGCTAGAGAACCAACAATGATGGAAGTAAAAGAGTTGAAATCTGAAGAAAAAAGAAGAGAAGTGTGGCTGACGACATTCCTAATAAGTCGTCAGCCCTGTGATAAGTTACCAGCTTCATCGTCATCCTTAGACAGAGAATGGACCTCAGCTGAAAGTTGTGATGACATTTCATGATAAGTCGTTAAGGAGTTGATAGGTCATCAAAATTGTCGTCAGTCTAAGGCAGAACATGGGAGCTGAGGTAGATAAGTGACGACATTCATGATATGTCATCAAAGATATGATAGGACATCACAATTTGTCGTCAGCCTAAGGCAGAGAATGTCAAAATCAAAGAGGAGCTGACGACATTTATGATAAATCATCAGCCTCCTGATAAGGCGTCACGAATAGCGTCACCTGTCCGAGAAATTGCTGCACTCTATGATTTTGTTTCTATAATTAGAGTGAACTATTGAAAGAATTATTTAGGGTTTTCTAAGGAGTTCCGAACATCTTTTGGGAGACACGTCTTTTGTTACTTTTCTCTCTAGTTTCTTGGCTTGAAAAATAAATAACTTTGAAGAGATTTCCATCAATACTTTGGGGATTCCTATTGTGATCTAATATGAGAATCACTAGTTATTATTCATCTTGAGGTAATTTTATCTTTCAAATTATGAATTCATCTTGTTGTTCCGATCATTACATCATGAGTGGATAAACCCCTCTAACCCGAATTATGGGATCTATGGGTTAAGTTTTGGTAAGATGCTAAGTATTTAAGATTCAAAGGTAATAGGACTCCTTGATAATTCCAAGAGTTTAATCATTGTCTATTGGTTGCAAACAATAGATAGCGCCTGCTTTGATTTTCTTGAGATAAGAAATCAGATACAGTAGGAAGTTAATTATTGATAGGGACTTGGAAGCACTAAAAACTTCCATTTAATAATTGACGCTATAACAAGGTTGATTAACCTGAGGTAAAGTTTGGTCAGTGAATATAAATTCCCTAAGTCTGAGAAGATTAGGTAATTAAATGCTTAAGTAGGTCGAGAGACACTTAGGCATAACTTCGATAAAGATAATTTGTTGTCCAATTTACTGTGAGAATCTTGAATCACTATTAGCATCTGTAAAGTACCAAAACCCGTAGTGAACATAATTCTGGTTTTCCATAAACTCTTGATTACAAACACTGAAGCTAAAGTGAACAACAATTATTTGTTAAACTCAAAACCTCCTATTTCAGAAAACATCCAACTATCAGTTGACTAACTCGCAAACGACTTAAGTTCACACCATATTCCCTGTGGGATTTGACCCCAACCTAGTTGGGTTATATATTGAAAACGATCTCTTACATTCTCATTAGAGAGGTGTAGTTTGAGTGTTATCAAATACACAACAGCAACACCCAAACCACATTCACACCCAATTTCCATTTTCAACCTAAAACCCTTGAACTAGGGTTCCCAAAATTCAACAACGAAGTGAAGTTAACTCAAATCAAGTTCAAGAAATCTCACATTTTTCATTTTATACCAAATATGATTAATTTAAGTTTGAAAGACTTACTTGATTTGGTGAAATTGAAAGTTGCTTCGTGTGATTCACTTGTTCTTCCCCAATTCGTGCCTAACTCATGTGAGGTATGGAAATTAAGCAAAATGGTATGTGATTTTGAGTTTTTTTGAGTGGTTACGCAAGTTGGAAGCTCAAAATTTTGATAGCAATGGAGTTGGTTTGAGTGTCGGGTATTGGGTGCCCGTCGGGTACCCTTATTTCTTTTTAACTCAAGAGTTAGGCCGAGTTGACCTATGACTCCAGACCTAGTAAGCTTGGGTACGAGTCATGTGTATGACTTGTACCCAGGCTTACGGGTTGTTTCTTTAGCATGTATAGACCTGGAACCTTACATGGGTTCTAGGGTGGATACGACTCAATACGATGAGTCGTTCCTTGAGGGTATGACTCATTATGAGAATCGTATCCATTCCAAAAACTTTCACCTGATTCTAATTTTTCTTCCAGGTCTATACAACTCCTAATCACGAGTTTTACCATCTAGATATGACTCGTAAAGAGTTTGTATGACTAAACTTCTATAAATTTTTTTGATATTTTCGGTAATCTTTAGTCCTGCACACTGAACAAACATATTAACCTATAATTAAATAATATAAAAACATGGGTTGCCTCCCACGTAGCACTTAATTTAATATCACAGTACGATGTGGCTAAGTTGGCTACTCATATTTCACCAACTAGCCCATTGGTTGCCTCCCTTGCAGCACTTTATTTAACATCGCGGCACGGCACAATTACCTTGGTTACTTAGCCTTCACCAAGGTCCATCTCAAAAATCATATTTAAATCCTTAGTATTTGACATATAGTGCTTGACTCTTTGTCCATTTACCTTAAGCGAGGCTTCACCATCCCTCTTCAATTCTAAAGGACCATATAAAAACACTATTAGTACAGTACAGGGACCATACCATCTAGACTTTGACTTACCTTGAAACAAGCAAAGCCTTGAGTTGTAGAGCAATACTTGGTCAGCTTTTTTAAAGATTCTTTTTTCAATTTTGCAATCATGATGCATCTTCATCTTTTCCTTGTAAAGTGCAAAATTTTCATACGCCTGGAGTCAGAATTCATCCAACTCATTCATACTCTTTATCCTTGACTTGGCTGCACTTTTCCACTCAAAGTTTAGCATCTTCAAATCCCAAAGTTCTTTATGTTCAAGTTCAACAGGCAAGTGACACACATTGCCATAAACTAACTGATATAGTGAAGCCCTAATTAGGGTCTGGAATGTTGTTCGGTAAGCCCATAATGCATCATCTAACTTTCCTGACTAGTCAGTCCTATTGGCATTTATTGTCTTCGCCAAGATGGACTTAATTTCTCTATTAGACACTTCTACTTTCCCACTATTCTGTGGATGATAAGGTGTCACCACCTTGTGTTTCACTCTGTACTTCTCAAGCAGACTTTTGAATGGACGATTACAAAAATGTGACTCACCGTCACTAATGATAGCATGTGGCGTGCCAAATCAAGAAAAGATATGCTTTTTCAAGGATGCAGTGACACTACGTGCTTCATTATTGGAAAGCACAATTTCTTCCACCCATTTAGAAACATAATCCACAGCCATAAGTATATACTTTGTGCCAAACGAGCTCACAAAAAGACCCATAAAGTCTATACCCCATAGATCAAACAATTCTAACTCTAATATAGGAGTCATAGGATGTTCATGGCATCTAGAGATGTTACCTTGTTATTGACATTGATCTCAAACAGAAGCAAAATCATGTGCATCTTTGTAGATTGTTGGCCAATAATATCCATATTGCAAAATTTTATGGGCAGTGTGGGTTCCTCCATGATGACCCCCAATTGGTAAAGAATGACAAAGCCTCAAGTATACTCATCATCTCCTACTCAAGTATGCATCTGAAATAATACCATCTGTACAAATTCTAAATAGATAAGTATCATCCCATAAAAATTTCCTCACCTCATGCATAAACTTCTTTCTCTGATGAAAAGAAAGATCTTCTGGGATTAAATCACTTGCTAGATAATTTGCAGAGTATGCAAACCTTGGAATTTGATCTTGAGAAGCTACTAATATCTTCTAATCTGGAAAACTATCATAATATAAAGCCCATGTTCAACATTCTGTATAGCTTCCTCCTCTAGTCTAGAAAAATGATCCGCAACTCGGTTCTCAGTGCCTTTTTTGTCGTTGACCTCAAAATCAAATTCTTGCAGCAATAGCACCCACCTAATCAGTCTAGGCTTCACATTTTTTTCTCCATTAAGTACTACAATGCCTTATGATCATTGTAAACAATCACCTTAGTCCTAATCAAATAAGACCTAAACATATCAAAGGCAAAAACCACTGCCAACAACTCTTGTTCCGTCATGGTGCAGTTCTTTTAAGCAGGATTTAGTGCCTTTCTAGCATAGTATATAGGATAAAGGATCTTTTCTTTCTGTTGACCTAGTACAACCCCTAAGGCTAAGCCACTTGCGTCACACATAATCTCAAATGGGAAGGACCAGTCTGGATATACAATGATAGGAGCAGTCATCAACTTCTCTTTTAGACATTCAAAAGCCTTCAAGCATGCTTCATTAAACTCAAATTTCACCTCTTTTTCAAGTAGTAAACAAAGAGGGTTGGAAAACTTTGAGAAATCCTTGATGAACCACCTATCAAACCCAGCATAACCCAAAAAACTATGAACACCTTTCACAGAAATTGATGGAGGTAATTTCTCAATCACTTCGATCTTCGCTTTATCTACCTCAATAACCTTTTTTGAAATTTTTTGCCCAAGAACTATACCTTCTTTGACCATAAAATGGCACTTTTCCTAATTAAGTACCAAGTTTTATTCTCCATACCTTCTAAGAGCATTCGCTAAGTGAACTAATCAGTCATCAAAAGAATCACCAACGATTGAAAAATCATCCATAAATACTTTGATGGTGTCTTCTACCATTTGAGAGAAAATTGACATCATGCATCTCTAAAATGTGGCTGAAGCATTACATAAACCAAATGGCATACGTCTGAATGCGAAGGTCCTATAAGTACATGTGAAGGTTGTCTTCTCTTAATCTTCAAGTGCAACAGTAATTTGGTTATACCCTGAATACCCATTAAGAAAATAGTACCATCCTGAATATTTGGTCCATGAAAGACATGAGAAAATGGTCCTTCTGAGTTCATGCATTCAATTTTCTATAATCCATGCATACTCTCCATCCTGTGACTGGTCTCATTGGCAGTAACTCACTCTTCTCATTAGGCACAACAGTAATACCACCCTTTTTTAAAACACATTATACCGGACTAACCCACTTCCTATGAGCAATAGGGTATACTAAATCAGCATCCAACCACTTGATTATATTTTTCTTCACCACCTCATGCATAGGAGGATTGAGTCGACACTGATTCTTGGAATATAATCCATCTCAAGTTGAATTTTATGAGTACGCAAACCAGGTAAAATACCCATAATATCTTCAATGGACCAACCTATGGCCCTCTTGAATCTCTGTAATACTGATAACAAAGCTTCTACTTGTGCTTCACTCAAGTCAGCTGAAATTATTACCGACAAAGTGTTGGCGGCTCCCAAAAATACATATCACAAAAATAAGGGAGAGCCTTTAACTCTAAGATAGGTGGCTCCTTAATAGATGGACAAAAAGGTGGAGTAGTTCTATTCTTCATATCCAAATCAAGCTTTTTTGGTGCATAAGTATAAGAACCACTCCCATATAGTGCACGCACCATTTTATTGTACTCATCAATGCCATCACTATCAAAGTTCATGATCATGGAAGAAAGAGTTTCAACACCCAACCTGTCTTCAATAGGTACAATAACATTAGAAACTTCATCCCAAAGATTAATAGAATCAACATCATGGATAGAGTCCATTTATTCATCATACATATCAATCACGAATATAAATCTCAACTCATTAGTCTACTTCATGGCTTTACATACATTAAATATAGCACGTTCATCATTGATTCTCAGCATCAGATGCCCCAGCAACAAGTCAATCAATGTCCTTCCTGTAGCGAAGAAAGGTCTTCCCAAGATAATTGGGACTTAAAAATCTCTTTCACATTCTAATATCACAAAATTAGCAGGAAAAATGAAAGAATCCACTTTGACCAATACATATTACAGAATACCAACGTGATTTTTCACCATCCTATCTTCCATTACTAGTCTTATGGTAGTTGGAGTAGGTTCCCCCAACCCCAACTACTTAAATACAACTAATGGCATAAGGTTGATAATAGCCCCCAAATTACATAGAGCACGAGTGAAGTCGAAAGAACCAATGGTGAAGGTATAGTGAAGGCACTCGGATCCTCATTCTTCTCCACCAAAGATCTAGTTTCCCCAACACTGCAATGATGAATATTATCAACTGTCTCATAACTAACTAACCTCTTTTTGGTGATTAGATCCTTCATGAATTTTTCATATCCTGACATTTGTTTCAATGCCTCTACAAGTGGGATGTTGATTGATAGTTCCTTTAGTATAGATAAAAACTTCTGATACTTACCCTTTTCTTGTTTGTTTTTCAGCCTTTGAGAAAAATGAGGGCGGGGTCTCGGAATGGATTTTAGAATAGGCTCCTCGGTCTCACCTTTCTGGTGTCTTTCTTGCTACTAATCTCCACATCAATAGTATCATCATCAATCTTCTTCTCATCAATAGTGGGTACAGGTGGGTCCATAGTGGTTTTACCACTCCAAGTGGTAATGGCATGGAAGTGACCATTATTCTTTAGATTTCCAATCGTGTTACTAGGAAGATTGCCAGGTTGCCTCTGATTTAATGTAGCCGACATTTGACCATACTATTGTTCTAGTTGTTTAATTGTTGTAGAATGTGACTCAAATTTCTGATTCATCCCTGACAGGTCTGCCTTAATCTCTTTAAGACTGCTCTTTTGACTTTCTTTCCCTTTGACCAGTTTTGACAACATTGCCTCTATTCTAGATTCTGAATCACGGCATCCTGGTAGAACATATTTGTCACTCTTCTACTTGTAGTTATCTTTCCACCCCTAATTACCATATCTCTCTAATTCTATATTAATAACTATCATTATAATAGTTTCGACCTTATTTCCTTGCCTTTGGGCTCGAAAATCCACCAACCTATGATCAAGATATTTTGTCTCCTCTTTAGATTCAATCTAAAGAGTTTTGGAAATACACCTTTGAGTTGCAACTGCATTCACTTTCTCAGCACTCATTGTTGATAACTATTTTGTAAGCAACCTAATATCTGTCCAAAGCTATGCGACCTCTTGTTCTATCAAATCATGACTAGTTGTATACGTATTATCTTCTCCAATAGCATACATACCTGCACCATGATCAACATCTCTAGTATGCCAACCTCTATTCATTACTGAAATATCATCTAGCATATCATTCACAGCATCCCAACGAAGATGCATAAATGAACCTCCTGAAATTGTATTTGTCATTGGTCTCAAACCGATATTCAATGACCTATAGAAGATTTCCAACAAATTTGATCCTATGATTTTGTGATTAGGTACTATGCTCACCTTCTTCTTGAATCTAAACCATACATCATACAAGGACTCCGCAGGTAACTTTCTGAAGTTATAAATCTCATCTTTCAACTATAGCATCCTTATAGAAAGGAAAAATTATGTCCAAAAACTGTTTACACAACTCATGTCAGGTAGTGATTGAGCCTCTTGGAAATTCCCCTAACCATAGTAATGCTTCTCCAGTCAAAGAAAATGGGAACAACCATAGTCTCATAGCTTCCTAATCTACCCTCGAAATAGCATATGACAAAAAAATCCCAATGAAATTAGATAGATGCATCGTCAGTTTTTTATATCAAAAATGCACCCTTCAGATTTATCAATTGGATCATAACATTGGTAATGTCAAATTTGACGTTAGGGGGTAATGCATGAGGAATAATGGCTCTTGTTTTAGTAGGTTCAGCATATCCCATGTCTTCATCATCATAATATGGTTGAAGATACTGATAAGTAGTAATCATTAGGTCTCTGCCTCCATGCACTCTTCCTTGATACACAAATATTTGTCTTGTCCTGGAAAGCGCTACATTCTTAGCTCAGGTCTGCTTTTTTGCCACTCTAGTTTCTTTAGCTGTTGCTGCTAATAATTGTTTTGTCTATCTATCAGCAACAATCTGTGGATTATCCGATGGTTGAGGAGGAGGCACATTATGAGGGTCTTGAATCCTAGCTAGAACACAATCACAAACTTGTTTTATCCATCCTTCATGGTGTTTGTTTAAAGAATTCTTTTTGGATCTGCATCAAGAGAGAGTAAAGGATTGCCTTTTCTCCTAATATTTGACATACACAAGCGTATGCAAAATCAAAAATAGAAAATAAAATTAATGAACTTCACCAAATTCAATTAACAAATTACACCATCTTTCCTCGCAGTGGCACCAAAATTTGATGTTGCCTAAGTTAAGCTCCAAAAGAAGTATGTTGTGGTTGATGCCAAGTATAGTAACCCACCTAGGTTGTGGTCAAACCCACAGGGAAGTGGTTGAATAGTAGTTTAACTTGATGTAATTCACGAGCAGTGTAGAAAAGTAAATTGGATATTTTGGAAGTAATCAGTAAGTAGTAACCAAACTCGAGTGCTTTGAGTTTTAAACAGTAGAAGACGAACACTAGGACTCTATTCCCCTTGGCTTCTTAATTCCACAAGTTTCTCATGTTCAACCCACCTATTTTACTTCTCTATATATACATTCAACAAGCTATGTATTATCAACAGCCTTGTGAACATGTTGATAAATCTCACACTTTACCTTATAAGTCTCAGGGCGTCGCCTTCTTGCTTCTTGTCTATAACTTCAGGTAAACTCTCACCTTTTGAGTCTCGGGTTGATTAGATGAGATGGAAGAATAATTATGATGGAAGTGAATCTCAAATTCATGTCATAATCCTCTTTTCCTAATCATAAAATCCCTTGTGAGGCTGTTTACGAATACTGGCTATCCCCAAGCTCCTGCAGTAGCTTTGAGGTCAATTATGATAAAGAAATTTAAGATACATTTATTTTACTTTAGAATAGATGAATCTCCCACTTACCTTGCATAGTTAATCCACCAGGGTTCCCACAACCTTAGTTAGGGAAGTTAACTGTTCATGTTCATGCAACAATCTATGATAATCAGTAAAGAAAGCATGTAATTAATTACACAAGAATGAGATGAATAAAATTTGAAGTCTTCAATTGGATAAAACCATAAAATCTCAATAACAAAGTATCAATAATGTAAGATAATGCTAAAGTATGTAAATGAATATCAAAGTGTGTAACCAAATAAAGGAGAAACCCTAATGTATTTATAGTATCTCAAAAATACAAAGAAATCTTACTAAAAATGGAAAAGGTAAAGTTAAGTCGGTGCATGGTATGACTCATTCATCCACTCGTATGCTCAGTATACGAGTCGTACCATGGTTTCTCGTATCAATTCCAGTGTCTAGTCTCCCATGGCTTCAACTTTTTGTTCTTCATAAGACTTTTGCTCAAGTGTTGGACCTTGATTATATGACTCGTGTCTTATTCTCATATCTACCTGGGACTTCCTTATTTCCAAGTTTGGACACTTGTCTGCTTATGGTTTGATCATACGAGTCGTACTCAGACTTCAGATTCATATACTTCTGAGACTTCAACTCTAGATTATAGCATTGGACATTGTTATGATTACGACTACTGTTTATGACCCGTATCCTCAGTTACGACTCGTATGGCTGAGTCATATCTATTTTTCACTTAGTGTTTTGTTTGGGTCTTTTATTCTATTGTGGTTACGAGTCGTATGGTATGTTTATGACTCGTGAGATGACTCATATCTTGGTCAGTCTTTTATTTTAGATCTTTTTCTTCTATTATCATCCCAACACTATTGTAGACCTGTTTTACCTAAAATAAACACAAAAAATTATCATATCCACTGAAATAACCTAAGTACCCACATAAATTCATGGTTTTAAGCATTAAAAGTGTCGTGTTTCCATGACACATCAACCGGAGACTACCCCTTTGTACCTAACCAAATAACACGATATCCACGATGTCGGATGAATTTCAAACATATAACAAGATAAATTCAAAGAATAAAAGATACTTCTATGATCAACAACCAACAACCGGCCAAAATGACTAACCGACATCACCCAAGTCTACAGTAATCCAAACAAAGCCTTCTAACAAAAGAACCAAAACTGAATATCAATAAAGCTTCGGGACATGTCGTCAACTATAGCTAAAAATTAGTCTAAATAGTCTGAGACATAAGAGACCAAAACATGAAATGTAGACTTCTGATGTATGGAAGCTTACCACTTCAATGTCAACTCACTAGCTGATCACGAATCCTAATCACTGAGCAGGAGAAGTAGAAGTATAACTAGTTCCTGCATCGCGTAGGGATACAACATCTAAAGACGGTTAGCGGGGTGAACACTAGCATGTAACTTAGGAATAAGGATAACATAATTCCATTATCAACAGTTTCAAATCATTCAAATCCAAGGTACATAATCAATGCACATACATATATATATATATATCACGTGCTGGGATAGGGAAAAAGGCTTAACATGCACTTTAAAACTTTAGCCTGGATTATGTAGCTCAACCATCATAACATACAAAAGTACTCACGGGCTATATGGGCCCATATCTCCCCTAGTCGGTAAGGCCACAGTGCGTGTGGTGACATGAACCATAGGGTATAAATATTCACTATGGGGTACTCAAACCTCTCAACATATCAAGGTGACACAAGCAACAAATCATCTAATAAAATGTGGGGGACTCGAACCTCCCAATCATGTGATATTACTAAGGAGGACTCAAACAACCAGGTCATAGAGACCCCCACATCGGCAATCGCGGTTTCCAGTAGTGGTCTCTTAGACCTCCACTATCACGACTCAGCTACACAAGCCTCATTAAAGCCCAATTAAAATAGTTAGCACATACATTATCATTCGTTGAACCATGACATACATTTATGCATACATTGTTGGTATCATCATACCAACTACACTTGCAAGATAACATCAACATGCCACACCAATTATCTTCTCTTGGGGGAATTCATAACCCCTTGATTTAATTACACATTAGTTTGGGAAATTACACATCCCCATAAGGTTCAATTCAAAACCATTATGCAATAGTACAAGAAAAGTTCAAATTCCCACATTTTTCATAACTAAAACCAATTTCACAATAGGGGGTTGGGATCATAATCACTTCAAAAGTCACAAGTTTGGGAAAAATCACAATTCCCTATTTCATTCACCATACCTATGAAGCCACATGTTCAAAACCATAATTAAAGCATAATTAATCATATGTAAACCATGAGAAACATTGTTCAATCCATAAACATTCAATACCCTCAACCCTTGTTCCAAAACCAATATCAATAACAATACTTCAAAATGTATGCTTTTAACAAATTAACAATGAGGGAAGAGTAACATGCCTAAAATAACAAGTTTCACAGAAGGAATTCAACCCTTGAGCCCTTGGATGACCTACTTCTTTGAAACCCTAAGAATGTTCTGCTTGAGAGAATTTGAGAAAGCTTTGGAAGTTTCTAAGTACGTTAAGGATGAAATATAACCCCCTTAAGTGCTTTATGGACGTGGTGTTTTAATTGTCAAAGGAGGGAATTGTCCAAAGTGTCCTCAAATTAAAAGCTGAAAAATTAATCATCAATGACTGCGAGTCATTATACGACTCGTATAGTCTCATTACAACTCTTCACCATGATTCATATCCAAGATAGTTCCCAAGACACCCACACACTGTAGACCCTATGACTCAGTTGGTACCACTCGTAATGGGACCCTACGACTTGTAGGTCCAGTCGTAGTCAACACAGAACCAAATTGGGTAAACACTGGAATCCTACAATTTGCACCCAACTACTCGTAACAAGTCCTTATGACTCATAGTGCGCCATTCGTACTCAGAGAAGAACTTAGCTACTTTCTTTCTGATTTGGTTATGACTAAGGTCCCTAGGACCCATCAAGACTCCCTACGACTCATATCCCTAAGTTGTACTCAGGTCAATAACTCAATCATCATTCACTGGACATCTTACGACTAGGGTCACATGACCTATCAAGACACCCTACGACTTGTAGGGATAGTCATAGTCAAGACAGTGAGGATAAAATTTAAAAAAAAATTCAAGGACCGAAATCCTGGGGCATTTCATACTCCCCTCCCTCCAGGATCATTCATCCTCGGATGACAGTACAAGGCATTTATAGCATGATTTGACTCCAAACACAACCAAACTTACATTTAACAAAGATAAAAACAAAGTTGTTAAGAAATACGCATACCCTAAGCATAATTATCCAGAATGGGGAAAAAGAATGGATATTTGGATTATGTCCTCTTCGGCTTCCCAAGTAGCTTCTTTAACCTTTTGGTTTTTACAAAAAGCCTTTACCGAAGCCACATCCTTATTACACAACCGAAAGACTTGCCGATCTAGAATCTTAATTAGGACTTCCTTATAAGACAAGGAATCCAAAATTCCCAACTCAAAAGAAACAACCATTGAAGGATCACCCATATACTTTCTCAACATTGAAACAAGAAATACTAGATGAATCGAGCTCAAGCTAGAAGTCAACTCCAATTCGTATGCAACATAACCAATCTTCTTCAAAACCAAGTGCATACCAACATAACAGGGACTGAGCTTCTCTTTTTTGCCAAATCGCATCACTTCCTTTATGGGAGAGACGTTTAAGAGCACTCAATCACTAACACTAAAATCTAACTCTCTTCGTCTTTCATTCGCATAGGAATTTTGGCGACTTTGGGAATCCTTAAGTATATCCCAAATAACCTTCACCTTCTCCATGCTTGGCGAACCAACTCAGGGCCAAATAACTCATTCTAACCAACTTCAAACCACCTAATAGGAGACCTACACCTCCTACTATATAAGGCCTCAAGTGGAGCCATACCAATACTAGAGTGATAACTATTATTTATAAGCAAATTCAATGAGAGGCAAATAGTCAACCTAACTACCACCAAAATCAAAAACACAAGCCCAAAGCATATCTTCCAAAAGTTAAATTGTCTTTTCCACTTGTGCATTCGTCTACGGGTGGAAAGCGGTACTAAAGGCTATCTTTATCCCCAAACCTTACTAGAATGACCTCCAAAAGTGAGATGAGAACTAGGTACTCCGATCAGATATGATGGAGACTGGAGTACCAGTTAACTTCACGATCTTCTCAATGAATAACTTTACATAATTCTCAAAAGAGTAATTAGTCCTCACTGGCAAGAAGTGAGTAGACTTAGTAATCAAATCCATGATGAACTAAATCAAATCAAATTGCTAGCGAGACCGCGAAAGATCCATAACAAAATCCATATTAATTATCTCCTATTTCCACATCGGTAGCCCAATCTCCTGGGTCAACCCACCGGGCCTTAAGTTCTCTATCTCCACTTGCTGACACACTATGCACTTAACCACAATATTGGCCACATCCCACTTCATGTTATTCCACCAGTAAATCTCTTTAAGATCATGATACATTTTCTTCAAACCAGGATAAATAGTATAATGTGACTCATGAGCTTCAGCCAAAATTCTTCTTCATAACCCATCAACATCGGGAACACATAATCTGCCTTGGTATCTCAAGATACCATCACTGCCAATTTCGAAAATTATCACCTTCTTCTTACCTACATGCTTTTTAATTTGCATCAAAATAGGATCTAACATCTTCTTCTCTTTTACCTTAGCACTAAGAGATGACCTTACCTCCACTTGAGCATTTACACCACCATCCTCAGAATCCAAGAAATGGACTCCTAGATTAGCCAAATAGTGAATATCCTTCACCAAATCACACTTCTCCTCATCCATATGATACAAGCTTTCCATGGACAACTTGCTAAGAGCATCAGCAACCACGTTAGCTTTACCTGGATGATAGTGAAGACTCATGTCATAGTCCTTGAGAAACTCAAGCCATCTTCTTTGCCTGAGATATAATTCTTTCTAAGTGAACACGTATTGCAAGCTCTTATAAGCAGAATATATATCAACACAGACCCCATACAAATAATGCTACCAGATCTTTAATGCAAACACCACAGCTAACAATTCCAAATCATGAATCAGATAACTCTTCTTATGAAATTTCAATTGTCTAGAAGCATATGCAGCCACCTTGCCATGCTATATCAACACACAACCCATCCCTACTTGAGATGAATCACAATAGACAGCAAAACCCTTAGTACCCTCAGGGAAAGTAAAGACCAGAGTCAAAGTCAACTTATCCTTCATCAATAGACACATTTTTCTGAGTCAACTTAGTTAATGGGGTAGCAATAGAAGAGAAACTCTTCACAAACCTTCTATAATAATCGGCTAAATCTAAGAAGATCCAAATGTCGATTGGAATCATGGGTCTAGGCCACTTCTTACCACTGCAACCTTCTTTGGATCCACCACAATCCCTTCACTAGACATAACATGTCCTAGATAAGTCATCGCATTTAGCCAGAACTCACACTTAGAAAATTTTGCATACAACCGCTGATCTTTTAAGGTTTGCAACACTAGGCAGAGGTGATCGGCATGATCCACCTCGCTCTTAGAGTACACCAAAATATCATTGATAAATACAATAACAAGCAAATCCAAGAACTAATGAACAACCTGATTCATAAGGTCCATAAATGTTACTGGGGTATTGGTCAAACCAAAAGACATCACCAAAAATACAAAATGATAATACTGGGTTCGAAAAGTAGTTCAAGGGATATTTGCCTCCCTAATCTTCAACTGATCGTACCTAGACTGAAGATCAATATTAGAAAAGAACGTAGCACCCTAAAGCTGATCGAACAAATCACCAATCCTCATAAGTGGATACTTATTCTTCATGGTCACCTACTTCAATTCGCGGTAATTAATACATATCCGAAGGTACCCATCTTTATTATGCATGAAAAGAACAAGAGCACCCCATGAAGAAATACTAGGGTGGATAAAACCCTTATTAGAAGATCTTTCAATTGCTCCTTGAGTTCTAGCAACTCGCCCGAAGCAATTCTATAAGGAGGTATAGAAATAGGATGAGTGTTTGGAAGAACATAAATTCCACAATTGATTTTCCTATTGGAACGAATACTATAAAGATCATTAAGAAACACCTCAAGAAATTTGTAGACCATAGGGATAATTTGCAAGGAAGGACCTTTGGACCTAGAATCCTTAACATGTACAAAAGGATAAAGGAACCCTTTAGAAACTAATTTTGGTATCTATGATACAAAATGAACCTTCCCTTAGGTGCTGGGGAACTACCTCCCCACTCGATCACCGGCTCATTAGGGAAATGGAAACTGACCTTTCGGGTTCGACAATCAAGAGAAGCACAATACGAATGCAACTAATCCATCCCCAAAATCACACTAAATTCTAACATGTACAACTCTATTAGATCTACCAAGGTCTCTCTACCATAGACCACATCACACAACCCCTATAAACTCTTCTAGCCACAATAGAGTCACCCACTAGGGTGGACACAGAGAAAGGGTCTAAAATATATTCAAGATCAAAACCAAAATGAATAGCAACATAAGAGAGAGTAGACCCGAAATCAAGTAGATAATATAATGAGAGATGATTTTAAGCATACCAATAAAATCATCGGGGGATACCTCAGAATCCTAGAGAATGGCAAAATCATATAGATGGTTTCATCCAGTGCAAGAGCCAAAAGCAGAAGTAGCACCTTTTGGTCTATGAGCTGATGAAGTAGCAACAGGAATTTTATTTCCCCCAGAGGCAAACATAGAAGGACAATCCCTCTGCATATGACCAATTTGACCACATTTAAAGAACTTGTTCCTCCCCTCTTCACAAATGCCACAGTGTACCTGATCACAAAATCTACAAAGAGGATAATATGGAGTTGACTGACCCCTACTAGCCTAAGGCTAGGCTCCTGGTGCTCTAAACCCACTGTTATACTGACAATGATGATCACCTGACAGCTTAGAATAAGGAGAACTAGTCGTAGAGTAAGAACCAAAATTGTCCCACTTCTTCTTAAACCACTTTCCACTATCCCTATCACTTTGTTGCTGACCTTCACCCTGATTTGAGTAGCGAAACTTCTTATTTTGCCTTTCACTCATCCCCGTTTTTCTTTTCTTTGCTTCTTATATTTGTTTCATGTACACCACAAGTCTAAAAATGTCTATATACTTGTTCAAGGCAAAATTTCTCTCTAAAATCCACTCACAAGATAACCCAAAGGTAAACTTCCTTATTCTAGCCCTCGTGCTAGACACTAATTTAGGAGCATAAGCGACAACTGATGAAACTTCAAGTCTTACTCCTTTACTGACATCCTGCCTTGGTTTAAATTTATGAACTCCTCAACTTTTGCCTTTCTCAACTTTCAAGAAAAAAAGAAATCAAGAAAAGCACTATAGAAGTCATCCCACAAAGCTGACTCAGCATCATCGCCCCTAAGCTGCTTTCACTCTTCATACCATTGGTAAGCTACATTTTTCAACTAATAGATGGTGAACTCTAAACCCTCCACATCGGTATCATGAATCACACGAAAGATCTTTTCAATTTCATCAATGAAAATTTAAGGATCTTTCTCAACTCTAGAACCAGTGAAAATAGGAGGACTTAATTTCATAAATTGTCCAACTCTTGTGGCCTTAGATGATGGAGCAACAGAAGCAATACACTCAGTCTGAGAGGCCACCAACTAAGTAAGAAAATGAATCAACTGGCAAAACTCATCATCATACACGCTAGCTTGGGTGCTTTAGGAGAGATAGGAGTAACTGGTGGAGCTCCATCAGGTCAATCAGAAGCAATGACCCTAGAATGAGTCTAAACTCCTGGAGTTAGATGAGATCCATCCATATTGTCTTCAGATAGGATAAAAGGGTTTCCATAAGAATTAGATCTTCTGGGAGACATGATTTAAAAAGTGAACATACATGAATTAGAAAAGATTCGAGACCTTAGACTCCATATCTCAAAAATAGAACAACAAGAAAGAAAACATTCCTAAATATCTCATAGACTCTCTCTTATAAGTGGGGTCCATGAACGAGACTCTACTTCACAAGGCTTTGTTGGACACCTAATGACACCAAACCTAGGCTCTAATACCATATCTATCATGAGTCAAACCATGGCATGGCTGTGACGGGAATCTCAAGTCCCACATGGACTGGAGACCATCTTTTTGTACCTGACCAAACAACACGATATCCCTAATATTAGATGAATTTCGAACATATAACAAGATAAATTTAAAAAATAAAAGATATTTGTATGATAAATAACCAACTGCCAGCCAAATCGACTGTGATGATAGGCGAATTTACACGCCTATATCAATATATTTTGCCCATATTTTAGCCTAGTTTTGAGAACAAATTATATATTTCATGCACTTTTAGTCCTTTTTCCTGTAAATGAGCTAACGAACATGATTAGTAATGTTTCAGGTATAAATGATGCAGAATTCAGCATTTTATGGCTTACTTGACGCAAAGGAAAGCTCACGGAGAAAGGGAAGGGAGTTTACACGCCTAAGGACCAAAACTGATGCATGGAAAATCTGTCCCGAGCTAAAACAGCAATTCTAAAGACTTTGGGGACTTACAGACACAAAGCTGGATTTTGACAATGATACATTAACCTAGTACAATTAGGTTATGTATTTCATTATTTTATGTGGATTATGATAATGTTACCTTAACCTAGTACATTTGGGTTAAGGATTTCATTAGTCTAGTAGGATTTGGTTATTTATTTCATTAGCTTAGTAGGATTAGGATATGAGTATTATAAATACCCTATCATGCTAGAGATTTTAGAACATCTTCTTACATCTTCTGAACTTCTCATCTTACAATTCAATTCTATTACTCTACAACTCTTCTAATCTTTCCATTAATTCTATTTTTCTTCTTCTACTCTTCTATTCTTAAACTCCACAACAAGAGAATCGTTACTTGCTAAGGAATCACGCCTCACGCCTATCACTTGATCTACACGCCATTACTCAATATCGTGATATAATAACAATGTCAATCGTGATTTCCTTCGCATTCATGGGTAACTAAACTTCTCTTTTGGGGTTATGGAAGTCGAATGAGTTACTATCTATTGCTATGAGTTTGTGAGTTCGAGGCACGTATATTGCTTATATCATTATTCTCTTCATCTTAAATCTACATTCTTTGCGGTTGCAAACGTAAGAATACGCCAGTCTAACATTTAACTTGTTCGAGAGAAAAGTTATTTGTTTGGAAAAGAGATAATGTCAAGGTAGTAGGACACCCTTTCCTACTAAAAAGCTAGTGCCGTAACTGGACTAACCTCTTGGAGAATTCGTACCGTTAGACACGCTTTAAGCTCGAGAGAGTTAAAGTGAAATAGTCCTTGTTTAGGTCGAGAGACGCTTGGAGTTACCATCGACTACAATCCTCTATAAGCAATTGCATGTCAGAATTCTACACACTCATAGCCAATAGAGACGTATACCTCAGAAGGTGGACATAACCCCAACGCTTCAATTCTCATTGTTTACAACCAACGTAACAATCTCTCTCTTTTTACTTTATTATTTTCAGCTTTTGTTTACATTACTTGCAAAACAAGAATCCCCCCTTCTTACGAGACTTGCACCAAAAGTTTAGTAATTTTACTTACTTGTTGGCCAAGCTATTCCCTGTAGGATCGACACCCAACCCAGGTTGGGTTCTATATTTGCTAACGACCGCTTTACACTCAAACGAGAGCTGTAGATTGAGCGTTATCAAAAATTGGCGCCGTTGCCGGGGAATACAAGTGTCAATTAAGTTCGTAATAATTACTAGACCCTTTGGTCGAAGACTCTCGTACTTTTACTTTTAGTTTTTGTTTTTGTTTACTGCAGGTTTTTGTTCAGTGCATCAATGGATGCACAACGTGAAATACTGTTGGATGACGATGATGATGATCTTGATGGAGCCGGAGCCACAGGAGCCATTATTCCTCCACCATTAGCGCCCGGAGCCAAGTTCAACATCACAAGCACCATGATTCAGTTATTGCAACTCAAGGGATTATTTGGTGGACTAGCAGGCGATGATCCGAATATGCATCTCATCAACTTTATTTCTACATGCAAGTCATTTGACAATCCTGGAGTTGGTCAGAATGCAATTCGGTTACGCTTATTTCCATTGTCTCTGTCTGGGGAGGCAACTCTATGGTTGAATGGGCTGACTCCTGATTCAATTACAAATTGGAGGCAATTGAAAGACGTTTTCCTAGAAAGATTCTTTTTGCCTTCCAAAAGGGCACAATTGAGAGATGAAATCAGCAACTTTCGTCAGCTTCCAACTGAAGCTCTTCATGAAACATGGGAGAGGTTCAAGACAAAGCTAGCGAGATTCCCAAACCATCACATGACTAATGTTCACCTCATGGAGATATTGTATAGAGCCTTGAATTCAATAACTAAGCCAGTGGTGGATAATGCAGCTGGAGGATCATTTATGGATCTCACCTTTGGTCAAGCAAGCAATATGCTAGATCGTATGACGAAACAAAGTAGAGCTTGGCATACCAGGGATTCTGAGGTAGCAAGCCCCACTTTATCTATAGGCATGACTGCAGACCAAAGAAGAAGACAAGAAGAACGTGATCAAGAGTTAGCGCACATAAAAACGCAAGTGGATCTTCTGACAAAGCATTTATTATCAGGGAAGACCGAAAAAGTGAAAGCTGTGGCGCTAAAAGGAAGAGACGAATCTGATTCGGAAGAGGAGGCCAACTACTTGAACAATCAGGGGGGTTTCCGTGGGAATACCCAAGGAAACCAAGGTCGGAACTATTATGATAAATATGGAAGCAAAGACCAAGGTAGTTGGAAGAAAAACAATGAAAAGAGTAGTTTGTACGTTCCCCCTGGTAGACGTGATACCACCACATCTAATTCTGGAAGTATGGAAGACATGATGGATAAATTATTGAAAGGAGTGGAAGCAACGAGCGCGGGAGTTACTGAGGTAATTAATGATTTTTCCTCCATGAAACAACTAGTTAATTCTCATTCCACTTCAATCAAGCAAATAAAGCAGCAACTGAGCCAACTTTCAGTAGCACTCAATCAAAGAAAGGCTGGCACTTTACCTAGCAACACCGTGCAAAACCCAAGGAATGATGGGTCATGCATGGCTATTACTACCCGAAGTGGTAAGGTGCTGGAAACTTCAGAAAAAGGCAAGCAAGTGGTTGATGAAGAAGTGGAAATTGATGACAAGGCGAAAGAGGAGGATGCCGCAGCAGCCTCACCTAACGTTCTTAACGACGTGCAGCCTGAAAAAGCTGAAAAACGGAAGCAAGAGGAGAAGAAAGCCGTGGAAAGAACAATTCCATACCCACCACCACCTTTTCCTCAAAGATTGAAGAAGGTGGCGGATGATACAAAGTTCAGCAAATTCATGACCATGTTGAAGCAGCTGACCATTAATGTTCCGTTGGTAGAGGCGCTAGAAAAAATGCCTGGGTACGCTAAATTCATGAAGGACCTGTTGACAAAGAAGAGGGCAGTAAGCTATGAGCCGGAAGATAATATTCATCATTGCAGTGCAATTGCCACAAGGTCCTTAGTACAGAAGAAGGCAGACCCTGGTGCTTTCACTATTCCTTGCACGGTTGGATCTATGAATTTTTCTAAGGCATTGTGCGATCTGGGTGCTAGCATCAATTTGATGCCACTATCCGTCTACAAGAAGTTGGGGCTAGGAGATCCAACACCAACCAATATGAGGCTCGTGATGGCTGATAGAATGGTAAAACGACCTGTGGGTATCTTGAATGATGTATTGGTGAAGGTATCTTCATTTATATTTCCTGCAGACTTCGTTATTCTTGATTGTGAGGTGGATTCTGACGTTCCCATAATCTTGGGATGCCCCTTCCTCGTAACTGGAAGTGTGCTTATTGATATGAAAGATAATGAGCTTTTGTTTCGAATTAATGACGAAGTGGTCCGCCTTGATATATGCAAAGCCATGAAGCAGCCCAGCGATATGAATGAGTTATCTGTAGCTGATGTTCATCATGAGGATATAAAAGCATTATCTATAGAGAAACAGCCTACTGTTGAGCCATTGTCTGCTGCGCCACTGAAAGTTGAGCATGAGGATAATAAAAATTATGAAGAACTTATGGGTGCTCTAACAGAAATAGAGTCTTATACTCCTAAGCAACCGGATTGTGATCCCAAGAATCAACCAACAACGAAGACTCCCATTGACGAGACACCAACACTAGAATCGCAAGAGCTCCCCGATTATCTAAGGTATGTGTTCTTGGAAAGTAGAAATATACTTCCGTAGAGTGCAGATGATTTAAGTGAACAGTACGTAGAAGCTCTCATCTCTTCTCTAAAGAGATACAAGAGAGTTATGGGTTGGACTATTGATGATATAATTGGTGACTCTACGGGGAAATGTATGAGCCATCTCGAAGAAGATCGCATGCCCACAGGTAAGCCTCATTATCATCTAAATCCATTCAGAAAACGATCCACCATCTATCTCGACGAAGTCTAAGTACTCGAGGTAACTATGTCGTGCCGCGATAATAAATAAGGCGCTAGATGGGAGACAACCCATTGTTTTATCATTTTATCGTTTCTTCTAGTACTTGTTTTGATTTTGATAAATAAAAAATCCAAAAATAAGAGTCGTGCCACGACCAAAACTAAGGCTCTTGGTGGGAGGCAACCCATCGTACTAATCGTTTTCATTTGTTTGAGCGAATATAGGTGCAAGAAGTAGTCAACGAGGAGATTGATTTCAATTGACGATTTGGACGCATTGTATGGTAAAGTTGGTAAGTTAGGAAGGGTGATGCATAAGGCTATGGATTGAGCCTTTCTCACGCCAAAATAGGCTTCGAGGAAGGCTAGGCCTTGGTAAAACTAGGCCATGAACGATGCACAACCTATCCTATAGCCTAAGTTCTCGTAATCTAGTGTGCTATACACTATGTGCCGCCTATTCCTAGGTATGCTTTTGACTATGCGCCGCCTATGCTATGGCATTTTGTCTCAGTATCTCATATGCCATAGACTATGCGGCGCATATGTCTACAAATGCCATAGACTATGCGGCGCATATGTCCCATTATGCCGTAGACAATGCGCCGCATATGTAGGATTTTTGTCTCCAAAACCGATTGTAAATGGGTCAAAACCCGACCCATTCTTTTCTTATAAATATGAGACTTAGTCTTGAACCAAAAACACATTGGAAACCTAGCTTATGCACCACCTATAGTCTCCAAAACCTATCAAAAAGTTTCCTTTTGCTCTTTTTCGTCACAAGAACATCATCCAAAGGCTTCAACCAAGTAAGTACTACTTTGTTCTTCATTTATATTTTGTAAGTACTACTTTACTACACCTATTATGAATTGCTAAATCTTGAAAAAATATTGGTGATGTGAACGTGTTTGAATTGTTGATACAAAACCAAGTGAGTGAACATGTACGTTAGGATGCTCTTAACTTATGTCCGACTTGAATTTGATTTTAATGCATTGTTATACTACTTGCAGAATTGCTATAGTAATGAACATTGCATAGTCTTGTCACTTGAATACTTACATGTTAGAATATCCCGTTCATCGGAATAAGACTTATAACTGCCTACCAACATAGGAGGTTGAGTTTATTGATAGAAACGATACCATGATGTAATCCCTATGTAGTAGTCTTTTTATACCTAACATGAAAGTATTGCAAAGGTTGCAAGAAGTGATATATCTTTGATTTTCTCGTTGGAATATAGCTCCTAAAACGCATGTCGATGAAGTCTAAGTAATCGACCACTTTCACTTCACTAATTTGTAGCAACAAACTAGGTGTGGGGTGGTACGCCTAATGCTTGTGTATAGATTGTATCCATTAGGATTGTGCTACCATTAACACTATTTCAAGTCTCAGGTACAATGGCACCCAAAGCAAGACAAGGCAAAAAAAAGGCTACCACTTCCCAAAAGAGCAAGAAAAGAGGCCGCAAGGAGCAAGGAGAACCCTCCTCGCTGCAAATACCTCGACTCACGCTTGGAATTAAGTGGGATACTTATGAGGAACTTCTAAGGATGACGACTCTAATGATGATTCCAATGCAAGGGGTATGACCCCAGACATAGAGGATGAGTCCGACTAACCAGGTTCTTCTTATTTATTTTCCACTGAGGACAGTGTACCGACTAAGTGTGGGGTGGTGGTATTGCATGCTATACTCGCATCTATGTTTGTTTGCTTTTGTTTTATTTTTGTTTCATTTTTTAGTTAAGATTTTTTTTAGTAGTTAATATTTTTTTTAACTTAGCTTCGCATGAGATTATTCTAATAGGCAGCATGAGATTATAACAAGAGTATGTGCTACAATTGTGACCATTGAGACGTTTAGGCTCCAGTTGTGACTCATTATGTGATATTGTGTGGGTAAATTCCTTCACTTGTTGGGTCGAGAGTCTATATTACTTCCAAGCAAGTCGACCATGTGCCTTGTGTGTGTGAGATAATCGTATATTCTATGTGTGTGGCTGATGCTAGAACTTGCTTGGTATGTATGCAAAGCGAAAATAAGGAGTGTAAGTTTAGGATATGATTTAGGCATTTCTTTGGCAACCTATATTTGTTTACCTTCAGTTTTACCTACCCATGGACATCATCCTAGTTAAACCCTTTTGAGCCTTTAGCCTATTTTCTTTGACAACCTTGTATGTAAGCCTAATCCATTTTTTCAAGACCGTAATTTGATCCAAACTCCTAAGTGCTTTAAAGTGAAAAAGTCATGTGACAACATAAGAGGAAATTGGGTGAGTATGATGCTATAAATTTTAATGGTGCTTGAATGTGTTATGAAAAAGAAAGTGCTATCATAAGAGGTATGTTGTGAAAAGAAAAAGGAAAAGAAAGCTGAAAAGCGAGTTGTGCTTAAAATTGAAAAACAAAAGAGGAGAACAAGGGTGGTAAAATAAAAGAAAGAAAGGTTGAAAAAAAAAAAGTGTCAATGATACAAAGTGATGTATTAAAGCGCTTAGGAACTTAGTCACTATTCCTGGCCAAAATAGTCCTACCCGTACCTTAGCCTACATTACAACCATCAAAAGACCTACTTGATCCTAAGCTTAGCATTCTGACATTTAGTAGAGTATTACATTAAGGGCAATCCTATGGTTATCAGTTGCTACATATGAATTCTTTGTGAGAGTGAGAGCAAGGACATTTTGATACCCATGTTTGAAAAATATGTTATATTTGTGAGTGATTATGGGTACTATATGGTGAGACACACATGGTTGATGAGTTTTGGATAGTTGTATATGATTCTATGCACTTTAACGTTTGCATGCGAGTTGATCACCATCACAAGTCTATACTTGAGGTTAAATTGTTTCTACCTATAATCGAAAAGCTACTCTTTGTTGATAATTGTTGTGCTTGTCTTGACAAATATTTTGTGTTGTTGCTGTGAAACCCTAAGTTGATGTTTAGAAGGACATGGTATTTCGTTCGAGGACGAACAAAGCTTCAAGTGTGGGGTGTTGATGATAGGCGAATTTACACGCCTATATCAATATATTTTGCCCATATTTTAGCCTAGTTTTGAGAACAAATTATATATTTCATGCACTTTTAGTCCTTTTTCCTGTAAATGAGCTAACGAACATGATTAGTAAAGTTTCAGGTATAAATGATGCAGAATTCAGCATTTTATGGCTTACTTGACGCAAAAGAAAGCTCGCGAAGGAAGGGAAGGGAGTTTACACGCCTAAGGACCAAAACTGCTGCATGGAAAATCTGTCCCGGGCTAAAACAGCAATTCTGAAGACTTTGGGGACTTACAGACACAAAGCTGGATTTTGACAATGATACATTAACCTAGTACAATTAGGTTATGTATTTCATTATTTTATGTGGATTATGATAATGTTACCTTAACCTAGTACATTTGGGTTAAGGATTTCATTAGTCTAGTAGGATTTGGTTATTTATTTCATTAGCTTAGTAGGATTAGGATATGGGTATTATAAATACCCTATCATGCTAGAGATTTTAGAACATCTTCTTACATCTTCTGAACTTCTCATCTTACAATTCAATTCTATTACTCTACAACTCTTCTAATCTTTCCATTAATTCTATTTTTCTTCTTCTACTCTTCTATTCTTAAACTCCACAACAAGAGAATCGTTACTTGCTAAGGAATCACGCCTCACGCCTATCACTTGATCTACACGCCATTACTCAATATCGTGATATAATAACAATGTCAATCGTGATTTCCTTCGCATTCATGGGTAACTAAACTTCTCTGTTGGGGTTATGGAAGCCGAATGAGTTACTATCTATTGCTGTGAGTTTGTGAGTTTGAGGCACGTATATTGCTTATATCATTATTCTCTTCATCTTAAATCTACATTCTTTGCGGTTGCAAACGCAAGAATACGCCAGTCTAACATTTAACTTGTTCGAGAGAAAAGTTATTTGTCTGGAAAAGAGATAATGTCAAGGTAGTAGGACACCCTTTCCTACTAAAAAGCTAGTGCCGTAACTGGACTAACCTCTTGGAGAATTCGTACCATTAGACACGCTTTAAGCTCGAGAGAGTTAAAGTGAAATAGTACTTGTTTAGGTCGAGAGACGCTTGGAGTTACCATCAACTACAATCCTCTATAAGCAATTGCATGTCAGAATTCTACACACGCATAGCCAATAGAGACGTATACCTCAGAAGGTGGACATAACCCCAACTCTTCAATTCTCATTGTTTACAACCAACGTAACAATCTCTCTCTTTTTACTTTATTATTTTCAGCTTTTGTTTACATTACTTGCAAAACAAGAATCCCCCCTTCTTACGAGACTTGCACCAAAAGTTTAGTAATTTTACTTACTTGTTGGTCAAGCTATTCCCTGTGGGATCGACACCCAACCCAGGTTGGGTTCTATATTTGCTGACGACCGCTTTACACTCAAACGAGAGCTATAGATTGAGCGTTATCAGACTGATGGATATCACTCAAGTCCACAGTAATCCAAACAAAGCCTTCTAACAAAAGAACTAAAACTAAATATTAATAAAGCATAGGGATACGCCCCAAACTATAGCAAAAAATGAATTTAAATAGCTTAATACATAAGACACCAAAACATGAAATGTATACTTCTAATGTATGGAAGCTCACCACTTCAATGTCAACTCACGAGCTAATCCTGAATCCTAATCACTAAGTAGGAGAAGTAGAAGTATGACCAGTTCCTGCATCGTATGGGGATACAATATCTGAAGACAGTTAGCGGGGTAAATGCTAGCATGTAAATAAGGTATAATATAACATAAAGCCATGATCAACAATTTCAAATCATTCAAATCAAAGGCATAGAATTAATACATATGTATATATATATCACATGCTAAGATAAGGAAATGGCTTAACATGAACTTTAAAACTATAACCTAGATTATGTATCTCAACCATCATAACATATAAAGGCACCCACGGGTTATATGGGACCAGCTATCCCTTAACTGGAAGGGACCCAGTGTGTGCGGCCGCATAGATCAGAGGGTATACATATGCACTATAGGGGACTCAAACCTACCAGTATATAAATGTGAAACGAGCACCAAATCATTTAATAAGATGTGGGGGACTCAAACCTCCCAATCATAAGATATTAATAAGAGGGACTCGAACTGTCAAATCATATAAACCCTCATGTCGATAATCGTGGTTTCCAGTATTGGTTTCTCAGACCTTTATTTTTACAGCTTAGCTACAAAACCCTTATTAAAGCCTAATTAAAATAGTTAGAACATACATTATCATTTTTTGAACCATGACACAGATTTAGGCATACATTGTTAGTATCATCAAACAAACTACACTTGCAAGGTAACATCAGCATGCCACACCAATTATCTTATCTTGTGGGAATTCACAACCCCCTTGGTTCAATAACACATTTGTTTTAGGAATTACACAATCCCATAAGATTTAATTCAAAATTATTATGCAATAGTACAATAACAGGTCAAATTCCCATATTTTTCATAAGTAAAACCAATTTCACAATATGGGGTTGGGGTCATAACTACTTCAAAAGTCATAAGTTTGGGGGAAATCACAATTCCCTAGTTCATTCATCATACCCATGCACCCACTAGTTCAAACCATAACTAAATCATGATTAATCACATATAAACTATGAGAAACATTATTTAATCCATAAACATTCAAAACCCTTAACCCTTATTTTAAAACCAATATCAATATCTCATAAACAATACTTCAAAATGAATTCTTTTAATATTTTAACAATGAGGGAAGAGTAACATGCCTGAAATACCAAGTTTGAAAAAAGGAATTAGACCCTTGACCCCTTGGATGACCTACCTCTTGGAAATCCTAAGTATGGCTACTTAAGAGAATTTGATAAAGCTTTGGAAGTGTTTGAGTTGTTAGGAATGAATTATAACCCCCTTAACTATTTTATGGATGTGGGGTTTTAATTGGGATAGAGGGAATTGTCCAAAGTTCCCTCAAATTAAAAGCTGAAAAATTAGACCTCAATGACTATGGGTCACTATATGATTCTTATAGTCTCATTACGACTCTTCACCATGGGTTGTATCCAAGACAGCTCCCAATACACCCACACACTATTGACCCTACGACTAAACTGGTACCACTCATAATAAGACCCTACAACCTGTAGGGTCCAGTTGTCGTCAACACAGAACCTAATTGGGTAAACACTATACATACTACGATTTTCTCTCAATAACTCGTAACATGTCCATATGACTCATAGTATGTCATTCATACTCAAATAAAAACTTAGCCACTTAATTTCTAATTTAGTTACGACTTGGGTCCCTAGGACCCATCAAGACTCCTTATGACTCAATCCCTAAGTCATACTCAGGATAGTAACTCAAGTGTCATTCACTAAAAACCTTACAACTATGGTCACATGACCCGTTAAGACACCCTATGACTCATATGGTGAGTTTTAGTCAAGGAAATAAGGATAAAATTTTAGAAAATTTTCAAGGACCAAAATCCCAGGGCGTTATAGCTCGGGTACCACATTGGTATAATACATGGATAAGAGCTCTTTCCCTGTAGTTCATGGCTAGTGGGTGACTATAAGACCCTCATAATGTATGAAAAAGGTATGTATGAGTGTGATGGTTCCTTGAGTTGATCATGTATATGATTATTGATATTTTTGTTTTTTATATTGGTTCTATGAGTGGACGAAGTTCTACTGTGATTGTTGTTGTGGGTTCCTTGGGTGAACTAGATTATGATGTTCCTTGATATATTTGGGATTTTGATGTGGTACATTGACTTGACATATATTTTTGAGATTCTGTTGTTAGAGTCGTGGTTTATTGACTTGGATATTGTTAGAGTCGGGGTTGTCGACTTGGTCATGGTTGACCTGACTTGTTGTCCCTTGACTTGTACTTGATTAAAGGTGTAGAGTTATTTAAAAGGTTAAGTATCATGAAATTGAAGTATTTATCATATTGTATGTTTATAATTGTAGTTGTTACAAGGTAATGATTATTAGTTTCAATTATCTTGAGGTTAATTGAGGAATAACTGAAATAGATTGACGTATAATAACTATTGGGGTTAAAATATAAAAGTTGGAATGGATGACGCTTAATGTGAAGGTAATGAATGATAAACGAGAATAAGAATAAGAATACTCTTGTAACACAAGTGGATAATAGTTTTGTGGATCAAATTTTATATATATCATCATGTTTTTTTTTGTGATTTCTATATTTTATTTATGTGATCTAACCCTAGTCGGCTGATAGTACCTACCAGTATATGTTGTTTGTGCTGATACTACTCTTGTTATATCCTTTTTGGGGTACAGACTGATTGCAGGATCAGTTGATATTTCACAGGTGATGTGGATAGTGATTTCCAACAACTTTTACTCCTCTTATTCATGGTGGAAGTTTTTTCCAGTCTTATTCTCGATTTAGAAGCTCTTATACCTATTTAGACTAGGTCTTAGGGATTGTTATATTTCCACACTTAATAATTATATTTAAATAATTGTTATAAGGTTAGTTATTTCTATTTAATAAAGACTTTCACACATTATGTTGAATGGGTGGTAAGGGGTTCTCATAACTAGGTGGATTAGAATATGTTCCCTAATGATCGGATAGTTTGGATCATGATAGTTTCATTTGATCTGGAATGTCAATTTTGGGTTGGTAGCATAGTTAGTTTGGGTCGTAAGCCTTTATTTTGTATTTAGACTTCTTAAATAGAAACTAGTTCAATTATAGCCCAAAAAGGGTCCTGAGGGTTAATTTGTAGTAAATGACCTCATTTTTGTAAGATGATTTAATTGGATTTGGAACATGTTTTATGATCAATTTTCACTATTGATTCATATTTATAGGGTTTTGGATGAGTTCTGAGGGTCAAAAATAAATTTTTGAAAGTTGCTGGTGCACACCTTTAGCTATGGAAAAATAGACTTTTAGCTACGGAATATGGTCTTTAGCTACGAAAATCACACCTGAAGATATTATAAATTTCAGACTTTATCCCATTTTGTATCTTTGATATTTTTAGAGCTAGGAAGCTCCATTTTAGATTGATTCTTAGTACGTTTTTCTTGTATAATTATTGGGTATGTGATTCTACCTTTATTTTGTTCATTTTTCAATATTACGCATCTCATTTTTTGTGATTTCAATCTATAAGGTTGAGTTTTGAGATTTAAAGTTATGAAATAAAAAAATCTTAATTTGAGGTCGATTTTGAATGGGTTTTCATTGATTTTTGAGATTTAAGGTCCTTGTATCATACGTAAATGAATTTTGATAAAAGTTCTCCAAAAGTTCTCATTTAATCGTGTTTGATAATGAATTTTGGGGGTTTTATTTGGTAAGATATAAAATTGGTTTTTCATTGATTTGAAGTTTATTTTAACTCATTTTTAGGTGGGTTTTCAGATTTAGAACCCTAATAGTATGGTGAACATGATTCTTAAATAAAATTTCAGTTTTACCCTTTTTTCTTCAAAGTCAATATTTGAACTATTTTTGGATCCAAAATAAATATAGTTGATATGGGTATCATCGAACTCTTTTGAATTGTGGATATCAAATTTGACTAGATTAGACGTGTTTGGTCAAGATTCAAGGGAGTAGGGCTTTTGGTTGATGCCTTAGACTGAGTTTTGTCTTACAGATCTTCTTTAAAGGCGAGTTGAGATATACCTTGATTTTCTTTGAAGTTTATATATTTTATATGCTTGTTTGCTTGTATTCTTGCATATTGTTTAGGTTTGGGGTCCCGTTTAGGTTAATAGTAAACATCTCAGTGGGTACGGGAGTCTTTTGATCAAAGTTATATAAATGCTTACCTTAGCTAGTGTTTCTACTTTTGGTTATGCTTAGGATAGATTTTAGACAATTAGACTATTAACCTTGAATAAATTGATAGTAAATACCTATTTTAGAGCTTGAATGGCATTTATTGGATTTTATTGTGATGGTCGGGGCTTAGTGACCATTTAGGGGATAATTATGTTATTATTGCTAGTGATGAAATGATTGAGGTTTAGAGAATACTTAGTGTATAGATGGACTTGTAATTATTGAGGTTTAGTAAATCACATTTGATCATATTGTTATCTAGCGTGGTTTTCTTTTTCTAATTTAGGCTAATGATGTTATCTTTGGAATAGATGGGCTTATTGTACGGGATAAGCTAGGTTTGGGTAGTTTTGCAATATATTATTATTGGAATTGTTGTTACATTTTTGTGTTTCCATGTGGGAGCTTATGTGAACATTATTGTTGACTTGAAAAATTATTTATTGTCGTGTGCCCGAGTAAGGCTTATATACATATTATTATTGACTGGAGAGAAAATATTATTGTGATGCATGAATGGGGGGCTTGAATTGATATTTTTGGCCTTGATTTAGCATTAAATTATCAATTATTATTGTGTTGCCGAGTGGGCCCTGGCTTATTATCATAGGACTTATTTGTGTATTAAATTTCCTTTTATGTTATTGTGTCATCGAGTGGGAATTGAATTACTATCATAGGCCTTATTTGTGCATTAAATTTTCTTTTTTTATATTGATGATAACCTAGTAAGGGGTTTGAAATGATAATATTGATGTCTCATTGACTATTCATTCTAGTGGTGTCGAGCGAGGGTTGATATCATGAATTATCGACACATTAAGTTGATTATGGGCTCATTTTTAAATGTATTGAATGTATTATTTATGTGTCGTGGTTTTTACGACACCTTCATCACTTAAAACAAGGAAAATATGTTAATTCAAAGGCTTGATTATATGGATATGATGTGGTTATTGTAGTTTTGCAGGTAAATAGGGTTCAAAAGTGAATAGAGGAAAAAGAAGAATAATTTTCACAAGTGAAGAAAACGTACATTGGGATATGAGTCGTTGGGTCACAATATGACTCTGCCTCAATCATTGTCCATCTAACAAATATTTGGACATAAATAATTGGAATGCCAGTTGACCACGAGTATGGCCTATGACTCGTTGGGTTACATTATAAGTTGTAGGGAGCAATCATACTGAGAAGAGATGCCAAAGTTTTGAAGATATAAAAGTTTGGTGTTAGTGGTGAAGAAGGCAAGATATGACTCATTAGGCCATACGATGAGTCGTATCCTAAAACCTTTGAGGATAAAATGAATTTTAGGCCATGGAATTATTAAAGGACAAGAAAAGAACAATAAAATTCTATAATATGTTGGGTCACATGACGATTCATCATAAGCAGTCCTCTTAAGCTGTTTAGAAAATTCCTGAAAGCATGCAAAAGGGTTTCAATGAAAATGAGTTAGTCTATGACTCATTGAGCGAGTAGACTAGTCATCACCAGTAAAAGGAAGAAGGCAATGGATGGGAAGAAAGACTAACAATGAGTCGTCGTCAGTCTATATGACTCGTTGTCACGGGCGTAGTCACTACCAACCTTGTTGTCTGAATTCGATTAGGATAGGTTTCTTTTTGTCTATAAATATCCATTTAGCGTCTGTGATTTGAGGTTACCTTCTATTATTACTTCCAAGACATATTATTAGTTGTACAAGTACAAATATCAAATTTTAGGGTTTTAATTCAAAGTGAGATATTGGAGTTTATTTTTCATTATTGTAAGTTCAAAATTATGCTTTATTATCAGATTTATTTTTGTTTTCTTGAAATTATGAGTAGCTAAACATCATAACTAGGGTCGTGGGATCCATGATGAATTAATGAAGCAGGTTAAGTGAATGGTAATTCTAGAGTAGTGGGCATGCATGTATTGGTACTTTCTTCATTATGATTGCTTTCTAATTGGTGTAAAATGCTAGAACTTGCCTGAATTCTAGACTTGATCAAGAGATAAGTAGAGATTAGGAAAAGAAAATAACAATAGAGATTTGAAGCTATCAGCCTTCATCTAATAACTTGATCCATAGCAGAAAGAGTTAATCTGATCAACAACAAGGGTTAGAATCAAACACTGGGATACCGAGAGGAGAAGAGTGGTATTGATCTAATCAAGGTCAAGAGACATTTAGATAAACCTATCTTATTAGATTTTGTATGAAATGCATTAGAATAGCTTGCTATCACAAACAACCTATGTAGTTATGAAGTCATAGGGAACCCAATCATAGTGCCTCTCATATACTGACTACAAATCTAATAAATCAACAACTGTTACTATTGTATTAATTAATTAGAAAATCCCTCTCTTTCATTAGAGATTATTATTTAATGCTCGACTACATAATGAATGATATTTCAACCTATTCCCTATGGGATAGATCCCACGCTTAGTTGGTTCTATATTTGATAGAGACTGCTTTATACTTTATTGCCAAGTATTATTCGGGCAACGTCAATTTTGATGTTGTTATTGGAGCTTATGATTATAGAGTTGATTTGATTGTGTTTGGTGGGGTTATTGGTTGTTGTTTACTGATTTTACTTTTTTATTATTTGTAGGACACACACTAGTGTATGTCCAATACTCAGAGTCAAGGAAACCCCCTAATTGTACATGATACGGAGCTTGAAAGAACTCAGAGACAAAATCAAAGAATGGCTAATGAAGGAGTTCATAATCAAGGATCCCTACTCGAGGGGGTTCATGATGAGGATGTCATCTTGAATCAACAACCATATTACTATGATGGTCAAAAAACTTTGAAATATGTCACTACTTAATTGATGGCTGATAGAAATATTAGGCAAGAGCTGCAAGGGGCAACAAGAAAAGAGAGAGCTAGAGAAGATAATGTAAACCATATATCTTCACTTGATGAAGTAAAAATAGAGAAGGAATAAGAGAAAACAACCTCTATAATAGTATCTCCCTTACTATGAAAATCCATAAGAAGAATTGGATTATTAGGATCCAATTAAGACAGATGCTATCATCCCAACAAAATTGCCTCTAGGGACAAAGTTTCATATTACTAATGCCATGATCCACTTGTTGAACTTGAAGTGGGTATTCACGAGCCTACCTAGTGATGATGTAAATATGTATATGATGAACTTTATGGAGATTTGCACTTTCTACCATCTTCATAGAGTGATTCAAGAGGCGATTAGGCTAAGGTTGTTTCCTTTCTTTCTGATGGGAAAAGCTACATTATGGTTGGTTGAACTACCGCGTGGAGCTATCATAACTTGGAATGAGTTGAGGACTCAATTCTTAAACTGATTTACTACACCTCTAGAATATTGTAATTAAAGGTTGATATATAAATTTTAGGTAGTTACTTTCGAAGGCATTGTGTAAGACTTTGTTGAAGTTCAAGAAGAAGCAGCAGAATGTCCAAATCATGGGATTGTTGGTAGTAATTTGCGTGAGATCTTCTACAGATACTTGAACTCAAATAGCAAGATTGTAGCAGACACTATCACTGGTGGGGAATTTATATGTCTATGTTAGGAGCACACTTCAAAGATCCTAGATCAAATAAAAAAAGACAAACCAAGGGTGGAACACTTAAGATGTAGACTGACCCACAGGAACTTACACAATTTGAGCATCTGCAGAGTAAAGAGCATTAGTTGAGATAGTGCACAAGGTAAGGCCACTAAGTATGAAGATTCAGATTTTGAAGAAGAGATAACACATCTAGACAAAGAGGTGGTGAGTTTTTGAGCCAAGGGCCAAGGGTCTAACAAAGACTATTGAAACTCTCGATAAGGAAATCAAAGTCAGAACTACTATGAAGACAACAATTACAATAAGTCAGGTTATAAAGATAGGAGAAAGGATCAAGATGGTGATTAGAGGATAAAAGATGACTACAAGGATAAGGGTGGCCTTTATGTTCCACCTAGGAACCATGATAATGGTTTGAGAAATTCCAGGATAAAAGATATGCTTGTAAGGGTTGAGAAGGGCATAGAAAAAATGGAAGACTGCATTAAGAAAATTAAAGCAGATATTTCAAGGATAAATCAGAAGGTTGAATCACATGCTCCTGATTAAAACATCTTGAGAAACAGTTTGGTCAGATTTTTGTGGCATTGAACCAACATCAATAGGGTATACTTCAAAGCAAAACCATCTAAAAATCAAAGAATAATGGATATTACTTAAATATCACTATTAAAAGTGGAAAGATGACCATAGATCCATCTATACTCGTGATTGTTGATGATGAGGTAGAACCAGTAGTCAGAAAGGAAGAGAAAGTTATCAAATCTAAAGACATGGTGATGGATAAGAAAACATAAAAAAAAAACTCTAGTTGATAAGCATGAGCCAAGGAAAGAAAGAGGAAGGACAAGGAGGTCCCAAAAGTGTTGACTCTTATTCCATGACCTTCTCCTTCTTTTCTACAAACACTAAAGAAGAAAGTCAAAGAGGGAAAGTAACAAAAATTTATTTTTGTGCTGAAAAAGTTGATAGTGAATTACCTCTAGTTGAGGTATTAGAACAAATGCTAGGCTACATGAAGTTTATGAAATATTTGGTGACTAAGAAAAGGACAGTGAGTTATGAGTCATTGATAATATGTACCATTGTAGTGAAATAGCTTCTAGATCATTGGTTGAGAAGAAGGAAGACTTTGGAGCCTTCACGATCCCATGATCTATTGGGTCTTTCAATTTTGCAAAAGCTTTGTGTGATTTGGATGCTAGCATTAACTTGATATCGCTAGAAATTTATAAACAGTTGGGGTTAGCGGAACCCAAATCTACTTTGATGAGACTTATCATAGCGGATTGCATTATGAAGAAGTAGATATAAATCTTATGTAATGTTTTGGTGAGGGTTGAATCATTCATCCTTCCAGCTGATTTTATCATCCATGACTATGAGGTTGACTTTGAGGTTCTCATTATATTGGAGAGACCATTCTTAGTGACTGGGCATCCGTTGGTTGATTTAGAGACTAGGCATATAAAATTCTTATTGAATAACAAATAATTTACCTTTAATGTGTGTCAGTTTGAAGTAGCCAATGGATATACGTGTGATCTCTATGATATATACAATCAATGAGGATAACTTGGTAGCTCCTATTTGGGAGATACTTGGAATTGAAGCTCTTGTATCAATAATTATGAATTTTGAGGGTGATAATATTTAGGGTTATGATAAGATGGTTAGTGTACTAGAAGGGAAAGTTTCATACATTTATGCATCAAAGAAGTTAGATCTTGACTTTAAGAAGTGTGACCCCACCATCTCGATATACTATTAAGGAATCTCTAATTTTAGATCTCAAGGTTCTTACATCCTATCTTTTTTATGCATTTTTGGAAGCCAACAAAACTTTGCCAATTATTATCACAGCTGATTTGGTAGATTGGTAAGTTGAGGTTTTGTTTTTTGAGTTAAACAAGTTCAAGAGGGTCATTAAATGGTCCATTGTTGATATTATTAGGATTCCACCTATAATTTGCATAAATAAATTCCAACTTAAGTCAAATTATGTGCCTAGTATTGAGCAGCAATGGTGGTCGAATCTGCCTATGCAAGAGGTGGTGAAGAAGGAAATCATCAAGTGGTTGGATGTTAGTATGGTTTATCTAGTTACAGACAGTAAGTGAGTGAGCCCGGTCTAATGTATGTTGAAGAAGGGTGGGATCAATGTGGTTCCAAATATGAAGAATGAGCTTACTACTATAAGGCTAGTGATGTGCCATAAATTTATGACACTTAAGATGCATAAAATGAGGAATATTTGAAAGTACAAAGGTATTTTTATGTAGATATGATGGGTTTTATGGTGTTTTCATGTGAAATGAATATAGAGAAGGAAGATGCTGAAAAGGGGACTTAATAGTATCAGATGAATCAATCCACCATAATGGGATCTAACCACGATTGACCTAAGGTCATCATGATTTAAATAAGCGAAGTGAAAATCAAGAAGTCAATCAAAAAAATGTACCATGATTGTGGTTTGATGTCATAATCGTACCTAGTGTTTGTGAGAAACAGTTAAAGATTTATTATGTAGGAGTCATGTAGAAGAAGGATCGGATGATAGCTCTGCACAAACTTGCTTTAAAGGTGTGATTGTACAATAGTGTCGTGGGGAGAAGATCCAGTTTTGTAAGTTTCAGGAATTCCAGTACAATATTCCACAATGGTATGATGAAGCCACGAGCTTGTACCAGGCATCTTCTAGTGGAGATCTGAAAGTTTACAAGTCTAGGATGAAACCATAAGTATCACAGGATGATAATACGTTCTAACTATGATAGTACCTTCTTTTCATTCGAGGCAGCCGACACTGTTTTCCTATATTATTTAGGATAGATTTGTTTTGTCTATCAATACTCCTAGAAAATTTATTGTACATTTTTACACACTACTTTATATTTTACAAAATTATATTGTGAGATTCTATGGCATAATCTTGGAATTTTATGAACATCATTTCTAGCGTTTTAATTCAAGTTGAGATTTTGGAGTGTTATTCTTATTGTAAGTTCATGATAATGTTTTCAGCTATGAATTCTTTTTATTTTTTTGAAATCATGAGTAGCTAAACATCATAATTAGGGTTGTGATAGCCATAATAAATTAATTATATAGGTTAAGTGCAATGCAATTCTTGACTGGTATACGTGCATGTATCGATATTTCCTTTATTATGATTGCTCTTATAATGGTTGAAAACATTAGGAACTTACATGTAGTATAAATTTTCTTGAGAGAGATGTAGAGATTAGGAAAAGGAAATAACAAAAAAGAATGAAGCTATCAACCTTCATCTAGGAACTTGAGCCATAACATGGATAGTTAATCTAAGATCAAGAACAAAGATTAGTATTGTAGAACTCAGATTTTGATAGAAAAATAATGATATTCATCTAACCAAGGTCAAAATACATTTAGATGAACCTGCCTAGTTAGATTTTGCATGCAACACGTCAAAATAGTTTACTAGCATGAGAAACTAGTGTAGTCATAAATTCACGGCGATCACAATCCTAGTGCTTTCTCATACTGATTACAACTCCAACAATCAATACTATTAATATTGCTCTTTTATTTTACAAAACCACCATTTTTTATTTATTTGTCAATTACCTGGACAAAAACTTGATCGAATTTTGTCCTATTGCATGTGGGTTTGATCCCAACCTTATTGGTTTCTCTATTTGATTCAGTGATGTTGTATACTTTTTGGGATGTGTAATTTGGGTGACATCAAATTTTTGTGCCATTGTTAGGGAATATAGTTATGGAGGTAATTCTTTGTGTTTTTTAGGTTGTGGGTTTTGTTTGCTGATTTAAATTTTCTACTATTTGTATGGCCTAGAAGAATGTATGCCTAATACTCAGAGTTAAGGTATTCCCCTGATTCCATTTGATCCTGATCTTAAGAGAACTTTGAGACAAATTATAATGATAGAGAGAGAAGTTCATAATTAAGAAGCCCTTCTCAAAGGGGTTTATGATGATCCATTAGCTTTGAATTAGCCACTATACTAGCATTATGTTTAGGAAACTTTGAAACAAGTACTCTATTAATGGCTGACAAAAATGCCAAGCAAGTAGCTGCCCGACAAGAATAAAGAAAGAGAGGACTCGACAATAGGCAGATCATGTAGCTACACATAATACAATGGATAGATTAAGAAGAAATAAGGTACATTAGCACATCAAACAATATTCGCCTATTTATAACGATCTAGAGATAGATTTGGGTATGTGGAGCCAATTGAAATAGGTAAATTATTCCACCAGAATTGCCTCAAGGTACTAAGTTTGGCATCATGAATGAGATGATAGAGCTACTGAATTTAAAGAGGGTACTTGTTGGCCTACCTATTGATGATGCAAACTTACAAATCATGAACTTTATGGGGATCTACACTTTATAGAATATACCTAGGGAGAGTTAGCTCAACTGGGGTTATTTTTATTATCTCTGATGGGAGAAGCTACTCTATAATTAGGATACTTGCCCTATGTATCTATTACTACATGGAACAAATTGGGGACTTACTTCTTGAACTAATTTTTCCCACTCTCTAGAATTCTATTATTGAAAGATAAGATATATAACTTATGATAGTTGCATTCAGAGTCATTATATGAGACTTGATTAAGATACCCGAAGAAGCTAAAAAATTTGACAAATCAATGGATTACTGGTAGAAACATTTTAGAGATCTTCTACAGAGCCTTGAATGCTAATACTAAGGTTGTAGCAGACACTATCACTGTTGGGGACTTCATGAGTTTATGATGGACCATACTTTTGAGATCCTGGATTGGATTACAAAAACTAATATAGGATGCTTACTGAATTGGTGGATTGTAATACCCCATATGTTTCTAAGCTAGGAGACGAACCATTTCTCCTACATATGAAATCTCTTATCCTGTGATTCATACTTGAGTACATGACTTACAATGAGTATCCTAGATATAAGATAGCTTATGATGCATTAAGCATGTTCATATGAGTCACTTAAGGTAATACAAGCTAATAGTTTTTGAATCCATCAAGTTTTAGTGTTCGATTTTGTAAGGGTCATATTTGAATGAGTACAACTCGATGTTAATGTGGTATTTCTGAATATTTCTACCCACCAAATTATAGAGAATCAAATTATCTTTCCAACGATACCAATTTCTCCTTAATCCAATACCCGAACGAAAAGTTATGCCCATTTTTGTGAGAAATAGTAAGGGTATGCGATTGGTTAGGCGCCTCCCAATCAAACTTAGGTGATTGGTTAGGCGCCTCCCAACCTGGCTTGTGCAATTACTTGGGCGCCGCCTAAGTCAGTTCCAAGTGCCAAAAATACTCCGTTTTGAGTTATTTTGAGGGTAGTTAAGTCTTTTAACACCCCTTACATGTCCCTAAACCTAACCTCACGAAATTTATAGCTTCTAAACACATTACAACCCTATTAACATCTCAAAGTTTATTATCCAAGAGCACCATAGGAGAAAAACAACTAGGGTTGCATAATTAAGCTTGAGGATCCAATTTCAAGGAAATTCCTCCGTCAATCATCAATAATCCTCATTCTAAGGTATGCGTGAGTTGATTGATGGACTCCTTTCATCCATGAAGCTCAAGAACCATATTCTAAATTATGTATTATGATTTTTATGTTGTTGTTGGTTGATGTTCATGTGGTTGGATTTTGATGATGCCTAAGATGGGATCTTTGTATGTTTTGTGTGAGGATATGGTGGTATTTAATGTATAAATATGTGAAATTGGTGGTTGAATATTTTTAATCTTGATGAATCGACCTATGCCTAAGATATGCATATAAGGTGTTTATGAAAATACCTAAGGGAATAGAAATCATGCTTTTATGACATAATAAGTCCTAAATGACTATTCCATGTTCTAAGTTTATGTTCAACATGATCCCCATGCTATTGTCTTAGAATTGAAGATGTTGTATGAGATGCTCATGATATTGTTGTGATATGGAATGACCATGTTATTGAAGCCATGCAAGTATATACATGTTATGTGCATTCCCGATCATGTGATAGTTTGTTGAGAATCATTCTTATTATGAAATCCTATGATATTGTGAATCGTGGACTCTACTCTTATGATCAAGTCAGTCATGTGTGTCAGTTTTCTTCCATCGAGTCCTGGGGGTACTTGTATCCAAAAACTATAGTTGTGTGCCTAGAGCTAGTGTCATGTTTCAAGACATCCTCAGTCAAGCTATGCTTCATAGATTTCAGTTAGTCACGTGACTCAGAAAAACTCAGAAATCTCAGTAATTCAGTAGTCCCAATAGTTTCAGTACTCTCAGTCAGACCTCAGATCTCAAGTAGCTTTTCCGTCAGTCAACGAAACTCAGTGAATTCAGCTTAGTTCAGCTAAGAAAATATTATCAGCTCAGTTAATCAGTTTATAAATTAGTTTAGTTTAGTTAGTCAGCGCAGTTAATATTTTTAGAGTCTTTCAGCTGGGTGTAGGGACTAGCACCGAGCGAGTGCAGGGATGGCGGTTTTCCCGTTATAAAGGCAAAGCCGTTAGCAGCAATCCCTGTACTCCAGAACTGTATAGCCAACGCAGGACAGGAGTCACCCTTCATATTAAGGCTATACTTGACTATTATATTACCTTAGGCTTTATTTCCTGTTCAGGGTCACCCGTCAGAGAGGCTTGACCATAGTAGAGGTCTCTACCCGTGGCACGGTATTGACACCCTTCTAATCAGGGTAAAGATTGGACCTCACCAGTATAGTATCGGGGCATGTCGGTTAGGTTACTACCTTCTACAGTCACAATTAAAGTTACAGTTTCAGTATCATTCTTCAGAGTAGAAATTAAGAATCGGGACTGTCAGATACAGTCATCGATCTCAGTAAGGAACTCAGATAGTTCCATTGATTCCTGGACCATCCTGTCAGATAGGCTTGGTCCCATATTCAGATGCTTATTATTAGATCTAGAGGTCACCCGGCAGACAGGCTTGATCTCAATCTCAGATTCAGTCGAGTATTCTTATTATCAATTTCAGAGATCACTCATTAGCTAGGACTGATCTCAGGCTTAGATGTTCAGATACAGTTTGGAACTCAGATAGTTATCCCTAGAATTAGGACTGTTAGATACAATCATCCATGTTATCAGTCATTTAGTACCTCAGTATCACGAAACTCATGTTGTCAGAGTTCAAACTCAAGTAGTCAGTATCTCCACGAGTTCAGTAGCAGTTACGTATGTATGTATGTATTCTCATGTTCATATTAGTCAGCATGTTCATGCATATAAACCCCATGTATTTAGCCTACCCCCACGTATACTTAGTACTTTAGTTGTACTGACGTATTTGCGCTATGGTGCTTTCTTTTTATGTTACACCATAGGTTCTGAGGTGTAGATTTTAGATCAGCAGTAACAGTTCAGTAAGCAGTGAGTCCTCATCTTTTGAGGACATAATCTTTATATTTATTATTCCAGTATTTTAGTTTATTTTCAGTATTAGGGAGTTAGTTGGAGACATGTTCCTTCAACTCCTTATTCAGACAGTTTACAGGCTTTCAGACGATTATAGAGTTTTCAGATTTAGACTTTAGTATTTTCAGTTTTGTTTTGGTACTGTGATACCACCTTTTTCAGATATTTTATTATTCAAGATTGAACCTTACGCCCTATTTGTTCATGTTTCCGTATTTTATATGTATATTATGCAGTTACAGGTACAGATATCAGTCATGGGTTAGCTTGTGGTCCTTCAGGGTCATGAGCACCATGTAGCATTCTGGTTCAGAAAATTAGGGTGTTACATAGACAAATCAGTTGATACTTATGTAATTAGAGCCTCTATTGAGCAGTGAGCACCAGATAAGATTGTGGCTTAAGAGGTAACACGGCTATAAATTAATATTGGATTACTTATTAAGAAATTTGCGATAGTTGGAGAAAAAAAGGTCAATGTAGTGGGTGCACGAGGTAAGGCTTCTAGATATAAAGATTCAAATTTTGAGAAAGAGGCTAAATATCTTGATAGAGATGTGGTGAGATTTTGAGCCAAGGGCCAAGGATCTAATCAAGATAAATGAAACTCTAGGTAAGGAAATCAAGACCGAAACTACTATGGAGTTAACTGTAATAGGTCAGGGAATAGAGACAGAAGTGGGATAGAGATGGTGATTGTAAGTAGAAATTTCTATGATGAGCCACAAAGTTGAATCGCATGCAACCTCCATTAAGTGTCTAGAGATAAAATTTAAGCAGATATCTACCATACCAAACCAGCATTAATTGGGCACACTCTCGAGCAACACTGTCTAGAATCCTAAGAATAATAGTTATTACCTAGCCATCACTACTCAGGGTGGTAAGGCCTCTACCGATCTACCTATACCTGTGGTTGATGATAAGGGGAATGACCCCATGATCATTGATGATGTGGATAAGAATAAAGCAGAGAATTTGGTGGTAAATAAGGATGCATCTCAAAATACTCTAGTTATTAAAAAAGGGGTTAAGTCTATCAAAAAGATGGGTAAGGAGGTCACATCAGTATTAAAGCCTACTCTACTACCTCCTTCTTCCCCAAAGATTGAAGAAAAAAACTGAAGAGGGAAAATATCAAAAACTTATTTCATGGTTGAAGAAGTTGTTGGTGAATAACCCCCTTGTGGAGCTCTTACGAAAATGTTGGGCTATAAAAAAATTATGAAAGACTTGGTGACAAATAAGAAGATGATGAGTTTTGAGAATGTGGATAATATTCACCATTATAGTACAATTGATTCTCACTCTCTAGTTGAGAATAAAGAAGATGGGGGAGCCTTTACGATTCCTTGTACTATCATATCTTAAAATTTTGCAAGGCCTTTATATGAACTAGGCGTTAATATTAACCTGATGTCGTTAGTCATTACAAATAGTTGGGTTGGGGCCACTGAAATCAACGTCTATGAGACTTGTAAAAATGAATTACACTGTGAAAAAGTTGATGGGATTCTTTTGTGATGTGTTGGTAAAGGTATCGTCTTTCATATATCTAGTTGACTTTGTGATTCTTGACTGTAAGGTTGAGGTTCCCATTATATTGAAAAGGCCTTTTCTCATGACTAAACAGGCATTGGTTGATATTGAGACTGTAAGATAAAGTTGCAACTGAATAATGAGCAAGTCACTTTTAATGTATGCTAGTTTATGAACCAGACAAAAGATATGTTTGTGATCTTAGTAATAGATACCATAGATGAGTATGAATTGATTGTTTCTATTGAGGAAAGACTTGGTTTTGAGGCACTTGTAGCAGTAATAATAAATTTTGACAATAAAAGATTGATGAGTATGATGATCTAGTGAACGTACTTATTGGTATCGATTTACATACTTATGCACCAAAGAAAGTGGATCTTGATCTGAAGAATAGAGTAACCCTATCGGCTAATTCATCTATTGAAGAGCCTCTCATTTTAGATCTCAAGGCCCTTCCTTCTCATTTGTGTTATGTGTTTTAGGGGCCAACAATACCTTGTTGGTTATCATTGCAACTGATTTAGTAAAGTGGAAGGTTAAGGCTTTAGTGTCTATTTTGTAGAGGTTCAAAAAGTCCTTGGGTGGTCCATTGCTGATATTATTGGAATTCCATTTGGGATTTGTATTCTAAAAATCCCACTTGATTCAAATTGTATACCTAGCATTAAGCACAAATAAGATTAAATTCGTCCATGCATGAGGTTGTGAAGAAATAGATCATTAAGTGGTGTGCATGGTTTATCTAATTGCTGACAGCAAATGGGTGAGCCTAGTTCAATGTGTTCCAAAGAAGGAAGGAATCATAGTGGCTCCAAATGAGAAGAATGAGCATTATGAGGCGAGTCACCGGATGGAGAGTTTGCATAGACTATAGAAAACTAAATTCATGGATTGAGAAGATCACTTTTCTATGCCTTTCATGGACTAGATATTGGACTTTCTTGCTGGTAAAGGATGGTATTCTTTTCTAGATAGTTATTCGGGGTATAATCAGATTTCTATTACCTCCAAAGACCAAGATAAGACCACTTTTACTTATACATATGGGATGTTTGCATATAAGAGAATGTCATTTGGTCTATATAATGCCCCCCTCTACTTTTTAACGTTGTATGATATTCATCTTTTCTGACATAGTGGAGGACATTATTGAGGTTTTCATGGATGATTTTTCAGTAGGGGTGAATCATTTGATGATTGTTTGGCATATCTTGTCAATATTTTGAGAAGATTTCAGGAATATAACTTGGTACTGAATTGGGAGAAGTGTCACTTCATGGTTAAAGAGGAATGGTACTTAGTCATAAGATTACTAAGAAAGGTTTTTGGTCAACAAGTCAAAGATTGAAATGATTGTGAAATTGTCTCCACTAATTTTGAGAAGGGCATTCATAGCTTTTTGGGACATGCAGGTTTCTATAGATGATTCATCAAAGACTTCTCAAAAATCATGAATCAAATGTGTAAGTTATTGGATAAGGATGTAAAATTTCTATTTAATGAGACATGTCTTGAAGCATTTGAGTTTCTGAAAGAGAGGTTGATTTTGGTCCCCCATCATAGTATCTCTGGAATGGGTTATTCTATTTGAGGTTATGTGCAATGCTAGTGGCATGGCGCTAGGTGTAATCCTTGTTTTAAGGCAATAAAGGTCTTACAAACCATCTACCATGCTAGCAAAGCACTTAATCCTGCTCAGTAGCATTACACTATGACCGAACAAGAGTTGCTTGTTGCTGTGTTTTAATTCGAGAATTCTAGTCTTACTTGATTGGCACAAAAGACATTTTGCATATTGACCATGCAACTCTTAGATAATTTATGGCAAAGAAAGATGAAAATCCAAGATTTATTAGATGGGTACTTCTATTGCAAGAATTCGACTTTGAGGTCGAGGATAGAAAGGGGACTGAAGATTAGGTAGCCAACCATTTATCATGCCTTAAGAAGGAGGCAAAGATAAAACTAAGGGATGAGCTTGAAATTAATGATACTTTTCCATATGAGAAAGTGCAAGTCCTGGTAGCATCACATAACATAATTCCTTGGTTTGCAGATTTTGCCAACTATTTGGCAAGTGATTTAGTTCCAGAATATATGTTATTCCACCAGTAAAAGTGGTCCATGCATAAGGTAAGAAAGTTCTTTTGGTATGATCCGTACTTGTTGTGGGTTTGTACAGATAGAGTAATTAGGAGATATGTTCCTAAGGTCGAGATGATGAGTATTTTAAAGCTGTGTCACTCCTCACTAGTTGGGCGTCATCATGATGGTATACGGACTATGCATAAGATCTTGTAATATGGTTACTATTAGCCCACCATCTATAAGGATGTGCATGATTATGCAAAGGTTTGTGACCAATTTCAAAGGCAAAGTAACATCTCATGCAGACGTGAACTTCCAATTGCGACTATCTTTGAGATTGAGTTGTTTGATGTTTTGGGGATTTACTTTATGGGCCTATTTATGAGCTCACATGGGATGAAGTACATCTTGGTAGTTTTGGACTGTGTCCAATTGGACGAAGCAATTGCACTTCCGAACAATAAAGGAAGGAGCATCACAATCTTTCTAAAGAAGAATATTTTCTAGATTTGATACAATTAAAGTTATCATTAGTGATAGAGGCTCGCACTTCTGCAAACATCTCTTTAAAACCCTACTTGATAAATATGGTTACACCTTACCATCCTCAGATGAATGGGCAGGTTGAAGTCTCCAATTGAGATATCAAGTCTATATTGCCAAAGACTGTGAATACTAATAAAACAGACTAGGATATAAGGTTTGATGATACATTATGGGCCTATCGAAAAATATTCAAGACACCTATAAGAGCATCTCCATATCAGATTATGTATGAAAAGGCATGCCACTTGCTTGTTGAACATGAGCGTAAGGCATTATGGGCATTGAAGAGGCTTAATATAGAATGGAGATATACAGGGAAAATTGATATTAAAGTTGATGGATGAGCTGGATTAATTCCATATTTGTGCCTAAGAAAGCTTTACCTGATACAAAGAAAATATGAAGTTGTACTATGGCAAGAAGATTGGGCAACAAGAAGTCCCCCCAAGTGACTTGGTTCTTCTTTATAATTCAAGGTTTTGCTTGTTTCCCGGCAAAGTTGAGGTTCAAATGGTCTGGACCATTCACTAGGGTAAGGTTATTTCCATATAGTGCAATTAAGCTAAAAGGGGATGGTGGTTCAAGATAAATAGAGGGCGTGTGAAGAACTATATGGGAATGATGGAAGACATGAGGGAATGTGAGAATCTGAACCTTGATGAAGTCTAAGTTGTCAAGGAAGTTGAGTTGTGTTGTGATATTAAATCAAGCTGATTTGAGGTGGTTTTATACACTTTTGTAGCATTATTCTAACTTATTTTGCCTTTTTTTAGAGAAATTCGTGTGCTTTATGTGTTCATATTGATATAAATAAGCATATAAGTGTCCAAGTACATGATTACAATGTTCAAAGTGTTTTTCAAACAAGTTTGTGCTTAATTGAGTCATTCAGAGTTCAACCCGGAAAACTAGTTTTTCTAGCTTGAGCTAGTTGTGTGTCTAGTTGGTCTCGGTGGATTCTAATATGTTTAATTTATTTCAAATGGTTTAAATATGTAATTATGAGTGGAATAACTTGTTTGTAATGTGCAAAGTTTAATTTGATTAAGTCAAGAGTCGAAATAATAAGTGGAAGATCATTGCGAATTTGTCTTATCTTAGCTCTTATTTTGATTCGTCGTTGAGAATATTGTGTTGTTTTGATCTTTAATATGTGGTGTGTGATATTGTAGGAGGATTTGTGAGCTAAATATGGTGATATATTGATGATTTAAAGGCCAAAAATTCATTAGAAATACACTACAAAAAACATGAACAAAGGACAGAACGTTCAACACTTAATCAAAATTTTGAAAGAAAATTTCAGTGAGTCGACGCGAAGTCAGTGCTGCCAGTTCATCGACGCGTTAACTTACACGTCTCTTTTCTAGTCCAACAACGACCAAAAAGGAATTTCAGCGCCGACACGGTCCTTGTCCCATTATTAATTTAATTTAAATTGGCATGCAAAAGTGAGAATAAGATGGGAATCTTGTGGGAAATTGTTGGAAACCGTGCAGCTTCCTTATCGCACAATAATTTGGATTATATCATAATATATATATAGCTTTGTATCATTATTAATTCTTGGATAACTTTGGATTAACATTGGAAGCGGTGGACACCTGGAACAGGCTCAAACGTTGGAGAATTATTCGGTGGACACCACATTCTTAATTAGGTTTTTAATTATTTATTTTAGATTTTAATTATTCATATCATGTATTCAATTAATTGAATCATGATTATGAATATCATCGGCTAAAAACTCTCTTTCTAGGGTTAAAGCCAAAAACATGAGTACTATTATTTTGGATTAATTTCGATTAATTTTGCTTATCATATTTAATCGAAATTAATCCAAAACAATTTCGATGGTCAGCTCGATGGACCGACCCGATTAAGAAATCAGACCAGGCCCATCGGTGACCCGAACTAACTGGCCCGATTGAGTAAAAACTTTTTTAAAAATTTTGGACCATTTGGGATTTTTCGGCCAAATGTATCGTTGGCACAACGGTATTATATCCATTGACAGTCCAACGGCCATTTTAGCTGAATTCCTCATTTTAAAAAAAAAAATCAAAAATTTTCTATAAATACCCTAAATTCAAAATCATTTTTCACACAATCTTATTCTCTCATTCTCTCTCAAATATTCTAATTATCTCCTAAAGTGCTCAATGTTATTTTATAATTTTGCAATTACAAATATCAAGTGGAAGTTTTTTAAAGTCGCAACTTTCGAATACTTTCAAAATTTAATATTGTCGTTCCATCTCTTACTTTTAATTTTTAATTAGTGTATTATTTGTTATTATTTTTGTGTATTTTGAATATTTATTAGTTTAATTTGTAATATGTATAAATTAAGAAACATCGATAAAAATGTTAAAAAAAATTGTCCCGAAAGTGGTAGTGGTAGTAAAAAATGAATTGGTGGCAGTTCTGGTAGAGGTTGTTCAAGTACTAGATATACCCGTCTGCCTTCGGTACCAATTAGTCAACCTTCTAAAGATGAAATTGGTGTAGGTACTCATGATATGAATTATTTAGAAGCTCAGAAAAATTATGGTATAGAAGAAGAGAATGAAGTAGACGCGGTTGATTTAAATGTAGATGATGAAAATATTGGTGAGACATCCGAAGTCGGTAATGCTAATGTTAGATCTGAATCGGTTAATCTTCATCCCCATGCCCCTATAATATCCCGTAGAAAAACTAGTATTGCATGAAATTTTTTTTGAAAATAGAAAGAGAAACTAAGGTCCAATGCAAAATTTGTGAATTGTTATATGAGCATAAAACCGAAGGCAATAAAGGAGGTAAGGGTTTATTGATGAGATATTTAAGAGAAAATCATGCAGTAGAGCTAAGTCTTGCACAAGGTGATGAGGCTGTCGGTGGACCAAGACAAAGTAGATTGAACCCAACAACCGGTCAATTAGTTAAGAATTATAATAAAATGAAGGACCGGAAAGAAATAGTGAAAATGATAGTTGTGGGTTGTTTGTCTTTCTCTTTTTCTTCTTCGGATGCTTTTATTCATTATATTCAAGTAATTTATAATCATATGTTTATAGATATTCCTAGAAGTACTTTTCGTGCCGATATTTTTAGACTCCATGCACAATATGTTTATTATTTATCTGCATTATTAAAAACATATTCCATGTAGAATTGATCTAACTTCTGATCTTGGTCGTGCTGTTAATAAAAATGATTATTTAACAATTACTTGTCACTGGTTAGATAGTAATTTTGTTATGTAAAAATGTATTCTAGCATTTTTGTATGATGAAGATTGTAGACACGCTGAAAATTTATTTCTGAATATATTTCTAAAATTGTAAAATATTATGGTATTGAAAGAAAAGTTTTATGTGTAGCTTTTAGTAATGCATCTAACAACAAAACTGATGTTGACATGTTAAAAGTTGAACTTTTTCTCCCCAAAATATTTCATGTCAAGTGTGCTTGTCATATATGTAATTTAATCGTAAGAGATGGTCTTAAATTTTTTTATCTTTATATTGAAAAGGTCCAACTTGTTGTTGTCTTTATTTAAGAAAACAATCAAAAAATTAAAATGAAAGAATTTATAGCTAAATCTGAGTAAAATGAACTTAGACCGATATTTATGCCTGAATAATGTGATACTAGATGGAATGCTAATTATAGTTATTTAAAAACTTGTCTTACTTATAAAGTTCATATTACAATGACTTTTAATCAATATTCTGAGTCTTTTCCTGAGTGTATGCTACACGATTTTGAATGGGCTGTAATTGCTGATCTTGTTAAATTTTTGAAAAAGAATTATATAGCTACGGTTGAATTTTTTGGTGTTTATTATCCTACTGTTTGTAATATTTTAACTTATTTAGCCAACATTTCTTGTATGCTTAAAGAATATAAGAATAAAGAAAGTTACAAAGAAGCTATTACTACTATGATTGCTAAATTTATAAAATATTTTTATCCGCTTCTCTCAATTTACTTGATTGGTGCTATAATAAATTCATATATGAAATATAATACTATGTCCGAATTTAGTTCTATTATTTATAATGATTTAAAGATCAAAGCCTGAAGAAGAACCTTCTTTGTTTACGGCTATGAGTGATGCGAATAGTTACATGGAAGCATTATATAACTATTATGCCAATTTACTTGATGAAGTCATACCGGCAAATATCACCCCAACTGTCACTCCTCAAGCTCCCGAGGAGCCATCATCTTCTAAAAGTAAGGAACATAGTAGTTATTCTGATTACTTTTTTGATTTAAATGTTTGGCACAGGGTGCAACCTTCATCACACAGACTACATTCTCGGCAAGAGCTTAAGTATTATCTTTAACAGCAGATAGAGAATCATAGATCAAGAATCAATGCTCTGGATTGGTAGAAGAATAATGAAAGACAATATTTTGTGCTTTCAAGGTTAGCTAGAGATATATTGAATGTTCCAATGTCAACTGTTGCATCGGCGAACACTTTTAGTCAAAGACGACAACAACTTGGAGACAAATGGCACTCATTGGGAGGCAATGTTATGAATGTCCTAATCTACCTTAGAGATTGAATTAGAGTGGAACAAAGAAATCAAGGAATGGAGGTGGAGCCGACAGACGAACAGAATCTTGAAGAAATTATGACTTCAAGGGAGAACTCTGCATAATTAAGTCCAATGCATGATTTTGCCCCCATTGATTTTGACTTTTCTATGGCAGTTCCCATTAATATTAACATGCATGATCTGGAAAAAAATGCTGCAAAATTTGTTGATTTCTCAATCATGTAACTGATAAATTTTGGATCATTTTGCAATCAATAAAATACAACAGTCATTCACTACTTACATATTTTTTCTCTTAAATTGAATGTCTAATTTGAATTAAATACCCTTAATATATTACTATCAAACTTTACACTAAGTCATAAACATAACAAACATATATACATATAATAAAAAAATAATATTAGCAAATATTACTTAGACAACTAGTATTGACATATAAAAATGCTATATAAGTTTATCTTTTAAGTGGTGTATGTAAATTTTTTAATATATGTTCAATACTTTAAGTATTATTATATTTAGTAGTATACATTGTATGTATATATGTGTGTATATTTTCTAAAGTACTATAACATGTAATGTATATATGCTTCAACGTTCAAGTGGTATTTTAAGTAGTATATATTCTACATATATGTGTATATATTTTCTAAAGACCAAAGTAATATATATATATATATATATATATATATATATATATATATATTAGATTGTACCTATATATGTGTATATATTTTCTATAGACTAAAGTAGTATATTTTTAATGCATACATGTGTATATGTTTTCTATAGTATATATATATTGTATATATGTTGTATGTATATTGTTTCATGTAGTTTATTAACTAGTATATAAATTATATTTTATGTATATATGTGTATATATTTTCTATATAGACTAAAGTCTAAACTCTAAAGTAGTATATATTTAATGTTTACATGTGTATATGTTTTCTAAAGTAGTATAATATGTAATGTATATATGTTATACATTTGATGTTGAACTATTTAAAATGTATATAGGTGTTTATATATAATATATATTGGAAAAACATGTAAATACAAATTTAATTTAATTAATTTTTAAAATAAAGGACTGGTAATTGGTCCATTTCTTGAAGTGGGCTGGGCTGAACCGGTCAAGACCGATTAAAATCGGTTCTAGACTAAGTAGGCCGATCACAGGCTGTTTGGAAATTTTTACTGTTGGGCCCAAACCGGCCCGACCTACAAACCATTTACAATTAATGGGTCGGTGTCGATTTGAACCAGACCACCCCGGTTGACAGGTATAGATGAAAGCCTTAAGCATGAGTCAGTTTTCTATCTAGTCGGTGTGTGTGTGATCTCTATAACTTTCCTGGTTAGTCCTGCTAAAATCTGTAGGATATGAGGTTAATAAAGGATCATAGGCATGTTTGACAAATTCCACTTAGCCTAAATGACCTACCAAATGATCATGTATCCCTTGAATCCAAACTTTGAGTCTTAATAGACGTGTTCTTTGAACTATCCAGTTCACCTTCCTACTGTTTACAACGAACCTTCTTTGGCTATGTGTACCTCAACTCAGGAAAATCGCCTAAGTTAAGTGTGGTTATTGTGTAGGGGTGTGTATAAAGTGAGTATGAAGGATTAGTAGTAAAAGTAAAAAGGAGTCGGGTGCGGTATAAGCAAAAGAAAAAAAAAGAAAAAAAATATATAGTGAATTGTTGAGAAAATAAAACATCACCCGAGGTCCAAAAAGAAAATGAAAATGTGAAAAAGGGAGAATAATACAAAAAAGAAGGAAAATAGAGACAAAAGTAGTGTAGTACCAAGGAGGAATAACTCATTGTACCCAAATGTTCCATACCGTTCCCCAAGCCTACATTACAAGCAAAAAGACCTATAGTGATCCTAACTCGACTGTCCGGAAGCTGAAAGTCTAAAAAATAAGGTCAATCTTATGGTATCAAATGCTGACGCCCTGACTTCTTGTAAGACTAAGAGATTTGAATTAGTCCTAGTTAACAGATTTCATTGCATATACCAAGTGATTGGGGGCTTCTTTGATGTGAGAGAGTAAGGGTTGTAGTCTAATTATTGCTTTGTTAGGTAGTGTATTAGTCTATGTGTTAGGTTGTCTACTCACAATGTAATGTCATGTCCTGATCCCATTGTGTTAGATCACTTGGTTTACTTACACACTGCATTAAATAATTTTATAAACGAGGAGGGAGCTGAATATACATAGGTGGTTTACATGTGTGAAAACTAGTTTTGTAAAAGTAACTGTCATAGTAATCTTAGTTTTGCTCTAGGTTAAGCGTCTTAGTAAGTCTAATGTATTTTTTTTGCCTAAGAACGTGCAAATGTTCTAAGTTAAGGGTGTCTATGTGCATGGATTTACTTTACTTAAGTTGCTTAAAATGAGGAATATTTGAAAGTACAAAGGCATGTTTACGCAGATATGATGGATTTTATGGTGTTTGCATATGAATTGGATTTGGAGAAGGAAAATGCTTAAAAAGGACTTAATAGCATCACATGGATCAGTCCACAATTGTGGGATCTAACCACGGTCATCCTAAGCCATCGTGATTTGAATCAGAAAAGAGAAAATCAAGAAGTCAATCAGACAGAAAGTACCACGATCGTGGCGTGATGTCATGATCGTACTTAGTATTCGTCAAAAATAGTTAAAGATTTAACCTACAAAATTCTAGTAGAAGGAGTATCAGATGATAACTCCGCAACAATCATGCTTTAATGATACGAGCATACAATGATGTCATGGGGAGAAGATACAATTTTGCAAGTTTCAGTAATTCCAGTAGACAGTTGATTAGATAACAATATTCCACAGTCATAGGATGCAGGCACGAGTTCGTACAAGGGAATTTATGATTGGTGATCTAAAAGTTTACAAGTTCGGGATGAAACCACGAGCATCAAAAGATGATCGTGGGTTCTAACCATGATTGTACCTTCTTCCCGTCTGAGGTAGACACACTATTTTCCTATTTTATTTAGGATAGGATTTTTTTGTCTATAAATACTCCTAAAGGGGTTATTTTACATTTTTACACACTACTCTATATTTTACAACATTATATTGAGATGCTAAGGCATATTCTTAGAATTTCATGAACATCGTTTCTATGGTTTTAGTTTAAGTTGAGATTTTGGAGTTTCATTCTTATTGTAAGTTTATGAGAATGTTTTATCTATGAATTATTTGGTGATATTGCAATCATGAGTAGCTAAACTCCATAACTAGGATTGTGGAAACCATGATGAATTAACGTGTTGGGATAAGTACGATGTAAATCTAGACTGGTGTACTTGCATGTATTTGTATTTCCTTCATTATGATTGTTCTTCTAATGATTGCAAATATTAGGAACTTGCCTGTATTCTAAACTTATTTGAGAGAGGTAGAGATTAGAAAAAGGAAATAACAATAGAGATTTGAAGTTATCAACCATCGTCTAATAATTTGAGACATAATAGAGATAGTTAATATGAGATCAAGAACAAGGATTAGTATTGTGACACTCAGAGTTCGATAAGAGAAGAGTAAAACTCATCTAACCAAGGCCAGGAGATGTTTAGATGAATCTATCTGGTTTGATTTTGCATGCTATGCATCGCAATAGTTTGCTAGCACGAGAAACCTATGTAGTTATGAAGTCATGGGGATCACAATCCATAGTTTTTTCTCATATTTATTACAACTCCAAAAACCAACAATTATTACTATTTCTCTTTTACTTCACAAAACCCCCTGTTTTTCCTTATCTATCAATTACCTAGACACTTGATGGGATTTTTTCTATTCCCTATGGGTTAGACCCCAACCTTGTTGGGTTCTATATTTGGTTTAGTGATCATTTATACTTTTTAAGAGGTGTAATATGGGTGACATCAGCCAGTTACAAGGTGATGTACGTGCATGGACTTATAGGAAATAAAATGAATGGATTAAGAAAGTTCACTTTTTGATTCCTTTCATGGATCAGATGTTAGACCATCTTACTAGTAGAGTAGAGTATTAGTTCTTGATGGTTCCTTGAGTTACAATCAGATTTCTATTGCTCCAGCAGAACAAAAGAATACCACTTTCACTTCCTCATATAGGACTTTTGTGTTCAAAAGAATGCCTTTTGTTTTGTGTAATTCACCCGCAACCTTTCAGCATTGCATAATGGTTATTTTTTCTAACATGGTTGAGGACACTATTGAGGTGTTCATGGATGACTTATCAATTGTAGGTGATTTATTGGAAGATTGTCTGGCATATTTGGCCAATGTTTTACGAAGATGCGAAGAGTGTAACTTGGTTCTAAATAGGGAGAAATGTCATTTCATGGTTAAAGTAGGAACATTACTTGGTCACAATATTTCAAAAAAGGGAATTGAAGTTTACAAGGTAAAGATTGGATGATTGAAAAATTGCCTCCTATAAATTCTTTGAAGAGTATTCATTGATTTTTGGGGCATAGATTTCTATCAAAGATTCATCAAGGACTTCTCTAAAATTCCAAATCCTTTATGCCAGTTGTTGGTGAAGAAGGTGAAATTTTGTTTGATGATTCATGTCTAAAGGCATTTGAGTGCCTGAAAGAGAAGTCGATTTCTGCCCCCATTATTGTGTTTCCTAATTGGCCTATGTCATTTGAGGTTATGTGTAATGCTACTGGCATAGTTCTAGGTGCGGTCCTAGGACAAAGGCAAGAGAAGATCTAACATCTCATCTACTATGCTAGTAAAACTTAATCCAGCATAGAAAAATTACACTGTGACTAAACAAGAGTTGTTTGTTATGGTGTTTGCACTTGAAAATTTTTGCTCTTATTTGGTTGGTATGAAAGTGATTGTACATATTGACCATCCAATTCTTAGGTACCTTATGTAAAAGAAGGATACAAAGTTGAGGTTGATTCGTTAGGTACTTTTGTTGCTGGAATTTGACTTTAAATTTAAGGACCGAAAGGAAACAAAAAATTAAGTGGCCGACCATTTATCACTCCTTGAAGAAGAGGCCATGTTAAAATAGAAATATGATCTTGAGATTGATGATACTTTTCTAGAAGAACAGGTATTGGTTTCCCACAAGGTTTGATTTTGTAGTTTGCAAACTTTGCAAATTATTTGGTGAGTGATGTGGTTCTTGAAAACCTATCATTTCGGCAACATAATAAGTTTATGCATAATGTAAGAAAGTTTTTTTAGGATGAGCCATAGTTTTTTCCAAATTTGTGCAAACAGAGCAATTCAAAGATATGTTCTTGAGTTTGAGATGATGAGTATCTTGGAGGCATGTCATTCATCTCCAGTTGGAGGTCATCATAGTGATACACGGTCTGTGCACAAGATCTTGCAATGTGAATACTATTGTCCTACCATTTATAAGGATGCACATAATTATGCAAGTTTTGGTAACCAATGTCAAAGGCAAGGAAACATCTCACAAAGGCAAGAACTTCCAATGACTACTATTCTTGAGTTTGAATTGTTTGATGCATAAGGTATCGACTTCATGGCCCCCTTTGTGAGATCGCATGATATGAAATATATCATGGTGGTTGTTGACTATGTTTCGAAATGGGTGGAGACAATGGCACTTCCAAACAACTAAGCAAAGAGTATCATGACTTTTTTTAGAAAGAACATACTCACTAGGTTTAGGACACTAAGGGTTATCATTTGAAATGGAGGCTCACACTTTTGCAATTGTCTGTTCAAAGCCTTGTTTGAGAAATATGTGTGAAACATAAGGTTCCAATTCCTTACCATCCTCAGACAAAACATGCAAGTTGAGGTCTCCAATCATGAGATCAAGTCCATCTTTACAAATACTATGAATACCAAAAGGACATACTGAGCTAGAAAATTAGACAATGCATTATGGGAATACCGAACAACATTCAAAACCCCTATTGGTTTTTCCCCATATTAGCTTATGTATGGAAAATCATGCCACTTACATGTCGAACTTGAATATAAGGCATTGTGGGCACTGAAAAAGATGAATCTAGAATGGAATGATGCTACAAAATTGAGAATAAAGCAATTGAATGAAATGGATGAATTTTGTCTCTGAGCTTATGAGAGTTAAGCCTTATACAAAGAAAAGATGAAATTGTACCATGAACGGAATATTGAACCTAGAGAATTTAACCTAGGTGATTTGGTTTTCTTGTATAATTTGATACTTTGCTTGTTTTGTGATAAGTTGAGGTCCAAATGATTTGTACCATTCACTCTAGTGAAGGTATTTTTGCATAGAGAAAATGAGATGAAAAGGCATGATGTGTTCAGTTTAAACTAAATGGCAAGTGCGTCAAACACTACATTGGAACTACAAAAGAGGTTAAGGTAGTGTAAAAATTCACCCTTGATAAAATTTGAGTAGTCAAGAGAGTTGCGTCGTGTCACACTAATAAATCAATCTCTTTATAGGAGGCAACTCTTAGGCTAGTTGGTCAAATCTAAGTAACCAACTTAGACACATCGTGACACGATGTTAAATTAACTTCTTTTTGGGAAGAAACCCAAGGATTTTGTACTTAATTTTATTCTTTGATGTTTATAGGGTAACATGTGTTGAAGTTTATAGGACATGGTAAAATTGAAAAGACACCAGAAAACGCTCTGGTTCCCAGTCCAAAAGAGTAACACTACGACCCTTAGGAATGCATGTTGGCTTATCATGTGACTTGTAGACACAAGAAAATCAAATTCCAGGTCACTAGAAGCCCGACGACTCTCAAAATGAGTTGTAGTCATATATGACAGCTCGTCGCCTTTAGTCGTAAAGACTAGTGACCGCAAGAAAGTTTTCTAAGTTTTTGCTAATAATTGAGAGAGAGTATGACTCATTATCCCTCATGAAAATTTGTGTGCGGTCTTCACCAGTTGACAAAAATTCAGTCCAATTTTTTAAAATTTAATGACCCAACCCACCCTGATGCGGAACTTAGAAAAAAAAATCAATCTGACTAGATTCTTGTGCCTTTTCAAAAGCCCGTAACTCCCTCCATCATACATAACCATTACCTCTACCTTAAAATCAAAACTAATTTAACATTAATCACCCCTATACCAAGTACATCCAATTCTACTCCTAAAAAAATATTTTGAGTTCAAAACAAGGCAAGATTTCACTTTGGGATTTCAAATCTCATGGGTTTAGACCTAAACGGTTGAAAATTTTGGATTGGTCGATAAATTGAACATATAGTCACTTGATTTTGTTAAAAAGAGAGGAGTTAGCACCTAGGTTTGGAGTGATTAAGTGTTTGATTATGATTTGATTACTACCCTAGGGAAAAGTCTGAGTAAACCTAGTATTGTTATTCATTTATGTCTGGGAGGAATACTCTTAATATTATTTCGATAATCATTTTATGATGGTCATGCTCAACAAAACATTTGCAAAGTTTGGGTTGATGAAGGGTGAAGAAACAACCAATTTATAGTCCCTACAACTCCAACAATGACTTATTTCCTAAGGCTAAGAGTAACAGTGACTGGCACTTTGGTTGATAAATGTAAAGTTTCTATAGAAAAGTCATTGTTCGCCTTATGAATCTCCCAACGTCTTGTAGGGTCACTCAAAGAGTCATTGGATAAAGTCGTACTGAGTGGACTTGTTTGCATATTGTAGGATTCCACACAACAACTCACCCAATTAGTCTTAGTGTGAAACTTTTAAGGTATAGTCATTAGATTAATAGTTTAGAAGAACATCGTACCTTCTGACCCTATAAGTGTGACAACGACTCACCTCTTTAGAAAATGAGTCATTACCTAACTCATAGGGACTGAGAAATAAGAAATTACAATTAAGAGTTTTCTCTCTTACTTTATTTAATTTCTTGGATTGGTTTGACTAATGTGTAATACCCCATAGGTAATATGGCACCAAAAAGTGACACTACAAAGGTAGGTAATAAGGAGGGCAAGTCGACTCCTCAAAAAAACTTGTTCCACTAAGCAACTAATAGATGAAACTTCAGAAGAAGAATTGATTGCTTCAATAGAGAAGTACCATATCTCAAAAATGGTACAACCATGGAGTAGCTTACCCTAAAATAGCTAATCACAGCCCCAAATAAAGAACGCCCTAGACTCACCACCACATTCACTTTCTTCTCCCTAGTCTGAAGAAGTAAGAGAGTATGGTTCTAAGTCTGGTGATGAAGAAAAAGGAGATTAAAGTGTCTCTAAGAGAGAAGATAAGGTTGTAAGTGGAAGCAAGTCAATCAAAGTAGGTTCAGGGTCCAACTAAAAAAAATCATCTAAGAGTGAAGAAAGGGCTCTCTTAGTAGTCCTCAACATTCTATTCCACCTCCACCACCAGTCCGTCTTAGACTATGTGGTTGCCCTGGGGGTACTAATGCATGCAAGAACTTTATGAGAGGGACAGTGTAATTGATTTCGCCCAAGATTACACATCCAAGAAAGTATAATGTGATCACTATCAAAATATACCCAATAAAGGTTGGGGTCAAACCCACAGGGAATAGGCTGAATATTTCTCACAAACTTACCGAAGTAGCTGAAAAATGCAGAAAAATTAATGAGGGATTTAGTGAAAACAATATCAATACTAAAAAATCTTGATCGCTTTAGGTGATGAATACTAGGATTGTGTTCCCCCTAACTTCCTAACTTCGTAAACTTATCGTGCTTCGTTGAACTATCTCAAAGCCTTGCATGCAAAATCTGACAAGATATGTATCACCAACCGTCGTGTGAACGCCTTTAGTAAATTTCACAGATCACCTTTTTAGTCTTAGAGTGTCACCTTACTAACCTTTGTCCTGAATCCAAGATTGACTATTACCTTTTCAGTCTCAAGTTAATTAGATGAAGGTTGATAGCTTCAAGTTACTATTGCTATCTTATTTTCCTAATCTCTACCTCTCTTTTGGAGTAAATATTGAATACAGGTAAGTTCTGAATGTCTGCAGTTGTTAAGAAAGTAATCATATCGAAGAAGATCACAATACATGCAAGAGTATTGATCAAGAACGACTTCGCACTTCCTCTACTTTGTTATTCCATCGGGGTTTCCACAATCCTACTTAGGTAGTTTAGCTGCTCATGTTTGCAAGAACATCCATTGAATTCATTAAAAAAAGCATATGAATAATCTTACAATAATTTAAAAATAAAAACAAGAATCTCAAATTAATATCCAACCATAAAAACTAAGAACAAAGGATTCCAAGATCAAAATATGAATCTCAAAATCAATATAGTGTTGTCAATGTAAAGAGTACATAAACTAATACAAAAACATCAAAAGAATCTTTATAGAATACATCAAAACCCTAAATATCCTAACCAAAACAAAAAAAAAAAGAAAAACTGAGTCGACAACAACTTACGGACCCACTTATGGGCCGTAGGTACCACCTATGGACCTTAGGTGGGTCATAAGTTTCAGAAAGAAACAGCAGTTGTTTGAAATTCCACCTACAATGGCACTTACGAGGAGCGTAAGTAGTATGTACACCCCATAAGTAACCATCCGTAACTCTCAGAACAAACTTCAGACTTTAGATCTTCAAAACATATTTTCTCTGACACTTACGGTGGATATAAGTACCACTTATGGACCGTAAGTGGGTTTGCAAGCGGTCCCTCTTCACACTTTAACTTCTTTTTCTTTTATTTTTCTCCAGAACGTAGTTTTCTTCAACACAAACACAAAAACATATCAAATCTAACAAAAGAACCTAAGTACTTGCATATTTTCCAATTTTAAACATTGAAAGTTCCATGAAACCATGGTACATCAACACCCTAAACTTAGAATGTTAGCATGTACTTAGGCAATAAACACATAACAAAACAACATGAGGCTTAACTAAGAGAAACCTAAGGCACCTACAACAGTCAACTCAATTTCAACTCTACAACTTTTCCTCCTCTTTTTTCCAACTTCTCAAAACCAATTGTGTGGGTCTATGTAGCACAACAATGTGATACAAAGGAATCAAAATGTGGCATTACATAGCAACAAACAATTAAGAAAATATGCAAGTTCCACTACCCGAACAGATAAGCAGTTAACAATATAACCCACATACCCTCACAACAAAGAAGTCACACTCTCAAAGTATGATCATGCATGTTAATGTAGGGATGATATTGAGACATTCTCACTCACAAGAGAAGTTCTAAGCAATGTGCATAGAATACCATAAGTTTGCCCTTATTTTCTTTTCCTTAATTTTTTGGACAGCTGGACTCGGATCACTATGGGACTTTCCTGGGTTTGTAACGTAAGATTGGGGGCTGGTATGGTACATTTGGGAATATATTGACTAACCCTCTTTGGCACTATAATTACATTTATACTCCACTGCACAACCAATTTTTCTTTAATTCCCCCTTATTTCTCCCTTTTTCTCTTTTATTGCTTATCCAGGTTGGCTGCGGTTTTTTTATTCTCTTTTTCTTTCTTTTTTTTTTCATTTTTCTTTCTTTTTGATTTTCTCATTTTTCCTTTTTTATTTCTTCTACCACACCAAACCTACTTTTTTTCTTTTATTGAAACCCTTCTACATATCAAATTTCAACTATGCACCCCTATAATAGCCACCCTCAACTTAGTCGATTTTCCTGAGTTGAGGTGTATAATGTTCTAGGGACCAGGGCCCAAAATAGGTTTGTTGTAATCAAGTTGAGAAGGTGAAAAGGTAAAAATAAGAAAATAGGTCTATGTAGGCTCAAATCAAGGATCAAGGGATACTTATTCACATTTGAACAGTTATTTAAGCTAATTGACTAAATCTAAAATGGTCTATGATCATGTCCTAACCATCTATCCTACAACCTGAAAAAGACTAACCGGGAAAGTTCTAGATTAAATTCACAATGGGAATTGGGTAAGTATATCAGAAACAAATGGTACAGGGTTATGTTACCAACTACTACCTATCCAGTTCACGCAAATGCTAAGCTATGATTATTTTGTCCCTAATCCTAATACCATCACAAGATTCACAATAGTTACACATATATTTACATCACATAGTTCACAAATTTTCTTGGAGGGGTATCATTTCTTAAAATACTTAAGAACAAACAAAATATGTTAACTGCCCTTATGTTTCTTATTTTTCTCCTAATTAAACAGAAATGACATAAAACACATATTACAACACAAAACAACCTAAATATGTCGGCTTTACTATGAACATACTCCAGGGAAAAGAGACACTGCAACAAAAAAAACAATAGGACATCTAGACCCACAAGTAGCCCTGCCTACCCTCATAAAATAAGCATGCATTATCACAAATGCATTAGGCCACCATAAAGTAAAAGAGTTAGGAACATGCCTATGGAACCTAAGGTTCATAGATCTGATGTCAATCACTAATAACACAAATTATCATAAATACAGAAATACAAAAATAACAAAACACCTTTGATTACTTACCAAGAAGTGCCTAATTTAACATCACAGCACGACATGTGAACCTTGATTACTCAGACTTCATCAAGGTAGCCATAGGGTTGGCCTCCAGGGTCATCAACACTATTTATCAGTAAAACCACCCTTAAGTTAGTTAGCTACTTCATAGGCATGTGCACATTGAAAGTGACTTCCTTAATATTCAACCTAATCCTAAGCTCACCTCTTTCCATATCCATCAATGTTATATCTATGGCCAAAAATTTTCTCCCTGGTATTATGGGCATTTCAAAATCAACCTCACAATCCAAGATAACAAAGTCAACCATAAAGATAAAGTTTTCCACTTTGACTAGCACATCAAACGATATGCCCACAGATTTTTTAATTGTATGATCTGCCATCAATAACTGTATCATTGAGGGTTTGAAAGGTCTCAATCTTAATTGTTTGAATACTATGGTGGTATAAAGTTAATATTGGAAGTTCCAAAGCCCTGGCAAATCTAGATGTCCCAATGGTACAAGGAATAGTGAAAGATACATGATTAACTTTGATTCTGCACAAGATATCAGGATATAATTACACTACAATGATGCAAATCACCTATATCCTTATGACTAACAGTTTGCTTTTATGACACCAAATCCTTCATAAGCTCTGTATAGACAGGCATCTTCTCAAGAGCTTCAAGAAATGGGATGTTCACACTCAACTCCTTCAGTATAGAAATAAACTTTTTATACTTCCCTTCTTCTTTTATATATTTCAACCTTTTAGGAAAATGTGGGGAGGTTATGGAGTAGCCTTTAATACTGGTTTAACCTCCTTAGTCTTTCTCTTCTAATTCTCAACTCATTTTTTACACCCATTAATTTTTGCAATGTCTCACTATTTGTGACCAACTTCTCAGTTTCAGCTATGGGTGCATCATCAATATCAATCATATCATCCCTTACCTCATCAACTATCAGCATAGGAGAATAAATAGTAGCCTTACCACTCTAAGTGGTGATGGTCAAATAGTAACTAACATTTTTTGCATTCTAAATAGTATTATTTAGAAGAGTGGCCAATTGACGTCGATTCAATAAAGTTGATATCTAACCAAACTTTTTCTCAAGATTATTAATCATGGTGGCATGTGATTCTACCTTCTAGCTCAACCCTGAGATATCTGCTTTAATATCTTTAAGGTAACTCTTTTGGCTCTCTGACCCTTAACCAGCTTAGCAAGTAATATTTCAATCCTAGAGTCAGTATCACGATTCCTCGGTGGAACATACGCACTACTCTTCTCCTTATAATCATTATTTCTCCTCCAATCACCATGCCTATCTCTGATCATATCCTTATATTTGTCCCCGTAATAGTTCCAACCTTGATTCCCCTGCCTCGAGTTCAAAAGAGTCCTGATTGGACCCTTGTCCCTTGGATAAAAAACCCACCATCACTCTATCCAGGTGCTTAGCTTCTTCCATAGAGTTAGACTCACCATGTCTAGCCAACTTACTTCGCATGCCCACTGTATTCACCTTTTTAGCGTTCATAGTTGTAAACTGCTTAGTAAGTAACCTAATTTCCATCCTTAGATGTGAAAACTCTTGAACCATTGTATTATCTAGGACTCTCTACTAACTGGAGGCACCAATAGCATAAGTACCAGCTCCTATTTTTGCCTCCCGAGTATGCCACCCACGGTTGTTGTTGGAGACTCGGTCTAAGATTTTTATAGCGAGATCCTAATGAAGGCTCATGAAATCCCCTCCAGTAATAGTATCAGCAATAGCTTTGGTATTGGCATTTAGGTCTCTATATAATATCACAAGAAAATTCCTCCTTGAAATTTTGTAATTGGGCATAATCATCAACTTCTTCTTAAATTGCAACCATATCTTATAAAATTACTCAAAATTCAATAGCCTAAAATTATATATCTCATCCTTAACTACAACATCCTAGAAGTCTAAAAAATTGGTCTGAGAACTATTTTACAACCCATTCCTATTAGTGATGGACCCAAAAAGTAGTTCCCCAGCTATAATGCTGCTTCACCAGTAAGAGAAAAGGGAACAACATGAGTCTCAAAGCTTCCTGACTCACCCAGGGTAAATTAAATGAGATGGAAATCCTAAAAAAATTCATGATGTGCATGTTCGCTTCATCAGTCGGCAGACCAGCAAACACACCTTTCAGATTCAGCAACTGGATCATATCACTCGTAATAACAAGCTTCACCCCCTAGGAAAACTTAGAAGGAATACTAAATATTGCCTCGATGGGATTAACATACCCTAAATCTTCCTATTAATCATCATATTCTAGTAAAAATGAAAAAGTTAAGGGTGTTTGAGCTCTATCTCTTCTAGCTCTGACGAGTTTTGCTTAACATTTTTTCTCCTATATCACCCTTTTCTCTTAAGCTTCATGATAGGCACCAGTATCCCTCTTTGTATTCTCTTTATCCAATAGACAAGCAGTGGTTTGCATAGCTATTTCCTAAACACCTTATGGATGTTAAGGATTCAAGAGATTCAAGTCATCGTGAACTCCATACTCGTATCTTGCCATCCTAAGATTCTATCGCAGGGTTCTTTCAAGCTCATGGTAAAGTGGATCAAGGGATTACCTTGAATCTGAGTACTAGTAATACACCAAAGTAAGCCCTAAGAATAGTAGAAAAATGACAACCAACAACCTCAAAAACTTCAATCAATTAATTTGTAATCGTATTCCCCAGTAACGATGCCAAAATTTAATGTGTCCTAAGATTACACCTCCAAGAAATTATAATACAGTCACTGTCAAATATATAACCCATCAAAGGTTAGGGTCCAACCCACATTGAATAGGCCGAATCTTTCTCACGAACTTGTTGAAGTAGCCAAAAAATATAGAAAAGTAAATGGGGGATTTTGTGTGAATAATATCAATAGTAAAGAATCATGATAGCTTTGGGTTGAATTTAATATGAGATGAATTCTAGGACCATGTTCCCCCCGACTTCCTAACTCTATAGACTTATCGTGCTTCATCAAACTATCTCAATGCCTTGTATGCAAAATCTAAAAAAATATGTATCACCAACCGTCTTATGAATTCCTTTGGTAAATTTCACTGAACATATTTTGAGTCTCAAAGTGTCTCCTTACTAACCCTTGTCCTGGATCCTAGATTGACTATTACATTTTCAGTCTCAAGTTAATTAGATGAAAGTTGATAGCTTTAAATTACTATTATGGTCTTATTTTCCTAATATCTACCTCTCTTTTAGAGTAAGTACTGAAGGTAGGTTCTCAATGTCTACAATAATTAATAAAGCAATCACACAGAAGAATATCACAATACATGTAAGAATATTAATCAAGAATGATTTTCCACTTTCTCTACTTAGTTATTAAATTAGGGTTTTCACAATCCTAGTTAGGTTTGCAAGAACATCCATTGGATTCATAAAAGAAAGCATATGAATAATCTTACAATAATTGAAGAATAAAAACAAAAATTAATATGCAATCGTAAAAACCAAGAACAAAGGATTCAACAATCAAAAGTAGAATATCAGAACCAAAATAGTGTTGTGGATGTAAAGAGTGAGTAAACTAATACAAAAAACATCAATGTGTTATTTATAGAATACATCAAAATCCTAAAAATCTAACCAAAAGGAAAAAGAAAAACTAAGCCAGCAACAACTTACGAACCCACTTACGAGTCATACGTACCACTTCCGGACCCTAGGTGGGTCATAAGTCTCAAAAGGAATCAATAGTTATCTGAACTTTCACCTATTATGGCACTTACAAAGTGTATAAGTGGCACTTATGACCCATAAGTAACCCTTCATAACTCTCAGAACAAACTTCAGACTCCAGATATTCAAAATATATTTTCTCTGACACATATGCTGCCACTCGTGGTGGCCATAAGTAGGTCCGTCCGTAAGTGGTCCCTTTACACACTTCAACTTCTTTTTCTCATATTGTGCTCCAAAACCTAGTTTTCTACAACACAAATCCAAAAACACATAACTTTTAACAAAAAGAACCTAAGTACTTACATATTTTCCAGTTTTAAGCATTAAAAGTGCAATGAAACCATAGCACATCAATAATTGTCCCAAACACTGGTCTATCAAAAAGAGGGTTCTATCTTGAGCTTAGATTGTTGACAGTGGAGATTTTTTAGTTTGGGAGTTTATTCAAGAAGTACATTTTGAGTGGGCGGTGAAAACATCTGGAAAACATAGTCAGGCCCTAATTTGGGAGTTTTATGCACTTACTATATGGAGTTGAAAAGGTTGCATATGCAAGTACTTCCATGGAAAGTTGGTAAACCTCTTAAGACATTGACAATTTGATGGGTAATTATGAGTGTTTCTGAACAGACTATCTCTGACTTCTTATATGGGACTTACTTTATGCCCATTGTTGGCATATCTAAGATTGAGCACCATATCAAGGAAATGAGAAAGGTAAAAATGAAATAAATTGGTATTAAAGACAAATTGGTGCATTTGAGATGGATTTCAAATATGATTGCTACTGCAAATGAATATGTTCCTTGGGTTGTCAGTAGTTCTTTACAAATTACGAAGGGGAGCTTAAACTTTACGACAAAGTCGTGGTTGACATTAGTTCGACATAGTCTAGGGCCGACAATTGGTGACAATACATTTAGCCCCAATAAGGCCACCTTGATAGTTGGTATATTAGAAGAGAATGATATTGATATTGCAAAAATCATTGCATATGAGATCCAGGATAGAGTTGTGAGTACGGGTACCAGCCTTGACTTTTTGTGTTTGATGACAAAGATATGTTTAGATAATAGGGTTCCCATTATACCAGAGGTAGATAATTTTACCGTGGATTATCAAACCACAAATTTGGGGTTGATTCAAGATCAGGCGAACCCAATTTCAAGGGTAAAGGTTGATGTTATGTTGCTTCAGGGTGCATTTAATAAGATGCAACAATGGACATTGATACCCCTAGTTTTACCAAACACAGGGACACATAAGATGAATCTCAGGTTGGGACTGAGTAGTTTGAGCTGCAAATTATAGTTGATGCCACTACATCTACAACCTTCGGGCTATGTTCAACCCTTATTACACCAGCCTCAACTCTAAGACCGTCCATACCTCATCCACTTATAGGTGGATACAGATTGGTCTCTTAAGAGTTCTTAAGTGATATGATAAAGAGATTAATCACCCTTGAGAGGAAAATAAATAACATTAAGAATGGGGTGCAGCTATGGATCAAGAAAGAGATTCGGGGTGTGATGTGTGGGATACAAACCCATTTTGATAGATTCAATAAAGGAATCAACATAATTCACAAAGGGGTACATTCTCTAGATTTAGAAGTTTTCCATGAAGAGTTTTTCGTTCTACGCATTGTTATAGAGGACATAGTTATGAGGTCGTATCTAGTTTTGCCAACTCCAACTATGTCAATCATTAAGAGAATTCCAGTAGATAATGAGCCAAACATATGGGGTACAAAAGGTAAGGATAAGTACCAAAAAGGTAATGGTGAAAGAGAGAGAAAGATATGAAAATAGAAAGATGAGATAAACAAGGAGGTTGGGGAAAGCATAAAGACTACACAAGACTAGTTATCTGAGGTCCATGAGATAGGTTGTGGAGTCAGGAGCTCTAGATTTAATAAGGATCTATCTGTTGATGTTGTTAGATTTGAGAAGAGTGGGGTATGGTACTTACCCATATTGATGTGAGACCTTTGAGCGCACCAGACACACTACAGGTCTCTATATTTAATTGACAATCACCACTGAGGCCACTACTATTGAGACTAGGGTCCATTTTAAGGCCCCAACATAGCATACATCATGATCTAATGCCTTATGTGCTGCAAGTATGCCTTAAACCCTAGTTTTTACATTGTTTTGATATGCATGTTGTGAGGATACTATATTTTCTCAAACTTGGGGGTGGAGGTGTACCAACACTTGTTGTTGTGTTTCTTTTTTCCTGAGTGTGCTATCATAGTAGAACTAGCATGTTCAGAATTTTATTTTGATGTTTTTTAAGACATGGCACAGTTTGAATTAAATAAGAGCATGTAACTGATTTTGATGATTTTGTGCTTAAATGATGCCCTTTTAAATTTTTGTAAAAAAATGGTTTTTGATGTTCTTACTATCATGATTGGCACCCGCTATAACCTACGGCAGGAGAACCAAAGTACTCTCACTTTTACTCAACTAGGTATTATTTTCACTTTCATAACAATATCAACTCTTGCTTTTAACTAGTTAAAAAAGAAAAAATTCATTCAAATAACATCTTAGTCAATAATGTCCTCGTCCATAAAAATAAATAGAGTGCAAAAACATATATTTATTACAATTCTCATGACTTAAAGTCACAGTACCAAAAATTTACAAAGATCAACTAATTCTAAAAGAATTCCTAGAAAAAACCCAAAATAAAATCCAGAAAAATCATCTTAGTCCTGAAAATAAGGGAAACCATAATAAGAAGTTCTAAAGGTTTCCTGAATATGGTGTTCACTATCAAATAAGATTTGAACTGCTAAGTAAAGTTGAGGGTGTGTGTCACCACTAAAAGATGTGTTGCACTCAACAAAAAGAAGAGTATATGTAGTATCAATAAAACAACAAGTATTGATAAGCATCATAGGTCGCCTAACCTAACAATGTACAAGTAAGCAAATAAAACAAGTAAAAATATGGTTATAACAAGATTCGTAATCAATGATATCAGTCAAAATGCACATCATAATTCATTATATAATGACACTCACGGGATAACTTAATAGGTTTTCATAGTTAATGATTTTTATCAATTATTAATTATCACATATATTCATCAAATAGCACTCAACGCATGTAATTGAGTGCATATATGCAAGTTGTGTGTATCATATCTTACCCTTCTCATTATTAATACAAAGTACTAGTGTGTACCTGGCCCATTATCACAACATATCATAATGTACTGGAATGGTATCAACCTATCATCATATCATATCATAATGTACCAGTATTGTACCTAACCCATCACCTCAACACCTCATAGAAATGCAATAAAAATACAAGGCATTCATTAAACCACAAACCATGCTAAAAGGAAATCGTAGAAGCTCAAATTACAAATAAGCGTAAAACCAAGAAAGTCTAAGTGTTACACAACACCATAGCCTACTTCAACTCCTTTTCTTAAAGTCACCTTTAAGCTATACATTTTTACTTTCATTCTTTTTCAACTCATTCATGATCTATACAACCATCAAATACACACACATACTAATAAATCATCCCTTTCCTAATAACTAGGAATTAAAATTATTGACTGTAGCCATAATTTTACCCTATTTCATCATCTTTGGGTTTTTCTTATCATTTTAACCTAAAGAACACTACTTGAATAAGTATAATAGTCAAAATTCTAGCTGCATTAGTGTTTTATATCACCGTAGGAATATTACATACCAAATTTATGAATAATCCCATCACTTTTAATCAATTTTTATCAGCTAGGGTTTAACCCCCAAACCCACCATTAATCATTTTCTAGTGCCCTACTTCATTTTTGAAAAAGTGGGGAATGAAAATATTTTTTGGGTTTTAAAAACTAATATTTTACTCTATGTTACTATTATAGCATAAGCCCATTTGTTGAAGGCCTCCACTACGATTTCCCTGACCACTGTTGTGGTGTTACTACTGCAGTACCACTTTAGTAGTTAGTTTCCTACTAGAGCGGTCCGATGGAGAACTCAAAAATCCTTCTTAGTTTTCCTCATTTTACAACACACACTATGAATATCAACAACACAAACCCACCTGAAACACGTTGGGTTTTAATCCTTATAAATTTCTTGAGTTTTAGCTTCTAGACATCATATGACTAGGAGGTACTAGTCATATGATAGGGTATAGTTGGTGGGTCTTGGTCGTATGTTAACCAGTGTAGGTTATTTTGTTTCTGTATAAGGTTTGAATAGATCATACTAGTTGTATGTTAGGGTACTAGTGGTATTATGCTAATCGTATGTTGCCCTATGTTTAACCTAGAGGAGTCTAATCTACCTAAGGTACGGATTAAGGGTACTTGTCGTATAGTAGGGTATCGATTGGCCTTGGTGGTCGTATGTTATACAATGTTAGGGTTCAAAGGGGGGCCTAGGGTATGATATAAGGGTACCATTTATACCCTAGGGTACGGTTTGGGGAGGTGGTCATACCTTTCTGTGGGAGTTTTATATAGTTTAAGGTGGGGGTAATATGGACATTGCCTTTCTTAACCTTATAAGGCCCCATAACTCATGAAACTCTTGGTATATCATTTACCCTATTATTCTAATCTTAAACACTTAAAAACTCTCTCAAATTCTCTTAAGACTCTTGGGTCAAGGAAGACTAGGGTTTCTTAAATAAGGTTACTTTGGGGCTTACAAGGGTAGTTTTTCTCTGTCATCTTCATAATCTAAGGCATGTTACTCCTCCCTTATTGTTAATTCAACTAAATTCATGTTTTAATGAATGGTGTTAATGATTTAATTATGGGTATTGTTCGGTTTTGAATTATATATTGGGGGTTTTGGTTATTAATGGTTGATTTATGTTTTCCCATATTTTTACTTATGATTTTCATATTATAATGGTGGTTTGAACATGTGGTTTCATGGGAATGGTTAATTGGTACTTGATTTTGGTTTTGGAAACTATATACCCTTAACATATTGGTTAAAATGCCTATGAGAATGCTTTTAATACATATTTGGACTTTCATTAAAAACTTTGCATGGTATAATATGGCAATGGAACCTAAATTGGTTAAATGGCTAAATGGTAAGGCCTTGGTGGCCATATTTTTTATTAAAATACTTGTGGGGTACACGGGAATCCCCCAAGTAAATCTAATAATGAAACCTATGGGGTACATGGGAATCCCTTAGGAGTTGGCTAATGACATTGCTTGCAAGCTATAGTCCGTATGATGATACCACTACTTATAGCCTTGGTTAATAATATATGGAATTGGTGGTTTGATTGTGTGCTAATGGTTTTAATATGGTAATAGTGGTAGGTTGTGATAGATAACTATGAAGGTGTGAGTCCAATGAATGGATACTGGATATTCATGTATGTTGACATGAGGATTGGTCATGGTGACCATAGACATGTAGGGTACACGAGAATCCCCTAAGTTATACTTTTATATATGTATCATGGAGGGTGAAGGGTACACGGGAATCCCCTACCCCTATGATATCTTTAGTTCATATGGTTACACGTATTGGGGCCCATTCAGGGGGTAACATTGGACCCATATAGCCCATGGGCAGTTCTAGGATGGCTAAGCTACACATACCCAGGTTAATGGTTTTAAAAACATGGTAAACTCGGTTCCCTTTATTGGCATGGATTATATATGTATATGTATGGTTGTGCTTGCATATAGTTATTTACTTAGTTTCAAATATTGGCATTATTTTATCCTTATCCAAAGTGCATGCTAAGGTTCTACTGCTAACCCTTTTTCAGGTGTTGTATCCTCACGCGATGTAGGAATCGGCCATACTACTTCTTTTGCTCAGTGACTGGATTCGAGGACATCTTGTATCGGATTAAAGTGGTGAGCTTCCATACTTAGGAAGGCTCCACTTCATGTTATGGACTTATCTACATACTTTTGTTATTTCTTAGACTTTGGCTTTGTCTATGGTTGGGGGCATATCCCAATCGAGTATTTTTTAACTTTCAGATAGAGGCTTTGTGGGACTACTTTGGGTTGGTATGGACGGTGTCAGCAATGGCGTCATCCTTAGCATTGGTATTAGTATTAGGGTTGACACCAGTTAACTATATTTGATTTATGATTGTTCTATTTTGTTATGTTCTATATATTCAGAATTTGTCCAATATTGGGTGTAGGGTGGTTATTGTTGGGTATTGGGGGTGGTCTCTGATCCCAGTTGGTCTTGAGGCACCCGACACAACTAATACCTGGTTTGGATCATGTCAGATTAGTATCAGAGACCTAGGTTCATGGTCAATTAAGAGTCCACAAAGCTATGTTGAGTAGAGTCTTTTTAAGGGTGTGTAGCTCTCCACACTCATAAGGGAAGGGCTATAAGGCATGTAGGAATGTTTCTCTTTCTTGTGTTTTATTTTCAAGTTGTGGAGTCTAAGTCCTGAATTCTTCTCTAATTTCCATTCATTCATTTTTCAGATCATGCCTCGATGATTTGATACTTATGAAAACTCTTCTATCCTAATTAGGGATAATGTTGATGGGACATACTCTACTTTTGGGATCCATACTAAGTCTAGGGGTTGAATTTTAGATTGTTCTAGAGTTCCACTAATTCCCTCTTGTCCATCTTAGGCTTCTCGGGTTGAAGTGACGAATATTGAGTTTTGTTAGTCCGTCCATATGTTGGCACAGTTGGTAGCTACTCAGTCTGAGTGTGGTGTTCCTGTTACTCCATCTTTTGAGGCCACAAGGGTTGGCCAATTCATGAGGTTGAACCCTCCAACCTTTATAGGTATTGGGGTGAAAAAGGATCATTAAGGTTTTTTGGATGAGATAGAAAAGATCTTTCATGTTTTACATGCCATGAATATGGAAGAGGTGGAGTTTATTGCCTATTAGCTGAAGGATGTGGTGTACCAATGGTATAAGAAATGGAATCAGGAAAGGGGTAACGTTGATGAGTCATCACTATGGAAGGATTTCTCTAATGCTTTTTTGGACCGCTTCTTTTCTCAGGAGTTGAGAGAGTCTAAGGCAGAAGAGTTTGTTAATTTGAGGCAAGGTAATATGTCAGTCAAGGACTATGCCTTAAAATTTCACCATTTATCGTGGTATGATCCAAAGTTGATTTCTAGCATGAGGGCTCAAATGAGAAAGTCTGCTTTAGGATTGTCTCTTGTCTTGATCCTTGAGAGTAAGGTTGCCTTGTTAATTAAGGACATGGATATCTACAGGTTGGTTGTGTACATGCAGTAGGTAGAGAAAGAAAAGAAGAAGTAGGCTAAGTTAAGTGAGAGATAGGGAAAGAAGTTTAGATTTTCTTAATAGGTGGTGGTCAATAGCAGAGTGGCAAGGATAGTGGTAAGTGACCAAAGAAGAAGTGAAGGAGTTCTGGTTCATTCTCCACGGCTAGTGCTCCTTACCTAAAGCCATTGGGTGATAGGTATTTCCATGATGGCAACAACTTTAGGGAATAGGGTTCCCAAACTCAAGCTATTGGGGCTCTGTCGGCTCCTCATATCCTCCTTGTAGATTCTGTAGCCGTTTGCATTAGGGCTTCTGTAATGAGGGAAGGGGTAGGTGCTTTAACTATAGTCATTCAGGCCATATGCTTAGAAACTGTCCTGTTAGTAAGGTTGCCTATGGGGCAAATAAGGTTTGGCTTGCATCCTCTTCAGCTCCAACACCAAAAGGTGCATCATCTGGCTTCGGCACTGGTCGGAATTATCTTAATGCTTTCACTACTCGACAGGAGTTTAAGGCATCGCCTGATGTCATGATTGGTATGTCTCAACTCTTTTCTCATGATGTGTATTATTTACTTGACAAGGGTCTACTCTCTCTTATGTAACCTATTTGTGGTTGTGTTTTTGGTTTTAGTCCCGAGTGTGTTTCAAACCTTTTTTCTATTTCTACCCGGTAGGTGACTCAGTGATTGCTAAAAGAGTCCATAGGGAGTGTGTTGTATCTATTGGTAATAAAGAGACTTTGGTGGATTTATTTGAGTTAGATATGGTTGACTTTGATGTCATTTTGGGGATGGATTAGTTGCACTCGTGCAATGCATCTCTAGACTAACGGACCCGTAAGGTTATCTTTAAATTTCCTAATAAGCCTATTATTAAGTGGGAGGGTGGTTCTCTAGCTCCTAAGAGGAGGTTTATATCATATCTTAGATCTTGGAGATTGATCTCCAAAGGGTGTCTCTATCATCTAGTACGAGGTTAAAGATTCTAACTCAGAGGGTCTTTCTTTGCATTCTGTCCCGGTGGTAAATGAATTTCTTGAGGTCTTCCCTGATGACGTTCCTGGTGCTCCTTTGGATAGGGAGATTGAGTTTGGGATTGATCTTGTTCCAGAAACTCATCCAATTTATATTTCTCCATATAAAATAGCTCCAGATGAGTTGAAGAAGCTTAAGGAGAAATTAGAGGATCTTTTATATAAGGGTTATATCCATCCTAGTATGACCCCGTGGGGTGCACCGGTGTTACTCGTGCATAATAAGGATGGTTCCCTTTGGATATGTATTGATTATCGATAGTTGAATAAGGTGACGATAAAGAATAAGTATCCTCTTCCAAAGATAGATGATTGTTTGATCAGTTGCAGGGTGCTATGTTTTTCTCTAAGATAGATCTTCAAACCGAGTATCATTAGTTAAAGATTAGGGAGGAGGATATCCGTAAGACTATTTTCTGTACCCGATATAGGTATTATGAGTTTTTGGTTATGTCTTTTGGGTTGACCAATGCCCCGGAGGCATTCATGGATTTGATGAATAGGGTCTTCTGTCAGTTTTTGGTTCTGTTCATCATTGTGTTCATAGATGTTATCTTGGTGTACTCTAAGAGTAAGGTGGATCATGTGGATCACCTCCGTGTAGTGTTGCATACTTTAACGGAGAAGCAGTTGTATGCCAAATTCTTGAAATGTGAATTCTACTTAAATGTTGTCACTTTTTTGGGTCATATCATTTCTAGTGAGGGGATCATGGTTGATCCACAAAAGGTTACAGTGGTTAGGAAGTGGCCTTTACCCAAGACTTTATCCGATGTTTGAAGCTTCTTGAGTTTACCTGGATACTACCGGAGGTTTGTGGAAAGTTTTTTTACTATAGCTGGCGTTGACTAAGAAAAAGGTAAAGTTCTTGTGGTCGAATGCTTTGAGAGTAGTTTCACTAAGCTGAAGGATAAGCTAAATTTGGCTCCATTTTTGACTTTGCCTGAAGGCACAAATGGGTTTATGGTTTACTATGATGCATCCCGTGTGGGACTTAGTTGTGTTCTAATATAGCATGGTAAAGTGATACCCTATGCTTCCAAACAGTTGAAGGTGCATGAGAGGAACTATCCTAGTCATGATTTTTGTTTGGTGTTTGCGTTAAAAATTTGGCGGCACTATTTGTATGGGTTGCACATAGATATCTTTTAGGATCACAAGAGTCTATAGTATGTGTTCACTCATAAAGAACTTAACCTAAGGCAGAGGAGGTGGCTTGAGCTTCTCAAGGACTATGACATAAGTCTTCACTACTAGCCAGTTAAAGCTAATGTGGTTGTTGATGCTTTTAGAAGGTTATCCATGGGGACTCTAGCTCATGTGGATAAGGAGAAATGGGAGTTGGTGAAGGATATTCACCGTTTGGCTAACCTTGGAGTTTGCCTCTTAGACTCTAAGGATGGTGGTGTGTTATTGAGGATGTGGCGCAGTTGTCTCTTGGTGCTGAAATCAAGGAGAATCAGATATAAGATCCTATCTTGTTAAGGATCAAGAGTGATATTGGTGGGCAGAAGGTGATGGCTTTTGAGATTTTTGTGATGGTACTTTATGGTATCACAGAGGTTATGTGTTCTCGATGTAGATGGTTTGCGAGAGAGGATCTTGGTTGAGGCATATGAGTCGCGCTATGTTGTTCATCTTGGTTCAACAAAGATGTATCATGACCTTAAAGAGATGTATTGGTGGAACAATATGAAGAGGGATGTGGCTAATTTTATGGTCGTGTGCATGCTAGGTCAACAAGTAAAAGTTGAGAACGTGAGGCCCGAAGGATTGTATTAAGAAATTGAGTTAACAGAGTGCAAGTGGGAAGTGATCAACATGGATTTCATTACTGGTCTTCCTTGGTCTCAGAACCAGTTTGATTTGGTTTGGGTCATCATGGGAAGGATGACAAAGTCTGCTCACTTCTTGTCAGTGAGGACTAACATCTCAGCTGAGGATTAAGCGAGGTTGTATCTTTCTCAGATTATAAAGTTTCATGGAGTACCAATTTCTATCATCTCAAATCATGGTACGCAGCTTACATCTCACTTTTGGTGATCATTTCAAAAAGTTTTGGGGACTAAAGTGAGTCTTAGTACTGCTTTTAACTCGTAGTCGGATGGGCAAGCAGAAAGGACTATTTAAACGTTGGAGGACATGTTTCATGCTTGTGTGATTGACTATGGTGGTATTTCGGTTGAGCATTTACCTATTATTGAGTTTGCTTACAATAATAGCTACTACTCTAGCATTGGGATGGCTCTGTTTGAAGCCTTGTATGGTAGCTGGTGTAGGTCCCCTATAGGGTGTTTCAAGGTTGGTGAGGCGGAGATATTTGGCCAAGATTTGGTTTACTAAGCCATGAAGAAGGTGAAGGTGATTTGAGATAGGCTTAAGGCTGCCCAAAGTTTCTAAAAATCCTATGCAGATATGAGGCATAGGGACTTAGAGTTGAAGGTTGGGGATCGGGTGTTCCTAAATATGTCTCCCATGAAGGGAGTAATGCAGTTTGGGAAAAGGGAAAGCTCAGTCCCCGGTGTGTGGTCCTTACTTGGTTTTTAGAAGGGTTGGTACGGTTGCATATGAATTGGGGTTTCCTTCTAGTTTGAACTCCATTCATCTGGTATTCTATGTCTCTATGTTGAGAAGGTGTATAGGTGGTCCTTCATTGGTTGTTTCTTTGGAAGGATTGGGTATCTCAGATTCTCTATCTTATGAAAAGATCCCGATTGAGATTTTAGATCGGTTGGTTATTGGTTCCGAGCCAAGGAGGTGGCCTCTATTAAGGTTCTATGGTAGAACCACAAGGTGGAAGAGTCTAATTAGGAAGCGGAAGAGGACATGAATTCCTAATATCGGTTCCTATTTTCTGCTCCCGAGATTCATACGAAAGGGATGTGTTCTTCATCATACTTTTGTTTTCAAATGTCATTAAAGGAAAGATTCATTTCCTTGCATATTTGTGTTCTAACTTAGTTACAGATTTGAGTCAAGGTGTTGTGGTGTAAATCGTGCTTGTACTGCCTTGTTCCATCATTCACGAATGAATGAAACAAGTGGGGGAGAATTGTAACAATCGGGGTTTTGATCCTTAGAAATTTCCTGAGTTTTGGCTATGGACATTATACGACTAAGAGGTGCTAGTCGTATGATAGGGTATGGTTGGTGGTTCTTGGTCGTATGTTAACTAGTGTAGGTTGGTTGGTTTCTATCCAAAGTATGAATGGATTATACTAGTCGTATGTTAGGATACTGGTGGTATGATGCCAATCGTATGTTGCCCTATGTTTAACCTAGAGGAGTCTAATCTACCTAAGGTATGGATTAAGGGTACTATTCATATGGTTGGGTATGGATTGGACTTGGTGGTCATATGTTGGACAGTGTTGGGGTCCAAGAAGAGGCCTAGGGTATGAGATAAGGGTACCACTCGTACCCTAGGGTATGATTTGGGGATGTTGTCGTACCCTCCTGTGGAAGTTTTATATAGTTTAAGTTGGGGTAATCTATACATTTCCCCTCTTAACCTTATAAGGCCCCACGACTTATAACACTCTTGGGACATTATTTACCCTATTGTTCTAATCATAAACACTTGAAATTCTCTCAAATTTTCTCAAGGCTCTTGGGTCAAGAAAGGTTAGGGTTTTTTTAATAAGGTCAATTTAGGGCTTACAAGGGTAGTTTCTCTCCGTCAACTTCATAATCTAAGGCATGTTACACCTGTCTCATTGTTAGTTCAACTAAATTCATGTTTTAATGAATGGTTTTCAAGATTTAATTATGGGTAATGCTTGGTTTTGAATTATATGTTGGGAGCTTTGGTTATTAATGGTTGATTTATGTTTTTCCATGTTTTTACTTATGGTTTTCATATTATAATAGTGGTTTGAACATATGGTTTCATGGGAATGGTTAATTGGTACTTGGTTTTGGTTTTGGAAACTATATACCCTCAACATGTTTGTTAAAATGCCTATCAGAATGTTTTTACTACATAGTTGGACTTTCATTGAAAACTTTACATGGTATAATATGGTAATTGAACCTAAATTGGTTAAATGGTTTTAATGGCTAAATGGTAAAACCTTGGTCACCATGGATTTGATTAAAAACATTATAGGGTACATGGGAATCTCCCAAGTAAATCTAATAATAGAACCTACAGGGTACATGGGAATACCCTGGGTGTTGGCTAATGACATTGCTTGCAAGCTATAGTCGGTATGACGATACTATTTCTTATAAACTTGGTTAATAATATATGGAATTAGTGGCTTGGTTTTGTGCTAATGGTTTTAATTGGGAAATAATGGTGGGTTGTGATAGCGAACCGTGAAGGTGTGAGTCCAATAGACGGACACTGGAAACTCATGTTTGCCGACAAGAGGATTGGTCATGGCGACCATAGAATTGTGGGGTACATGGTAACCCCCTAAGTTATACTTGTATATCTATATCATAGAGGGTGAAGGGTACACAAGAATACCCTACCCCTATGATATCTCTAATTCGTGTGGCTACTTGCACTGGGGCTCGTTCAAGTGGTAACATTGGACCCATATACCCCATGGGTGGTTCTAGGACGGCTAAGATACACATACCCAGGTTAATGTTTTTAAAGACATGCTAAACCCAGTTCACTTTCCCGGCATGGATTATATATGTATATGTATAATTGTGCTTGCATATGGTTATTTACTTGGTTTCAAATGTTGGTATTATTTTATCTTTATCCTGAGTGCATGCTAGCATTCACCCGCTAAACCATCTTTGGGAGTTGTATCCCAGTGTGATGTAGGAATCGGCCATGCTACTCCTTCTGCTCAGTGATTGGATTCGGGGACAGCCTGCGTCGGATTGAAATGGTGAGATTCCTTACTTTGGAAGGCTCCATTTCACGTTATGGACTTCTTTACGTACTTTTGTTATTTCTTATACTTTGGTTTTAGATATGGTCGGTGCATTTCTCAATCGGGTATTGTTTTATTTTTTGATAGAGGCTTTATGGTACTACTTTGGGTTGGTATGGGTTGTGCCGGCAATGGTGTCAGCCTTGGCATTGGTACTGGTATTGGGGTGACACCAGTTGATTGTATTTGATTTATCATTGTTCCATTTTGTTATGTTATATATTTGAAATTCATCCAACATTGGGTGGAGGGTAGTTATTGTTAGGTATTAGGGGTGGTCTACAGTCCTGGTTGGGCTTGAGGCATCCGACACGACTAGGTCTTGGTTCTAGTCGTGTCACCACCCCTCTATGATAAATACTATAAATGGAGTTCTATAACTCTATTTCAGTTGTCAAAAGTTGCTATGACTTTCTATATTCATTGGTTATCCAACCATTATATCAAACCCTACTATTACTAATCATACCTATACCATATTTCATTCAACAATCATACCCTCAAATTGGAGTCAAAACTAAACTAGCCCTAAATACTTTTAATTTTTATAAAGGGGATTCTAGGTGCATATTTTACTTCTTCATTCAGCGTAACGATGTTTTGGGTCATTATACTAGTAATAATTTACCACCTATTTGTCCTCGGATGATAGTTGGACCAAAAACAAAATAACTAGAACGGGATGTACCTGAATCAATGAACAAGTACGGATGTCGCTTATACATGTTCCCTTCTATCTCTTATGTAGCATCCTCAATGGTATGGTGTAATAGCCCAGTAAGATACCGCGATAAGTTCGTGTCGTGGTGGCGTAGTTGCGTTTATTTTTTATATCTAAATGTCATAGGGGCAATCTCTCAAGAAAACTCTCTCCTTTCCCCAAGAACAAACATCCAATTCCTTTTTCTACAAGGAATCAAGAATCCAAGTTTCCCAAGTTCAAGAACCTTAAGAATGCATCAAGAATTGTTCTTTCCTCTCAAGTTAAAGGTTTAAGGTATGTGGGGTATTCATCCATGGGTCTCTTCACCCATGGAGCCCAAAAACCCTTTACTTTCAATTAAAGAGTGAATTTTCTAACATTATGATATTTTATATGTTCAAGAAAGATTGAATTTCATGTTTTCATGGTGATTTTAATTCAACTCAGCCCACGTATGATCCCATGCAAGATTTTGAATTCCTCATGCTATGAATTTAAGTTTCCCATGCCTTATTCGAGTGAATTCCATGATAGATCCTAAACTCATGATTTTTAGCAACATTCTTATGTTTTAAATTCATGCTTTCCCCATGTTTGATGAAATGACTATCTCTGGAGTTGAACCATGATTTAATAATACAGTTTAAGTTTAAATTTTATGTTTTAATGATTATTCAGTGCTGGTGGGTTCTGAATACCCGATACCTACGTGTTTTACATGATTTCAGATTTTCAAGTAATGATCTAGTTAAACCATGTCTTATCATTATACTCAGTTGTTATGCTTATGTCGAGCATTATCAGTTGACATGTTTATGATTATTTCAGACTAATTATGCACTGATGTTTTCAAAACACCATGACCTGAGCTTATCTTATCAGCTTTAGTGCATGCACCAATTTATGATTTCAATGTCAGTTCAGTTGGGAGTAGGATTTAGCACCAAGCGAATGCAGGGATAGCAGCTTCCCCGTTAGTTAGGCAGAGTCGTTAGTAGCAGGCCCTGTATTCCAGAACTATGTAGCCAATGTAGGATATCAGGTGTCACCCATCAGTTTGGGCTTGACTTTCTCTCAGGGGTCATCCATCAATTTAGGCTGGACACCCTGGTCCTTCAGGACATCAGCCTTGTAGAGTCCACATCATCAATCAGTGTTGGTACCCGTGGCATGGAATTGACACCCTTCCAACTGGGGTTATAGGTTGGACCCCGATTAGCTCAGATTGGGACATGTCGGTTAGATGATACCTCTTACAGTCTCAGTACAGTATTTAGTATATATTCAGTTCAGGTTTGCTTGATCAAAGCATACAAATTTATAGTTATTCAGTTATCAGATTTTAGTCTTTCAGTTTACTAATTATTTTAGAAATATGTACATGCTTGGTCTTGCATTCTCAAATATTATACTTTTTCATGCATTCAAGCTCAGTTATCTCATGTTGTTCAGTTAGTCCTTATCTCATATGCACAGTACCCCATAGTTTCAGTCCAGTTAATCAGACTAAGTACAGTTCAGTTTTACATAATCCATATTCATATATCTGCTACTCAACATACCGATGTTAGTTTTCCTTTTTCTCAGATTTCAGGTGTTTGGTCACACAGACATCAGTCATTCAATTAATCAGATCTACTTAGTACATGTTATATTGGTTTTGTATGTTTATTCATTCAGGTTCAGAATATTCTTATATTCAAACCCTTGAGTTAAGTCAGTTTCTAACACATAGTTTCAGACCCAGTATTCATACGTCATCCTCAGTATAGCTTTTACAGCATATTCAGCCTTACAAGAGAATTTGCTTACAACATTTATGTTTCTACCGCCTCCTAGCTTATATAATTATTTTCAGCTCATGATTTATAAATTCTCTATAATTTATAGTTTTCACATGTAGTCATGTTTCAAATATATATTTCAGTAAATAACTTATATCCTCAATTTTATAGCATATTAGAAATATTTCTATGATTTAGTGTATATCACCATATACTTAGTACATTCCAATGTACTAACCACATATATGCGTTTTTGGCTACATTCTTCATAATGCAGGTACCATATGTAGCTCTTACACCTGGGTCAGAAAGTTTGCTGCTTTCAGCTAGCAGGTGATAAGTTCTCTTATTTCGAGAACTCCAGACAATTATAGATCATGTACTATATTTTTTTATTTTCCATATATATTGATTACTGGTAGTTGGAGGCATGTCCCAGCTATCTATAGTCAGTATAATAGAGGCTTCATAAATGTCAGTCAGAGTCAGTCATGTAATTTGAGTTCTTTCTTCAGTTTTATCATGATGTAAACTATATCAACATTAACTTTATTCAGACTTTTCATGAGTATGCTTTCACTCAGTAAATTAAGTTTAGTTTTACATATTAAATCAGTTGCTCAATAGTAGGCCAGTTCATGGGTTAGCTAAGGATCACTTGTGTTTCCAAGCACCGTGTTACGACTAGGGGTTAATATCGGGTTGTAAAAAACTTGGTATCAGAGCCCAGAGTTCAAGTGTCCTAGGGTGTCTATAAAGTCGTGTCTAGTATAGTCTTGCGAAATGGTACGAAGATGTCTGTACTTTTCTTCAAGAGGCTACAGGGCATTTAGAAAATGTTTTCCTCCTTTCATGTGTCAAATCGTGTTGTAGAGGAGTTCCCTAGGAACTTATGCAGACTCTTATGTTAATCCATTCATGCCAACTCTGCCTTATTCTTGAGGCAACAAAAATAGTCAAGTTCAAATCCTTACTAATAGAGCTTTCTCAGGTCGTCCCCACAGATAATTATGGGATTGCACGTAGGCTCAAAAGTATCCCACCAGTTCCTTTATGTTCCAAAGTATGAATTATTTTATTCATGTTCATTAAAAATTATACATTGAGCCGAAGTCAGATATGTTTTTAGATCCCTTCTCAAAATCTTGTGATAGCATATGACCTAGAGTTAGAAGCATGAACCTAGAAATTTAGTAGCAGTAAAGAGGGGATAGTGTTATCTGAATTTGGTGGATTATATTTCCATGGGGATAGTTGTGTGAAAGGTGAATCAGTAGTCTTGAAATAGTGTATGCAATAATTTAAGTTTGTTTATTCAAAATTATATGTTGTTGATGTTGGGTATGTTGGTGTAATGGTAATTCTCATGGTTTAGATATAATATTAGTAGGCTATGAAGGATGTTAGTATGGTTCATTGAAGGTTTGGGGATATCCATGTTAAATGTTAGAATCAAAGTTTAAATCTTTGAAGATTGAGCTAATAGAAAAAAGAGTTGAAACTCTAGATGGTGTGAACTCAGGGTATGGTGATACTCATGAAGATTCTAAGTTGGTAAGTGTTCAAGTTATTATATAATAACCTCTGGGGCTATAGAAAGTTAAGAGTTGTATCTCAGAAGGAAGTATTAGCAGTGGTTTCTATATTTTTAGCGTAGTTTTTTTGGGTGAGTTTATTATTTATGTGTATTATTATATCTCGGAATCGAGAGTAGAATTGTTGCATTTAAGTTTAGAGTTTATTAAAGGGTCCCGCAGACTTAGAATGGTGGCTTAAATCGAAGGGAAGATGATAGAACAAGGAACCAAGTCAGGCTCTCAGATTCTAATAGTGAGGCTGGTGTGTTGTAGAGCAATAGTAAGGGAGGAATATGTTTGACCCATTCTTATCTCAGTGCAAAGCTTTTTACTTTAGTTATCACGACATCTACTCATGCCTTGAATGTAAGCTCCATAATCATAGCGCATATTTAGTTACTTTCCATAGAATCATGTACTCTCCCAGTTCCTAGTATGAGGAATTCTAGTTGACTCAGCAGTACAAATCATATTCCCTGAATTTATGAACTCCAAACTTAGGTCATGTATCTCATGACTCATGGACTCATGCTTTACAAAATATTCAGTTCCAGGTACTCATGGTACACCCTTAATGACCAGTGAAATTTAGATTATGTCATGTATGTTCTCAGTTTTGATTTCTGTAATGAATTCATGTCATTGATATTCTATTCCTCAGGCCTCAGTGAAGTGTCCAAGTTATGCATAGTATTCTTTAGGTCCTTATGTTCTAACCTTTCAGTGACCTCTCCTTAGGTCAAGATAGTGATGATGAACAATTGTTTAGATGGGAGAGAGTAAGTGTTTCTTGTTTTCATAGTTCATACTAGCATTATGATGTTATATGCAATACGTTGTAATTTTGAGTTAGGCTTGAACATGGTGAGAGTAGGTAGTTCAACTCAAACTTAGCTAGAGTAGTTATATGTTCACATGCAAGTATTTAAGGAGTGAGGCTAAGCTTGAATTGGGCAGTTGCATTGCCTAAGGCCTAGTAATTCTATCATAGTTTTGTTTCATAGGCCTATGTTCCATGCTACAGAGTTATAGCCATATTAAGATTCCTTACTCAGATATTTTATTCAGATCATGCTCAAGAAATTATTTGCTCCCTAATGTTATTAGAACTTCTTTTAAAGAGTGTTGAAGAAATACTCTAGTTGAGTATGAACTTTCAGTATGAGTCAGTCCATATAGCTAGCAATTCAGTTTACCAATCAGACAGATATGCTTGTATAGTTTTCCATCTTTCGATATAGTCTTACTATATAAAGCTTCATGAGTATGGTCATTCCAAGAGGTAATTTGTTAGCTTCCATGTAAATTATGAATTTGGTTCAGTTCAAGCATCTTTTTTCAGATTCCAGATATTAAGTCATGATTCAGTTCGTAAGTGTCCTGTGCATCATCTCCATTTTTTCTTAGTATTTCAACCAAGTCAGTATCATTCGGGGATGAATGATCCCAAGGGGGAAATGTTGTAATACCCCAAGTTTTCATGTCCTAAACCTCTCATCTGTTCTTCATGAAACTTGATCCAGCTTGAGGTAATAGTTACTCATAAGTCGACTCTCTCATTTCTATCTCAGTCTTATAACCATTCTCATGTCACTGCATATATTCATGAAATCAGTTCAGTTTAGGTATCATGCTCAGACACAGATTATGCATTCATGTTCCAAATCATGCATGTTCAGTATATAATCTTAGTTACCTTAGTACAGTACTCTCAGTATAACTAGTCTCATTCGAGGATGAATGTTCCCAAGAGGGAGATACTGTAGTACCCCATACTATTCTTAGCTCGATTCATCTTGTAGTTTCATGCTTAAGGATCTTAAGGATTGAAATTTTCACTAAGTGTTGGGAACTTAGTCATCTTCAAGACCCCGAAACTTCGAGGACTATTTTTTTTACCATTCCGACCCTAAGATGTTTGTTTTTGAGTTAATTCATGTTCAAGGATATAAGAAGTATGTACTGAGGGAGTTTCATATTTTTTGGAAAAGGTTTGGGGCATGTTTGGATCACGAAACTAGTGGGTCACCGCGATAGGCATGTGATATGGCATTTTTCCCGATCGCATATTGACCGCATCGCGGTAAAGGTGTTGTGTCTAGTTCTTGATTTATAATTAAATAAATGTGCCATGATCTTTATCCTAGTGTGTGAAGTGTTTATAAGGTGAAAAATGTTCATAGGAATCACTTAGAACAAAGTTGAGCTAAGAGTCTTTGATTCGGCCAAATTTTGGTATTCAATTTTACAAGGGTCAACTTTGAATGTTTATAACATTTTATATATGTGGAATTTTTTAGCAAAAGACCCAACAAATTGTAATTAGTTGAATTATCTTCAATGATACCAATTTTTCCTTAATCCAATACCCGAGCAAAAAGTTATGATCATTTTCGTCAGAACTAGTAAGCTACCGCGATAAGACCATATCGTGATGGCGTAGTTACGTCCAATTTTTTTATTTAAATGGAAGAGGGGGAATTGGGTTTTTCCCCCTCAACCCAATCATTCATAACCCGATTTGGGCATCTGTTGGGGCATAATTGATCCCTTCTTCTCCAATTTCCTCTCAAGAAAATCCTCTTCTTCCCCCAAGAACACAAATCCAATTCCTTTTTCTCCAAGGAATCAAGAATCCAAGTTTCCAAGTTCAAGAACCTTCAACAAAGTATCAAGAATTGTGTTTTCCTCTCAAGTTAAAGTTTTAAGGTGTGTGGGGTATTCATCCATTGGTCCCTTTCACCCATGGAGCCCAAATACCCTTTACTTTTAATTAAAAAGTGAATTTTCTAACATTATGATATTTTATATGTTCAAGAAAGATTGAATTTCATGTTTTCATGGTGATTTTAATTCAATTCATCCCATGTATGATCCCATGCAAGATTTTGAATTCCTCATGCTATGAATTTAAGTTTCCCATGTCTTATGCAAGTGAATTCCATGATAGATCCTAAACTCATGATTTTTAGCAACATTCTCATGTTTTAAATTCATGCTTTCCCCATGTTTGATGAAATACCTACGTATTGAGTTGAACCGTGATTAAATACTACAGTTTAAGTTTAAATGTCATTTTTTAATGACCATTCAGTGTTGGTGGGTTATGAATACCCGATACCTATGTGTTTTACATGATTTTAAATTTTCAAGTAATGATTCAGTTAAACCATGTCTTATTGTTATACTCAGTTGTTACTCTTATGTCGAACACTATCAGTTCACATGTTTATGATTACTTCAGACTCTGTATGCACTGATGCTTTCAATACACCATGACCTGAGCTTATGTTATCATCTTTAGTGCAAGCACCAATTCATGATTTCAGTGTCAGTTTTGTTGGAAGTAGGATTTAGCACCGAGCGAATGCAGATATGGCGGCTTCCCCGTTAGTTAGGCAAAGTCATTAGTAGTAGTCCCTGTATTATAGAACTATGTATCCAGCATAAGATATGAGGTATCACCCATCAATTTAAGCTTGACTTCCTCTAAAGGATCACCTGTCAGTTTAGGATTGACACCCTGATCCTTCGGGACATCAGCCTTGTGGAATCCACATCGTCAATCAGTGTTGGTACCCGTGGCATGGTATTGACACCCTTCCAACTGGTGTTACGGGTTGGACCCCAATTAGCTTAGATTAGGACATGTCGGTTAGATGATACCTCCCACAGTCTCAGTACAGTACTCAGTATATATTCAGTTCAGGTTTGCTTGACCAAAGCATACATATTTACAGCTATTCAATTATCATATTTCAGTCTTTCAATTTACAGATTATTTTAGTAATATATATATGCTTGGTCTTGCATTCTCAAATATTATAGTTTTTCATGTGTTCATTCTCAGTTATCTCATGTTGTTCAGTTAGTCCTTATCTTATATGCATAGTACCTCATAGTTTTAGTTTAGTTATTCATACTAAGTACAGTTCAATTTTACATGATCAGTATTCATATATCCACTACTCAACATATTGATGTTATTTATTTCTTTTCTCAGATTTCAGTTTTTCGGTCATATGGACATCAGTCATTCAGTTGATCAGATCTACTTAGTACATATTATGTTGGTTTTGTATGTTTATGTGTTCATGTTTAGTATATTTGCATATTCATACCCTTGAGTTAAGTCATTTTCCCCCATATAGTTTCATACCCGATATTCATACGTCATTCTTAGTGCAGCTTTTTAGCATATTCAGCCTTACAAGAGAATTGGTTATAGCATTATGTTTGTACCGCCTCCTATCTTAAAGAATTATTTTCACCTCATGATTTATAAATTCCCTATGATTTATAGTTTTCACGTATAGTCATGTTTCAAATGTATATTTCAGCAAATAACTTATATCCTCAGTTTTTACAGTATGTTTGAAATATTTCCATTATTTAGTGCATGTCTCCTTATACTCAATACATTTTAACGTAATGACCACACATATGCGTTTGTGGATACATCCTACATAATGTAGGTACCATATGTAGTTGTTACACCAGGGTCAGACAGTTTGCAGCTTTTGGCCAGCAGGTGATAAACTCTCCTATTTTGAGAACTCCAGACCGTTGTAGATCATGTACTATATTTTTTTGATTTTCCATATGTATTGATTAGTGGTAGTTGGAGTCATGTCCCAGCTATCTATAGTCAGTATAATAGAGGCTTCATAGATGTCAGTTAGAGTTAGTCATGTAATTTGAGTTCTTTCTTCAGTATTACCATGATGTAAACTATATTAGCATTAACATTCATACTTTTCATGAGTATTCTTTCGCTCAGTAAATTAAGTTTTGTTTTACATATTAAATTAGTTTCTCAATAGTATGACAGTTCATGGGTTAGCTTAGGATCACTTGTGGTTCCAAGCACCGTGTTACGACTAGGGAGTAGTCTCGGGTCGTGATATATGGTTCCACCACTGAATCTTTACTCATGGAATAAATTATGTCCTAAACTTTCTCACATATTTAGATTGAATAGAAATTGGTTCCAATTCATAGGATAGTTCCTTATCGAATAATTTTGTGTCCCAACGAATAATGTCGTCACCATCTTTGTGATACTTTTTTATAATATATACATGGAATATGGGGTGAACACCTATACTAAAGGGTAAGTCTAGCTTGTATTCTACCAACCCCACTTTCTTTAACACCTCAAAAGGTCCTGTGTTCCTTGGGCTCAACTCTTTCTTCTTTTCAAATTGCATCACACCCTTCATAGATGATAACTTTAATAGCACCTTCTCCCACTTCTCAAGTTTCATATTTGTTATGTTTTTATATGCATACTCCATTTGTCATATTTTACTCCTTATGAAATTCTCTTTTATCAATCTCACTTTTTCTATAGAGTCCTTAAGCATATAAGTTCCCCCCCCAGGCCTCACCTCAAACGTTTCAAACCAACCAATTTGGGACCTATGTCATCTCTCATTTAAGGACTCAAAAAGATCCATGTCAATACTAGTGTGGGTATTTTTTGTTGAAGGCAAACTCACAAATGGTAGGTATTCATTCTATTGAGCCCCAAAGTCCATGATACAAGCTCAAAGCATGTCCTCAAGCACTTGGATAGTCTAACTAGACTGATCATTCATAAGTTGGTAAAAATTTATGCTCATGTCCAATCTAGACCCCAACTCAGACCGAAACCTTCCCTAAAATTAGAGGTAAACTGATTGCCCCTATCAGACACAATTGACATTGGTACCCCATGCAATCTCATAATTTTTTCACATAAATTTTTACCAACTTAGTTGCATTATAATCAACCCTCACAAGAATGAACTGAACCAACTTAGTTAATTAGTCAATAATGAACAAATAAGAATTGTATTTCCGTAAGGTTTTGGGAAAACCAACCACAAAATTCATCATTATTTGTTTCCACTTCCACTTTGGAATGGGTATTCGCTGAAAAGTACCTCTAGGTTTTTGATGTTTATATTTGACCTATTGGTAGTTTTGACACTTAGACACAAAATCTATGATGTCATGATTCATCCTTCTCCTTCCCTCAAGTCGCTATACATCTTGTTGGCACTAGAAGTATGGAGTACTTGGAATTAGAATCCTTGGACAGAATGGTGGAAATCAAGTTACTCACCTATGTACACATAACTGACCTCTGATTCTTAAGGACCTTTCATCATGTAGAATGGACTCTTTGCCTTCCCTTATAATATTCTTTCACTAAGATTATTTAATTTCTTATCTCAAACTATCATCTCTTAATCTAATCATGGAAAGTAGACCTAACCTCTATTTGTTCCAACACCTTGACTTCGCTAGTTTCCAGTAATAACATAAAATCATTAGCCAAAGAACATACCTCTCTCACCAATAGGCACTAGACACCTCTAGAAATGTTAGGCTCCAATGCTTCTGGTTTTCGGATTAGTGCATCCGCTACCACATCGCCTTACCGAGTGATACATGATTGAGAATATCATAATATTTAATTAATTCCATATATATCCTCTGTCTTAGATTCAGATTCTTCTAAATGAATATGTGGTACAAGCTACGGTAGTTGGTGAATACCTCACACTTCACCCCATAAAGGTAGTGTCTCTAAATTTTAAAAGCAAACACTAAGACTACAAGATCCAAGTCATACATGGGGTAGTTTTCTCACAAGGCTTCAGTTGCCTCAATTCATAAGCAATTACATTTCATTCCTACACCAATACAATACCTAAATCCAAATGTCAGGCATCACAAAATATGATAAAATCCTTGCCCTTGATAGGCAGGGTCAATATTAGAGCCAAATTCAATGACATTTTGAGATTTTAAAAGTTCTCCTCACACTTTTCATCCCATTCAAATAAAACTTTTTTCTAAGTCAAATGATTCAAATATGAAGAAATGGTAGCCAACCCTTTAACAAATCAACAATAGTAACTGACCAACCCCATAAAACTATAAATTTTGTCACGTTCTTCGCTCTATCCCAATTCTTAATAGCTTAAACTTTTTGTGGGTCCACCATAACCCCTTTCTTAAGAACTATGTGCCTAAATAAAGACACTTATAAAAATCCAGAAGTCATACTTAGAGTACTTAGCATACCATTGCTTCTCCTTCAACAATTTCAATATCGTATGCAAATGAGCTTTATGCTCTTTCTCACTTTTATAATAAACAAGTATATCATCAATAAATAAAATGATGGATAAATCTAAAAAGGATTTAAACACTCCATTATTAAATTAACAAAAACAGTTGTAGCTTTGGTCAAGACAAAGGACATCACTAAAAACTCATAGTGCTCATAACAAGTTCAGAATCCAGTCTTTGGGATGTCCTCTACCCTAACTTTTAGCTAATGATAACCCAACCTCAAATCAATCTTAGTGAAATATCTTAGGTTTTGACCCTTAGAAAATTTCCCAAAAATCCATTCTCCGGACCAAATATGACTCATGGGTATGAGTGGTATGGTCCTGTCGTATGCTAACCAGTGATAGTTGGTGGGATAGTTTTGGTCACTGGAATGGGCATAACTTAGAGATATGAGTCGTAAGTGATTGGTATGATTCATATCAGGGAATCGTATGGTGGACAGTGTTTGATCCTTCTGGTATTTTATCCTGCCAGGGATACGGGTTATGGGTACGGATCGTATGTTGTGGTTACGACTTGGTTGAATGAGTCGTATAATAGACATCATTTGATCCAAAGTTTGAGGATTGGTTACGAGTGGTGAATACAAACCATATATGATAGTATGACCCGTATGGGTTAGTCATATCCCTGTGATGGGGTTTTAAGGGACTTAAGTGAGGGTATTCTGGATATTTCCCTACTTACCCTAATTAGGATCCATGACTTCTAATATAATTAGGAGGTTATTTACCCTATTATTCTATTCATTAAAACTTAAAAACTATTCTTAAACATCCAACAATTCTCTCAAGAGCTTTTGGGGAAAAAAGGCTAGGGTTTCATCTTGAGGATTTGTTTGAGGCTTTCTTTGGTGATTTATTTCCGTTAATTCTTTGGTATAAGGCATGATTCTCATCCCTCATTGTAATTTCAACTAAAGTCATGATTTATAGGATTGATTTCATGGTTTTACTATTTCAAGATTATGGTTTTCAACTATTATTGGGGGTTTTGATATTGAATGCTTGGTTATGGTTTCCTATGGTTTAATTTATTCCTTTATATGCATTAATGGTAGTTTTGGACAATTTTATTGCATGGTAATGGTTTAATGTTCTTTGGAATTGGTTTTGTTTATATTATTCCCCCAAGGTGTTTGATAAAATGCTTATAAAGATATGCTCATTGCATTGACTTCTTTTAATGGAACTCTTGCATGTTTTGAACAGGACAAAGGGATTTATGCATGGTTTAAATGGTTTGGAAAGGCTAAAGTCTAAAGTCTAAACAATTATGCTTGTGGAGAACATGGAAGTCTCCCAAGTGGATTTAATATGGTAATTGGAAGGGCACCTAAGGTCCCCTTAACCTAAATGGTTTGGCTATGGATATTACTTGAAAGTAAAAGGGTGGTAAGACAATACCACCAATATTGACCTTGGTTAATAAATGGTAAATGAATTGTTTGGACATGGTTTTAATTGGGCATTAATGGCAGGATATATAGCTAAGCTGTGGAAGGTGGCGATCCGGGGAGAGCCAAAACTGGAAACTCATATTTATCGATATGAGGGGTCCTTGATGACCACGTGTGAGTGTCACATTTTATATTGGAGGGATTTACTAGTCATCCCATGGGATATTCCCTAGTTGTACGGCTACACGCACTGGGGCCCTTTCAGCAGGGTAAGCTGAACCTATATCATTCGTGGGTGGTTAGGACGGCCAAGCTACACAGCCCAAGTAAAGGTTTTAAGTGCATGGTAAACCTGGTCCCTTTTCCCGACACCTATATATGTATGGTTGTATGCATTATGGATGGTTTTACTTGGTTTATAACTGGCATTATTTTATCCTTATCCTGAGTTTCATGCTAGCGGTCATTCGCTAACCTCATCTACTGGCAGTTATATACCCACGCTATGCATTTGGACTGAAGTGGTGAGCTTCCATTCTTTCAAAAGGCATCATTTCATGTTTTGGATTTTCTTAGACATTTTTTTTTATTTTGGATATTGGTTTTGGCCATGGTTGGGGGCATGTCCCAACCGGATATTTTTACTCTTTCGGATAGAGGCTTTGTGGTACTTATGAGGATTGGTATGGGCGGGATCGATATTGGTGTTGGCCTTGGCATTGGATTAAGCTGAGAGGCTAGCATCATCAGACACAATTTCTCACTGTTCCATTATATTATATTTTAGGACTGATTTTCATATTATGTTTTGGCATTCTCTTCGGTTTATGGTCTATGATTTGTTCTGGTATGGTTGGGCTGTTAGTATGGTACGGTTGGACTCGGTTGGGTCAGTCACGGTTGTGACCCTATCCCAGAGTATTAATGAGAAAAATAATGCTATCTTGTTATATGTTCAAAAGTCATCCCATCTAAGGATGGGCATTGGTGGTTAGGTTAGCTTAGGTAACAGGGGGCGGTGATGTGTGAGTCGATGCTAACACCTTTGAAGCTTTTAACTCTGAATAATTGTGAGGTCTTAAGCAACTTTTGTTGATTTTGATTGCTTTTAATGTGTTAATGCAGATACAAGTGATTGGGGAGGAAACCAAAGGAAAGAAGAATAAATCAGCTGAAATCTGGTGTAAATAAGCTGAAGTATAGCTGACGTCAATTCTGAAGCGTCGTCATACATGGGACAGGCTGTCAAAGTTGCCATCAAGTTAGACAGAACCTGAGAAACTGAGATGAAATGTCATGACGTTTAGGATGGGCCGTCAAATATGTGACATGGCATCAAAATTGCCGTCAACCAGAAGCAGAGAATACTGATTTCTAGTGAAGTTGTGACGGCAGTTGTCACGCGTCGTCAAGAATTTTTACACGCGTCAGGTTTGTCGTCTGAAGAGTCAGAAGATAATAATTCACTGGAACCTTTGATGACATCTCGTACACGTCGTCAGACATCTGACACGCCGTCAAGATCGTCGTCGTCCAATCCGAAGAGAAAACTGAAACTTTAATTTTATTTCCATAATTAGGTTGAAGTATTTAAGGCATAGTTTAGGGTTTTCTAATTAATTTCGAATTTGTCTTAAGTTATGATTATAAATAGCATCCTTTAGGGTTTCATATGATACGACTTGGGGAAGCTTAGGGGCGGCAAAAACTGAGAGAAACCTCTCATTTAGGGTTCCTAACATTCTTGTAAACATCTTCCATTTGAAGATTGATTGTGGGTATAATTTATTACTTATTCCTGATTATGAATTCAATACATATTGTTGATTTTTGTATCATGAATAGCTAATTTTCTTTACTTGAGTTATGGGAACCTTGATGTGAATACTAATTTGGGTTGTGAATCTGATTTATGTCCATGAGAAATTGATGTTGTATAAACCTTTATTTATTTTAATGATCTTTCTTGGCTTCAACTTAGTAGAGTCAGCACTATAACATCACTTGTCCGAGAGGAAAGTGTTTGTTAGGTTACTTTAATGAAATAATTACTTGTCTGAGAGGAAAGTACTTGTCGAGCAATGTAACAATCTATCTTAGTTGTAACTTTAAAGGTGAGCCCAAGAACATCCCTTGTCTGAGAGAAAAGTGTATGTGGGAAAAAAAAGAGTTTACATGGATTCGAAATATTTTAATCTTTAGTTTAATGGCAAATGCCTTAACCGGATTTGCCTACATGAGAACATAGTTGAATTGCAAACACATCCTTTAAGTTCGAGAGAATTAACGGATGCACTACCTATTGAGGTCGAGAGACAAATGGGTAAATAATAGGATTCAACTCTTCTTGCAATTGAAATATCAATTGGAACTCTAAAATGATTTACAACCCAATCTGTTTGAGCATCTTGATAACCATAACTCTAGTTTCCCATAACATTGTTAAATTGAAGTGTTTATTAAATTGTGTTCAACCATTAAAACCCCCCATTTTTATCTTTTCGTAATATTTGTTTAAATTCAACTTGTAGATATAGTTTCAAATTATTTTAATCGTCATTCATATTGTTCCTCGTGGATTCGACCCCGACTCTAAAGCTGGGTTATTATATTGACAACGATCGCTTACACCCATTCAAGAGTGTAATTTGAGCGTTATTAAAAATGGCGCCGTTGCCGGGGAATAATTTGGCGTATTGAGTTAGTTTGGAATTTTAGCTTACTTGCTTGAATTCAAACTTGTAAATATTTGTTTGTGATTTCCTTTGTTTCTTGTGTTAGGTAGATTTTCTTTATTTTTGTTTATTTCTTACTATGGGATCATGGAATGAATGTAAGTTTGATGGTTGTAAATCTTATCTGGATGATCCATGTCCATATTGTGATTGACCCCACTTTTGGCAAGATTGTAGATATGCTCCCCGAAGAGAGATGTGTGCACCATCTCCATCCTACCAGGAGTATAATTGTTCTTTATATGGTGGTCAAGATGGACATTGGAGTGATTTCCCAAATGCCCCTTCCCCCTATTGCGCTAACCCAAGTTTTAGTTTTTCCTATGAGTATGACAGGTCTTATGGTCAAGAAAAGGAAGAATGAAGCACTGGAAAGAGTGACACTGAAGCTATGCTTCAACTAATGTTGGATTGTATAGACACAACGAATGATACCATATGTGACATACGTCAAGACATTAGGGCATTTAACGAGGGAATAGAAAGGATAGAAGAGATAGATATCGAGGTCAATCATCCAAAACACTTTTCTATATTATGTTTAGATGATATCTTGTCTGTGGAATTATTTAAAATAATGGAAGAGTGTGAGGATGAAGATAAAGAATCCGATGTTGATGATGAGCTTGATGTTGAGCAACCCTCGGTGATTTCCCAACCAACCGAACCATTCATGAATGAAGATGCCAAGGATGAGGAAATGGTATTAGAGTCAAAATAATAAATCAAGCACAATCCTCGTGAAGACTCTAGTCCATTTTAGGGTAAAAATACGAATAGGGTAGTTATTCCAAAATTGAGGGTTAGTCCTCATTCAAATCAATTTTCAACATTATGCTAAGTGGATGTGATGAAAGTTGAATCACCCAAGCAAATGATGAATTTTGAAAAAGAGGAGAAAGATTCTTGCATTTTGAAGTTTGTCCTTCCAAAAGGGTATACTACAACCCCAATATTGAAGGCTAAGGAGCTTAAAGATCGATGTCCATTTAGTGGCTATTTAAGATTCTCACCGTTGACAAATGATCCCACACAAAAGTTTGATGCAAAATTGGGCAAGCAGTTCAAGTCTTTGAAGTGACGTGATAGAACATTCCTTATCACGCCCTCACATTTTCCTAACACACCCCAAAGATGTATTGATCAAAATTTGGGCCGGCGTTTCAAATCCTCCAAGTGGAGACATAAATAATTATCAACAAGGTATTTTGACGAAGTCTGAGTAGTCAAGATAACTTAGTCGTGCCGCGATATTAAATTAGGCGCTTCTTGGGAGGCAACCCAAGGTATTTTGTTGTTTGTATTAGTATTATGTGATTGACATCAAATCTTCTCACCCATGGTTCCACAGGTATGTTTCTAACTCTCTTGTTTTGGTTTGACGCATTGGATACATTGCATGATTTTAAGTTGAGGGTGGGGCTATTTTTGGGTGATGATGTCCTCCTAGTGTTTTTATTGTCGTGCCTCTTTTCCCCGGAGTCTTGCTCCTAGTAGAGCCGGCATGTTTAGGAGTATTATTTTTTCTTTGTGATGTGTTGTGGTTAACTGGGAGAAAAATAAGTATCTACGGCAGTTGACATATTTTTGTTAATTTTTCTTGGAATGGTAACTACCTCTCCAATTATATATGTGGTAGCTGTGTGAATTGCATTCATGTGTAACTACTGTGCATCTTGTTATGGCATTAAGTTTTAGTTTCTTGATAATCACTACTAACAATTGCACGAAATAGATGAGTAGTAGCTGGTAATACACTTGTGTGCCATGTTTGTGTGTGAGATCTTACTCAGTTCCCTTTGTACTGCCGATTCTAGAACTTGTCCAGTTCGTCTTACCTTAGTTAAAAGATAGGGGTTAGGAAAGGATCATAGGCCGTTTTGACTTTTAGCCACTTTCAGCCTAAATAACCTTCCCTATTATGTATGCTATCACTTGATCTCTGTTTTAAGCCATAATTGACCATTTCTTTCTATGACACCTATCACTTTTCTGGTTAGATCATAATGAACCTGTTTTGGCCCTGGTCCTCCTTGGACACTATGCACCTTGACTTAGGCAAATAGCCTAAGTTGAGGGTGTCTATCATAGGGGTGTGTGATGTAACTGGGTATGAAAAGAGGTAGAATAAAAGAAAAAAAATAAATTGGGTGGTGTGGAAAAGAATAATAAAAGAAAAAAAATGAAAAAGAAAAGTCACATCCATCCTGAATAATGGGTGATCAAGAAAAGAGAAAAAGAGAAAAAGAGAAAAAGAGGAAAAGAGGAACAGAAAAGAAAAGAAAAAGAGAGAAAAAGAGGTTAATAAGTGGACCCCACAAGTTAAGGTTGTGCCAAGGAGGTTTGTCACTCTAAATGCCATTTAATATTATACCAGACCTTATCTTACGTTACAAGCCGAGAAAGACCTATAGTGATCCTAACTCACCTATCTGGATACCTTGGTAATGAAGATAAGGGCAAGCATATGGTATTTGGCATACACTGGCTGGAATTTCGTTCTGAGAGTGAGTGTTTTTGTACAAATCCCATGTTTAAATTTTGATTTCTGAGATGAGAGAAAAAGGGGAATTTCTTTGTTGTGAGGGCACACTAGTATCTTTCTAGGTTACTTACTTGTTTGGGTAGTGTTATATTTATACATACATGATTGTTGGTACTTAATTGATGCCATGGCTATAATCCTTTGTGTTACATTGTTGCTTTTTAATAATCTACACAGTTAGTTTAAATTGGTTAACTTTGGATATGGTAACTGAGTTTTGAGCTAAATTGGTAGTTAGCTGCCGAATTGTACTTTGTATAATCCTAGTTATGTTTTGGTTGCTAGAGGACAAGCAATTGTTTAAGTTAAGGGTGTTGATGTGTGAGTCGATGCTAACACCTTTGAAGCTTTTAACTCTGAATAATTGCAAGGTCTTAAGCAACTTTTGTTGTTTTTGATTGATTTTAATGTGTTAATGCAGATACAAGTGATCGGGGAGGAAACCAAAGGAAAGAAGAATAAATCAGTTGAAATCTGGTGTAAATAAGCTGAAGTATAGTTGATGTCAATTCTGAAGCGTCGTCATACATGGGACAAGCTGTCAAAGTTGTCGTCAAGCTTAGACAGAACCTGAGAAACTGAGATAAAATGTCACGACGTTCAGGATGGGCCGTTAAATATGTGATATGGCGTCAAAATTGTCGTCAACCAGAAGCAGAGAATACTGATTTCTAGTGAAGTTGTGACGGCAGTTGTCACGCGCCATCAAGAATTTTGACACGCCGTCAGGTTTGCCGTCTGAAGAGCCAGAAGATAAAAATTCACTGGAACCTTTGACGACATCTCGCACACGTCGTCAGACATCTGACACGCCGTCAAGATCGTCGTCTTCCAATACGAAGAGAAAACTGAAAATTTAATTTTATTTCCATAATTAGGTTGAAGTATTTAAGGCATAGTTTAGGGTTTTCTAATTAATTTCGAATTTGTCTTAAGTTACGGTTATAAATAGTGTCCTGTAGGGTTTCATATGATACGACTTAGGGAAGCTTAGGGGCGGCAAAAAAGTGAGAGAAACCTCTCATTTAGGGTTCCTAACATTCTTGTAAACATCTTCCATTTGAAGATTGATTGTGGGTATGATTTATTACTTATTCTTGATTATGAATCCAATACATATTGTTGATTTTTGTATCATGAATAGCTAATTTTCTTTACTTGAGTTATGGGAACCTTGATGTGAATACTAATTTGGGTTGTGAATTTGATTTATGTCCATAAGAAATTAATGTTGAATAAACCTTTCTTTATTTTAATGATCTTTCTTGGTTGCAACTTAGTAGAGTCAGCACTATAACATCACTTGTCTAAGAGGAAAGTGTTTGTTAGGTTACTTCAATGAAACAATTACTTGTCCGAGAGGAAAGTGCTTGTCGAGCAATGTAACAATCTCTCTTAGTTGCAACTTGAAAGGTAAGCCCAAGAACATCACTTGTCCGAGAGGAAAGTGTATGTGGAAAAAGAAAGAGTTTACATGGATTCGAAAGATTTTAATCGTTAGTTTAATGGCAAATGACTTAACCGGATTTGCCTACATGAGAACATTGTTGAATAGCAAACACATCCTTTAAGTTCGAGAGAATTAACGGATGCACTACCTACTGAGGTCGAGAGACGAATGGGTAAATAATAGGATTCAACTCTTCTTGCAATTGAAATATCAATTGGAACTCTAAAATGATTTACAACCCGATCTGTTTGAGCATCTTGCTAACCATAACTCTAGTTTTCCATAACATTGTTAAATTGATGTGTTTATTAACTTGTGTTCAACCATTAAAACCCCCCATTTTTATCTTTTCGTAATATTTGTTTAAATTCAACTTGTAGCTATAGTTTCAAATTAGTTTAATCGTCATTCACATTATTTCTCGTGGATTCGACCCTGACTCCAAAGTTGGGTTATTATATTGACAACGATCGCTTACACCCATTCAAGAGTGTAATTTGAGCGTTATCAGGCAGTCCTCGGTTCTGGTTGGACTTAGGATGCCCATTACGACAAGGCCCGAGGTCGGGTTAGGTCGGGTCACTTAGATAACACCATAGCTCCTTGTAATAGGTCAAACAGGTTATCTATTTGGGGAAAGGAATATTTTTTATGAATGGTCACCTTATTCAAATAATGATAGTCTATGCTCATACTCATACTGCCATTCTTATTTTTCACAAACAACTCTAGTGCACTCTAAGGAGAGGCACTTGGAAAATGAAGCTCTTTTTAACAACTCTTCCAACTAGGATTTCAACTATTTTAACTTAGAAGGTGTCATATAGTATGGAGGAATAGAAATAGGTCTAGTCCTGGCCTTTAAGTCTATTAAAAAATAAACTTCCCGAGACTAGGCCTAAAATTACCCTCTTACTCTATATTCTCTCTCCTGAGCATTACCATATAACAATTTTGGCAAAATAGTCAAGGATGGTATGATAAGGGTACAACTAACTAATCTCGAAGATAACACCAAACTCCATCATATCTAAAATAACTAAGTTTTTCAGGGTCTTAAACCCATGAACATCACAGGACATGCACACTATATCTAATCAACACATACAGATACCTCAATCAATGTAGACAGATACATAAATGTGTCAAGATATTCACAGTCCAAGTCTCAACCAAATGCAAATTTCATAAACATATAGGAATGTTGGAATTAGGATTAACGCAACCTCTACAAACTTGTGCTCTATTTCTACCCACTTTTCCTCCTCTTTGATTGCTCTGGTTGCCATCCCAATCCTGGACACTGCGCCCACCTTGCGGATGACCCCTATCATTTCCTCCACCACCTCGACCTGCTAAAACTAGAGTAGTCAAAGTTGATTGTTGTGTCAACTGACCTACAAATAAGAAATTAGGTCAATTTCTCCTTACATGTCCCAAACCTTACCATTCAAATCATTTGGGCCTCAAATTAGGCCTCTAAAATTAAATAAAGGGTGTGTAATTTGCAGATCAAGAAGGGGGACAACTGACCACATATGGGCCCCCTGCTGATATTGGCATAGCTGAATTGTAGGGCTTAGAAGAACCACACCCCTTCAAGAAAGTACCACTAAATTGGACCGAGTTTTGAGACTTCTTCTATTCTTCTTTCACCTTGCCTTATTTCTCAAGTGCTTCAGCCTTCTTGGCAAACTCAACAATATCCTGAAAAGATTTATAAGACACGACTATTGATAAGGTAGCCAACTACATCCTCGAGTTCAGACCCTTCACAAAATACTTGATCCACTCCGTTTTTGGGGTAATCAACTATAGAGCATAATGAGATAGGACATGAAACTTAGCATTATAGACCGCCACAGACATGCTACCCTGCTCAAACCTTATAAACTCATCCTTCTTCTAATCATGATAAGTGCAGGGAATATATTTCTCAAGGAAGATTTTCTAAAATTAAGCCTAGGTAAGTAGAGGTAAGGCAAATTTTTGATACAAAAATGACCTATACCATTAGTTGGCTTTGTTCTACAACTAAAAAGAAACAAACTACACACTGTACTTTTCAACAATACCCATATTGCATAGATATTTGTAAAAATCTATCAAAACTCAAATGCATCCTCATACTCTATACCTTGGAATACTGGGGTTTCATTTTTATGAACTTCAAAAACAATCTATGCTCATCATTAGTCACCATCGATCCAAGTACCTATTTAGGATACATCCCTATTTCAAAACCTACATCCATACTTAGTTCTACCTCAGTAACATATTTCAAGGTTATCAGTGGAATGCTCGGAGCAATTTGAGTGTAGCCAGTACCTACCAAGCTACAAAAAATTCTAGCACCTGTTGAATCATCTCTATGAGCAAATACACCTAAGTTGCACCATTTGGTGTTAGCGCCACATTCTATGGAGCTATCTTTTGTTTTTCGCCAACTATCTCTTTTTCTTCCTGAACATAGTCTGGGCATTTTATGATGAGGGAGGGGATAGTGAAATCTACCTTGTTGTTCTTCCAACTTCCTGTGTTCCACCCCCAATATAAGTTGTTCCCCATTCTTTCTTTCTCGCTCTGCCTCTATCCTGAGGCCTAACCCTGACTACGACCTCTGCAGTAGGTATAAGTTCTACTGCAGGTGTTGTCGTGGGTGGTGTTGTTGTTGTTCTCATGGAATAAGTATTAACCATATGCAAACAAGAATGAAATATTAGATACCAATTTAGATCACCAGATACTAATTAGAATCAAGTTATAGCATGAAATGAGGAAAGAAAAAAGTTTGTTCCTAAAGTCCCATAGCCTCCCGAAAAGGAGTACAAATGTCTCCATACCATATCGCAGGACTCCACAAGAACTATTTTTGTATGACGAGATCTATAAATATAGTGATCTGATACTATCTCTTTTATGACTCAATCGATCATAATTGGCACCCGCCCTAACCTACGGCAGGAGAACCATAGTACTCTCACTTTTACTAAACTAGGTGTTACTCTCACTTTCATAAAAATATCAACTCTTGCTTTTAACCAGTTGAGAATGAAATGATTCATTCAAATAATATCTTAGTCAATAACGTCCTCGTCCATAAAAATAAATAGAGTGCGTACACCACTATTTATTATAATTCTTGAGACTTGATGTCACCGTACAAGAACATTTAAGAAGAACAACTAATTCTAAAAAATGTCTATCAATAACCCAAAACATAATCAAGAAAAATCATCTTGGTACCAGAAACAAGGGACACCAACATCTTAAGAAAATTAGATGGGTGCCTCGATATAGTGCTCACCCTCAAATCGGATCCAAGCTGCTAACAAAAGTTGAGGTCGTGTGCCAACCACTGGAAGATGTACTGCACTTAACAAAAAAAAGTATAGGTAGCATCAGTACAACAACAAGTACTGGTAAGCATCATAGGTCGACTAACTTAACAATGTATAAGTAAGCAATCAAGTACAAATACAATCATAACAAGATTTATAATTAATGATATCAGTCAAACTACATATCATAATTCATCATATAATTACACTCACAAGATCACTTTACAAGCTTTCTTACTTAACCATTCGTCATCACATATATACATCAAATGGCACTCAATGCATATAAATGAGTGCATGTATGCCAGATGTGAGCATCATGTCTTCCCTTTATCATCATAAACATAACATACTAATGTGGTCCCAACCCATTATCACAATAAATCATGATGTGGCATAGTACCCGACCTATCACAATATTATATCATAATGTACCGGTATGGTACCAAACCCATCACCTCAATACTGTATCAAAATGCAATGAAATTGCAATGTAGTCACTAAACCACAAACCATGCTAGAAGGCAATCATAGATGCTCAAATTATAAAAAAACACAAATCCAAGAAAGTCTAAGTGCTACAAAAAGCCATAGCCTACCATACTCCTTTACTCAAAGTCACCTTTAAGCCACACTTTCTTTCTTTCATTCACATTCAACTAGTTTTTGATCTATACAAACATCAAATGCACATACATTTCAATAAATTATCCCTTTCTAACTACTAGGGATTAAAATCACTGACTTTAGCCATAATATTACCCTACTTTATCATCTTAGGATTTTTTGTATCATTTTAACTTCAATAACACTACTTGAATTAGCATACTAGATAAAGTACTATCCCATTAGTTTTTTCTAACACCCTAGGTTTATTACACACCGAATTTATGAATAATCCCACAATTTTTCATCAATTTCTATCAACTAGGGTTTAACTCTCAAACCTACTACTAATCCATTTTCTAGGGATTTCCTAAGGTTAAACAAAGTAAATTCATGTCTAGGACATAATTTCTTACCTTCAAAGATGAATAACCTCAAATTATCTCAGAAAATCACCTCTTCCCAGTGCCCTATTGCATTTATTAAAAAGTGGAATGTAAGAACATTTTTGGGTTTTAAAAAACTGATATTATACTGTGAAAACATTTTTAGGGTTTTAAAAAATTAATATTATACTATGCACCACTGTAGTGAATAATTATCGCTATAGCAGTTAAATTTTTATTGCAGTTGTTCACACCTATTTTACTAAAGGCCACCATTGTGGTTTCCCTCCACAGCAATGGTTACTTTTTCCACTGCAGTGGTCCAAGGTAGAATTTTAGGACCCCTTCTCAATTTTCCTTATTTTTCAACACACGTTACAAATCTCAACAATGTGAACCATCCCTATAATCAAAGTTCTGTAACTCTACTTTAGGTGTTGGAAGTTACTTTGGTATCTGTACTTGTTGGTATCCAACCATTATATCAAACCTCACTACTAATAATCATATCAATACCAAATTTTATTCAACAACCACACCCTCAAATTTGAGCCAAAACTAGACTAGCCCTGTATTCTTTAAATTTAGCAAAAAGGCGTCTAGGTGCATTTTTGTTTCCTAATTCAGCAAAACTACACTTTGGGTCATTACAATGAAACATGTGGATCTTGGTATGGTATTAGGATTATGAGAATGATAATTGTAGCCAAACTATGTATTAGCCAAATAGGTAGTAATTGTGTGTAACCCTAAACCAAGATGTGTGAGGTGCGAACCTAGTCAACATGTATGTGTGTAATCTAGAAAAGTCCGATTAGTCTCACCAAAGTTGTAAGATAGAAAGCTAGAAAGATATCTTAATCCATTTTTCAAATAGTCCACTAAAACCCAAAAGTCCTACTAAATGAATATGATATCCTTTGACCCTGAAGTTGAGCCTAAGTAAGCCCTTTTCATCGAAACTAGCCTATGTCACCTTCTTAATTTTTTACAATGAACCCACTTTAGCCCTAGTACCTCCTTGGGCACTATGTCCATCAATTGATCAATCAAACCACCTAAGTTGAGGGTGTCTATCGTATGAGTGCGTAAAAGATTGGGTATGCCAAAAAAGTTAGTGAAAAAAAAAATTAAGCATGGTAAAAGAGAAGGATAAGATTTGGAAAAAGTAAAAAGAAAATAAATTAAAAAAAAAAAAGTGCGAAAATAAAATCACCCGAGATCCAAAAAGTTGAGAAAGGTAAAGGAATAGAAAAAAGTAGGAAAGTGGAGCCAAAAAGTATCATAGTCCCAAGGAGGTTGAGTCATTTTGTTTATATGTACCATACCCGTCCCCAAGCCTACGTTACAAGCCAATAAAATTCCTATAGTGATCCTAATCCAACTATTTGACAACTGAGGCATAGAAAACAAAGGCAAGCTTATGGTATCAAACATACACTACCTGACTTCTTTGTGAGAGTGAGAGCTTTGTTTTAGTCCATGTCTTGACATTATTGGATATCCTGAGTGTTAGGGATCTGTTTAAAATAAGGGTATAGGGGTTGTACTAGAGTCCGCTTATTTGAGTAGAGCCATTTTGTGTACTAGGTTGTCTATTGATAATGTAATGGCATATCTTGATCCATTATGCTCTGGAAAATTAGTTTGTGTGTACATAGTGAAAAGTGGTTCTAATGGTTGGATGGGGATAAAAAAAATCTATTTTGATGAATGCATGCTAAAATGTGATTTGAACATGTTGAATGCCATAGTATTCTTGGATTTCTCTAGGTTAAGCAGCTTGGTTTTACTTTTTTTTGTTTACCTGAGGACATAAAAATGTTCTAAGTTGAGAGTGTTGATGTGTCGTGGCTTCACGACACTTTTGGTGCTTAAAATAAGAAAAATATGTTAATTCAAAGGCTTATTTATGTGTATATGATGTTATTCTATTTTTGTAGGTAAACAAGATTGAAATTGGATAAAGAAAAAAGAAGAAGAATTTGCACAAGTGTAGAAAAAGTACACTAGGCTACGAGTCATTGGGTCACAATATGACTCATAGGCTCAATCATTATCAATCCAGCAAACATTTGGACTTGGAGAATTGAAATTCCAGTTGACCACAATTGCAGCCTATGACTCGTAGGGTTACACTAGTGATGATGAGGGAAATCTATGACTCATCGGGTCAAGTGATGAGTCTTATCCTAAAATTATTATGGATCCAAAAAATTTTAGGTCATGGAAAGGCAGAAGGACAAGAAAATCATGATAGGAGGCTATGATTCATCGGGTCACATGATGAGTCGTTATCACAACCCGATTTATGATTCATGATGGAACATACTCTTTCCCACCAGTAGGTAAGCTGAACCGTATCTCAGAGCTAGATGCAATGTTCTAACTTGGTAAAAATGGCCTAAAAGTCAAAATTTAACAATTAAACGCGTAAACTGCAACAATACAGTCATAAGGTCGAATAGATAGATAGAAAACCAACAAGCATCCCAAGACTCAGTAATAACAGTTAACTGCTACTACATATACACTATGAGTACTAAATAGTCAAATAAAATCCATATTGAAAACGAAAGACTAGACATAAGATAAATAAAAGGAAAAAGGGTAACTCCAACTCTAAGAGCTCACCCAATCTCCAAAATCAACTCTGCATGAATGTCGAATCAGCGACGGCAACTAGTACTTGGATCTACACCAAAAAGGTAAAGAAGTGTAGTATGAGTACCAAAACCATGGGTACTTAGTAGGCATCATCATCTGACTGAGCTAAATCATAATATAAATGAGATAAGATACAAGATAAATTAGGCAAAGTCAGATAAAATAGGCAAACCTTGAAATAAGCTTCGACCATTGTACATAAATAAATAAATGCATATAAGATAATAAAATGAACATTGTACCATTATAACTACAAGATTAGCCCCCATAAGACAATGAGCGCGGAAAAGTAAATAACCCAACGCAGGCCCCCATAAGCCTAGAGGGTACTAACAAGGAAACTACTAATCAAATAGCCGTAAAAAAAACAAGCATCATGCCATAACCAAATATCCATCCAAACCATAGCATCTCATAGATAATTCCCAATGTCGGACTTTAATCAAAATTCATTAGTATCAGCATAATTATCATCATTTGTCGGACTCAAACCGAAACCCATATTATCAAGATCATTATGAATTGTCAGACTAGATACAAAACTTATATTTATAATTCGTATCAACGAATCATGTCGCCAATCCATTCGATAAGCTAACACAATAGACTATGGCAATACCAAGTTAATAAGATATGCCAATAGTTAAAGTTATAAGTTATTTCAATAATTGTATCTATAAGCCACTGACTATATCTGTAAGCTATACCTTAAATATATAGCCATAATATATCTATAAGTTGTATCATCTATATAAGCCATATCATGTCTATCAGCTATATCATGTATATAAGTCATATCATATCTATAAGCCATATCATGTATATAAGCCATATCATATCTATAAGTTGTATCATGTATATAAGTCATACTATGTCTATGAGCCATTTCATATCTATAAGTCACATCATACATATAAGCAATATCAAGTATATAGCCCATATCATATCTATAAGTTATACCTTTTAATCACGTTGGTATCTACATCATTAAGAATGTTAATAGGCCAAATTAGTATTCATATTCGGAAGCCATATCAATAATCATATATATATAAGCCATATCATAAGTTATATCTACAAATTATATAATTAATCGCGTATAAGAAATATCATTAGCAATACCCAAAATTAGCATCAAACTTGTAACATCCAACTAACGTAAATAAATATATATAATCTAAGTGTTAAACCAATCATCAACAAGAGTATAGCATGCACAAGTAAGTCTATAAGGCTAAAACAAGTTTTGGCCTAAGGTGGGCCGGAGGGGCCCACTTCTAATCTCCAGAATCCATTTTAGGCAGCTTCTACCCCAGACAAGGCTAAGGTATCTACGTTCATTTCTAGATGTCAAGTAACCCATAGATGGTCCTAAGATAGTAATCCTTCCCAAATATGAGAAACTAAGGCAATCCTACCTAAAACAATAGCAACTATGGAAATATTCCTTAATTTAAGCAACTAAGGACAATTTCACCCTAAACATGATTGGCTACGACAATTTCACCTAGCTTAAATAATTAAGGCATTTCCATTCTAAACATATACCATAAAGCCCAATCCACCTAAGATATGAATAATTACGACTCTGAATCCACGATTTCAAACTATCCTAACGGTCCAACTAAACCAAACATTTTTAATCATACTACCAACATCTAAATCCCACCCCATATCTAGCATAATATCATAAGCATACGAAAAAATGGCTAAACCAATGAATAAGGTAAACCTAGCCTATCTAGGCACCGAAGAAAGCCATAAGAATCTGTTAAGTGCCCGTTTGGATTGGCCTAGTTTAAGTGATTTTAAGCCAAATTGACTTTTAAGAACATTTGAAGTGTTTGGGTATATTTAAAAAGTGCTTATAAGAACTTAAATTTTAAGCTAAAATGCTAAAAATAGGCCAAAAGTCATAAGTTAGAAATCTTAACTTATAGCTTTTGTCTTAAAATGCTAAAAATAAGCCAAAAGCTATAAGTTAGAACTTATAGCTTATAGCTTGTGGCTTGTAAGCTAAAAGCCAAAAGTCAATCCAAACAGACACTAAATCACTGATTTCCCCTTTTGAGAAGCTTCTGCAAGGTGCCACGCTATCAAAATCACAATCTACTCATCAATACGAGAATAATGATACCTTATTGGACCATTGTGCTTCAGGCTCAAAATTACGTAAAAATCCCATGTGGGGCCCATTTATGAAAATCATGTATTCGAAACCAAAACAACACGCTTCTATGCTCAAGGAACCTTTACCCTTAAAAAGGGGTAGATTCCGAGCTATATTGATTCTAGAATTGAGTCACCAAGCTTTTAAGAATTTTAGATAAAAATTGGAGAAACCAGCCATTAAAGTAATGGAAATCTTACCATAAATTTTATGGGAAATTGCTTAAATTAATGATGCTAAATCCCAACAATCATCCACAATCGATTCTCCCAAGAACTCCCATTTTTTAGTGTTTAAGATTCTTGAGAATAGATGAAAATGGTGAAAAGTTGGGCTAAGTGGGTATTTATATCCTTCCTAGACACGCGGGTGCTGCTACAGTGGACACTTGATTGCTTTAGCGGTCATCACTAAAGCGCCTGGTATCGATAAAGCATTACCCGCCCCCATAATTCAAGCTGCTAAAGCTGACCATAGGATGTTTTAGCGTTAGCCGCTAAAGCACCCAGGTGCCGCTAAAGAAGTATATGCTGGTTGGGCAGGGACGCTTAAGCACCCCAAGAGTTGCTATAGCACCCTCCGCTAAAGTGCCCAAAGGGCAGCTTTAATGGTCGTACCAGATATCAGATACTAGCTAAAACGTAGAGAAATTCCATGTCTCCACCAACCACTTAGGATTCATCCAAAATCCTGTATGCATAAATAAACTATGCTACCCTATCAAATTCACTTTTTGTACTCAATGGCGTAGTTAAAATTTCCATCCGAGGTCATTTTGATAAAAGTGGGTCCCATACCTACTTGTCATTTTCTTAACTTCTGGCTAATAGCCCAAAATGAGTCTAAAAACCTTGAGACCTAAAAAAAAGGGTCCACCTAACCTAAAATCGATGTTCTAAAGATGTTGGAACAGTCAGAATTGGCATTCGGGGTTGTTTAGTTGAATTTTTTGCCCGATAGCCAATTTAAACTAATAAAAGCTTCAAGACAGGGAATTGGAACTAAAAAAAATGAACTGCCGGATAACCAAACCATCATTTCCAGCAAGTCATAAATGACTTGGGGTATCTATAAGGAAGCTCTAAACTACAAAAATAAGTGGAAATATAGAAAATGGCCTGGAGGGTCATTACAATATCCACTACTAAAAGAATTTTTGTCCACAAATGTAAAGGATTAGGATGTACCTGAAGCCTCAAACAGATGAGGATACTGGGTACGTATCTCGCTCTCAATCTCCCAAGTCGCCTCATCTACTGTGTGGGTATTCCACTAAACCTGAACTACTAGAATCTCTCTAGTCCATAGTCTCCTAACATCACTAGCCAAGATAAGCATAGGCTCCTCCACAAAGGTCAAATGCTCATCCAACTGAACTGAGTCCCATCTAAGCACATGAGACGGGACAAGAATTTATCGTCGCAACATAGAGACATAGAAAACCGGATGGACAATAGAAAAATTTGGGGTTAAGGCTAAATCATAATCCACCTCACTAACTATGTGAAAAATCTCAAAGATTCCAATATATCTGGGACTGAGCTTGTGTTTCCTCCCGAACCTCATCACACTCTTTATACACGAGACATGAAGGAATACCCCTATCGCCATCTCCAAATTTCAAAAAACAAAGTCTATGATCTGCATAAAGCCTTATGCCTAGTCTGAGCTACCCTCAACCCACCCTGACTCTATCTAACAACTCTCAAAGCAAGTTAGTACCACGGGGCCTAATCTTAGAAGTCTCAAACCATATAATTGAAGAACGAGATCACCTACTATATAAAGCCTCAAAACATGCCATCTTAATACTCAAATGGTAACTATTATTATAAGAAAATTCTACAAAGGCTAAGTGTTTCTCCCACTGACCTCCAAAATCTATAACACAGGCTCGGAGCATAGCCTTAAGAACCTGAATAGTTTGCTCCAACTAGCCATTGGTCTGCAAATGGAAGGTTGTACTAAGATCCACCTGAGTACCCAACTCCTCCTGGATTGCTCTCCAAAATCTAGAAGTGAACACAGAACCCCGATCTAAAATGATAGATAGGCGCAACATGCAAACGGGCTATATCACTAATATAGATGTTATCCAACTTCTCAGCACTTAAGGACATCTGAATAGGAATAAAATGTACGAACTTGATCAATAGATGTTTAATGACCCAAATACCATCAAAACCATGGGAAGTACGAGGCAACCCACTAACAAAGTCCATGGTAGTTTGTTCCCATTTCAGCTCAAGAATAGGCAATCTCTGAATCAAACCACCAGGTCATTGTCCTCGGCCTTCACCTGCTGACAATATAGTCAACAAGCTACAAAGTATGCCATATCTCTCTTCATGCCACTCTACTAATAATGTTGTCTCAAATCTCTATACATCTTAGTTATACTCAGGTGAATAGAATATCTGGAGCACTGAGCCTCATGCAAGATTGACTAAATCAAGTCATCAACCCTCGAAACACAAATATAGCTATCAACCCCTCCCAATAAGCTTTCTAACTAACCTTTTGTCCTAGCTTCCTAAGAACCTTCATAAGAACCCTGGGACCACCCCTATAACTATGTATACCACCTCTTACTAAGGGATAAACTGCCCTAATAGGTGGAAAACTCTAAGCCGAAGGAATAATCACTCCATAACTGGGGCACTCCCTCAATAAATTACCAAAACCTCCATAACCATAACATGCCCCAGGCATTGGAATGAAATTAGAATATTCGACTGACTTGGAATACCACCACAACAAGAATACTCAAAAGACAAACCTCTAGAAGACAGACCACGACCCTGGCCAAGACAATCATTAGAGCTAGACTGGCCTCCATTAGTAATATGAAGTGCGGCCTTAATAGGTCTACTAAACTGACACTAATGCTAAAATGGTTGACGAAGAGGTTACCTACCCAGGGAACCATTGCCTCTGAACCGAGAGCTACTACGACTCCCACTGAACCTACCCTATACATATCCTCTATAAGCTAAGTATGATCATAAACCTCAGTAAAATACCTACCTACAGCAACCAAACTCTGTATAGACATGCAAAGAGGAAGTCTTAATCCTCGGACAAAGCAACAAAGCCTCTTATTCTCAGTAGTTAGAATAGAAGCAGCATGCCTAAATAACTCATAAAATCAATCGTCATCTACAATAGTCATGGAGCCCTACTCCAACCTCGAGAATTGGTCTCTCAGATAATTCCTAATATTGCGAGGCATATACTTCTGCAAGAAGACCTCAGAGAACTGGGTCCATGTCAAAGGGGGAGATCCAGCTGGCCTAGAATCAAGATGACCTCTCCACCAATGTCGAGTTGCCAAGTCCAACAAAAAAGTAGTGCAATCCACACCATGAGTCTGAACTAGGCCAAAATTAGAGACTATCCTCACAAGTAATCAAGAATTCATATGCATCCTCGCTTGGTGCACCATAAAACCTAGACAATTCCAATCTCAAGAATTTGCCCAACATCTTCTGCTTATGGAAAGACATAGAAATCTTGGAAACTACCGGCTAAGTAACTACCAATACAAAAAGGACCTTAACTCTGGGAGTCATCACTATGGGTTGTGCCCCCCGCCTTAGCACTATTCTGTTCTGTAGACTGTGCACTATCAGATGGTTTACCACCAACCAATCCTAAAATTTGAACCAAAGTATCTGTAAGCACTGGAGACAAAATAAATCCTAGTGAATCCTGGGCTAGTCCTTGGCCCACCGCTGGATATAGCAGAAGAATCTATGGCTCGAGAGAAGAAATAAAGTCTGTTGAACACCCCCTCTACTTACCCCTATATGGGGACACATTTTGAGGTTATCTATGACCTATAGGTCATATACAAATAGCGATAGAATCCCTAGGCTTGATCTAGAGACCCTCATCTCATGTAGCGGTAGCATGTGTCCTAGTCATCTGCAAAAAAGTGAAACCAAATAAATGTTTTAGAAACCAACTCAAACTCTTAGTACGATCTATGTGAAACAAGTGAAGAACTCCTAAAAATATCATATATCCTCTTGAAGATAAGAAATAAATGTTATCATTCTGACCCGCGGGACTTTGGAAGACATATGCTCTTGTACAAACAATACCAGTGAAATATAGGCTCTGATACTAATTTGTCACAACCCGATTTATGAGTCATGATGGTACCTACTCTTTCCCACTAGTAGGTAAGTTAAACCATAGCCTGAAGCTAAATACAATGGGCTAACTTGGTGAAAAATGGCCTAAGCGCAAGAAATTAACAATTAAAGGCTTAAACCATAATAATAAAGTCATAAAGGTCTAATAGATTGATAGAAAATCAAAAAGCATCCCAAGACTCAGTAATAATGGTATAAGAGATACTACATATGCACTATGAGTACTAAATAGTCAAATACAATCTGCCTCAAAAATAAAATACTGGACATAGACACATAGAAGGAATAAGGGTAACTCTGAATCTAAGAGCTCAGCCAATCTACAAAATTAATTTTATATAAATATCAAATCAGCGATAGCAACAAGTACTCATATCTACACCAAAAGGGTACAGAAGTGTAGTATGAGTAACAAAACCATGGGTACTCATTAGGCATCATCAGCTGACTGAGCAATCATAATATAAATATGATAAAATAAAAGATAAATTAAGCTAAGTCAGATAAAATGGGCAAACCTGGAAATAAGCTTTAACACTGTTGTACATAGATAAATAAATGCATACGAGATAATAAAATAAAGATCATACCATTATAACTACAAGATTGGACCCCATAAGCCAATGAGTGCGGAAAAGTAAATAGCCCAATGTAGGCTCCCATAAGCCTGGAGGTTACTAACAAGGAAACTAATAATCGAGTAGCCGTAAACAACCAAACATCATGTCATAACTAAAAGTCCATCCAAATTGTACTATCTCATACATAATTCCCGATGTCGGAATTAAATTGGAACTCATTAGTATCATCATCATTATCAGCATTTGTCGAACTCGAATCAAAATTAATATTATCAAGATTATTATCAATTGTCAAACTCGAATTGGGACTCATATTTATAATCTGTATCAATGAATCATGTCACCAATATATGCCGATAAAATAACCTAATAGACTTTGGCAATACCGCATCTAATAAGTCATGCTAATACCTATGTCAATAAGTTATGCCAATAGTTAAAGTCATAAGTCATTTCAATAATCACGTCTATAAGACACCAATTATATCTGTAAGACACACCTCATATATAATCCATAAATATTTATAAGTCATATCATGTATATAAGCCATATCATATGTATAAGCTATAGCATGTCAAGAAGTTATACCAATAGTTAAAATCATAAGTTATCTCAATAATCGCAACTATAAGACACCGATTATATCTTGAAGTCACACCTTATATAAAATCCATAAATATCTATAAGTCGTATCATGAATATAAGCGATATCATGTCTATAAGCTATAGTATGTATATAAATCATATCATGCCTATAATCCATATTATGTATATAAGCCATATCATGTCTATAAATTGTATCATGTATATAAGTCATACCATATATATGAGACATCTCATATATATAAGTCATATCATACTGTAACGCCCTAATTTTTTGAACCAGAATGCTACACGGTGCCCATGACCACGAAGGACCACAAACTAACCTATTCTTGATATTTGTACCTAAATACCGCATTATATTATGTATAAATGAGAAAACATGTACTAAAAGGCCATAAGGTTCAAACTGAATAAACATCTAATAAAGCAATGTCTAAAAGTGGTATAATAATACCAAAATAAATCTGAAATAACTAGCTGACATGCTATAGTCTGAAAGCCTCTAAACTGTCTGAATAAGGAGTTGATGGGACATGTCCCCAACTAACTCTGACTACTAAAATAATCTGAAAACTAAAATAATAATGTGATTATCATGTCCTCAAAGGATGAGGACCCACTACTAACTCTGATCGCTAAACTGGGATGCTACTGGTTCTCTGGAGCTCGTGCTTCTAAACCTATGGTATAAAATACCATAGCACAAATGCATCAGTACTTTGAATATACTAGTATGCAAGTGAGGTAGGCTGAATGCAACTGGTTTATATGCATGAACAATACTAACAGACTGACTAACATGAATGTGAGAATACATGCATGACTACGTAATTGTAACTGACATCTTGATAGGACTGAATACTGAGTTTTGACTACTAAGTTTACTGATATAGACATCTGAGTCACTGATGAATGAGAAAGACTGATACTATATTACTGAATACTGAAGGACTGATACTATGTTATGGATACATGAATAACTGTGTTTGATAGTTCAGATTATGAAGAACTGGTCTGGTTAACTGTAACTAATAGTCCTAAAGTTTAATACTAATAACATAAGTTTTGATAACTGATATGACTAACAACATGAGTTTTGAGAACCAATATAACTGATAACATGAGTGACTGTATCTAACAGTCCTGAATCTGATGGAACTAGCTTAGTTCCGTACTGTATCTGAATTGACTGTATCTGACAGTCCTGAAATCTGAAGAATTATCTGAGTTACTTTACTGAGATTGAGACTGTAACTGAGACTGTGGGAAGTAGTCATCTAACCGACATGCCCCAAATATGCTATAATAGCTGAGCTGGGGTCCAATCTATGCCCTGATTGGAAGAGTGTCGATACCACACCACTGGTAAGGACAACATATGAGTAACCCTCATATAACAGGTAACTCTAATGAGAATGGTAGGAACCCTCATATAATAGGTTAAGCCACCTCATCTACCCTCATAAAGCAGGCAACGATGTCTCAACCTATGCTGGCTACATAGTTTTGGAATGCAAAGATTGCTTCTAAGAATCGCACCCTTAAATAACAGGTGAGTTCCTATCCTTGGCTTCACTCAGTGCTAATTCCTACTCCCATCTGAATAGACACTTAACTGATTAATTGTGTTGAACTGATTAACTGAACTGATACAAATAGTATAGTTTAGCGGAGCTAAACTGAATTTACTGAGTTCCATTGACTGACGGAATGCTACTGAGATTTGAGGACTGACTGAGAGTACAAAGATTACTGAGACTTACTGAGAATACTAAGATTACTGAGTACTGAGATTACTGAACTACTGAGATTACTGAGATTTTTGAGATTTTTTGAGTCACATGACTGACTGAGTTCAATGGATCATAGCTTGACTGAGAGTATCGTGAAAACATGACATGGCTCTTAGTACACAGCTAATATTCAGGTACAATTACCCCTAGGACTCGATGAGAAGAAACTGACATAGCATGGCTTACTTGAAAACATGACCAACAACACAATTCATAATTCATATACTGAAGCACTTCATCAAACATGTGATATGCATAAGCTTGTACATACATGGGGATTTCATGATATCATACTAGTTGGGCATTGTTCCTTCATCTAGGCATTTAATCAAACACATGGTAGGCATAGCACATGTAGACAACATTATACAATAATTAATCATCATGATTCATCTCTAATTTCATCATCTAGGGTTTATTCATAGGTTCACATTAATATACATCTATACAAATCAATTCCACATAAATTGATCACCCAACATGGATTTGAATTCAATTGATCATTCTCAACATAAACAAAACAAACCCAACATGAAATTCATAAAGAAATCCATAGACTTAAACTTAGAAAAGAGATTCTTGGGCTTCATGGACAAAAGGAGTCCATGAATGAACACTACGCATACCTTATTTTGTGATTATACGAAGATTGACGGAGAGATTCTTGAAATTTGACGGTGAATTCCCTTGGAATTGAACCTTCTATGAAAATCCTAGGGCTTGTTCTTGAGAGTTTTTTAGAGTAATTGAGTATAAGCTACTGCATTATGGCCAAATCTCATGTTATAAGTCTTATATAGGTTGTGAAATGGACCATTTTAACCCTTGGACACGTATTTAATTTCTGAGAAAATTTCCCGATTTTCATCCTTGGCGCGACGCGCCACTATCACGCCAAGTCACTGGAATTGGATAATTGGGAATCTGCATGGTGGCGCAATGCGGAGCTATCGCGTTACCACCTTGTCTGCGACCTGGATGTTTGGCGCGACATGCTTCTATCGCGGAGAAACACTGGAAATTGACAATTTCCAGTTGAGCTATCTTCACAATGCGCTGAAGGCTCAGGTGATACACTGTCTCACTAAAAAGGCTCTAACTCTTCACTCGGGTGTTGTATTTGGGCGAATTTGACATCGATTGAAAGTTTATTGAATTTTCAACATGAAAAAAAGTGAAAATCTTAAAAATATCACATCGATAAAAGTGGATTCATCTTTCAAAGAAAGCTTCTGATATTCTTGGGAGAAATTTTCAAGCTAGGAAAAGTACGGGTATTACAGTGTCTCCCCCTTGAGAACATTCATCCTCGAATGAGACTGAATAAAAGAAGGGAGAATATAAACTGATGTACATACTGAAAATGAATAACTAAAACATGATATCTCGACTGACATAACTGAAGAGCTGAATATAACATACTGAACATGCATATCTGATGTATAACTAATAAGTTAAATTCATGCATATCTAATGCATGACTGATAATTGACTTACGAATACATGACTGAATGTTCTGATGAACTAAATTTCTCACAGTGAGAAGGTATGTCTGATGCATGATTACATAACAAAACTGATATATGAATGCATGACTGAATATGCAAGAGTACTTAGTACCAAGTTTGTAATGGGGATTTGAGCATGAACTGAATACCAAGTTTACAATGGTAGTCTGAACATGGAACTGAGTAATTTAATAAAACTATTACATGATTGAAAGGCACCGATGACCCCATGATTATGCTAGAAGTATGCATGAACGGGGACCTGAGAACATGACTGAGGCTGAAACATGGCATATAAACTGAATTCTGTGAACTGATCCAAGCCCTTAAATACATAGATCACGACTGAGATTTGAACTTGATGGTCAACTTATAAGTATACCCTACTTTAAAATAGATTTATTTCATGAGAATATAATGGGACGCTTAAGTTATAAAAGTTTGGGAAATTATAGCGTATCTCCCCCTTGGGACACTAGATCCCTCTAGGAATACTGTCTTTGCTGAGCTACTGAGGAAAACTGAGGTGATGCACAAGCCACCTAGGAAATTTGTCGTAACTAATTATCTGAGATTTAAGACTGAGGCATGATACATGAACTGAGCTGAGCTTGCACCTATCTGATTGGTTTATCTTAGAATGATTACATCCTTTCATGAGATTTCGAATAAAGAACATAGTTGGGGATATGGAAACCAAACTGTATGAATTTGTCAGTATAAGACAGCTGAGTAAGAAGATCATAACTTGATTGAGTTTCGGTAAGATGAGTTGAGGCCTACTAACACCATTTAAGATGAAATGACTAAGACTCTTGCACTGTAACTAAGACTACTAAAAATATTCACGTAGTGCTGAGCACGAATGCGTAAACATACTGACTTATCTGATTAACTGGATAAATGATAGTTGAATAATGGGTATAAGAGACTGGTTTGTACTTAGTCTGAATAACTAGACTAAGGCTATAAAACATTATGCATAGGAGATAATGATTTACTGGATAACATGAGGTAACTGGGCATGGATTTATGAAAACTGTATTACCTCAAGAATGCTAGGCTAATCCTTTAATGTTATTGGGAACATTCCTTAAACCGAGGTATTGAGGTACTACTGACTGAGTAATCAATAACTATAACATTGTCAAGCTATCCTGAAACTGGACTGAATTTCTGATAACTGACGTTTAGACTAGTGTTGAAGTATTTGATTCTGGGACTTAATGATGATTACTAAAACTGAACACTAAAACTATAACCAAGATGGCAAATGAATTTGTATAAATGCATAATGAGTACTGATATATATCAAGGATCTAAACGTATACTTGTACTCTTTACTTTTCCCAAACTTATAAATACAATCTCTTGCTAGCCACTTACTTGCACACTACTACAGCATTCAAACCTATCATCATAACTGCACCTTCGTGTAAAGTAAGCATGAAACAATCTCCTCTTAACATGAATCATTTACTCTTTATCTTCTAAGCATTTGCTAATTACTACACTATTTTCACAGAGAGAGCTCACTGAAGGGTTAAATCAGGAGGACCTGAAGCATGAATGGATGCTGACTGAACTTGACACTTGAACTAAATCCTGAGGAATAGTATATCAATAACATGGATTCACCAAAATGGTTTGAACTGAGGATATACATGGCATATCTGAGTTTGGCTACTCACTAGAATTGGAGCATGAGTTATGTGAATTGAGCATACTGTAAAGCATGACATGAGTATGTGGGTCACGAGTTGCATGACCTGAGTCTGAAATTTTTGAATTTGAGAGACATGATTCATAACACTGAGGGAGCTGGAACTGAACTCCTTATGCTAGGCACTTAAAGAGCACAAAATTCGTGGAAAGTGCGTGAAAATAGATTGTGTTCATGGAACTAATTCATACTATGGGGTAAACTGGGATACCTTATACAGGGAACAAAAATCGTACATAATTTACGAAAAAATGCATGAGCATGATTCATGACCATAGAATTGACACGCAAGGCCTGAGTGGATTTCGTGATAGCTAAAGTGCAAAACTCTGCACTAAGATAAGAATGGGTCGGGAATCATCTTCCCTTACTAATTTCTATACATACTGGCACTACTACTAGAATATGGGAGCTTGAAATGGGTTACTCGTTCTATCATCTCCCCCTTGGATTTAAGCCATCATCATAAGTCTGTAAACACTTTACTAAACTCTGAACTAAATTGCAATCATCGTTACATACTTACACTTTGTTCAACACATCTTGCCTTACTAAATACATCATCTGGTTTTATTTCTTCATCTCCTACTAATATCACATACACACCTTCAAGCCTAATGTCATGTCAATAAACTAAAATTTTTGCTCGTACTGTTCAAGCCTACTGATTAACTTTGGTACAATTATCCCCATGAATACATTATCTGTTTAACCTGGATCATGTTATCCCAACTCTACTAATGCTAAACTCCTAAGTTCATGCTTTTAACTCTAGGTCATATTCTATAATAGAATTCGAAGAAGGGATCTGATGACATATGAGTTCTCATACTCATGAATAAGAGTTGTACAACTCTGGAACATAACTGAACTGATGGGATACTTTTGAGCTTGTGGGCAATCCCATAACTGAATGTAGGATCGGTCTGAGAAAGCCCTATGTATAGGACTCGAGCTTCACTGCTTTTGTTACCTTAAAAGTAAGGTAAAGTTGACATCCGTGAAGCATGATGAGAATCTACAAGAGTTTCTTAAATAACCTTTCTATAGCATAATCTGAGACATGAAAGAAGGGAAACTGTTTCTAAAACATCTCATAGCCTCCTGCACATAAATGTGGTGCACGACACACGTATGTACAAGACTCTACTAGATGTGGCTTTTCTAACTTCCTAGGACACTATTGAACCTTAGGCTCTGATACCAAGTTTGTAACACCCCAAATTTCTGAACTGAAACACTACAAGGTGCCCATAACCCTGAAGGACCACAAGCTAACCCATGCTTGATATTTGTACCTAAATACTGCATAATATTCTATATAAATGCGGAAACATGTACTGAAAGGCCATAAGTTTCAAACTGGATAAACATTTGATAAAAAAAATGTCTGAAAGCGGTATAATAATACCAAAACAAACCTGAAATAAATGTCTGACATGCTATGGTCTGAAAGCCTCTAAACTGTCTGAATAAGGAGTTGATGGGACATGTCCCAAACTAACTCCGACTACTAAAATAATCTAAAAACTGAAATAATAATGTGATTATCATGTCCTCAAACGATGAGGACTCACTGCTAACTCTGATTACTGAACTGGGATGCTACTGGTTCTCTAGAGGTCGTACTTCTAAACCTATGGTATAAAACACTATAGCGCAAATATGTCAGTACTTTAAATATACAGGTATGCAAGTAAGATAAGTTGAATGCAATTGGTTCATATGCATGAACAATACTAACTGACTGACTAACATAAATGTGAGAATACATATATGACTACGTAACTGTAACTGACATCGTGATATGACTGAATACTGAGTTCTGACTACTGAGTTTACTGATATAGACATCTGAGTCACTGATGTATAAGAAAGACTGATACTGTATTACTGAATACTGTGGGACTGATACTATGTTATGGACACATGAATAACTATGTCTGATAGTTCAGATTATGAAGAACTGGTCTGGTTGACTGTAACTAACAGTCCTAAAGTTTAATACTGATAACATAAGTTCTGATAACTGATATGACTGATAATATGACTTTTGAGAACTAATAATATGAGTGATTGTATCTGATAGTCCTGAATCTGATGAAGCTAACTTAGTTCCGTACTATATCTGAATTGACTATATCTAACAGTCCTGAAATCTGAAGAAATATCTGAGTTCTTTTACTGAGACTGAGACTGTAATTGAGACTATAGGAAGTAGTCATCTAACCAAAATGCCCCAAATGTGCTATAATAGCTGAGCTGGGGTCCAATATGTGCCCTGATTGGAAGGGTGTCAATACCGCGCCACTGGTAAGGACAACATGTGAGTAACCCTCATATAATAGGTAACTCTAATTAGAACGATGGGAACCCTCATATAACAGGTTAAGCTACCTCATCTATCCTCATAGAGCAGGCTACGATATCTCAACCTATGCTGGCTATATAGTTTTGGAACGCAAAGATTGTTTCTAAGAATTGCAACCTCTACTAATAGGTGAGTTTCTATCCTTGGCTTTACTCAGTGCTAATTCCTACTCCCATCTGAATAGACACTTAACTGATTAATAGTACAGAACTGATTAACTAAACTGATACTAATAGCATAGTTTAGTGGAGCTAAACTTAATTTACTGAGTTTCGTTGACTGACGGAATGCTACTGAGATTTGAGGACTGACTAAAAGTACTGAAGTTACTGAGACTTACTGGGAATACTGAGATTACTGAGATTACTGAGTACTGAGATCACTGAGATTACTGAACTACTGAGATTACTTAGATTTCTGAGATTTTTTGAGTCACATGGTTGATTGAGTTCTATGGATCATAGCTTGACTGAGAGTATCGTAAAAACATGACATGGCTCTAGGCACACAGCTAAATATTCGGGTACAAGTTCCCACAGGACTCGATGAGAATAAACTGACATAGCATGGCTTACTTGAACACATGACCAACAACATAATTCATAATTCATATATTGAAGAACTTCATCAAACATGTGATATGCATAAGCTTGTACATACATGAGGATTTCATGATATCATACTAGTTGGGCATTGTTCCTTCATCTAGTCTTTTAATCAAACACATGGTAGGCATAGCACATATAGACAATATTATACAACAATTAATCATCATGATTCATCTCTAATTTCATCATCTAAGGTTTATTCATAGGTTTACATGAATATACATCTGTACAAATCAATTCCACAAAAATTGATCACCCAACATGGATTTGAATTCAATTGATCATTCTCAACATAAACAAAACAAACCCAACATGAAATTCATAATGAAATCCATAGACTTAAACTTAGAAAAGAGATTATTGGGCTTCATGGATGAAAGGAGTCCATGAATGAACACTATTCATACCTTAGTTCGCGATTCTACAAAGATTGACGGAGAGATTCTTGAAATTTGACGGTGAATTCCCTTGGAATTGAACCTTCTATGAAAACCCTAGGGCTTGTTCTTAAGAGTTTTTTAGAGTAATTGAGTATAAGCTGCTGAATTATGGCCAAATTTAATGTTATAAGGCTTATATAGGGTGCGAATTTGATCCTTTTAACCCTAGGACACGTATTTAATTTTTGAGAAAATTTCTCGATTTTCATCCTTGGTGCGACGCGCCAGTATCGCACCAAGTCACTGGAATTGGACAATTGGGAATCAGCTTGATAGCGCGACGCGGAGCTATCGCGTTGCCACCTTGTCTGCGACCTGGAAGTTTGGCGCGACGTACCACTATCACGGAGCAACACTGGAAATTGACAATTTCTATTTGAGCTATCTCCGCTATGCACTGAAGGCTCAGGTGATATACTATCTCACTAAAAAAGCTCTAACTCTCGCCCGGATTTGGGCAAATTTGGTATCGATGGAAAGCTTATTGAATTTCCCACATAACAAAAAGTGAAAATCTTGAAAATACCACATCTATAAAAGTGAATTCATCTTTCAAAAAAGCTTCTAACATTCTTGGGAAAAAATTTCAAGCTAGGTAAAGTACGGGTATTACAATATCTCCCCCTTGAGAACATTCCTCTTCGAATGAGACTGACTAAGAGAGGGGAGAACATAAACTGACGTACATACTGAAAATGAATAACTGAAACATGATCGCTTGACTGACATAACTGAAGAGATGATTATAACATATTGAACATGCATATCTGATGCATGACCAATAAACTGAATTCATGCATATCTGATGCATGACTGATAATTGACTTATGAATACATGACTGAATGTTCTGATGAACTGAATATCTCATAGTAAGAGGGTATTTCTGATGTATGATTACATAACTGAACTGATATATGAATGCATGACTAAGTATGCAAGAGTACTTAGCACCAAGTTTGTAATGGGGATCTGAGCATGAAATGAATACCAAGTTTTCAATGGTAGTTTGAACATAGAACTGAGTAAGTTTAAGAAAACTTTTATGTGACTGAATGGCATTGATGACCCCATGATTATGCTATAAGTATGCATGAACGGGGACCTCAGAACATAACTGAGGCTGAAATATGGCATAAAAACTTAATTTCGTGAACTGATCCGAGTCCTTAAATACATGGCTCACGACTGAGATTTGAACTTGATGGTCAACTTATGAGTATACCCTACTTCAAAATAGATTTTTTTTTCATGAGAATATAATGGGACGCTTATGTTATAAAAGTTTGGGGAATTATAGCGTATCTCCCCCTTGGGACACTAGATCCCTCTAGGAATACTGTCTTGGCTGAGCTACTGAGGAAAATTGAGGTGATGCACAAGGCACCTAGGAACTTTGTCGTAACAAATTATCTAAGATCTAAGACTGAGGCATGATACATGAACTGAGCTGAGCTTGCACCTATCTGATTGGTTCATCTTAGAATTATTACATCCTTTTATGAGATTTTGGCTAGAGCACATAGCTGGGGATATGGAAATCAAACTGTATGAATTTTTATGTATAAGACAGTTGAGTAAGAAGATCATAACTTGATAGAGATTCGGTAAGATGATTTGAGGCCTACTAACACCATTTAAGATAAAATGACTAAGCCTCTTGCACTGTAACTAAGACTACTGAAAAGATTCACGTAGTGCTGAGCACGAATGCATAAACTTATTGACTTATCTGATTAACGGGATAACTGATAGCTGAATACTGGGTATGAGAGACTGGTCTATACTTAGTGTGAATAACTGGACTAAGGCTGTAAAATATTATGTATAGGAGATAATGATTGACTGGATAACATGAGGTAACTAGGCATGGATTTATGAAAACTGTATTACCTCAAGAATGTTAGGATAAGCATCTAATGTGATTGGGAACATTCTATACACTAAGGTATTAAGGTACTCCTAACTTAGTAATCGATAACATAACATTGTCAAGCTATCCTGAAACTGGACTAAATTTCTGATAACTAACGTTTAGACTGGTGCTAAAGTATTTGATACTGGGACTGAATGTTGCTTACTGAAACTGAACAGTGAAACTATAACTGAGATGGTAACTGAATTTGGATAGATGCATGATGAGTATTGATATAGATCAAGGATCTAAACGCATACTCGCACTCTATACTTTTCCCCAACTTATAAATGCATTCTCTTGCTAGCCACTTACTTGCACGCTACTACAGAATTCAAGCCTATCATTATAATTGCACCTTCGTGTAAAGTAAGCATGCAACAATCTCCTATTAAAATGAATCACTTACTCTCTATCTTCTAAGCAACTGCTAATTACTACATTATTTTCACAGAGAGAGCTCATTAAAGGGTTAAATCAGGAGGACTTGAAGCATGAATGGATACTGACTGAACTTGACACTTGAACTGAAGCCTGAGGAATAGAATATCAATAACATGGATTCAGCAAAATGATTTGAACTGAGGATATACATGACATATCTGAGTTTGGCTGCTCACTAAAATTAGAGCATGAGTCATGTCGATTGAGCATAATGTAAAGCATGACATTAGTATGTGGGTCACGAGCTGCATGGCCTGAGTCTGAAATTTCTGAATTTGTGAGACATGATTCATAACACTAATGGAGCTGGAACTGAACTCCTTTACTGGGAACTTAAAACGCACACAATTTGTGGAAAGTGCGTAAAAGTAGGTTGTGTTCATGGAACTAATTCATACTGTGGGGTAAACTGGGACGCCTTCTACTGGGAACGTAAATCGTACATAATTTATGAAAAAATGCATGAGCATGATTCGTTACCATAGAGTTGACACGTAAGGCCTGAGTGGATTTCATGATAGATAAAGAGCAAAACTCTTCACTGAGATAAGGATGGGTCGGGAATCATCTTTCCTTACTACTTTCTATACATACTGGCACAACTACTGGAATCTGGGAGCCTGAAATGGGTCACTCGATCTATTATCTCCCCCTTGGCTTTAATACATCATCATAAGTCTGTAAACACTTTACTAAACTCTGAACTTAACCGCAATCATAATCACATACTTAAGCTCTATTTGTCACATACTTTCCTTTCTAAACACATCATCTAGTTCTATTTCTTCATATACTACTAATATCACATCCACACCTTCAAGCCTAATGTCATTTCAATAAACTTAAATTCTTGCTCGCACTATTCAAGCCTACTGATTAACTTTGGTACAACTATCCCCATGAATACATAATCTGTTCAACCTGGATCATGTTATCCCAACTCTACTACTGCTAAACTCCTGAGTTCATACTTCTAACTCTAGGTCATATTCTATCATAGAATTCGAAGAAGGGATCTGATGACTATGAATTCTCATGATCATGAATAAGAGATGTACAATTCTGGAACATAACTGAACTAATGGGATACTTTTGAGTTTGTGGGCAATCCCATAACTGACTGTGGGGTCTGTTTGAGAAAGCCCTATGTCTAGGTCTCGAGCTTCACTGCTTTTGTTACCTTAAAAGTAAGGTAAAGTTGACATGCGTGAAGCACGATGAGAATCTACAAGAGTTTCTTAAATAAACTTTCTATAGCACGATCTGAGACATGAAAGAAAGGAAACTATTTCTAAAACATCTCATAGCCTCCTGCACATAAGTGTGATGCACGACATACGCATGTATAAGACTCTACTAGATGTGGCTTTTTAGACTTCCTAGGACACTATTGAACCTTAGGCTCTGATACCAAGTTAGTAATGCCCCAATTATCTGAACCGGAACGCTACACGGTGTCTATTACCCTGAAAGACCACAATCTAATACATGCCTTATATATGTACCTAAGCACTAGATAATATTCTGTATAAATGTGGAAAAATGTACTGAAAGGCCATAAGTTTCAAACTGGATAAACATCTGATAAAACAATGTCTGAAAGCGGTTTAACAATACAAAACAAATATAAAATAACTGTCTGACATGCTATAGTCTGAAAGCCTCTAAACTGTCTGAATAAGGAATTAATGGAACATGTCCCCAACTATTGAAAATACCACATCTATAAAAGTGGATTCATATTTCAAAGAAAGCTTCTAACATTCTTGGGAAAAAATTTTAAGCTAGGAAATGTATGGGTATTACACATACATATAAGCAATATTAAGTATATAAGTCATATCATATCTATAATTTATACCTTTTAATCACATCGGTATCTATATCATTAAGCTTGTCAATAAGCCATATTGTTATTTATATCTTGAAGTAGTATCAATAATCATGTATATATAAGACATATCATAACTCTTATCGATAAATCATACCATTAATCACGTATAAGAAATATCATTAGCAATACCCAAAACTAGCATCAAACATGCAATATCCAATTAACATACTCAATAAATATATTCAGTCTCCTCAAGTGTAAACCAATCATCAATAAGCATATATGCATAACTAATTCTACAAGACTAACATAGGTTTCGGCCTAACATGGGTCGGAAGGGCCAACTTCTAATCTCCAAAATTAACTTTAGACAATTTCTACCCCAAACAAGGCTAACGTATCGAAGTTAATTTCTAGATGTCAAGTAATTCATAAATATTCCTAAGATAGTAATCCTTCCCAAACATGAGAAAATAAGGCAATCCGACCTAAAATAGTAGCAACTATGGCAATATCCCTTAATTTAAGAAACTAAGGACAATTCCACCCTAAACATGATTGACTAAGATAATTTCACCTAGTTCGAGTAATTAAGGCATTTCCATTCAAAACATATACCATGAAGCTAATTCACCTAAGACATGAATAACTATGCTAACTACTCCAAGTCCACAATTTCAAGATAGACTAACAGTCCAACTAAACCAAATATTTTCAATCATAATACCTACACTTAAATCCCACCCCATATCTAGCATAATATCATAAGCATACTACAAAATAGCTCAATCAATGAAGAAGGTAAACCTACCCTACCTGTGCGCCAAAGAAAGCCCAAAGAATTTGCCAAATCACCAATTTTCTCTTTCAAAAACCTTTCGCAATGTGTCACGCTATCAAAATTACAATCTACTCATCAATGTGAGAACAATGATACCCATTTGCACCATTATGCTTTGGGTCCAAAATTACGTAAAAATCCCATGTGGGGTCCATTTATAGGAATCGCATTTTCAAAACCAACATAATGTCCCTCTATGCTCAAAGAACCTTTATCCTAAAAAATGGGCAGATTCTAAGCAATATTGGTGCTAAAATTGAGTCACCAAGATTTTAGGGATTTTTTATTTTAAAATATGGGGAAATCAACCACTATAATAATGGAAATCTTACCACAATTTGATGGGGAATCTCATAAATTAATGATTTTAAATCCCCACAATCAATTCTTCCAAGAACACCCACTTTTTAGGATTTAAGATTCTAGAAAATAGATGAAAATGGTAAAAATTCGAGCTAAGTGGGTATTTATAACCTTTCTAGCGACATGGGTACCGCTAAAGTAGACACTTGACTGCTTTAGTGGTCACTGTAAAAGTGCCTGGTACCGCTAAAGTGGTGCCCGTCCCCATAATCTAGGCAACTAAAGCAGACCATGGGCCGCTTTAGCGTTAGCCACTAAAACACCCAGGTACCGCTAAAGTGGTATCTGCTGGCTGCGTAAGGCTGCTTAAGAACCCCAAGGGCTGCTAAAGTTCTTAAAGGGCTGCTTTAGTAATCGTATCAGATATTCGGCACCAGCTGAAACTTGAAGAAATTCCAAGTCTCTACCAATCCCTTGAGATTTCTTTGAAATCTTGTACGCACAAACAAACTATGCTACCCTATTAAATTTGACATTCCAGAATCAATGGCTCAAAGTTTTTATCTGAGGTTATTTCGATGAAAAGTGGGTCCCACGCCCACTTGCTATTTTCTTAACTTTCGACCAATAGCTCAAAATAAATCAAGAAGCCTCAGGACCCCAACCAAGGGTACGCCTAACCTAAAATCAATGTTTTGGAGCTGTTGGAACAGTCAGAACTGGCATATGGGGAGTTTGACTGGAGTTTTCTCCTGGTAGCCTATTTGAACTAGCAAAGGCTTTAAGTTAGGGAATTGGCTCTAAGAACCAAACAAATAGCCAAGAAACTGAATTGTTAGTTCCAGCAAGTCATAAATGACTTAGGGTAGCTATAAGAAATTTATAAATGGTAAAAATATAAGTAAATATATAGAAAATGACCTAAAGGGTCATTGCAGTCAACATGATCAGTCATCTTGAGCAGTTAAGAAAAGTTCTGAAAGCATGCAGAAGGGTCTCAATGAAAATGAGTCAGCCTATGACTCTTTGAGTGTGTAGAAATTCATCACTAGTAAAGGGAGACGCAGTCAAATATGAGAAAGAAGAATAACAATGAGTCGTCGGCAGTCTATACGACTCATTGTTAAGGGTGTAGTCACTGCCGACCTTGTTGTTCTAATTTGATTAGAATAGGTTTCCTTTTTGTCTATAAATACCTATTGTGGTCTATTGTTTGAGGTTACATTCTTTTATTACTTTCAAGACGTATTATTAGTTTTGCAAGTACAAACATAGAATTTAGGGGGTTTATTCAAAGTAAGATTTTGGAGTTTATTTTCTCATTTTTGTAAGTTTGTGATTATGCTTTCTTAATAGATTTCTTCTTGTGTTCATTCAATTATGAGTAGATAAATTCCATAATTGGGGTTGTGGAACCATGATGAATTAATAAAGAAGGCTAAGTGTGTGGTAACTCTATACCAGTGTGCATGCATGTATTAGTGTTTTGTTCATCATGATTGCTTTCTAACGGGTGCACAACATTAGAGCTTGCCTAAATTCTAGACTTTCCCGAGAAGGAAGTATAGATTAGGAAATACAAATAGCAATAGAGCTTTGAAGTTATAAACCTACATCTAATTTCATAACAGAGAGAGTTAATCTGAGAACGAGAACAATGGCTAGAAGCGCAACACTCAGAGATCGAGAGAAGAAGAGTGATATTGATATAGTAAAAGTTAAATGACATTTAGATGAAACTATTTTGTTAAAGCTTTCATGATACGTAATAGAATTTTTTGCCATCCCAAATAGCCTGTGTAGTTATGAAGTCATGGGGAACACAGTCCTAGTGCCTCGCTCATACTGACTACAAATCCAATAAATCAATAACCATTACTATTGAATTGACTAATTATGAAATCCCCTCTTTAATTGGAGATTGTTATTGATTGCCTCGACTAAACAGTGATTGATATTTTGGAATATTCCCTATGGGATGAAACTCAACTTTAGTTGGGTTCTATATTTGACAACGATCTTTTATACTTCATTGTGAGGTATAAACTGAGGGACATCAATTATCATCTTATACTGATTGGTTGTGAGCCTTACATCCTCATTTCATACATACATACTCATGAGACATTGGTACCATTGAGAAACACTAATTCTAAAAGAAAATAAGGCACTTTTAAAAATGCCTAGACCGAGGGATGTGACGGTCGGGGTTAAATAACATGTGATAAATACTTTATAAACCTTGATCCCAAAACATTATTCAGAGGGTAGATTGATATTATGAAAAATTATATGGGTTGCGAATCCCCATGGGTCCTTGGGAGCACTGAGGCTCAATAAGTATACACGGAAAGTTATCCAATAACCTCCAATCATTCATCATCATTCCATTATCATCACTACATTGCATTGCATCACTTGCATTGCATGGCATTTCCTTGGTTTTTTTGGATATTGTGTTTGAATATTTACTTTTGTAATGAATTACCACGATTTAACCTTGTTTGATATTGTGTATTTTGCATTTATTTTAGTACATCACATTATATTATACTACCTCTTGATTGATTAGGGAGTTAAGATATTCATAAGATGTGAGGTATGCTATGTATTAATTAGTGAGACATGTAGCGCTACACCTATTGATAGGATGATATATACACAATTGCACACTCTCACTACTTTATCCCAAATTATTTGTTGAATATGTTAATTGAGCCTGAAATACCATGTTAGTAAGTTTTGCCTTAGAATGTCTTCTTTCTACTTGTTGATCATAATAATGACTAGTGTTGACTCACTTAAATTATTTATCCTAACTTGTATACTGATACTCCTATGACTATAGTGTTGGGTCACCCTGATAGGATAAAGTGGGTAGATTATCGATGATGCTTTCTGAGTACATGTGTTTCATACTCTCTTTAGATTTTCTTTATTTTTTAACTTTTCTACACTTTGTAAGGGTATTTGGTTTGAGTAGTAGATTGTAGATTGCATTCCTTCAGTGTTAGAGTTGCAGAGATTGAAATAGACTTCAAAGCTTACTAGATCTCTCTTTATTTATCTTATGCTTACTCGCATTTAATATACTTTAGCTATTAATATCATTCTATATTTAGAGGCTTGTACTAGAAAGAACCAAGCCTGAGATATATATATATATATATATATATTTGGAATTATTCTTTGTTTTCTTCCGCTTCTGATTTACTTAATTATTATTTTAGGTTGGGATAAGCTAACCTATACCGAAGGGTGTGGCAAGTGTCATCAAGCGGACAAACCTAAGAAACTTTTTCTACCATCTCTACTAGAACTATATATCGTATGCTCTACCCTACTCAACAAGGAAATATGCCATTGCCTGTTAATCCTACCAATCAAACTCTAAGAAATATAGTCCAACCACTACAATCCTCAAAATCAACCACACCAAAGCTTCACAAATTCCCAACCCACTCTATCAAGCACCACAAAACCAAGCCCAAAACCCAAATTCCAGCCAACCAAGTCGTAGAAGCTCAAGGAGAGTTTGAGGAACATATAGAAGGAGGTTATAGGTATGGAGCTCAAGGACATGGTCCAAGAGACCAAGGTGGTTATGGAGGTAGTGAAATGGGTCTCACTTCTAATAAGGTCACTCTTTTTAGATTTCAAGGAGGTAGTGATCTTGAATGATACCTTAAATAGGATTCACATGTGATAGGCTATTCCAAGCGAAAGATTTTCCTGATATTAATAAGAAAACCTATGTTGTTGCTCAATTTAAAGGATATGCACTGACTTGGTGGGGGTCGGCCAAGAGAATGAATGGTGTTCTTCATGGAGGTCATTATCCATTATAGGAGGCAATGAAGGCCATTATGAGAGCAAAGTATGTGCCATAGAGGTATCGACAATGGTTGTTTGCAAGTTTTACAATTTGAGACAATAAAACAAGAGTGTTAAAGCTTATTATGATGAGTTCAAAATCTACTCTTGAAGATTGATTACAATGAGGAGTAAGAGCACACCAAAATCTAGTTCAACTAGGGTTGAATTAAGAAATTGCCTCTAGAATGTCAATACACAAGTTTGCCTGGATGGATGATCTTTTAGAAGCATTTATTACTGTTGATTGAGATATCAAGGTAGAGAAAGATATAAAGGCTAAAGTGGTAAATCAAGTTTCCTCAACTTGAAGATGAGGCTCTGAGTTCAAGAAGTCTTTTGAGAAGAATGCTCCAAGATATCTCCCTAGAGAAAGAGGCAACCCCAATCTTAAGGATATCAAGAATGGGGTCACTGAATGAGTGAGTACCCTACCCGAGTGCTAGCATACTTAGGGAAGGTGATCCATACTACAAAAATAAAATAGAGTAAGAGGAAAAATACATAGGATGGGTTGATAACTTTGAAGAGAATGCGAAGGAAGTAAAGGACCCATGTGATGGGGATGTCACCATCCAAAATATGTTTGCCAACAAAGTGTCACTCAAAGAGGTTTTGCCTCAAGAAAGAGAGGTTAGCATTATACTTTATTTAGTGTAGCATTCTTTTGAATTTAGTTAAGGCCCGCAATCGTCAACCTCCATGGAATCAATTTTTATTTCAACCTGTTAAAGATTGCGAGCCTCAACTAAATTCAGTCTTTCACTTAAAGCAATGAGCTTCATTTGGTTGTGTGTGGCCTTAAGGATACTTCTTGAAAAGTGATGAGTGGTGAATTTACCCCCCATTTTCACTCTACTTCCATGCACACTACTATGATTTGCATGTCTAAATGAGATAACTTTGTGATTAAATGCACTATGTTCCACATTTTGCAGGCAGATAGATATTAAGATGAAAAGATGTGGATTGGAGATGAAAATGATCAAAAGAAGTAAAGAAGTGCAGTTTGAAGACCTAGAGAAGAATATAGGCTTACTTACCATGATCGCGGTCTGAAGTCCACGATCATGGTCAATCAAGATCGATCGTCTAACATGATTACGTGAGTTCTATCTCGATCCCGTAGCTGCGGCCGTGGAAATATAGTATGATCACGGCAGCAGCGGATTTTTCCCAGGGGCAGATATGTAATTTCAGTGATCCAATCCTAAATTTTCCCTAAAGAAGACTCAAACCCTATCATTCCATCATTCATTCTACAATTCCCAAATTTCTCTGAACATTGTTCTAGTTCTTAACCTCCACACTTAGAGAAAAAAATATTGTATTAATTTTGGGTGAAGAATACATTGGAGTAGCTTCTAAGTGGAGAATTATCAAACTTCCATTGAAGATTTGTTTAAGTTCAAACTTTGAAGTAACATTTACTTAGCATCTTATAAATCAAATCAGTGGAGATTTTGGGTATATCTTTACTTATTTATCTTATGAGTGGCTAGTTTTTCCTATTGGGGTTATGTATGAATAGGGTTAAAGTGTGTGGGGGTTGTTATTTTTAACTTCAATTAGTAGTTCATGTTGATGGATTTTGCAAATGCTTGATGATTACATGGAATTTATTGGTGAAAGCCTCAAACTTCCTAATCCCTACATCATCCTTGACAAAGGTATATGGGTAACCTAGATCCTTCAACCATCCTTGAAAGAGGGGTTGAAGATGACATGAGCATTTGTGAACAATTACTTAGATTGTAGTTGTTCCCTTTTTGTTATCTTAGAAATAAGGATAAATTACGGAATGGCTATGACTTAGGCATCAACCTAGAAATAGGGATACCTAATTTGAGGTTTGGTTACCAATTATTGAACACACCCATTTGGTATTCAAAAGAATCAAGGGGTGATAGTTTGGTGCTTTGTTGAAAGGCTAACATGAAAACCCCTAACCGAACCTACCCACGTTTAATCTACTAAAAGTGAAGTTGATTGTTAGAACCCTCATGTTATCTTCCCTTAGTAAGACATAACCCCAAGATCCGTACCTAATTGATTATACTCTAGTTATCATAGCCCTGAATTAGTACTTGAAAAATCCAAAAAGAAATATTTGTCATAATACTTTCGAACCCTCCCCCCCCCCCCCTCCCATTTTTATATTCTTGTACTTTAGGTTTGAATTTTAGCGAGTATCATTCTTTCAAGCTAATTTGATCATCACTCACATTGTTCCTCATGGATTCGACCCTGACTCTTGTTGAGTTATTAAATTGACAATGACCGTCTTGCACTTAAATTGATGTGTAAGTTGAGCATTATCAAAAATGAAGTCGTTGTCGGGGAACAATTTGGTGTATTGAGTTAGTTTGGAATTTTAGCTTACTTGCTTAAATTCCAACTTGTGAATAAGAGTTTGCAATTTTCTTTTGTTTCTTATGTTAGGCAGATTTTTGTTTTTATTTACTTTTCTCTATGGCATCTTGGGATAAATATAACTTTGGTAGTTGGAAATCCTATCTTTACGATCCATGTCCATATTATGACAGACCCCACTTTAGGCGAGATTGTAGATATGCTCCTCGAAGTGAGATGGAAGCACAATCTCTATCCTATTAGGAGTATGATTATTCTTTGTGCGGTGGTCGTGTTGGACATTGGAGTGATTGTCCAAATTCTCCCTCCTCTAATTATGTTAACCCAAATGCTAGTTCTTATTATGAGTTTGATAGGTATCATGATACGACAAGGGAAGAACAACATGCCGGGTCCAATAGTTATGAAGCAATGCTTCAAACTATTTTGGATCGGGTAACTACAATAAGGAGAATGTGAAAGGCATACATCAACCCAATGAGGAATTTGGAAGGGAGATCACCAAGACAGAGGAAATAGGTAAGGAAACAAATCTTATAAATACCATCATCGTGCCCACTTCCTAAGAGGAGATGAATCAAAAAAAAAAACAAGATTTGTGGTCAATGATAAGCTTGGTAGAAAAGAGTCCTCAGTGATTTCACAACCAACCAAACCAAACATGAAGGATGATGCCAAGATTGAGAAAATGGTACTAGAGTCAAAAGAAAAAGCCAAGCAAATCCTTTGTGAAAGTACTAGTTCATTTTGTGTCAAGAATGTCAAAATGGATGCAACTCCAAAATTAGTGAGAAAACCTCACTCGAACCATTTTTCAACATTATGCTTGGTGCATATGATGAAATTCGAACTACCCAAACAAATGGTGAATTTTGGAGCTGAGGAGGAAAATCCCTATATTTTAGAGTTTGTCATTCAAAAAGGGGAAAATGAAGCCCCTCACTTAAATGCTAATAAATGCAAAATTTGGTGTGTAACAAGTGAATATTTTATGCTCTCACCAATACCCAACGAGCCTATTAGAAATTTTGATTTGAAGTTGGGTAAAATATTCAAGTCTTCAAAGTGGTGAGATAGAAGCTCTCTCATCTTTCCCTCATCCCTATCATATTTTATCTTGTGAGATCTGAATCTTCTGTCCCTCTACCACTCAAATCATAGAGAGCGAAAGTTGGGATGGAGATTCAAATATTCTAAGTGGAAACACAAGTGATAGTTTGGAAGTGTCTAGCCACTAAAGATGGGAAACAACCCATCAGCCACGAAAGGGGCACATATCCTTTTATTTATGCATGATAGAGTAGATTTTATTATTCCTTATGAATAATCCATAAAGTTGTAGTTCCGTGAGGGGTGTTGACTGAAATTAAAAAAGGGAAGGTGTGGAATTACTGTGTTTTAAACTGAGAAAATAAGTGTAGAGGACCTAAAAATTTGATCTCAGCTACCACGATTGCAATCGTGATAGCCGAGTATCCGCAATTGTGGAAATTAGACTACGATCGCGGTCAAAGTAGTTTAAAAAGACCATCTGATTGTCATACATCCCTTACACCCCTTTTATTAAATTCTCTCAATTTTCTCTCAAATTAATCTGTGTTTGAGTATCCAAGTGTGCAATTCAACTCATTCACATCCTCCAATGCGGTATGTGGTCTCACCTCCCTTGTTTTTATGTTTAATTTAGAATTAAAACTTGTTTTTAGGAGTAGGCATGAATTAGTGTGTTCAATGCTAAATCCATGTTTATGTTTGGTTATTGTTGTGGTTAGATATTGTAGTTAGGGTACACATCATTGGGGAAGCCCTGAGTACCCAGATTTAGGCCTAAAACTATTATCATCAACGTGTACACCATGTGTTTGATTTAATGCCTGATAACGCTCAAACTACAGCTCTCATAAGAGTGTAAGCGGTCGTCGTCAAATATAGAACCCAACTGGGTTGGGTGTCGAATCCCACAGGGAATACTCGGTCACTAAGTCTGCAACTATTATTAGACTGTTAGTCGAAAATTCTACGAAAAAGGGAGGGATAGTTTAGGCGTGAATTAAAGGTATCAAAATAGCAAAGTAAAAACGGAATGCTTGGTAGGTTTTAATCAATGAGAATTGTAAGTTAGGGTTATGTCCACCTTATGAGTTCTACGTATCTATTGGCTATGAGTTATGCGGAATTCAGACATGCATGCGCTTATAGAGATTCGTATTTTATGGTAAATCCTAGCGTCTTTCGACCATCAAGGATTATATCACTTTAACTCTTTCGAGCTTAAAGCGTATACTAATGGTACGAATTCTCCAAGAGGTTAATCCAGTTACGACACTGACTTTTAAACAGGGTTTAGTAGACCTATTTCCTTGTCATTCTCTCTTTTCCAGACATGTAACTTTTCTTTCGAACAAGTTAATGCTATACTGGCGTATTCTATATGTTTCCAACCACAAGAATTCAATTAAGATGAACAGAGTAATGATATAAGCAGCATACGTATCAAGAATTCACAAACTCATAGCAACAGATAGTATCTCATAAGGCTTCCATAACCCTAACAGAGAAGTTTAGCTACTCATGAGCGCAACGGAGATCACAATGAACATCATCATCATATCAAAACTAGAATGATCTCACGTTGGAGAGGAGTATGGCGTCACAACAAGGGTGACATTTTTCCTCTTGGTGTTTCCCACGAGTTAGCATTTTTCTCTGTTAATAATTGTAACGTGAAGCGGAAGTTGAAAGAAAAAGAATTGAATTAATGAATGAGGGAATTGTAAGAGTTGAATGAATTCTATGAATGGAGAGAGATAATAAAAAGCTCCAGCAAAATAGGGTATTTATAACACCCATATCCTATTCCTACTAGGCTACTACGTACCTATCCTAATCCTACTAGGTTACTGCATCCTTATCCTAATCCTACTAAGTTACTGCTGATTCCCAAAGTCTTTAGAAATTCTATTTTTGCCCGGGACAAGTTATCCATGCATCACTTTCAGTCCATAGGCGTCCAAACGCTGCTTTCATTCTTTCGTGAAGCTTCCTTGGGTGTCAAGTTATCCATAAAGTTCTGGAATCTTCATCATTTATACCTGAAAACTTGCTAATCACGTTTGTTAGCTCACTTATAGGAAAAAGGACTAAAAGTGCATGAATTATATATTTTGTCCTCGAAACTTAGCTAAAATATGGGTACATTCAGGTGCTTTAGGCGTGTAAATACGCCTATCATCAACACCCCACACTTAAAGCTTTGTTCGTCCTCGAACAATATATCATGTTCATATAAACATCTACTTAGGGTTTCACAGTAACAACACAAAATATTCATCAAGACAGGCACGACAATTATTAACAAAGAGTAGTTTTCTAATCACTTCTAGAAACAATTCAACCTCCAACATAGACTCGTGATGATGGTTAATTCGTATTCAAAAGTTAAGGCACAAAGAATCATACAAGACTACCCAAAACTCATCAACCATGTGTGTCTCACATAAGATATTACCCATAATCACTCACAAGTATTGCATTTTTCAGAACATGGGTATAAGATTATCCTTGCTCTCACTCTCACAAAGAATTCATATGTTGCAACTGATGACCATAGGCTTGCCCTTAGTGTAATGTTCCACTAATATCAGAATGCTAAGCTTAGGATCAAATAGGTCTTTTACAGGTTGTAATGTAGGCTAAGGGACGGGTAGGACTATTTTGGCCAGAAATAGTGACTATGTTCCTAAGCGCTTTAATACATCACATTATGTCATTAACACTCTCTTTTAATCAACCTTGCTACCTTTCTTTCATCTCTCACCCCTTTTCACCTATTTTTCCATTCAAACATAACTATCTTTTTTATTTAATCATAAACACAATTTATTTTTTTATTTTTCTGTTTCCTTTTCTTCTCTATAGCACACCTCTTATGATAGACACTCTTTTTCATAACAAATTCAAGCACCAATACACTTTAAGGCATCACTCTCACCCAATTTCCTCTTTATTTGTCACATGACTTTTACAATTTAAAGCGCTTAGGAATTTGGATCAAATTATGGTCTTGAAAAAATGGATTAGGCTACATATGAGGCTGTCAAAGAAAATGGCTAAAGGCTCAAAGGGGTTGACTAGGATAATGTCCACGGGTATGTAAAACGAAGGTAAACAAGTATCGGTTGCCAAAGAAATGCCTAAATCATCTCCTAGACGCACACTCTTTATTTCTCTTTACACACACACCAGGCAAGTTCTAGCATCAGCCACAAACACAGAATATACTATCACCTCACACACACAAGGCACATGGTCGACTTTATTGGGAGCAGTACAGACTCTTGAACCAACAGATGAAGGAATTAAACCACACACTTATCACATAATGAGTCACATTTAGAGCCTAAATGTCTCAATAGTAATGATTCTAGCACAAACTCTTGTCATAACACCATGCCACTTATCAGAACAATTTCATGCATCAAAATCTAAAAAAAAATCTACGACTAATTAAAACAAACAAAAAAAATATGACCATAAATGTAGGCAAAGAAGTACAGCATACGAATACCAGCACCCCACACTTAGACGGGACACACTGCCCTCAGTGGAAAATAAATACGGAAAACCTGATTAGTCGGACTCCTCTTCTATGTCTGGGGTCATTCCCCCTGCGTCGAAATCATCATCAGAGTCGTCATCCTCAGAGTTTCCTCAAATTGTACCCACTTTATCCAAAAGTGCGTTGAGGTATTTGTAGTGAGGAGGATTCAGCTTGCGCTTTTCTTTCCCTTTTCTGGCCTTTCTGTGAGGTGGTTGCTTTGTCTTTTCCTTGGCATGCTTTTGGTGCCATTGTACCTGAGATTAAAATGATAGTCATGTTAGCTTCATCTCGGTAGATACAGTCGACAAACAAACAGTAGTGGCACCACCCCACACTTAATTTGTTGGCACAAACTAATTAAGTGAACATTGTCGATTACTCAGACTTCATCGATATACGTTTAGGCGTTATGTTCCAATAATATGTTCAGCACAGTCATACTTTCATGTCGTCTTAACTATCCTTTCCAACTCTATTTCATGTAATCTTGATCATACTTTCATGTTTGGATTAATGCTCTTTTTGAACAAGACTACTTCATAGAGATCGTATCAAGTTATGGCATAGAAATAATCACAACATCTCATGCTTGTATTCAATCATGATCTTTATCTCGATGAACGAGTCATTCAAATATTCAAGCATTCAATTTTGAAGATTATGCAATTAACTTCACCATGTCGACTCCGCAAAAGTATGACAGTGTATAACAATCAAATACAAGTCGGAACAAAATCAAGAACACCCACACGTATTCTTTCACTCAACGAGATGTATCACAACAAATCAACCACATTCAAATTACTAATACTACTTCAAGATTTAACAATTCATTATAGGCGTAGTAGTGTAGTACTTACGGAATATAAAAGAAGGACAAAAAAGTACTTACTTTGTTGATGGCCTCGGAAGATGTTCTTGCAAAGTAAAAGAGCAAAAGGAAAATTTTTGAGAGATTTTAGAGAGGTAGGCTGCTCCTAGGTTGAAGTTTCAATGCATTTTTGTTCTAAGACTAAGGTTCTATTTATAGGACAAGCTTGGGTCGGGTTTTGACCCATTTGGAATCGGATTTGGAGACCAAAAGTGACCATAGGCGGCGCCTAATGCTTTGCCTATGCTTGGCATAGGCGGCTCCTATGCTATGGCATTGTTAGGCATAGGCGGCACCTATGCCATGGCATACTAGATTCAGAGACAAAATGCTTTTGCATAGGCGGCGCCTATGCTATGTCATTGTTGAGCATAGGCGGCGCCTATGCTATGGCACTCTAGAATCCGAGATCTTAGGCCATAGCATAGGCCATGCCTTGTTCTTGGCCTAGATTTACATAGGCCTTGCCTTTTTCTTTGCCTATATTTTCATAGGCAATGCCTAACCCATAGCCTTTTGCTTCTTCATTCCTAACTTACCACCTTCAACATGCAATACTTCCAAATTAAAATTTGAAACCAATCTCCTCTTTTATACCTCTTGCACCTACACTTACTCAAAAACAACAAAAACGATTAGAACGATGGGTTGCCTCCCACCAAGCGCCTTAGTTTTGGTCGTGGCTCGACAAAATCTTAAGAAAACAAAACAATTAAAAACGATGGGTTGCCTCCCACCAAGCGCTTGATTTATTGTCGCGGCACGACATAGCTATCTCGATTACTTAGACTTCATCGAGATAGATGGGGCATCGTTTTCTGAATGGATTCAGACGACGCTGATGCTTACTTGTAGGCATGCAATCTTCTTCGATATGACTCTTGTTCATACATATCCCAGGAGGGATACCAATTATATCATCAATAGTCCAACCCATAGCTCTCTTGTATCTCTTCAGAGCAGAGATGAGAGCCTCTACGTGCTGTTCACTTAAATCATTCGTCACACTCACCGGAAGTGTATTTCTACTTCCCAAGCATGCATACCTTAAATAATTGGGGAGCTCTTTCGATTCTAGCACTGGGGGCTCTTCAATGGAAGTCTTCGCTGTTGGTGACGGCTGATTCTTAAGATCAAGGTCCGGCTGTTTAGGAGTATGAGAATAGGACCCTATTTCTGTTAGAGCACACATAGTTTCTTCATAATCTTCATCATCCTCATGCTCAACATTCAGCAGTGCAGCAGACAATGGCTCAACAGTAAGCTGTTTCTCTACAGATAATGCTTTCTTATCTTCATAATGAATATCAGCTACGGAGAACACATTCATATCGCTGGGCTGCTTCATTGCTTTCCAAATATCAAAGCGGACCACTTCGTCATTCAACCGAAATAAAAGCCCATTAGCTCTCATGTCAATAAGCATTCTTCCTGTTGCAAGGAAAGGACGTCCCAAGATTATGGGAACTTCAGAATCTACCTCGCAATCCAAAATCACAAAGTCTGCAGGAAAAATGAAGGTAGATACCTTCACCAACACATCATTCAAGATACCCACAGGTCGTTTTACCGACCTATCTGCCATCACGAGTCGCATATTGGTTGGTGTAGGGTCGCCCAACCCCAACTTTCTGTGGACGGATAGTGGCATCAAATTGATGCTAGCTCCCAAATCGCACAATGCCTTAGCAAAATTCATAGATCCAACCGTGCAAGGAATAGTGAAAGCACCAGGGTCTGCCTTCTTCTGTACTAAGGACCTTATGGAAATTGCACTGCAATAATGAATATTATCTGTCGGCTCATAGCTTACTTCCCGCTTCTTTGTTAAAAGGTCCTTCATGAATTTAGCGTATCCGGGCATCTGCTCTAGCGCTTCCACCAAAGGAACATTAATAGTCAGTTGTCTCAACATAGTCATGAATTTACTGAACCTGGTATCATCAGCTTTCTTCTTCAGTCTCTGCGGAAAAGGTGGCGGTGGAAGGGGAATTGTTTTCTCCACCACTTCCTTTTTATCTTGCTTCCGATTATCAACCTTTTCAGGAGTGTCGTCAGCCTTCTTCTTCAGTCTCTGAGGAAAAGATGGTGGTGGACGGGGAATAGTTCTCTCCACCACTTTCTTTTTACCTTGCTTCCAACTATCAATCTTTTCAGGCTGCAGACGTCTAGGGGTGACGTCATGAACACACTCTTCATCTTCTTCGGCCTCTTCAAATTCTGCATCAATAACATTATCCGCTATATCATCAACTACCTGCTTGCCTTTAGATGAATTTTCCAGCACTTTACCACTTCGGGTAGTAATAGCCATACACGATCCATCATTCCTCGGATTTTGCACTGTATCGCTAGGTAGTGTTCTAGCTTTTCTTTGATTGAATGCCGCTGAAAGTTGACTCAATTGTTGCTCCACATGTTTTATTACAGTAGAATGCGAGTCAACCAATTGGTTTATTGAATACAAATCATTCTTTACCTCAGTAACACCTATATTAGTTGCCTCCACCCCTTTCAACAGCTTAGCCATCATATCATCCATGGACATCTTTCCAGAGCCAGACACCACAGCCTCACAGTTTCCAGGAGGAACATACAAACCACTCCTGTCAGTCTTATTCTTCCAACCACCTTGATCGCGGTCCTTGTATCCAGATTTATCATAATAGTTCCGACCTTGGTTTCCTTGGGCATTGCCTCGGAAACCCCCCTGATTATTCAAGTAGTTCGCTTCTTCCTCATAGTCGAATTCATCTCTTCCCTGTGATACAACGGCCTTAACCTTTTTGGTCTTCCCTGATAATAAGTGCTTGGTAAGAAGATCCATTTGCGTTTTCATGTGAGCCATATCTTGGTCACGTTCCTCTTGTCTACGCCTCTGCTCTGCAGTCATGCCAATCGATACAGTAGAGTTTTCTACCTCAGAATCCCTGGTATGCCAAGCTCTACTCTGCTTTGTCATACGATCTAGCATATCACTTGCCTCGAGAAAAGTAAGGTCCATGAATGACCCACCTGCCGCATTATCCACCACTGGCTTAGTTACCGAATTCAAGGATCTGTATAATATCTCCATCAAGTGGACGTTGGTCATATGATGGTTTGGGCACCTCATAAGCTTCTTCTTGAATCTCTCCCATGTTTCATGGAGAGCTTCAGTTGGAAGCTGTCGGAAATTGCTTATCTCATCTCTTAATTGGACTCTTTTGGATGGCGGAAAGAATCTTTCTAGGAAAGCGTCTTTCAATTGCCTCCAATTTGTAATATAATCAGGAGTTAGCCCATTCAGCCATAGAGTTTCCTCCCCAGACAGAGACAATGGAAATAAGCGCAGCCCAATTACATTCTGCCCAACTCCTGGATTGTCAAACGACTTGTATGTTGAAATAAAATTGACCAGATGCATATTCGGATCATCGCCTGCCAGTCCACCAAATAAACCTTTGAGCTGCAATAGCTGAATCATGGTGCTAGTGATATTGAACTTGTCTCCAAGTTCCAAGGGCGGAGGAATAATAGCCCCTATGGCACTAGCTCCATCAAGATCGTCATCATCATCATCAAAAGGAGCCTGCACAGCTAGGCGTTCAGGTCTCATTCGAGCTTGACGATCTCTCATGTTCACAGGCGCTGCCACCTCATCTGCACGCCGTGGATTAAGTAACTCATCATCACCCAGGTCCTCATCATCAGGATTTGTTGCCCGACCTGGGGTATCAATATTCTATTGATGCACTTGAGCAGCTGCCAACGCAGCTAATCTAGCCTGCTCCTGTTGAGCAGCCCTTCTGTCGATGTCATGTTGTGCATCCATTCTGGCAATAAGTTGAGGTTCAGGATTTATAGGTAATAACGGTTGACCAGAACTACGAGTATTTGGCATGCACTCAAGCAAACCTGAATAAAACAAAAACAACAACTAAAAGTAAAATACGAGAATCTTTGACCAAAGGGTCTAGTAATTATCACAAACTTAATTGACAACTGTATTCCCCGGCAACGGCGCCAAAATTTGATAACGCTCAAACTACATCTCTCGTAAGAGTGTAAGCGGTCGTCGTCAAATATAGAACCCAACTGGGTTGGGTGTCGAATCCCACAGGGAATACTCGGTCACTAAGTCTGCAACTATTATTAGACTGTTAGTCAAAAATTCTATGAAAAAGGGGGGGATGGTTTAGGCGTGAATTAAAGGTATCAAAATAGCAAAGTAAAAACGGAATGCTTGGTAGGTTTTAATCAATGAGAATTGTAAGTTAGGGTTATGTCCACCTTATGAGTTCTACGTATCTATTGGCTATGAGTTATGCGGAATTCAGACATGCATGCGCTTATAGAGATTCGTATTTTATGGTAAATCCTAGCGTCTTTCGACCATCAAGGATTATATCACTTTAACTCTTTCGAGCTTAAAGTGTATACTAATGGTACGAATTCTCCAAGAGGTTAATCCAGTTACGGCACTAACTTTTAAACAGGGTTTAGTAGACCTATTTCCTTGTCATTCTCTCTTTTCCAGACATGTAACTTTTCTTTCGAACAAGTTAATGTTATACTGGTGTATTCTATATGTTTCCAACCACAAGAATTCAATTAAGATGAAGAGAGTAATGATATAAGCAGCATACGTATCAAGAATTCACAAACTCATAGCAACAAATAGTATCTCATAAGGCTTCCATAACCCTAACAGAGAAGTTTAGCTACTCATGAGCGCAACGGAGATCACAATGAACATCATCATCATATCAAAACTAGAATGATCTCACGTTGGAGAGGAGTGTGGCATCACAACAAGGGTGACGTTTTTCCTCTTGGTGTTTCCCACGAGTTAGCGTTTTTCTCTGTTAACAATTTTAACGTGAAGCGGAAGTTGAAAGAAAAAGAATTGAATTAATGAATAAGGGAATTGTAAGAGTTGAATGAATTCTATGAATGGAGAGAGATAATAAAAAGCTCCAGCAAAATAGGGTATTTATAACACCCATATCTTATTCCTACTAGGCTACTGCGTACCTATCCTAATCCTACTAAGTTACTGCTGATCCTCAAAGTCTTTAGAAATATTATTTTTGCCCGGGACAAGTTATCCATGCATCACTTTCAGTCCATAGGCATCCAAACGCTGCTTTCCTTCTTTCGTGAAGCTTCCTTGGGTGTCAAGTTATCCATAAAGTGCTGGAATCTTCATCATTTATACCTGAAAACTTGCTAATCACGTTTGTTAGCTCACTTACAGGAAAAAGGACTAAAAGTGCATGAATTATATATTTTGTCCTCGAAACTTAGCTAAAATATGGGTACATTCAGGTGCTTTAGGCGTGTAAATATGCCTATCATCAATGCCCCAATGAAACTCATGTTAATTTCTTTGAGTTTTGAGGATATAATCACACATTCTAAGTTTAAGTTCCTTGAATATGATGTTTATATGAATAGTTGGAACATAAATTTGGGGTTAAAATCTGGTTTTAGTGATGTTGCAGAAATTGTTGAAAATGGACTCAGTTACTGCGATCACGGTTATCGAGACTGCGATTGCGACCTATGATTATGGTATCGTCCGCAATAGCAGTGAATGGACCACAATCACCATAATTAAGACCAGTTTTCAGCTGAGTCAAAAAATTTTGCATTCCCATTTCTCACCCCAAAACTCACTATAATATTGCCACATGAGGTTAACTGATTAATCTAGCATGGTTTTTGTATGAAAATGCTAATAATGGTCTGAATTATGATGCCTACAGGTACTCAACATGGGAGAATATGACCACGTCTGTTTCATGGCTCCAGAATGTCATAGCCAGTATTACAGTGACCTCCCAAGAACCAAAATACTCTCAGAGAGGGGTATCTGCATGGACAGGGTGACCAAAAAATTTCTAGATTTCTTCAATAGGCTTGATGCTACCGAGTGAATATGCTTTGCCTCAAACCCCTTCGTGGAAAATGAGCACTGGGTAAGAGAGTTCTATGCAAATCTCAGTGTAGTCTTTCTCTCAAACCCATTAATGATAATTAGGGGGGAGGTGCATTTTGGAGTTGAATAGGTAAACGAAGTATTGTTTCTCCCAAATGCAGACATGGCTGACTTCCAGGCAAAGGGCTGTGAGCCAGGGACCTGGATGGATAGCATTCTGTGCCCTAACAGAGAGGTCTTTTGGTCTGCCACCAAAAGAGGAACCTCTATGTACGACTTCACAGTACAGGCCAGAATCTGGTTGAACATCATCTGCAGCAGAGTTTTTCCTTGCACACATATGACTTTAGTCATGGATATGTGAGCTCGCATTATAGCCTGTCTTATACCTGGTATTGCTCTGAACATAGGCTAGATTGTGATTAAAGAATAGAGACATTTCAAGATTCAGGGTAGTACACTTCTTCCCTATCCTTCTTTCATTACTAAATTATTCATAGGATCGAGGTAAAGGAGTATCTCATAGATACTTGGGTGAAACCAATCCCTTGCATCACTCCACTCAAAATTAGGGGTGAGGGGGCACCTAGCCAGATCAAAAAGAAAAAAGAAAAATTGACTTGGGCAAGTCAACAATTGAGGAGCCCAAATCTTGTAGACCATCCGTTGTTGGGCCTCTAGAATACATTGGTATTGATATCAGGGCTATCAAGGAGCTAGTATCAGGTTTTCCTTAGGGGTCAGGAGATCCATCCAGCAGGCGTCACTCTTATGTGTCCCGCTCAGACTATGAAAAGTATTGAGAGAAGTAGAAGAAAAAAAAGAAGAAGGAAACAACAATTACTAGGCTTGAGAGGGCATATTCAGCACTGGTAGAGTCTCATAAGGAACTTCATACCTACCATGAGAAGATGAAGGGAGAAGAAGAGAGACGAGTTCTTCAGTAAAATATGAAAGGGGGTCAAGGGCCTGTGGAAGGTCCTGAAACCTCGTGACAAGCTACATTCACCCAGAGTCGAGAGTGATGAGAGGCACTTGCTGAGTGGTCTGATGCTAATGCTAGTGATAATACTGAGTGCGCAGGAGATAGCAGCACATAATGTAGACACAGGGAGCATAACTTTTCCCCCCTTCTATTGATTACATGATTATGTAGTGAGGTCATTGCAAGCTATGGGTTAGGGGTTGTTTTTCCTGTGTTTACTTTTTATGTTATTGGTTTTGAGACATTCTTGGATATTTTTTGTTTTTATTTATGGATGCTTTATGTTGACTTGGATGCTAGATTGGAATTTGTGGGCACTCTAATGGTACCCACATTTCATAGATTAGTCATTTTGTATTTGCTGTTAGATTTTCTGTTTACTTTAGTTTGATGATGGTGATGCATGACGAGATTTTTCCTATGATAGATTGAGTGACTACATTCTTAAGGGAAAAGTGTCGTAATTGTGATTTGAGCCATAGATGCATGGAAATTCTAAGTACTCGTGGCATCAAGGTCATAAATGCAAGGAAAGTCTGAGTACCTATAGCATTGTGAATTTGGGATCGCACTCATGCCATTGGCGAAGTCTGAGTAGACATATGGTTGGTTTGCCCATATTGAGCCAAAGGTGAATACAAAGGTTTGGATTATTTCCATAATTTAGCAAATTGTGTGTGATGCAAATGCAAAACAAACAACAACCCTCTCCGTCCAAAAAAATTTCACAAATCAAGGGCATAGACATGAGGAACCTTGTAACAGATTTTTTTCTATTTTGTGACTCCAAAATTTTTGAATTGTACATATTGATGATACTCTATATTTATCTCTAACGTGAGGGGAAATTCAGCCTCCTTGGCGAGTTCACATGCCATGTGTAGTGAATTTGTTTGTCTAAATCTCGTGTCTAATTATGTCATCTAGAACTTGTCCCATTAGTCTCTCAAGGCTAATTTTGATTGTATTTGGTTGGTGAGATGATCTTAGGCCATCATTGTAACATTGAAAGCCCACTTAAACTAAAAAGCCTACCCGTGCATAAATGTTATCCCTTTCACCCAGTTTGAGCCTTTGGACCTTTCTTTGGCAAACACTTTACAAGCTGTGAGCCATTCAATTATTGCCCCTCTTCTTAAACATACCCTCCTTGAACTTAAAAATGCAACTTGAGGCTAAAATCCTAAGTTAGGGGTGGTGAAGATTGAAAGAAGTAACTGTGGGCCATGAAGTTGTTAGTAAGTGCCTAAGAGCTTAAACATTGAAAACCAATTATTAGGGGGGAAAAGGACCAAATAAAGGAAGGAATTATGTGAAATTTGCAAGAAAAAAAGGTGAAAGAAAATGGGTGAAACAAGAAAGCAACAGTAGGCGCTTGTGTAATCAAAAGAATGAAAGCAAAGGAAAGTGGCCCATTATCAAAGGATTGATCAAATAGTGTGATGTAGATGTTTAAGGAGGGTGTAACCATGTTGTTCCTAAATGATATCCTACCCTACCCTGAACCTACGTTACAAGCTCAAAAAGTTATTTGAGATCTCCGACCATTTACATTCACTGTAGTGGTGATTGAAAATAGGGGCAAGCCTATGGCATGGCACTTGTTAACATAGAGAGTTCTTGTGAGGGAGAGATATTTGCACTTGAAATTCCTTGATGCATATTTGGTAGCTTGGTGTGTGAAATCTCCCTTCTTGTGAGGAGGCATGTGAACGAGTTGAGGTGGGTGATTTTGTCATCCTCTAATAAAAGAGGCAAAGGGAGTATAGTGTAGTTAAGGTCAAAAAGTGAGTCACTTCTAGAGTATTAGTGATTGTTGCATTATTTCTCTTTGAATATTTTGCATCCTTGCTTATTGCGTTTTATGTTGAGGGGTGTTGGGATAATAGTTTTTCCCATGTTTGAAGAGCCACTTGATCTAATAACTAAGCTTAATGTCATTGTGATCATTGGGTCATCTATTTTGGGCATAAATATGCATTGTCTTATGTTAAGAGGTAGTGTTGCTTGAGGAAAAGCAAAGATTTAAGTTAAGGGTGTTGATGAGTGGTGAATTTACCACCCATTTGTACTCCACTTTTGTGCACACTACTATGATTTTTATGTCTAAATAAGATAACTTTGTGATTAAATACACTATGTTTCATATTTTGCAGGCACATAGATATTGAGTTGAAAAGATGTGGATTGGAGCTGAGAAAGATCAAAAGAAGTGAAGAAGTGAAATTTGAAGACCTGAAGCAGAACATAGGCTCAGTTACCACGATCACGGTCTGAGGGCCGCGATCACGATCGGTCAAGATCAATCGTCTAACGCAATCGCATGAGTTCTATCGCAGTCGCGTAGCTACAATCGTGGAAAAGTTGTCGCGGCAGCACAGGATTTTGCCAAGGGGCAGACATATAATTTCACTCCTTGGACTTCCCAGTATTAATCTTTTGGCCTGAGTGATAACTGAAACTGTGAAGGGTGTTTATGATGGTTTAACAGTTTTTAGTATCAGCCTTAGCAAAGAGGGTTAGGTCATCTGCAAAGAACAGATGAAAAACCTTAGGTCATTTTCTACTAGTTGATATAGGAGTCCAATTGAGAATCTCAACTTCATGATCTATCCTTCTGGATAGGAGTTCTACGCAGAGAATGATGATATAGGGGGATATGGGATCTTCCTATTTGATACCTCTAGAGGATTTGAAAAAATTATTCCTACTCTCATTAACTAGCACAGAGAAATAAGAGGTAGTTATACAGGACATAATAAGGGAGGTAATGCCAGGAGGGAAATTGAAGAAATGAAGGACTTTCCTAATAAAGGACCATTTAATTTTGTCAAAGGCTTTTTCCAGATTAATTTTAAGGATTATGTTAGCCTTGATCCCCTTCATTTTAGGGAAGTGAGTGATGAATTCCTGGACTATATTCGCATGATCAAAGTTCTCCTATTAGGGAGAAAACTGGCTTGACTTTGCCCAATGATATTCTGCAAGAAGGGTTTAATTCTACTAGCCACTATCTTGGTGATAATCTTGTATTAGATGTTGCACATGCCAATAGGTCTAAAAAATTTCAAATTTGAGGCATTTGCACACTTGGAAATGAGGCACAGGTAGGTGGTGTTAGCCTTCTCATCCATGGAGTAAGTTGAGAAGGTGTGGTTATAGAACCTAATGACAGAATCCCCCATAATACTCTAATACTTTTGGAATAAAATATGATGAATTCAATCAGGGCCAGGATCTTTTGAAGTCGTTAAGGAAAAGACAGCCTTTTTTATCTCAGTCACAGAAGGGATAACATCTAGGGGTTGGTAGTCCTCAGTTCGAATAGAACCACAGCTGGAGGGGTTAAGCGGGTATTTGAGAGGGGAACTTATATGTTCATAGATGAAGAGATTTATGTAATAACATAGGATGTTATTATTGATCTCTTCCTGTCTAAAACTCCAGTTCCCAGCGTCATCTTTCTAGGAGTTGATTTCATTTCTCTTCCTTCTGTTTAGAGTTGAGGTATGGAAGAACTTGGTATTTGCATCTCCGTCAGTAAGTCAGCTGATTCTAGACTTTAATTTCCAGAATTCATGCTCATGTTTTAGGATTTGACTAAAGTCCTGAGTAAGCTTACTCTCAAGGTTCTAGAAAAAAAAACTATTTGGATAGCTAGGGGATTTTTGGATCCCTGCTAACCTGGCCAGTAATTCTTTTTTCTTATGGAAGATATTGCTAGAGGTATTCTTATTCTAGACCTTGATATGGATCTCAAATGGGAAATGGCATTGGTAAGGCTTGGGAAGTTCTCAAAGGAGTTCTTCACCATTGCAGTGAAGGTGGGATGATATCACCACATAGTTTTCATTCTAAAAGGTTTAGAGAGGATTTTTTGGTCCCTAGTGAGGGTGACTAAGAGGGGGAAATGGTAAGAGAGAGTTCTAGGGAGATGTGTGATAGAGGTTTTAGGGAAGAGGTCCAGCCAAGAGGTATTAACAAGGCACCTGTCAAGCCTCTCAAGAATGAGGGGTTGTCTGTTCTTGTACCTCTTTTTGGTCCAAGTGTATCTGCTACCCTTAAAACCTAGGTCAACCATATTTCTTTGATTAATGCAATCCCAGTAAAGAAAAGCTCTGGAGGTATTGATGTTATTACTCCCATACTTCACAGTAGATTTTACAACCTCATTGAAATACCCCTGCCAGCCAGGAGTTGTGGGGTAGTTTTTTATGGTGTTAGCAAACTCAATGATTTGGTTCTATGGGAGTTTCCTATCTTCTAATTAGTACTATAACAAATAACACTAAAAACCCAAGTAGATGGAGGGTTGGATACCTACATAGAGACATGAAGAGCCTAAGGGGAGATAGAAATATCAGTGATACTGAGGGTCCTATCACCCCACATGATCACTAATCCTCCAGAGTTCCCAGAAGCAGAATATTGAATCTTATGGGTGAACCCTAATTCCTCAGTAATAGCCTGGTGATCATTCATTATAGTTTCTAGCAGAGAAAGAATGGAGGCCTATGGATGTCCACCATGGATTTACAATATTTCCTAAACTCAGGGTTGTTATCCCCTTTAGTGTTTCATATGATGCATTTCATTAGGATTTTGGTTTATTAAGGAGGAGGATCCAACATTATTTCTTTTCCCCTCCCTCTAGTGGTTTGTGTAGGAGAAAGTTCTTGATTCTTTATTTTCACTATTTGGGGAGTCATCTTAGTTGTGAAGAAGTTGAGTATCATTGGTATTCTGGTAGTATTATTTCTAGGTTGAACTTGGTTAGATAGAGGGGGAGAAGTATGATTTCCATTTTGCTTACCACATCCTCCAACCCTGGAATTAGTTGTTTTTCTAACACTAGAACATCTATTCTTAGAACTCTGAGGGATGCCAATATCAATTCCATTTCTCTGTTGTTTTTCTTCAGATATTTGATATTTTCTCCCTCTCCATCATTTCTAGAGATTGCCCTAGGGGGTTTGGAAAGAGGGGTCATGGTGGTCAGGGACTCCTGTGGGAGCATCACAAATGAGGGCCCTGCCTCCAACATCCGTGGAATTCTTTATGGAAATAATGGAAGAGCTAGACTTGTTTGGTTCATCATTCCTGATAGAGCTTTTAGAGTCAAAGCCTCTAGTGAGGTTTGGTTTATGAAGCTCATTAGGGTAGCTCTTCATACATTCAGGCCAAACCTCTCCACACCCAGGTGTATCCCTTCCATGATCAGTTGGGCTAGGTATTAGGGATTCTGGATTATCAAGATACATTGTTTACCCTCTACCTGGATGCTCAGAGGAACAGCTTGGTTTTCCAAGCCCATCTCCAACCACGAGGTCGGTTAATGTGAGGGGGGTAGAGGTTCTGTAGAGAAGGTGATAGTTTCCATTTTGTCTCCTAGAAAGGGTTTAGAAAAGGGCAAGAGAAGTAGAATGAGGGTGTCCCTATTGTTTTTCCCCTTTAGTAGCATTGTATAGAGAATTGTCAAGTCCAACACTAGTAGACAGAAGGGTATCGTCCCTCTTTATATTAGGTCCTAATGTTGAGCTAGCGTAAGACATGATAGTTCATTTACCTTCTTTTAAGGCAGCTCGCTCAGAGTGATTGATGGATGGAGCCTCCGTTTGAGTAGGGGAAATATTTGAGACATTAGAATCTCGAGGATATTTGGAGAAGTCAAAGCTTGAATTGTGGGGTTATCTTGATTGAAAGATAGTATCCCATTTGACTCATTACAATTAGGTTTATGGGTTGGGTCTACTATATTTGGGACTTCAGTGTGTTTATAATAAAAAGGTCCAATGGTATTGACTGGAGAAATGGGTCTTTTTTACTTGGGCCTGCAGAAGCTTTGGGCCCAGTTTTATCAAGGTGAGGCCTGTTATGGCCTACTTTTATTAGGGTTTTGCTACTCATACCTTTACTGGTCTCCCCGGCAGCTAGGTATTGAGAGTTCGTCGGAGATGATAATTGAGATCTATTTGGGTCAAGAAACTTACCTATTTGGGCATCAAATAATTTGACTTTAATGTTGTTTGGGGAGATGGTCTTACTCTTTTCCTCAGCTAGCTTGTCCGATTGGGTCTTTTTTTCCCTTTTGAACTAAACGATTTTTCATTCACTAGTCTTCTCATTCTCAACAAATGGTGATGTTTGTGTTTCTGTTGGGCTTGGATTCGGAATATTGACAAGTGGGCATGTCTCTGCAGTGTGACTCAATCGCCCTAACGCCTTCGTAAACTATAGCTTGGTGATGATTCCCAATGGTAACCGAAGATTTTAGGATTTTGTCTACTAAAACTTGGACACATATCCTGGCATATCTTTCTCTTAAAGTGGAGGACGTGTATGTATCGATCTTGATCAATTTTCTTATTTTGCTACCTACTTTTCCAGAATGTCCAAATCATAGTACTCTGTGGGTAGTTGGGGAGTCTGAGCCATATTGTTGTAGTTTGAATTTTGTTTCGCTTGGGACGAAGTCAGGCTTCCTAATTTGAACTATTAGGAAGCATCCTGCAACGAACCACGGGCCCTCTTGCAGTGCTCTTCTCTAGCTTTTTTACTTAAAAATTTGATAGTGAAGAAGCTCAATCCTAGATCAATGAGAGGGATATGTTCTTGTACCTTCCATTGATCTGTGATTTTCTTTTGTAGGAACTGGTGGTTAATTTTCTTCTCAAAGACTTTAATTATCCCCGAGTACTTTCATGGATTGTAGATACGCTTCTTATCCTCAGGTAATAAGGGAATGGGTTCATCTTCACCGCTGTTTTTGCTGGATTTTTCAGAGCTTTCAAAGTAATTGTCGAAAGACTTTTGGTTTGCGTTGGAATTTTCTTTTACCGCATCGTAGTAAGTGGTTTTGGTTTTTGCGTCGATTGCCATTTGGCAATCAGGAGGTTCCGGTGGTGATGGTTCCTCACCTAACATGGCTCGTGGGTCTTACTCGTTGGAAAAACAAATAGGGAGCACACAAATAGAGGGGGGTCTTTCTCTCTCTTTGCAACGTTATGAAACAAGATTTCAACATTATATCCTTTTCTCTATTATCTTTCAATTTTCGTACTTTGTGTTTGTTTCTGTATTTTGGTTCATAGCAGAATAGGTAAAGACCCAATCTGACCTAATTTTATTTGGATCAAAATGGTTAGGTAACGGTTTATAACTCAACCCGTTCAACTTTTACTAAGTTTTAATTGTGTTATTTATTCTTTTATAAATTTTTAGTTTCAAATAAAATTATTTTTTCTTTATTATGGCTATATATAATATATCAAATAAAAAAAGCTTTTTAAAAGTATTTTATAAGATTTCTCAAAAATCAATTCGATCTATGTATGAATCCATTTTTAACGAGTTAAAATGGATTGAGCTAATAAATAAACGGATCAACAGGCAACCCGAACTTAAACGAGCTGGCGGATTGGGCGAATTGAGTTTTTGCCTCCCTAGTTATGACTGCAACTGACTTTGACATATCCAATCTTGTAGAAAAAGATTCAAAACTTATCCTCCAATCTGTTATTCTGATTTAGAATTAAATTCATGTTGGAACTCATCTAAGGCCTCATATGTTTTTATTGAGGTCTGAATCTGCATAACATTTGTATAATATGTATTAAGATTTAGATGTTTAAATATTACAGTAATTTTGAATGATTAAGATGTTGTATGAAGATTTGAATGTTAAAGAATTAAGAATGTTCTTTTTATTTTAACACTTTTGGTGTATAAAATATATCTTTATTTAAAATTGATAGATACAAAATACTAATTAATCTTGTAGAACATATCCAAAATATATTTAAAAACTATATGATTGGTGGTGATAATGATTAAAGGTGTTGGCTATAAACAACAAAATTCATTGCTAATTTTAGTTAGCAAGATATCAATGACGAATTGTGGAAAAAAAATTGATAGTTGCGAGTAATTTAGCCACAGGATTCATAACTTCTTTTTTTTTTTTGTAGTGATGGTATGGTGTTGTAGTAGTTAGCGGTGAGGGTGATTGACAATAGAGGTTCATGAAGTAGTTTGTGGTGATTGATAGTTGTGATGAATGATGGTGATAGCTAATAGTGTTGGTGAACAATGAAGGTTGTTCCCGATATATAATGCGGTGATTCGTGGTTGTTATAATAATAATGGTTAGTGATCATGAAAGTAATGGTGACTACTAATAGTGAATAACAGTAATGATGGTTGTGGATGAGAATGTTGGGTGGTAAAACATAGTTGATCACGGTGCATGTCAATGTCGGTAGTGGTAATGGTGGACGATGGAGGTAACAACGAATGGATGGAACACTTCAAGTACAAAATGATCATTTGTACACCTCAAAATTGTATGTGGCACGTCAGCATTGGCATCCACGTGACCCAATAGGACTAGTCAGAATATTTAATTGTTAGTTCAAACCAAGTTGAGTTATTTAAAGTTGCATTCTTAAAGTTCAAGTGCTTACTTATCATGAGACCAGGTGACCAAGTTCGATAAGTGCTTACTTATCATGAGACCAGGTGACCAAGTTCGACAGTATCTCTACGAATTATGCCTAATATATATGATAAACTCAAAATTTGGATTCTGAGTTCTACTTCTACATTAAAAAGTAGTTCACAAGCTGTATATCCACCTCCAAATCTTTGCTTAAATACAAAATTATCTATTTTTGAAACAAAAAGTAAAGTAGTAAGTTCTTTTAGCCCCTCCTTATTATGAGAAAAATTGGACTATATCATTTATTTTGATTCTTTTTACCTCATCTTGAAAGATATGAAGGATATCCTCACTCATACATTTGACCCTGGAGCCCGAAACAAGCTCTACTGAATATGCCAACTGGCATTCCAAATCCGAAACTGTTTATATTCATCTTTCTACCTGGTTGAAATAAATAAGGATCATCCAGTTGAAGTTTTAGAATGTACAGAGCTGAGAAGTTGTCAATGACGAGAAGAGGGGTGCGCGAATATTAACAGAAAGTTGTCAATGACAAGAAGAGGGGTACGCGAATATTAACAGAAGGTAAGAGAAAATCCAAGGAATTGATCTTCAATTTTTTCTTTTAAAGATGGATTATCATATATCACTGTAATACTGCTACAGCTATGAAGTCAATCCTATGAATGAAGTTTACAAGAACGAATTCTATTGGTGTCGAAGTCTAAGAAAATTATGGAAGTATTGTCTTTTGTACGCAATGTTCTGGCCTCGCTCAACAAAGAATTTGCTATTTTCTCTGCAGAAATTTCTTCATCTGTTGAGCTTCTCTCCTTTGCCTGCAATTTTTAACATGGTTAAAGAACCTACCAACTTGAGAAGAATCTACAGAAACCACCATTATGCTTATATACCTGTTGGACTAGTTGGACTGCCTTCTTAACATTAATAACATCCCAGAAGCCATCACTGGAACAACAAATCAACAAAGTTAAAGCATGTTTTAAGATAGTTCAGCGCATAAGAACATCAAATGAGAAGAAAGTAACATGCACTTCAGAATGGTTTCTAACACTGGGTATACCCAACATTGCGCTGAACTGGAAAAAAACGGAACGCAAATATAATTACAGTACCTATGGTAAATGCAAGACTACTTGAGACCTCGCTATGGGTATCCATCCAAAAAGGGTGCGAATATCTAATGTAGAATTGTAGATATGGCTACTTTTTTTTTACTAAGCTTTTCCATGTTTTGAAGAATCTGGAAGAAATAACTCCCAATGTCCTATCCGTTGCACACAATCATGTGAAGGCAAACCATATAAAATACTCCCTCCTTTTCAATTTGTTTGTCCAATTTTGACATGCCATGAAGTTTAAGAAAGTAAAGATCTTGTGGTCTTAATTTTAAAATATGTTAAATGTAAGAAAATATCCTCTAATTTTGTGGTCGTAAACATGTTATGTGGAACGTTTAGGATTAAAGAGTTGCCAAAAAAGAAAGAGGCATCTTTTTAAAACGGACTAAAAACGAAAGTAAAACAAACAAATTGAAACGGAGGAAGTAGATAACATGATGAAAGAAAACCTACTTGACAGTTAATTTAAAAAAAAAAAAAATCAGTAGAGGGTGGATGAGGAAATGAGAAGGAAATCAAGATTAAAGCAGTGGTTATCAAAAGAGGAAAGTGCAAAAAAGCTCTAAGGTCCATTGGGGCTTTAAGCGCTATATGTGAATAAAGCACGGGCTTTAGTGAAAAAAAGCGCAAAGGGAGAAAAAATACAAATATATATACATGTATATATATGTATATATATATGTGTATATATATATGTGTGTATATATATATATATGTGTGTATAAATATATATGTGTATATATATGTGTGTATATATATATGTGTCCATATATATGTGTGTATATATATGTGTATAAAGCAGTGTTATCAAAAGAGGAAAGTGCAAAAAAGCTCTAAGGTCCATTGGGACTTTAAGCGCTATATGTGAATAAAGCACGGGCTTTAGTGAAAAAAAGCGCAAAGGAAGAAAAAATACAAATATATGTGTGTATATATATGTGTGTATATATATGTGTGTGTGTGTATATATATATATATATATATATATATGTTTAGTCTAAGATTAATAATTATAAGCATGAATGACAAAATATGAACAAGGAAATTGAATAAATATTACGATAAAGTGAAGTATCAATTATTTAGTGTCGCCTCCTTTAGAAGAGGGGCTCACCGGCAAGGAAAAGCTTGCCTTAGAAAATTGATGACGACATTGAACGCACATTAAGCGAGACGAAGCGCTCAACACGTTTTGAGCCTCGCTTTAGGGCTTAAGCTCAATTTAAGCACACCTTTGATAACACTCATTAAAGGGAGAAAGAAACAGCTCTGCAGCAATACATTAGATGACATCGAATAAGTAGTATTACCTAGCTAACAGTGCAAATCCTTTGCTGGCTTGTTGTATGTAGACAACTTGACTAATATAAGGTTCTGAACTGAAGCGAACATCTTGCTGTTTAAGAAATTTGTCTCCGAGCATACGAGCAAGGTTCAAACCTAGTTAAGAGCAAGCAAATCAGTTGCTAATTGATCATCAAAATTATACAGGGGATACAAGCACAACAGAATCAAAAGATTCTACTCACCACATAGCCTCGTTTCCCCATCTTTTAAAGGATCCCCTGTTGCTTGGATGCGCAGCCTTTCAGCGTGACTAGTTATTCTGTGATCTTCGGTCATTTTTGTCTGCCTCCCATCAATACTGCCTCAAACAAAAACAGAACAGATGAGTTTCCCCCACCTTCGGCGGAATGAGTTGACAAGATATGGCATCAAGACACCATGTCGCACCTATAACATATCACTATAGCCTAGTCCCTACAAATACGTACTGTAAATCAATCAACCACTAATCCTAAACTAGTTGGATCAGCCATACAAATTCAAGTCATCCATGCGGCCTATTCGGACCCATTTATTCGAATACTGAATAACCTTTTTTATAAGGTAAAGTGGCGAACTAGCGATGCCTCAAAGTAAGGGTTCTCAAATAGCACACTATCCCTAAACTTACAATTTCTTCGATAACAAGTGGTGCTTGTGCCTATTTATGTACATGTCTACTTATACCAATACAGATTTCAGGTAACTATACTCACCAAAACATATGCAGATGGAGAATTGTCCCTGCTTGTATTTGGTGGACAATTTGAAAAGAGAGGAATTGCAGATGTTTTGAGAGCTTAGAGAATGATATGCAGAAGATCAAGTTGAACTTCATCTTACTGATCAAGTTGAACTTATCTTACTGCTATGTTATTGGTGTAATCAGATCTACTCTAATGACACTGTATCTATCATTGATGTTTTAGTTTCATTAAAGATAGAGAGAGTAGACACTAGAGCTCCTTGTAAATATTTTTTTTGGGCGGATAAACGTGGTGTCCGGTCCAGCTTACGCACACCTCGACTAATTCCACGGGATACCTGCCACCTCTCACCAGCAACAGATACGGATACCTGCCACCTCCAACCAGCAACAGATACCAGGTAACTCTGTCCACCAAGACTGTAACAAATGGGAAGAAATCACCTAATGTTTGCCTCTGTTGGGAATTGAACCTGAGATCTCATGGTGCTCAATCCAACCCAACCTGAGAGCAACCCAACCTGAGAGCTCCTTGTAAATATGATTTCAAAACTACCCAAGTACTGTTTTGATCCCTGATACAATACAAAGTTACTGATTTCCCAAAAGAAAAAAAAAAATTTAAAAAAAAACATAGGCAGATGGGAAAATCAGTAGTTTTATATAAATTTCCTTGTTGGGATTCAACTCTGATCTCTCATGGTATTCCTTCCAGCATTATTGATCGCTAGACCACACCATGGGAAGAGCCTTAAGTTAACATAAAAAGTGAAACACTAAAATTTTCATGAAAAACAATGGACTACATGCAAGAAACAATGATCAAATGTTAAATCCTAATTAGATGGTACTGCCTGAATAGATTCTTTCTTAGTTGTTACAATTGTGTAGTGCTCTTAGAGTAAGTCTTCATCAAGGATTAGTGTTGCACCTACTGAACAAATGCATTTTAACGTCCATATAGGGCATGGTGAAACCAATTCCCCAAACTATTCCTATTTAATCCTCTATGCATGTTGTATGCACCTTTTGTCGGATGAGATCATCTAATCTTGTATAATTGCACACCCATCATCACATCCGCATTTTTACGAAAATCATTTGATGAATATGTTGAGGTTTAGAGGCTCAATATCTACACTAATAACATTTTTGGTCTCACAACAATGTATGATGAAATTTTGCAGACCACATATTCCAATCATTAGGCCAAGTTAGAACTGCAACATATTAACAGAAATGGTTTATGTTCTTGTAACATTGCAAAATATTAAAGTGAAATCTCAATAATAAAGATACATGTTAATCTCACCAATAACATGGTGGGAACAAACTTCAGCACCTACAGATATTAGTTATTTTCTTGATTAAAAAATGATTAATCTTAACAATTCAAGGCATAAATCTCGAAAAATATATATCATAGTTTGAAGTTCTAGTCGCCTGAACAGAAGCAATTGAGAAGATAAAACTATGATAACTATAGAAAATAGTACAAATGACTTCCTTAAGCATGTAAGTAGTACTGGACAGGATTTCTGCACAGCTACTTAAACTGTGAACCGGAATATCTTTATTTTTAGTGACAATGTTCAATAACATCCACCTCTACTAATTGTCAGGCAACCAATTACAGCCCACAAGCATGGGTGTTGGGTAAATCTGCACGCCAAAGATGGGGGCATGGAGCAGATGAGTTCACACTCGCATTGAGTGTTGTAGCTGGGATTCAACTATGCGATCTCCAGGTTGTTATTAATGAAATTTTATACTAACCAATTGAAGAAAATCAGACTATAGATGGATGAATCTGAGGAATTTTCCAACAGAAGGGGTATTTATACTAAAAGGTTGGTAACAGACCATGCAAAGCAAATAAGATCATTGACAAGAATGAAGAACTTCAAAAGCAACCAACTGCCATATTGAAACGCAGCCATGTATTTAACAGTCAGAAATGAAATTACTGATGGAAGTGTGATGACGCACTTTACAACACAAGCTGAATCTCCAACATTTGCACATTGCGCATAAAAATTTTCAGAACCATCAGCCCAAACCAGAAGCACTGTTGCAGTACATCCCTGACAGATTTGTTAAGGAAAATATTAGTAAATTCAACATACTAAAACCTATAACTGCTTTCACTCTTCCAAGCAAGAGCATGTAACTCTAACAGTGACGTGCAGCATGAACTTAATAATCAAAATAGGCAAGAAACATGATTACAACGGAAATCTGCACCAGCACATGGACCCAACCACAAAATTCTGCCGCTCAACTCACAACGTTCATACAAATAAACTTGCTACACACCGAGAGATAAAGCTTTAATCAGGTGAATAAGGCTTATAAGAATTTACAGAATAAGTAGGTAAAAACCTCATAGTGGTGATCTATACTTGCTTCAGTTTGAGAGAACGCCTCTCTAAGAACATCTGAAGCATCAGATTGTGATAATACCCTCTCCCTTCTATATGAATCGGACAGGATGCTAGCAACCAGCTGAGGCATTATTCTGTATAGGAACAACAAAAACCACGATAAAATTAGCAACACAAGAGTGACGAAAAAATTGTGAACTAGCAAAGACAAACTAGCGAGGAATTCAGGAAATTTAACTAAAGATTTAATTTTAAAATTCATTCCAAAATTTCAATGACTAAAGAAGATGTGCTATCATCCAGAATATAGAATGTTTCTCAGGACATTTTCTCCATAATCCAAGAAAATTACAGCCTATATCATTGGCAGAAAAATGACCAATTGCTTTATGACTGGTAAACGAAGAAAATTTCATGTTTGATCTCTGTATAAAGATTACCTTTTATTTTTAGTGGTGGAATTACCTAACATATGATTTCTTTATATAAAGATCACATAACATAGTGATTATAACTTACTTGCTGACAGACGCCGCAGCATCTGCTCCTCCGTGTCCGTCACATATCCCAAACAATCCAAACTACAATGTCAAATATACAAATCTTTTGGTCATTATATTTTGACCGGAAAAATAAAATAAACCTTCCAATTGTAAAACCTTATCCATCCCCGGAAGAGGCCAGTGGTAATAGCAAACATCTTCCATAGGCAGCTTCTTTCCTCCTCGACGTACAGCCATGGCATCTGATGCGATACCAATCCCAAATGGGACCTGATCATTTTGGGATCTAATCTGCACCTGGAAGAGAAAAAATCACATGACAATGAGCACCTATACACAAGCTTGCAATCATACATTAGTTAGGTGTCACATTTACTATCATCTTCTTTAAGGTACTTATTACCAATTTTCTATTTTGGTTTGTCCAGGAGACAAGTAAACTTTTCTGAAATATTATACATATAAACAGTTTAGTGACTTAAACCAAGCTCATGATTAATTGACTCAAATATGCTAGGTTTTCCGCCCAAATATTAGCAGTAGGTGACTTGAGGGGTCACGGTTGTTCACTAACACTCTTAAGTGTATACAATAGTAAAGGCATACTATACCTGAATACTAATCATCTTCCTACTACTGCTTCCCCATCCAAAAGAACTAAAACGGATTACAAGGGCAAGATTGACCAACTCTGGCCCAGATTTAGGTATTGAACATTTTTTTTATATGACATGGAGCAGTTACAGCTTACCGAGGTCATGACTCTAGATAGGAAGGTGTGGAGGACTAGAGGTGTGCATCGGTCGGTTCGGTTCGGTTTTATATATTATCGGTTCGGTTTATCGGTTTTCGATTTTTAAATATGCTAAACCAATAAGATATTTTTTATCGATTTTCGGTTTATCGGTTTTTAATCCTTGATGGTTCGGTTTTCGGTTTAACCGATAAAAAAATACTCATAAAATAGAAATAGTAGTAACTAACATGAAAAAAACCGCATCTTAGTTGCAACCAAAAATCCTACATGATGTGTTTTAATTTACAAGAACCTTCAAGTTTGAACTAAACGTTGTTAGGAGAAATTAAGAGTTTGTATAATTGAAATAATAGGTTTGTTTTTTAATAGAAATTAATATATATATATATATATATATATATATATATATATTCTTACTGGGTTATCAGTTTACCCAATAACCCAATAAGAAAAAATTGAACCGAACCAATAACCCAATAAATTTTTTTATAAAACCATTAAAAAAATGTTAACCCAATAAACCAATAACATTTTTATCGGTCAGTTCGGTTTTTGCACATCTCTATGGAGGACACGTATTAGGGTAGAAGGATGGAGGACACGTATTAGGGTAGAAGGTTAGTAGGATGGGGGCTAGTAATTGTAGCATTTCACAGGTAGTATCTTCTTCTTGGAGTTTTTGGGTGTTGTTTGTGGTTTCGGATAGATTGTTGGTGGTATTATTTGGTGATAATCTTGCTTCTACTATTGCCTGTTGTTTTGTTACCGTCTGTTGTTTTTGTTACTACCTTGTGTTTCTTGTTCTTATATTATGTCTTCTCCTATGTTGTTTGGTCTCGAGCAGGGGATCTATCGCAAACAATCTCTCTACCTCCCCTCTGAGGTAGTGATATGGACTGCATACATTCTACCCTCCCCAGAACCCACTATGTGGGAATATGCTGGGTATGTTGTTATTGTTGTTGTTTAATTGATATTGACCAATTTACTTTGATAATAAAAAATGTATTTTGGGCTGTGTATAAAGACATCAAAAAAAAAGCTAGAACCTTAAACTATCAATCGGGGTCAAAAGAGGATGTATTCACTCTCCAAAACGTCAGTAGGTAAATCTTCCTGTAAAGAAGTTAATATAAACTTGTTAGGAATCACTCCTTCCCGCTCTATCCTTGAATCATTTGTTTCATTCAGCCGGACTTTTATTCCTTGGACAAACAGTGCAATCAGCTTTCTGGAAATATCAGATATTGCTTTTTTATCAAAGTACAAATAAATATTCCAAAAATATTTTTGGATAAACCGTAATATCCACACCAGTGCTTTCACACAGCCACACACCTCGAGTAACTCAATGCATATCTGCTACCTCTCAACAATACCAGTACAGGATAACTATGCCAACCAAGACTTGAGCAAATGCAAAAATTCAACTAGTGTCCCTTTGCTAGGATTCAATTCTTGGTTCCAAGGCTGTGATTGCAGCTTTTTGACCACTAGAATAAGTTGGAGTAGAACAGACCCAGGCACTACAAGTTTAGCCAACGAGGTAAGAGTGACGTTGAGGTGAGATGGATATTGAGGTAACTAAATGTAGAATGTTGGGGCTCTTTCTTTGGTAAAGTCTAAATATTTTTTTGGTAAAGAGTGAATGTTGGGCACTAAAGCTCAACATATCCACAAGAGGAGTATTGCAGAGATGCAAATACTTAGATGGATTAAGTCATACAAGATTAGATAAGATCATAAATGCTCACATCCATTATAAGGTGCAAGCAACACATAAATGATAAAATGAAAAAAATTCTTGAGCTGGTTTGGCCACATTTTACGTAGACCTCTAGATGCACACGGTTCTTACATGTGAGAACATGATGATTGAAGGTGTTAAAAGAGGAAGAGTTGGATCTAAAGACATATGGAAAGATATTAACTCAACATATTTAGGTTATTTCTGAATACTGGCAGATTTAGCAAAAGCTAGAAAAAATGGAAGTTAAAACCCCTATATGTGATACCAACTAGAAGACTAGTTGCTTACGAGAAGACGCTTAGTATATTAGAGATATAAGCACGAGTGTTTAGAGAACTCCAATGTGACGTAATCTTTAAGTACTTAGCATGATATATTTTGGACTCAAACAGAGCATTTATGATATCATTCATACCGCGACCCCAACTAGCTTGGGATTGATGCATAGTTCTTGTGTTAGATCAACATTTTATATTGAAAACCCATGCTAGGACTCATACTTTGCATTTGCATCATGCTAAAAAATTACTTTAATCCTTTCTGAAATCCAACTCTATTATTCACCATGATTGGTTTCAACTCTCATTTAATCAAGAGAGATCAAATTATCCATGATCAATAAGTAGCTCAGTTTAGAACTTTCAACATTCTGTCCACGTGAAAAGAACCGATTTGGTTTCTTCACGTGATCGGTTCTGGAAAAGAACTTAAAACACCTCATCAACTTCCCTCGCCTCCATTCCATCTTCAATACTCTTTGGGAACCACGCACCCCTATGTCATGCAACCTTACTATGACCCCCTGAAAATGAACTTCTCGACCCAATACAAAAGCTGCTCTAATAGCCACTAATTTGCAAGGGACAGATTTGTGGCAAGGAGATAAGAGGGACAAAGCATGATAGAAATGGTGGATGGATAGCATCAATGAGGAAGCCATGGAGAGAGCACAAAAATTGTGCCTCAAAGGAGGCTAAGCATTTTCTTCTACTTTTCTGGATTAGTAATATGTCGAGCATAGAATTCAACTGTTGTCATTAGGACACTTTTTTCTTTGTGGAGGTGACAGGAAGGATGCTAGAGCACAGGGTGTCCATTATTGAGTTTCCCTTCTTGCTGGTACATTTTGACTATAGCATACTTTGTTCTCACAGCAACTTCTTGGTCGACAATTGTGCAAAAAATAAATTCTACTAACTTTCCAAATAGCCAGCAGCCGCCCTTGAATATAGTTACACATGGAAGTATTAAAAAGCAAAGATACTGTCCCTTTTAAAGCTGGTGCCTTTATTTAGTGGGGAGGATCACCAAGGAATTGATTGTTTGTTTATTCATTTATTTTGTGGGAGGGGGATGAGTCCATCTTGAACGAGGAAACTTAACATAGTGACAGCAGCACAAAGTCCATTCACTTACAAATATTCTCGAAGTTGTGCCAAGTGTTATAATGTCTCCATTTGCAAGCTCAACTGGATCACCCCACTGTCTGCTCCCAGAATGAGGATTATGCGCAGCATGGGAATTTACGAGTGTGCCATTCAAGCTACCCATGTCAACCAGCTCCCACCTCAATTTCTGAAAAAATAAAAGTGAAAGGTGTCGTCTATTATATTTTCTTTTGCAAATCAATGGCTAATAAACAATACAACATGTTAATAATATCCGCCAAGATCCATAAGAATCCATAATTTTCAATGGACATACATTTATATTCCAGTTTATCATTGCATGCTTGCCAGAAACCTCTGAATCCTTCACCAAGATATCACTAGGTGTCACTCTTCCAAGAGTAAGTGGAAGCTTAGATGTATCTGTTGACTGCACGGAATGTTGAAGACCTTGACAGGGTCCTGAGATAACCTCCAGCACGAGGATGCTTCCTGCACTTCTAAAAGAAAAATATGATGACACTGTTTACACACGCTTCTAATCAAAAGAGTATAAAAAAACATCAAGCACTTGTCACCGTGATAGAAGAAATTACTTTGATCTTTCCTATCTTTTGGAGCAAAATCTCCGAACTTTTCATTCTGTATTGCCGAATTTGATCTGTACTTTACATCTTCTGCTCTGATGTGTCTCTGTTCTTCTGCTAACTGATTAAATGCAAGTGGACGCTTAAGCGTCTGGCCAACAGAAATATCTTCTGAAGTATCACAAACATCCAGAACAAAACTGTCGCCTGGAAAAAGCAATTGATGTTATGAACTACACGGAATAAAAAGCCAATCAACAAGGAAGGACGGCATTATATACTATGTGTTAATTGAGGATTTATGGAGGTCAGCCTTTGTTTATGAACAAGTCCCTGTGACCAGGGTGAACCATAAGCCCCTTGATTCTGGTGACCACCTGTATCATGAGCATAACCTCTAGAATATTCATGACTCTGGTTTTCAACTATATGCAAATCATCTGAAATAAGAGGCCTCTCTATATCTTCAGCCTACATAAAAGATAAAAAAACAGCAATTTCAAAAGAATGAACCAGAAAGGGTGTGGGGAATGAAGAGTCAAACTTATATTTTACAATCATGAATGATGAAATAACTAGGAAGACATTAAGGCAACCACAGAATATGTAGTAGCTCCAGTAGCATCCTATGAAGTTATTCATATGAGACGGAGAATCAAAAGTAAATACTCTTGCATAAGAATAAGATGGTCCACAACCTCCATTACTGGTCTTTTTTGTTGTTTTTGTTCTTGTAGGTGGGGGTTCAAGCAGTTTAATAAGTACATCCAAATCTTCTGTAAAGAACAAAAGAATTTCACGGAGATACAGAATGCCTAAAAAGACCAAACCATGAGAAGGTTAAAAAATTTATCCATGTGCATTTATATGCTGACAGTTGTCAGATTCTATCAAGCCAGGACACAGGGACAAGGCAAGTACTTAGAAGTTTGGCTGGCCAACTAGAATTTTAACAACTTCATAGACAAAAATAACAATGGATATATGTAAAAACAAGAAAGAACTTGTAAGAGGTGGGCTTAGTTATTGTTGTTTATTTTTATTAGGCCTAGGAGTGGACATTATTCGGTTAAAATTGAAGAAACCGTCCACCAAAGTTTTCGGTTTTTTGGGCCTGTTCATTGTTGAATGTTTTCAAATATCGGTTTGATTTCCACAGTTGAAAACTTCGGTTAACTGAAAAACCAAAGTTATTGGTTAGGTGTTCCTTGAATTTTGGATCTGCATCTGTTAGTCCATTCAATTAGCCTCCACTCTAGCACTTTCAGCCAAAAGCTTACCATCTCAAGAACCAAGGATTTTACTCTTCATCTGTCACACGGCCCATTTTACGCAACAAGAATTCGGAGGTCCTATGCTCTAAGCGACGATACTCATCTCAGCTCGCAACTTGTTTGATAGAACTCCCCATAGAAGCATTCATAAATTTAATTTCAGTCAAGTTGGACTTGGGCGAATAGCAAGACTAGAAACATAAAAGTTTTTTATCTGTTTCAAGGTCTTCTTATTTTATTTTGAAAAAACCCAACTGGAAATGTTCAAACAAGGAAACTGAACTGGACTTTAGAAAAGCCGAATCAAACCGAATTAATTTTACTTCAGGTTCGGTTTGTAATTTCGAAGACCCAAAACCGAACCGATCGAACCCACCCCTAATTACGCATGCGTCATTCAGAAGCTTTTATTCTGGTTAGCGATCATCATGTTTATGGAAATATGAGCCTGCGGTTTAGAAAACTCCAAATTTGCTTTAAAGGAAAAATTATTTAGTAGATGAAATTAACATGAAAAGTGAAACGGCTATAGAGACTTCATTAAGCTGACCTCAGCTAAACTGAAGTTGAGGCTTGATTAATAATAAATGAAGATTTCTATTGATACTATCTGTAGATGATATCTAGGTTCATAGCAGATCTCATCTGTTCTTTTGGATCTTATGAAAAAAAGAAAATACTCCTATTCCTTTTTAATCTATTCCAAAAACAATGACATACTTTTCCTTTTAAAAAGGATTAATCTTCTCTTTTGGATATTATGAAAAAAATATACTACTCCGGTTCCTTTTTAATCTATTCCAAAAAGAATGACATACTTTTCCTTTTAAAAAGGATTACACATTTCTATATATGGGAACTCTTAGGCTGCAATTTTTTTTTTAAGATTCAGACTGAATGCCTGAATGCACAGCTGAATGATTAAGATGTTATCTCTAGATCTAAAAACTGAATGAATAAGACTGTCTGTTTTTCATCATCTAAATGTGCAGAATATTTTTATTTATATATATAATAAAATAAAAAATACAATTCAAATAAAAAATTAATTATATATTAGAAAAGTATGTAATTTAATACAATAAAATTATTATTTGATTGAGAAAAAACATTTATGTTTGTTAGTGATAGTGGAGATGGTTTATAATGGTGATTGCGATGACAATGATTGATGTTAATGATTAATAATATTGGTGGTGATAGTTGTGATGGTTGGTATTGTAGTGACTGTTATGATGGTGGCGATTGTGGTGGTGGTGGTGGTTGTGATGTAACGTTGCTTGATGTTAGTAGTTTGAGGTGTTGATTGTGTTGGCTGAAACATGAATGCATGATGGTTGACGATGTGTCGGTGCTAGTTGGAGATGTTGTTTGTTGTGATGGTGGAGATGATTGTTAGTAGAGATAAATTGTAGCAATGGTAGTGGTTGAAGTGGTGGTAGAGGTGGCGTTACTAGTGACAATGGTGGTGGTGGCCGAAGAATGTGTGGAGATTGTGATGTATTAGTGGTAGTTAGCAGTGGTGCTAGTTGTGATAGATGAGTTGGTCGATAGTAGGGATTGGCCGGTAGTGATTGATGATGGTGGTGGTGTTAACGGCGGTGGTGGTGGTGAATATAATTAGAATAATAGAGGTAGTAGGTGTGGTAGCGGTTGACAATAGTGATTCGTAGCGATATTTGTTATCGATGGTGGTTGTGATGGTGGAGGTGGTTGGTGGTGGTGGGTGGTGGTTGACAATGGTGGCGGTGGCAGAGGTGGTTAGTGGTGGCTAGTGGTGGTGACTGCTGATTATGAATAGAGTGGTGAATATTATCCAACACTAGAATATCTCTTCAGACCTATTAACACTTGGTTCTAGATCTAAATGATTCAGACCTATTAAGAGCTAAAATCTTAATAAAAAACAAATACACTTAATGGTCTGAAGTTTGAACCATTCAGATTCAGACCTCCATTAATGAACAATGCTCCTATAGTCAGAGAAATATCATGTCATGTCTACAACCACAAGTTCTAGTTGTACTTTTGGTGTGTGTCAAAGGTTCTCTTTCTCCCTTAAACTTCGCACCAAGTCAAATACTATCATATATAATGAAACCTAGGGAGTAGTAGATACCTAGATGACTAGTCAAATATATTATACGCCCATGCTACCCAGACCCGTTACTTCCCTGCATATGCACTTCCCTGCATATGCAATGACTGATGAAGTAGGAAATAGCTCTTTATAATAATTTTAGAAATTCATATGAGGTTCCTCCAAAAGCCTCAACTATACCTCAACAGATACACACCATGTCAAAAACTACATTAGGGACCATAAAACAGAATTTTGAACTGTAAGTACTTGACTACATACCAAGTAACATCTTATGGGAGGTACGCGAAAATCGCCTCTTAGAACCTCTTACGTAACCAACCACATAACCTGACATAACAATGTAGATTGCTCTTTGAATAAACAAAGAAGTTCCACGTTCCATTCCCCTAGAACTCTAATTGCTCGGTCATTATGGGATCGCATTCGCGTTCAGTTCCTGATCGAACAAAAAGAAACTTCTCCAAGTCTCAGATTTTCTCCTCTGTCTAAACTTGCTCTTCTAAACACCATGTGAAAAACATAGTGTCCCTAAATATAGAAACCAGGCTGGGCTAGTCCACATTCAATTAAGAAAATGCACTAAAATAAGCAACAATACCAGCTTCCGAAACCAATAAAGTTTCATACTATGCATCCGCAAATACTACCGCGTAAACCAAAAATCATGATCTATCAATATTCCATCTCTCATCATATTAGAACTATTATCAATCACCAAACTACACCTCAATTCCAAATAAAGATGGGTTAGCTATCTTAATCCTTATTAATAAACCCTAGCAAATTTAATCCAAATCAAGAAAAGTCACAATCTTGATTACATCCCACCATATTAGGAACAAACAAAAAAGTTTTTTTCAGGTCAGCCATAATCAAAACCCCAATAACCCAATCACAGGAAAAAAAAAACATTTCTTGTATCATCCAACAATAAACAATAAGCAAAACCCCCAAGAACCCAATTGCAAAAAAGATCATTTATTGGATGAAAAAAGAAAAGGAAAAGGGGGTTCACCTTTTTATTGCTAAAGGGGAGAGAGTTGGAGGAGACATGAGAAGAGTAAAAGAAACGCCATGGCTTATATCTGCAGGCGATGAGGATAATAAGGAGGATGAAAAGGAGCATAACAACAATAAGAAGAAGACCCTCGTTTGATAAGAAGAGAATGTTGTTGGTGGTAAGAGTGGTCATGGTGATGCTAACATCATCAACATCAGCAGCACCTGGCATAGCGATGAACCCTCACCGTACGTGATGATGATTATGAGAGAGAATTTCAACTACTTCTATATTTCTCTCTATTTCTATCAAATCTAACCAACCCCTCTCTCCCTCTCTCTCTCTCTCTCTCGGCTTTGCGAGAAGCTCGCTTTGAAATGGTCGCATTTATTTTTGATCCTCTTTGTTTTCTCCTTCCCCACCTCTTTTATATGTACAAAATCTTTTTTTTATATTTATTTCATTCAATGAAAAGGGTCAATGCCTTCAACCATGTAAAATGACGTAAAAATAACCTTCGTCTATTTATTGGGCCTAAAATATTCTTTTTGTTTACAATCTAAAATATCCTTTTCACCTATCTATTGTGTCTAAAATGTCATTCTCATCTACCTATTGAGCCTATTTTGTTCTTTTATTTAGGCAAATTATATGAAAAGATCATCCATAAAACTTAATTACATAAATAATAATACTTTTTTGATATTGCAAAAATAATATTTTTTTCATATATAGTCATTTTAAAAAATCAAAAAGATAATTATAATTCTTAATTTAATACAATAACTAATTATCAATTCACCTTAATTTAAGAAATATATTTTCAATCTTCAAATTATAAGTGGAAAAGATAATCCCTGCTTTCAAAGATTTTTCTCTCTTATATTCAAAATTTAAATATTTTTAAATAAACTAAGTATTTCATTATTTTCTTGTGTATGTTTCACTTTATTTTCATGTATGTTAATTATCTAGTATTATTTCATTATTGTATATTTTTAATTCTAATGTAATGGGTTAACCATATTTTTTTATGAATAAATACTTATGAAATAAAAATCATTATGTTGGAAGTACAGATATATCATATATTTTTGTTATATAAATATAATTAATATCAAAGTCAGATTATTATTATATTTTATATATAATTTTTGCACCATTTGATATTATATCAAATGGTGCAAATGGTGTTTGATATTATATCAAATGGTGCAAAAATTATATAAAAAATATCATGAATATTTATCTCATAAATTATATAAAATATATAATAATAATAATCTTACTTTTACATTAATTATATTTAGACAACAAAAATATGTGATATATTACTTCCAACAAAATGATTTTTATTCCATTAAAATTTATCCATAAAAAAATATGGTTACCCCATTACATTAGAATTAAAAATACACAATAATAAAATAATACTAGATAATTAACATACATGAAAATAAAATGAAACATACACGAGCAAATAATGAAATACTTACTTTATTTAAAAATATACGAATTGTGAATATAAGAGAGAAAAATATTTAAAAGCTAGGATTATCTTTTCTACTTTTAATTTGAAGATTGAAAATATATCTCTTAAATTAAGGTGAATTGATAATTAGTTATTGCATTAAATTAAGAATTATGATTAGCTTTTTTTATTTCTTAAAATGGCTATATATGAAGAAAAAAAACTTTTATTATTTTAATATCGAAAAAGTACTATTATTTATGTAATTAAGTTTTATGAATGACTTTTTCATATAATTTGCCTAAGTAAAAGGGCAAAATAAGTCCACTAGATAGATGGGAAGGGTATTTTAGACCAATAGGTAGGTGAGAAAGGCATTTTAGGTCCAATAGGTAGACGGAAAGGGTATTTTAGGCCCAATAGATAGACGAAGGGTATTTTTGCACCATTTTACATAGTTGAAGGACATTTTAGGTCCTTTTCCGTTCATTCAACTTTGAATATATAAATATATGTGTTCTATTGGTACAATATTCATAAGATATGAGTAAATTAAATATATTTTTAATTTCAAAATATAAAAATTAATTTCTAATAAAATATATTTTTAATTAAAAACTTCTTAAAAAATGTGTTAGATCAACAAAAATTAAAATATTAAATATATTATACAGATGGAGTAACGAGTGTGTACTGTGGAAAAGAATATGCATACACGTATATTATATTAGCTTGTAGCAGAAGAGAGTAATTTTGGGTTATACACACATGGACATGTCAATTGTCAACGATCTAAATCTGATAATGGACCTTACTTGCTAGATGGGATTTGCCTCAATTATATCTCTTTACTAGTACTTAATTACCTCACTTTTATCACTTAATTAATCATAAAATGGAGTGTTTTTGTTAATGATCAATAGATCCTTATTTACGCAATAAATTCAATCTTACCTAATTCCAATTTCATAAAATTGTCTTTTAACATAATGATCCAATAAATAACATGGGATCATATTGAAGATAGAAAAGAAAGAACTTGTTTATGTATTAATATATTATATATAAGTTATACAATGTTTAGTAGCTAACTTAGAAATATATTATTCATTTATAAAATTAATACGACGTTTGATTGGTAATTTAGAAACTCACATGACTAATACTTATATAAATTATGAGAAAATTATTGTATTTCTTTTCTTTTCTTTTCTATTATATAGAAGAGGTGGTTTCGACCACCTCTTGCAATTACCAAAAAATCAACTACTTCCATTTAATTACATATCATGCCCCAATATATAATAATTTCATTATTTCATCATAATAGTTTAAATATTTAATGTATTCTATTAATTTATATTAATTAACTATAACTACATATTGAAAGTAATTTTTATTTATTTATTTAATTGTCTATCATGTTCAAAACTAATTTGTTATCACAAATCACAATAATTAATAACTTAAAATATTTAAAAGACATACAGAAATTTTATTGACTCTTATCAAAAAAAATCCTCTACTCCCACTTCATTACATACCATGCCCCAATATATAATAATTCCATTGTTTCATCATAATAATTTAAATATTTAATATATTCTATTAATTTATATTAATTAACTATAACTACATATTGGAAGTAAAAAAAAAATTATTTATTTAATTAGCTATCATGTTCAAAACTAATTTGTTACCACAAATCACAATAATTTGTTACCACATATAGAAATTTTATTGACTCTCATTATTTTACCAATGCCACATAAATTGAGATAAAAAAAAAAGTAATGCAAATCATAATAATTAACAACTTAAAATATTTAACAGATATATAAAAAATTTAGTTGACTCTCAAAATTGTATCGAAGCCACATAAATTGGGACACAAGGAGTAAATATATTATTTGATAATTACGTAAAAATTATTATAAATCACAATAATTAACAAGTTAAAATACTTTTTTTAAAATAGATAAAAGTTCTATTCAACTCTCAAAATTTTATCGATGCAGCATAAATCATGACAAAATAAAAAATTATCTTAATTAATTGCAACTAAATATTTAAAGTAAATCAATTTTATTATTTTAACTGACTTTTATATAGAAAATTAATCTTTTTATTTATTTATTTATTTATTTTAGTAAATTAAAATTTTAAAATTATTTTTTTCTTATATAGAAATTCTAATATTTAAACTTAAATTTAAATTTTTAAAGTAAAAAATTAATAAATTTAATTTAATAAAATAAATTTCTAATGAATATTTTCTTAGAATTTGTGTTGGGTCAATATGTATCAAGTTAAAAACAATATATATATATATATAGTAAAATTTTATTATTATGAAAGATAAATAGAATGCACTATCCAATAATGTTTAATAATACCATATTTTTCATATGCAAATATAGCATCCCGTATTTAATTAATATACTATTTCGGTGAATTATAGATTATTACTATTGGATATGATAAAATTATATTAATTTTTATAGTAATAACATAATCAGTCACTCTTAATTAATTATTATGAGTCATCTAGGTATTAAGAAAATAAATAATATTTCATGAAAAATAAAATAGACATAAAATGCGAAATTAACTCTTAATATTTTAAATTAAATTTTCGTCTTTCAAATGATGATTTTACTATATCACTCCTTATTATAAGTCATTTATGCATTAGAAAAATAAGAATAACAAAATGATATGTCAACATAAAATATTTGATTTACTATCAAAATTATATTAGTGCCACATAAATTGGGACGAGACAGAAGAAGATATAAAACAACATATATTATTTGAAAATGAAATAAAAAGTACTGTAAATAATTTTAAAAAATTGACTGATTTCTGCTTCAGCCGCTTCAGTCGTGATTTTACTATATTACCCCTAATTAGTTATTATGGTTATTTAAGCATTGTGGAACATAAGTTGAGATAGAAAAAATATTATAAATCACAATGATCAAAAATTTAAATTATCTAAAAAATATAATTGGCTATTGTCGACACAAAACTCTGGACAAGGAGAGTAACATGTATTATTCAAAAATTACATAAAAAGTATTATAAATTACAATTGTAAACAACTTAAAATATCTAAAAAAATTAATATGTTATATATTTCAAAAAAAATACATGAAAAATACAAGAAATCACAATAATCAACAACTTAAAAAATTTAAAAGATATAAAATATTTGATCGGCTCTTGAAATTATATTAGTGTCACTGAAATTGGAATAGAAGAAAAGAATTATAAATCACAATAATTAAAAACTTAAATTATTTTTAAAATATAATTGACTATCAATGCCACAAAAATCTGGACAAGAAAAGTAACGTATATTAATTTGAAAAATACATAAAAAAGTATTATAAATTAAAATAGTTTACAACTTATATTATCTAAATACATATTAAAATAACATATGTTGAACTCATGCTAGATTCCGGATTAATCCTAGAAAACATATGCAATCCTTTTATTAAATTTTTTTATTTTAATATATCAAGATTGAAAAGATAAATAAATATCTTAATGTTGGGCTCGTGCTGACACAGGTCATGCTTGTCTAGTTATTCTTATAAGGAGTAGAAGGAGGAATAACTAATACCTGTATAACTAATATCTGCATAACTTTAACCAGCTATCAGACGATTTCAAGACAAATTTGATATTTGCTTGCGGGTGAATCTAAAAAATAGACCCAAATTGGGGTGACTTTCAAATTTTAGCCCCAAATAAAAAAGTTTTCTTAAAATAGCCTTTACCTATTAATTAATAATTTTTGCCCCTGATCAATGGAATAAATTACATAAATGATCCTCATAATGGATAACAACTCTATATTTATATCTTTCGACTTTTTTTTTTCTCTTTTTAATTTTACTTTGATTTTTATTTTTTCTTTTCTCTTTTTATTTTTAATTTTACTTTAATTTTTATTTTTTATTTTCTTTTTTTCTTTTTAATTTTCTCAACCCTTACTTTTTTTCTTTTTTCCTCTCAACTTTTTTTTTTCGTTTTTCTTTTACATTTTTTTTATTTTTTATTTTTTCTTTCCTCTTTTTTATTTGTTCTTTTTAGTTTTTCTCAACCCTTACTTTTTTTTCTTTACACCTTTCAACATCTACTTTTATTTAGAAAAAAACTTTTTTTTATTTTTCTTTTTAAATTTTTCTCGACCTTTATTTTTATTTAATCTTTTTTTTATCAACCTTTATTTTTTTCCTATTCTCTCTCAACTTCTACATTTTCTTTGATTTTTATTTTTTTAATATTTTTCTTCATTTTCTTCTTTTTCCGCAATTTTATTATGTTTGTTCTTTTCTTCGATTTCTTCCATTCAAGTTAAATCTCATGAGAAAGAGTTGACACTATCATATTATAAAGGCAAGACTTACGACTTTCGAACAATAAGTTATGTTTCATGGGCAAGAGTTGACACTACTACATTGTAGAGGCAAGACTTATGACTTTCAAACAACAAGTTATGTTTCATGGGCAAGAGTCGACACTATCACATTGTATTTTGATTTATGAGATGATTTATAACTCTTACCTTAGAGGAAAGACTTAGCTTAGGGACTTTCAAACAACAAATTATACCCTACGGGCAAGAGTTGACTCTACCACGTTATGTTTTCATTCATGAAATGTTCATCAACTATTGCCTTAGAGGCGAGACTTAGCTCAAGGACTTTCAAACAATAAGTTATGTTTCATGGGCAAGAGTCGACACTACCACATTGTATTTTGATTTATGAGGTATTCTACAACTATTGTCTCAAAGGCAAGACTTAGCTCAGGGACTTTCAAACTACAAATTATGCCCCACGGGCAAGAGTTGACTCTACCACGTTATGTTTTTATTTATGAGATATTCTACAACTATTGCCTTAGAGTCAAAACTTAGCTCAAAGACTTTCAAACAACAAATTATGACCCACGAGCAAGAGTTGACTCTACCACGTTATATTTTTATTTATGAGACATTCTATAACTATTACCTTAGAGGCAAGATTTAGCTCAAATACTTTCAAACAATAAATTACGCCCCACGAGCAAGAGTTGACTCTACCACATTATGTTTTCATTTATGAGATGTTTTACAACTCTTGCCTTAGAGGCAAGGCTTGACTCAAGGACTTTCAAACTATAAATTATGCACCACGGGTAAGAGTTAACTCTACCATGTTATATTTTCATTTATGAGATGTTCTACAACTATTGCCTTAGAGGCAAGACTTGGCTCAAGGACTTTCAAACTACAAATTATGCCCAGGGTCAAGAGTTGACTTTACCACATTATGTTTTCATTTATGAGATGTTTTACAACTATTGTCTTAGAGGCAAGACTTAATTAGCTCAAGGACTTTCAAACTACAAATTATGCCCCATGGGCACGAGCTGACTCTACCACGTTATGTTTTCATTTATGAAATGTTCTACAACTATTGCCTTAGAGGCAAGACTTGGCTCAAGGACTTTCAAACAACAAATTATGCCCCACGGGCAAGAGTTGACACTACCACATTATGTTTTCATTTATGAGATGTTCTACAACTCTTGTCTTAGAGGCAAGACTTAATTAGCTCAAGGACTTTCAAACTATAAATTATGCCCCACGGGCAAGAGTTGACTCCACCACATTATGTTTTCATTTATGAGATGTTCTATAACTATTGCCTTACAGGAAAGACTTAACTCAAGGACTTTCAAACTACAAATTATGCCCCACAGGCAAGAGTTGACACTACCATGTTATGTCTTCATTTATGAGATGTTCTACAACTCTTGCATAGAGGCAAGACTTAGCTCAAAGACTTTCAAACTACAAATTATGCCCCACGGGCAAGAGTTGACACTATCACGTTATGTCTTCCTTTATGGAATGTTCTACAACTCTTGCCTTAGAGGCAAGACTTAGCTCAAGGACTTTCAACTAATAAATTATGCCCCACAGACAAGAATTGACACTACCACATTATGCCTTTATTTATGAGATATTCTACAACTCTCGCCTTAGAGACACAACTTATGTCAAGAATTTTCAAAGAACTTCGTAACAACAATTCATGCCCTTAAATTTGCTTTGATGTAAAATATGAAGATATCTTTGCGGATTGTCCAATTTTTTATTTATTAGCAAAATATAATATAAGTTGAGAAAAAAAAAAGTGATCAAACAAAATAGAGAAATAAAAAAAAAAGATTGAGAAAAAAAAGGAAATAAAAAAATATAGATCAAGAAAAAAGCGAAGAATTTAAAAAATTAATAAAAATGAGAGGAAAAATAAAAATAAAGTTTGAGAAAAATGAGGAAAAAAAGAGAACTGAAAAAAGAAAAAAGCGATCAAACAAAATAGAAAAAAAAGTGAGAAAAAAAAAGGCAAGAAAAAAATAAAGATTACGAAAAAAGGAAGAATTAAAATTGAGAAAATAAAAAATGAGAGGAAAAAATAAAAATTAAGTTTGAGAAAAATGAGGGAAAAAATGAGAACTGATAAAAACAAAAAATAAAAGGAAAATAAAGGTTAAAAACAAATGAATTAAAAAAAGAAAAAAAAATAGATAATGCTTGAGAAAAAATAAAAAAAATAAAGGTTGAGACAAATGAATTAAATTATGAAAATAAAATTAAAGGAGAAAATAAAAAGTAAAAATAATAAAAAATAGAATAATAAAATTAAAGGAAAAAATTAAAAATTAAAAATAATGAAAAATAGAATAATAAATTAAAGGAAAAAATAAAAAGTGAAAATAATAAAAAATAAAATTTGAGAGACAAATAAGTATGGAAAGTTTAAAAAATATATTTATGGTGTAGAGGGGCAAAATGGTACTTGTAATATACTTAAAAAGTAAGGAAGGTTATCTTTAAAGATAGTTTTTATTGGGGTCAAATATCTTAAGCCACTCATATATTGGGTCTATGATATGCAATTTTCTGTTTGGTTGCGAGGTCTCAGATCAATAAAAAGAGCATAAATCGGTCCAAATGATGATTTGTACTCATCTATATCTATATCTATATCTATATCTATATCTATATCTATATCTATATTTATATCTATATCTATATCTATATCTATATCTATAATCTATATCTATAATATATTAAAAGTGTGAAGACCCTTAGAAAAGTGATTTGAACTTTTTACCCTTTATTAAAAGTTTGTGTTTTAGACAAAATCGTATTTTTACTATTTTTTCTTAATTATTATATCATTATATTATAATATCTAAAATTAAGAATTCCTATAATATATGGTTAAAAAAATATATCTTTTGAAAACTTTTTCTTTAAAAAACACAAAAACCAAAAATCATACTAAACCTCCAAAAAAGTGGTACACCCCTACCCCAACTAAAAGACTATGCACTATCCCAATGCATAACTACAATCCAAATCAAGGAAAGTGGATGTACCTGGGACACTCTAGGCATCCATATCAGACTTACCCCTATTTGAGGCATTTATCGGCTATTTCTGTGGAGGTGGTGGTGGGGCAAGACTAGAAGACACGCGCATGGCTATATCAGCTCATATTCCACATCAACTATGGATTACACCCTAGAATCATGTGTGGAACCTTTTCAAGGCTTGATCAAATGGTAATGGTAGGGTCCTATAGCCCCTTCTCTCTAGCTCTCTTGGTCCCAACCATCGAAACTATCTCCTCCTCAACAAATAGATCAAATCTCATAAATGGATGTGGAATGGCTGTGTAATTAAGGGGATGAGATCAGAACCTGACTCTCTACAAGAGAGCATAACTCAGTGTATAAGGTGGCCGTATTCTCCTAAATCCCAGATATATTCGGAGCCTAGACCTCGCTAAACCATGCACTCACTCGACCCTTAAAGGCATCAATCTGGGCATGCAACTTAGTCGTAAACTCCATCATCTAGACCCTCATCTGAGCATCCATATTCTCTATAGTAGTCGGATTTGTGTATACAATGTAGCAAGTTAAACCTCTGTATCAGTAAGGCGGGCTATCAGCTCATCCTGCCGCTCCACCAAATATTGTAAAAACTCTCGCAGTACCTGATAATACCAATATCAGTTGGGCGAGGGGGCACATTAGATGCCTCAACTGGCTCAGAAGTAGACATCGAGGCTGAAAAAGATGTAGTCCGGGCCCCCTACCCCTTTGTAGGTACTCTCATGAGAATACTTCAAATTTTTTCTAACTTTTGCATCCCCACATAGTGTATTTCAAGTTCAACTTCACAGGTAATGTACAAGAATTTTGGATTTTCATCTACTTTTTTAACTTCTACTTCCATATAGGACATTAACACGGTTTTCCCAATTAAGAACAATGCAACAAATTCACATTCAAACCATTATTTTCTCCCAACTATTAAGATTCTTGAGCTTTCCTCTATTATTTGGAATATATTTCATATCAACTCAAGTTCTTTACTAATGAAACCATGTACAATAGTAGGAGCCAAGAATTTTACCTTAGTTTACTGATGATAAAAGTAGAAAGTTGAATAAGCTTAATGAAACCCTAACTCTGATCTTTTGTGTGTGTAAGTGATAGAACTATAAAGGATTCTTTACTTCTAGGTAGTTAATAGGGAGACAGAGAGTTTGAAATTAAGAGAAAAGTTACAAAATCTGAAAAAGTGGAGAATTTGGATTAGGTATGGGGGTTTTAAGGACATTGTATATCGGTTCAGGTCGGATCCACTTGGGTCCGACCCAAATTTCAAAATCTGACCCCAAAAATTTTTTGGCCACTTACGGCCCGTAAATGGTCCATCGTATGTGGCGAAAAAATTTCCCAACCCCCTGAACTTTGGTCTTGATTTCAATGACCCCACTTTTGGGGTTGTAAGTACCACTTGCAACCCTCATAAGTGGGTTCATAAGTGAAAGTTCAGAGATCCCAAATTTCTCAAATCTTTACTCTAATATTTACTACATTACTTACTTGGCTTAGGCGGGACTTATGACCCCCATAAGTGGGTTAATAAGTCACCTTACCTGGAATTTTATAAATTTCGCAATATTTACCATGTTCCAGGTATTTTCTCATGCATTACACCTACAAAAACAAAAAAGAACGTGAGCACTAAAATATTGGGTTGCCTTTCATCCATCTGTTAATTTAATGTCGCGGTATGACGTGGCTATTTTCGTCGCTCAGACTTCGCCAACAAGCTCATGGATTGCCTCCCATAAAACATATAATTTAACATCACAACACGACTCGGTTGCCTTGGCTACTCATACTTCACCAAGGCTTACATCAACATACTATTTTACTTCCTCAGTATTTCCCCTATAGTGCTTGACATGCTGCACGTTCACCTTGAATGGGGCTTCACGATCTTGTTTCAACTCAAGAAAACCATGCAGGAACACTCTAAAAACAGTGAATGGTCCATTCTACCTTGACTTCAACTTGCTAGGAAACAAACGGAGTCTCTAATTATTCAATAGGACTGTATCACCAGGCTTGAACACCCTTTTCTCGATCTTTTTGTCATGATACATCTTTATTTTTACCTTGTTCAGAGTTGAACTCTCATAAACTCAGAGATGGAATTCATTCAACTCATTTACCTTGCTCATCCTTAAATTTGTTGCATCACTCTACTCAAATTTGAGCTTTTTCAATGCCCATAATGCCTTGTGCTCAAGTTCAACCGGCAAGTGGCATGCCTTGCCGTACGCAAGGTGAAATTGAGAGGAAACTATGGGGGTCTTAAAAGTTTTTCGATAGGCCCAAAGAGAATCGTCTAACCTTCTTAATCAACCAGTCCTACTGGCATTCACAATCTTTGCCAATATAGACTTGATCTCATGATTAGAGACCTCAACATGCCCACTAATCTGAGGATGGTAAGGTGTTTCCACCTTATCTTCACACTATATTTTTTAGTAGGGCCTTAAAATTTTTTTACAGAAGTGGGACCCACCATCACTAATAATAGTAAAAGGAGTGCCACATCGAGAAAAATGTTCTTCTTCAAAAATATGGTGACACTTTTTCCCTCATTATTGGGAAGCGCAACCACCTCCACCCATTTAGAAACATTTTCAACTGCCACCAAAATATACTTCATCACATAGGAGCTCATAAACGGACCCATGAAATTAATTCCCCACATATCAAATAACTCCAACTCCAAGATAGGTGTCATGGGGAGTATATGTTTTCGCGAAATATTACCTTGTCGCTGACACTGATCACAGGCCTGAGAAAAATCATGAGCATCCTTGTAGATAGTCAGCTAATAGTACCCATACTGCAAAATTTTGTTAGTTGTAAGGTTACCACCATGACGACCCCTAACTAGTGATAAATAACAAGACTCAAGGATGCTCATCATCTCCACCTCATGAATACATCTCCGAATAACTCTATCAACACAAATAAAAAAAAGATAAGGCTCATCCTAGAAAAATTTCCTCACATCATACATGAACCGCTTGTAGTGCTGAAAGGATAAATCTTTCGGGACAAGATCACTTGCCAAAAAGTTGGTAAAATTTGCAAACTAGGGGATTAAGTATTGAAATGCTAACAAGACTCGCTTATCTGGAAAAGTATTATCTATATCAAGATCATCCCCTAATTTCAGCATTGCCTCCTTTTCAAGGTGGGACAAGTGATTTGCAACCTGGTTCTCAGTGTTTTTCTAGCCTTTCACCTCAAAGTCAATATCCTGCAACTAGAGTACCCAACGAATCAACCTTGGCTTAACATCCTTTTCGACATCAGATACCTCAATGTTGCATGATAATTATGAACTATGACTTTGGTCCCTATCAAATAGGATCAAAATTTCTCAAAAGCAAAAACCACTACGAGTAACTCCTGCTCAGTCACTGTATAATTTTTCTATTCGGGGGTTTAATGCTTTGTTGGCATTGTAGATGGGGTGAAGGATCTTCTCACGTCGTTGTCCTAGGACAACTCCCAAGGCTACACCACTAGCATCGCACATCACTTCAAAAAGTAAGGACCAATTAGAAAACACGATAATAGGAGCGGAGATCAATCGCTCCTTAAGTCACTCAAAGGTATTGAGACAAGCATTATCAAATACAAATTTCACCTCTTTCTCTAAAATCTTGCATAATGGATTAGTAATTTTAGAGAAGTCCTTAATGAATCTCATATAAATCCCAACATGACCCAAGAAACTTCTAATACCCTTTATTGAAATCGAAGAAGGTAATTTTTCAATCACCTCTATCTTTGACCTATCAACCTTAATACCCTTCTTCAAAATTTTGTGTTTGAGAACAACCCCTTCCTTTACCATAAAGTGGCATTTTTTCCAATTTAGAACTAGATTGCACTCCTTATATCTCTAAAGTTCATTGGCCAAATGGGTCAGACAATTATTAAAAAAGTCCCAAAAATTGAAAAGTCATCCATGAAGACCTCTATCGTGTCTTCCATAATATCAAAGAATATCGCTATTATATAGTGCAGAAAAGTGGAAGGAGCATTGCACAGTCCGAACGACATCCTCTTGAATGCAAAAGTACCATATGGGCAAGTAAAATTAGTCTTATCTTGGTCTTTGGGGGTAATGGAAATATGATTATACCTCAAATAACCATTAATAAACAGTACCAACCCTTGCCTGCAAGTCTGTCTAGCATCTGATTCATGAACGGTATAGAAAAGTGGTCTTTTTGTGTCCAAGTGTTCAATCTTCGATAATCCATGCATACTCTTCATCCAGTAACCGATCTCATAATCACTAACTCATTCTTCTCATTTGGGACCACAATGATCCCACCTTTCTTAAGTACACATTGAACCAGACTAACCCACTTGCTGTGTATAATAGGGTAAACCACGCCTATATCTAACCATTTATGATATCTTTCTTCACCACCTCTTGCATAGGTGGGTTCAAACGATGTTGGTAGTCGATGTTGGGAACACAATTTGGTTCAAGTTGAATTTTATGAGTACAAATCCAGGTGAAATCCCCACAATATCAGCAATAGTCCATCCAATGGCCTTCTTAAATCTTTGCAAGGTTGAAATCAATGCCTCAACTTGTGAATCTAATAAATCGGTAGCAATAGTGACTGTCAAAGTCTTGTTGGCCCCTAAAAATGCATATCACAAGTGAAATGGGAGAACCTTCAATTCTAAGACCTGTGACTCCTCAATAGATAAATGAACTGGCAGAGTTGGTCTATTTTTCAAATCAAGATCTAAATTCTTTGGAGAATACAAATAAGAACCTCTACCATACAGTGTGCTTACCATCTCATCATATTCATCGATACCATCACTGTGAAAGTTCATGGTAACCACCGCTAGTGCCTCAACCCCAAGTCTCTCATTAATAGGGATAGTCAATGCATCATCCTCATTAATAGTGTCTATCACAGATACCACCTGCATATCCTTCAGCTACCATATTAATTGACACATATTAAAGGTCACCTGTTCATCATTGAGTCTGAAATTCATCTACCCTATCTCCATGTCAACCAATACCCTACCTGTAGCTAGGAAGCGCATTCCTAAGATAATAGGGACTTTAAAGTCCACTTCACAATCAAGGATCACTAAATCATCTGGAAATATGAAGGACACCACCTTCACAAGGACACCACCTTCACAGTCAAGGATCACTAAATCATCTGGAAATATGAAGAACACCACCTTCACCAACACATAACATAATATACCAATTGGTTTCTTTATAGTACAGTCGGCCATCAATAACCTCATAAATATCAGTTTGGGTGCCCCCAACCCCAACTGCTTATACATCACCAACGATATTAGATTGATACTAGTTCTTAAATCACATAAAGCTCGAGAGAAGTTGAAGGACCTAATAGTATATGGAATAGTAAATCCTCTAGGGTCCTCTTTTTTCTCTACTAAAGATCGAGAAGCAATAGCACTACAATGATGCATATTATCAGCGGTCTCAAAAGTCACTATCTGCTTCTTAGTAACCAAATCCTTCATGAACTTTGCATTGCCTGGCATTTGTTCTAATGCTTCCACAATAGGAATATTAACAGATAGTTCTTTCAACGCCAATATGAACTTCTGATACTTTTCTTTATCCTGCTTCTTCTTTAATATTTGAGGAAAAGGCAGAAGAGGTTGTGGAATAGTCTTCACTATAGGCTCAACTTTATTCCCATTCTCTTTATCCTTTTCAACTCTTTTATCAACACCCGTCAATTTTTGTGATGACTCACCACCAGTCACCAACTTTTCAAGTTTCACTTTGGGTGCATCATCAACATCAACAACATTATCCTGAATTTTATCAACTACATGCATAGGGGGAATCAATAGTATCCTTACCACTATGAGTGGTGATGGATAAATAGTGATTGCTATTCTTTGGATTCTGGATAGTATTACTTAGAAAGGTGCAAAATTGATGCTGATTCAAAGTAGTTGGCATCTTACCAAATTGTTGCTCAAGTTGCTTGATCGCAGTAGTATGTAATTTTACTTTCTGGCTCAAACCTGGAATATTTGCCTTAATCTCCTTAAGGCAACTCTCTTAATTATCTAAACCCTTAACCAACTTAGTAAGCAATGCCTCCATCCTCAAATTAGTATCACGATTCCCCAATAGAACATATCCACTTCTTCTTATAATTATCCTTACGCCTCCAGTCACCATCTCTCTCTGCTCTAATCCCTATATCTGTCCCCATAATAGTTCTGACCTTAATTCCATTGCCTTTATTTCAAGTGTCTTGATTAGACCCTTGGACCTTGGCTTAGACACTCGCCACCTCTATATCTAGATACTTTGCCTCTTCATCCACATTAGAATTATATGACCTAGGATCTTTACCTTATGTACCTACAACATTCACCTTCTCGAAATTTATAGTTATAAATTGCTTCATCAGTAACCCAATCTCCATCATTAGCTGTGCAAATTCTTGAGCCACTGTATCATCTATGATTCTTTGCTTACTGAAAGTACCAATAGCATAAGTACCAGTGCCTTTTTCTACCTCCCAAGTTTTCCACCCTCGATTAGTAAGAGAGACTTTGTCTAAGATTTCTAATGGTACCTCCCAATCCGGGCTTATGAACTCTCCCCCAATAATATTATCTGCAATAGCTTGAACTTGTATTGAGGGCTTGATAGAATATCTCCAGCAAATTTCTCCTCGAAATCTTGTGATTGGGCATAATATCAACTTTTTCTTGAACCATAACCATGCCTCATACAGTGGTTCAGACTACATTTACCTGAAATTATAAATTTCATCCTTCAACTGCAGCATCCAAGAAGGTAGGAGAAATCGGTCCAAGAACTATTTTTTCAGGTCATTCCAATTAGTGATGAACCTATGAGGCAGTTCCCTTAAACATAATGTTAATTCACTCAAAAGAGAGAATGGGAATAACCTGAGTCTCAAAGCTTCCTGACTCACCCAAGGTAAATTATATGAAGTGCAGATCCCTACAAAATTCATGATATACATGTTTGTGTCATCAATTGACAAACCTGGAAATACACTCTAAGGTTGAGAAGCAGAATCATAGCACTTGTAATATCGAACTTCACCCCTGGGGTAATTCTGGTGGGATAATAGCTATCTCGGTAGGCTTAACATACACTATGTCATTCTCAGGATCATCATAGGCTAGAAACTACTGAAATGTTGGGGGTATTTTAAATCTATCTCTTCTACCTATGTCGAGTTCTCTCGACGTTGTGCTTCTTACCTTTTTCTTTCCTCTTGAGATGCACGACGGGCAACCTTATTATCCCTTCTCGTATTTTCTTCTGCTAGTAACCGCACAGTGGTTTACATAGTTATCTCCTTAATACCATATGGATATGGGGTAGGTAAGTCAATTGGATCATCTCAAAACCCCTCTCGATGAGCATCATGATTGTGTTTTGATATCTTACGATTCTGTCATAGTGTTCTTTCAAGCTCTGGATCAAGAGGGATCAAGGGATTGCCTTGACTCCTAGTGCTGGGCATACACCAGCGTACACCCTAAGAAAAATAGAAAAGTAAGACCCAACAACCTCAACAACTTTAATCAATTAATCTGTAATTATATTCACCAACAATAATACCAAGATTTGATGTCTCCCAAGCAACACCTCCAAAGAAATATAATGAGGTCAATGTAAAATATAGTAACCCAATAGAGGTTGGGAGAGAACCTATAAGGAATAGGTCAAATATCTCTCAAGAATCTACTGAAGTAGTCAAAAAATATAGGAAAATAAATGGGGGGGGGGGGGGTTGTGGTGAAAATAATAAAGTAGCAACAAGTCTTGATCGCTTTAGTTGAAATCAATCTGAGATGAATACTAGGAGTGTGTTCCCTATGGCTTTCTAACTTCGTAGATTTATCGTGCTTCATCGAACTATCCTATATCGTGTATGCAGAATCTGATAAGATATGTATCACTAACCATCTTGTGAACTCCTTTAGTGAATTCACTTTTCACCTTTTGCGTCTCAGAGTGTTGCCTTACTAACCCTTATCCTAGATCTAAGATTATCTATTACCTTTTGAGTGTCAAGTTAATTAGATAAGGTTTGGTAGCCTCAAATTACTATCATGATATTTTTTTTTTCTAATCTCTACCTCTCTTTTGAAGTAAGTATTAAATACAGGCAGGTTATCAACACTGGCCGTTGTTAAGAAAGCAATTAAATTAAAGATGAACACAATACATGCAAGAATATTGATCAAGAACGATGTTGCACTTCCTCTACTTTGTTATTCTGTCAGGTTCTCACAAGCCTAGTTAGGTGGTTTAGCCTCTTATGTTTGCAAGAATATCCATGGAATTTATAAAAGAAAGCATAAGATTAATCTCACAATAATTTAAGAAGAAAACCCAATGTTTCGAATTAATAATCAACCAAATAATCAAGAGCAAATGATTCCAAGATCAAAAGTCAAATCCTATATCCAATATATGTTTGTGAATATAAAGCGTGCGTAAACTAATATAAAAACATCAAAAGGGTATTTATAGAATACATCAATACCCTAAAAATCCTACCCAAACGAAGAGAAAACTAGGTCGGTTACCACTTAGGGACCCACTTACGGGCCATGAGTGGTACTTACACCCCATATGTGGGTGTCGTAAGTGTAACACCCCGTAAATTTTTTTCGTACACTTATCGCGATTATATGGAGTCCTAAAGGCTTGCGTATGGGTTAAATTAAGTTTATGGTGTTCGGAAGTATCCCGTCAATAGTTGTATGTGTAGGTATTGGAATAATCTTTCCAACGATATAAAGTTTGCCCAAAACAGAGGAGTATTTCATATAAGCGAGCACATTCGAAATTTCAAAACGGTGGCTGGGAAGCCTGTGAACAGTAAATCTGCAGGAAAATAACTGCAGCTAGACAATTTTTTTTTGGATCAACTTTAAACGATCATAACTCCTTGTACAAAAAGAACTGTGTGAGATTCTACATATCAATGAAAATATCCGAGAGTCTTATTTCCGATGAAATTGGTTTCATCCAAATCCAATGTCTGAGTAAGGAGCTATACCCGTTTTACTACAGCCTATCAAAAAAAAAAAACAGAATTTTGGGACAGATTTTTGGGTCAACTTTAAACCACCATAACTCCTTGTACAGGAATAACTGGGTGGTATACTTTATATGAAAATGAAAGCCCTTTGAATTATATTTCCAATGCAATTGGTTTCACCCAAATCCGATACCGGAGCAAAGAGTTATGATAGATTTACTTCAGCCTGTCAAAACTGTCCACGGGGGACAGATTCGGATTTATTTAAATTTTTAGGGCAAAATGGTCATTTTCTATTACCTCTTGGACGAAAATTGGTCTTTATAAACATACACTTAGCCTCATATATATCATATATCATCCAATTATTAAGAGTAGGTGAAACCCTAGCCTAATTTCAACTTCAAATATTTTGTGATTCAACCGTAGAAAATTCGAATTGGTTCCGTAGTTATGTTCACCATCTCGAAAGCTTCGAGAAGCACCCCATGGTTATGTAAGGAGTATTCTAAATACAAGAGTTCTTTGTTAAGGTATGAATATTGTTTATTCTTGATTCTTATCCATGAATAAGTATTGATAAAGGATTATGAGTATTGTCTTGATGTTGGAAGATAACTAGAAACATAGTTATGAATTGTTTTGTATAAATTGTTAGTAGTAAATTATGGAAGTTGTTGTATTGGATTATGGAGGATGAATTGTGGTGATATATCATTATATTAGTGGTTATGTATGCCTAGTGATCATGTTGGTATTGGATGGTGATTAAGAGGGGAAATAAAGGCTAAGAGTGATGTTGAGGGATATTGAATGAAAATGCATGATATGTGAATGTAATAAGAGTATAAGAGGATGTATGTAGCACTCTTATTGATGAGTTAAAGGATTACTTCCTAGACATTATTTGGTGAAGTTAATACCTAAATGGTAAGGTTTGGTTGCTAATACTAGTTTTTCACAAATGACTTATTGTAGATAAGTGTTCGAAGAGTACGGGAAGTCAAGTTGGACTTGTATTGAAGTGGTTATATCAAGGTATGTAAGACATACTCTATCTAATCTTTGGCATGAATAATGACCCATGACACTCTCAAGTAAGCTTCCAACATTGTCCTACGACACATGACACATAATAACATCATATGATCTTCGACACTACCAATTGAACTTGTTTTCACTTTTAAGATGTCCGGCTAGTCAAAAAAATATCCATATACTATTGTTGACTCCGAAATGGTTTAATGAGGTATCCATGATTCTCTACTTCATTTTCATGATATTGATTACCTATTTACATGTTTTTCCTATTGAGGTATCATGGTTTCAAGTTCCATAAGGTGTGACCACAAAGTAACCAATCTCAAAGATGAATTGAATTAAGAAATGGAATGTCTTTATTTTAAATTGATGATATGATGTATTGTATTAGTACCACTGATCAGTTGGCCATTGTATTATAAAGATTATGTATATATGCCATTCCAGGGGTGGTCCCTGATGTATTGTATTAGTACCACTGATCAGTTGGCCATTGTATGACATATGTTATGTATTGATAAGGAATACGGGAAGTAATGATATGAAAGTAATGTGCAGGTATCCCATCAGCTCTTTTAAGTGTGGTCTACTCATACTATTTATTCACTGGTATCTGGGTTCTGTTGATCTTTTGTATCTCATCTTGATACTCACTGCCTTACATACTCAGTACATATTTCCGTACTGACGTCCCTCACGGGGGACCTGTATTCATGCCTGCAGGAACAGGTACTTCAGGTCGTACACCTCCGCAGTAAGAGCCAGGACATTCTGTTGATAGTGGTGTGCTCCAGTTGTTTCGAGGCATCCCAAGTCGTTTCTATATGTATTTTTGGTATTTGTATAAAAGTCTTTTGTGGGCGGGAGTTTGTCCCGACCCTAACTCAGTTGTGTATCTATGTAGAGGCTTTTGTAGACATATTGTACATCCATAAGAGTGTTTGGTTGATAGACGTGATGGCTCTGACGGCCAATTACTATTTATATATATATATCTGCGTGTCTGCTGGGCTGATACAGGTACTGTTTTCTTCTATTTACAATGAAGTGCTGCCCAAATTTCTAATTTTCATAAGTAATGTAAATGTGAAAGTATAGGTTATGAACGGGTTCTCCCGGGCCTCCCCGGCTACGGGTGCCAGTCCGCTCCAATGGGATTTGGGGCGTGACAGATGTGGTATCAGAGAAGTTCGTCCTAGTGAGTCTACAAAACCGTGTCTACGTAGAATCTCATTTATCGGTGTGTTGTGCTCCACATCTATAAATAGGAGGCTATTGGACATTTAGGGATTGTTTCCATTCTCCATTTCTTAGATCGTGCAATAGAGCCCATATTAGAGATAAAGTCATAATCGATCGCTTAATACAATTGTTTTTTATTTATTTATTATAGTAACGATGCCGGTTAAAAGGAGAAAGAATAAGTGGAAACGAGTAGATGTAGTGGCCGGAGAAGGTACTAGTAAGTCACCACCGGCACAAGCTGAACAAAGTGAGTCTCAAGCTGAGCATATATCAGGAGCTTCTTCTCCTCCGGAAGGGCCATCTATTAATGCTGTTGATCGAGATTTGAGGGATGCAGTACAACTTCTGACGCGTATAGTTGCCGGTCAAGTTCAAGGGCAAGCTATTCCTACCACGGGTTCTAGTGGTACGGATAGAGCAGCTAGCCTTCGGACACAGGATTTTCTGAAACTGGATCCTCCTACTTTTACCGGATCAGATATTAACGAAGACCCGCAGGACTTTGTCGATCAAACCCAAAGGTCTCTAGATGTTATGCACATATCCGGTAAAGAGATGGTTGAGCTAGCAGCATATAGACTGAAAGGAGAGGCTATATTGTGGTACGAGGATTGGAAACGATCTAGGGGTATTGATGCACCTCCAACTACGTGGGGAGAGTTCAAAGATGCATTTATTGATCATTATCTTCCATTTGAGACTCGTCAGGCCCGTGCAGATCAATTCTTAAATCTTCGTCAGGGTAATATGAGTGTAAGGGAGTATAGTCTTTGATTTAACTCCTTGTCTCGATCTGCTTCTAATGTGGTAGCTACTATGGATGACAGAGTTCATCACTATGTGGATAGATTGGAACCATACTTGGTTAGAGATTGTACCATTGCTGCTTTGAACAAGGACATGGATATAGCGAGGATACAAGCTTTCGCTCAGAAAATGGAAGATCAGAGGCAAAGAAGAAGAACCCAGGAATCAGAAAAAGGATATTCTAAGCGGGCCAGAGCTATAGGGCAGTTTATGGCATCTCAAGAAGGTTTTAGGCCTTCGTTCTCTCATAGATTGCCTAGCCCGTTATCTTTTTATCCTGCAATTAGTGCTCCACCGCAATTTCAAAGGTTCAGAGGTAATCAGTTCGGGAAAAGCAGTGAAAATCAGAGTTCGCGAACAGTGGGGTATCAAGGGCAAGAAAGTATGAGTCAATTGAGATCTCCACGACACTCGTGCCCCATATGTAGAAGATTTCACTTTGGCGAATGCCGGCTTGGAACGGACAATTGCTTTTGGTGCGGTAAACCGGGGCATATGGCTAGAGATTGCCCACGTAGGACCACAGGTGGTATAACACGACCTACCGGATCAGCTGTTGCGTCATCATCGGTGCCTCTTTTGAGTAGGGGTGCACAACCTATGGGTCACGATAGAGGTGATAGAGGAGCAACTAGTTCTAGCGGAGCTCAGAACCGTGTGTATGCCCTAGCAGATCGGCAGAATTTAGAGGCTTCTCCAGACGTGGTTACAGGTACATTGTCCATCGTTGCATTTGATGTGTATGCCTTAATTGATCCTGGTTCTACATTATCGTATGATACTCCTTTGGTTGCGGGAAGTTTCGGAAGAACACCCGAATTATTAGCCAAGCCATTTGAAGTATCAACGCCAGTGGGGGAATCTCTTATAGCTGGGAATGTTTATCGAAATTGTGTTGTGAATATTTGTGGTCGTGATACGATGGCCGATCTTGTTGAGTTAGAGATGGTAGATTTTGATGTTATTATGGGCATGGATTGGTTAGCGTCTTGTTATGCTACAGTAGATTGCCGTTCTAAGAAGGTATATTTCCATTTCCCAAATGAGGCAGTCCTTGAATGGAAGGGTAATGTTGGCGCGCCGAGAGGTAGATTTATTTCTTACTTTAAGGCAAGAAAAATGATTTCCAAGGGGTACATATACCATTTGGTTAGAGTAAGGGATACAGAGGCAGAGCCGCCAACTTTTCAGACCGTTCCGGTTGTAAATGAATTTCCTGAAGAACTACCAGGTTTACCTCCTGAACGAGAAGTGGAGTTTGGTATTGATATGTTGCCAGACACACAGCCAATCTCAATTCCTCCTTATAGAATGGCACCAGCAGAGTTGCGAGAATTGAAAGAGCAACTGAAAGACTTGCTAGAGAAGGGATTCATCAGGCCTAGTATGTCTCGTTGGGGAGCACCAGTATTGTTTGTGCGTAAGAAAGATAGTTCGCTGAGGATGTGTATTGACTATCGACAATTGAATAAGGTGACTATCAAGAATAAATACCCTCTTCCCCGAATTGATGATTTATTTGACCAGTTGCAGGGTGCCCAGTGTTTTTCCAAGATTGACTTGAGATCAGGCTATCATCAAGTGAGAGTCAAGGATAAAGATATACCCAAGACAGCTTTCCGAACACGGTATGGTCATTATGAATTCCTGGTTATGTCATTCGGGCTGACAAATGCACCCGCAGTTTTTATGGATCTGATGAATAGGTTGTTTAAGCCGTTTCTAGATGTGTTTGTGATAGTTTTCATAGATGATATTCTGGTCTACTCTAGATCAGAAGAGGATCATGTTAATCACTTAAGGCAGGCGTTGCAGATTCTTCGTGATCGTAAGCTGTATGCGAAGTTTTCTAAATGTGAGTTTTGGCTCAAGTCAGTGGCATTTTTGGGCCATATTGTATCCAGTGAAGGCATAAAAGTTGACACTCAGAAGATTGAGGCTGTGAAGAATTGGCCAAGACCCACGACTCCTACGGAGATTCATAGTTTTCTCGGGTTGGCAGGTTATTATAGAAGGTTTGTTGAAGGTTTTTCTTCTATTTCTGCACCCTTGACTAAGTTGACGCATAAAGCCTCCAAGTTTCAATGGAATGATGCCTGTGAAAAGAGTTTCCAAGATCTGAAGAGCAAGTTGACTTCTACACCGGTATTGGTACTTCCTGAAGACACAGAAGGGTATGCAGTGTACTGTGATGCTTCGAGAATTGGCTTAGGATGCGTATTAATGCAACATGGTAGAGTAATAGCCTATGGCTCTAGACAGTTGCGACCACATGAGAGGAATTATCCCACGCATGATCTTGAGCTAGCTGCAGTTGTATTTGCTTTGAAGATATGGCGCCACTACTTATATGGGGTTCATGTTGACATATATACCGATCATAAGAGCCTGTAATATATCTTCAGTCAGAAAGATCTAAACTTGAGGCAGCGGAGATGGCTTGAATTGTTGAAAGATTACGATGTTGATATCTTGTATCATCCAGGGAAAGCGAATGTGGTAGCGGATGCACTGAGTCGTAAGTCTAAAATGGCATCTATAGAAAAGCAGGGGATGATTAAGGATCTTCACCAACTAGCTAATTTGGGAGTTCAACTTCTCGAAACTCCAGATGAAGAGGTTATTGTACGTAATGCAGCGGAATCTTCATTGATAGCTGAAGTGAAAGAGAAGCAGTATGCAGATCCAATTTTATTACAACTTAAGGAGGATGTGCAGAGTGGCACGACAAAGGCATTTAAGCTTACGCGAGAAGGAGTGCTTCAGTGTCAGAATCGTTTATGTGTACCTGATGTAGTTGAGCTAAGAAAGAGAATTAAGACAGAAGCACACTGTTCAAGGTATTCCATCCATCCAGGGTCGACTAAGATGTATCAAGATTTGAAAGCAATATATTGGTGGAATGACATGAAGAAGAATATTGCCGAATTTGTAGCTGAATGTCCGAATTGTCAAAGAGTCAAAGTAGAACACCAGAAACCCGGTGGTTACATGCAATGTATAGATCTTCCAGTCTGGAAGTGGGACAAGATCAATATGGATTTCATCACGGGTTTGCCTCGTACATTTCGGAAGTTTGATTCCATATGGGTGATCATTGATAGGCTTACCAAATCCGCGCACTTCTTACCAGTTAAGACAACTTATACGACGGAAGAGTATGCGAAGTTGTATATTAAGGAGATCTTTCGGTTACATGGAGTTCCAATTTCCATTATATCCGATCGAGTAGCCCAATTTACCGCAAATTTCTGGAAGTCTTTTCAAAGGAGTTTGGGGACACAAGTAAATCTAAGTACGACTTTTCATCCTTAAACGGACGGACAAGCGGAACGTACCATCCAGACACTTGAAGATATGCTACGAGCATGTGTATTAGATTTCAAAGGCAACTGGGATGATCACCTACCTCTTATCGAGTTTGCCTACAATAATAGCTATTATTCAAGTATCAAAATGGCACCATATGAAGCATTGTATGGAAGAAAGTGTAGATCGCCAATATGATGGTTTAAAGCAGGTGATGCGGTCTTGTTTGGACCGGACCTTGTTTATCAAGCAATGGAGAAGGTTAAAGTGATCCAACAACGGCTTGAAACAGCTCAAAGTCGACACAAATCTTATGCAGATGTTAGAAGAAGAGGAATTGAGTTTTCTATCGACGATTGGGTATTCTTGAAAGTATCACCAATGAAAGGAGTGATGAGGTTTGGCAAGAAAGGAAAGTTAAGTCCACGATACATAGGTCCGTACAAGATCATTCAAAGATTTGGACAAGTTGCTTATGAGTTAGAGCTACCTCAAGAGCTCTCAGCAGTTCATCCCATATTTCATGTTTCGATGCTTCACAAGTACATCGGAGATCCATCGCACATCACTAATACGGAAGATGTACAAGTTACAGAAGATCTCACTTTTGAAGAAATGCCTATTGCTATTCTTGATCCTCAAATTAAAATGATAAGGAATAAAGAGATAGCATCGATAAAAGTACTTTGGAGGAATCAAAAAGTTGAGGAGATCACATGGGAAGATGAGGAAGCGATGAAGATTAAGTACCCTTACCTATTCAACGATGAGGAGGAAGTTCATGAGACGGAAGAAGAACAATAACAAGTAAGTGTTTATTTTTATGCAAGTATGTTATGATGATGAATATGTTAATTGTAAGTTTGGGCATGTCTTAATTGAGTAACTATGCTAACATTCGAGGACGAATGTTCTTAAGGGGGGGAGAATGTAACACCCCGTAAATTTTTTTCGTACACTCATCGCGATTATATGGAGTCCTAAAGGCTTGCGTATGGGTTAAATTAAGTTTATGGTGTTCGGAAGTATCCCGTCAATAGTTGTATGTGTAGGTATTGGAATAAGATTTCCAACGATATAAAGTTTTCCCAAAATGGAGGAGTATTTCATATAAGCGAGCACATTCGAGATTTCAAAACGGTGGCCGGGAAGCTTGTGAACAGTAAATCTGCAGGAAAATTACTGCAGCTAGGCAATTTTTTTTTTTGGATCAACTTTAGATGATCATAACTCCTTGTACAAAAAGAACAGTGTGAGCTTCTATATATCGACGAAAATATCCGAGAGTATTATTTCCGATGAAATTGGTTTCATCCAAATCCAATGTCTGAGTAAGGAACTATACCCGTTTTACTACAGCCTATCAAAAAAAAAACAGAATTTTGGGACAGATTTTTGGGTCAACTTTAAACGACCATAACTCCTTGTAAAGGAATAACTGGGTGGTATAATTTATATTAAAATGAAAGCCCTTTGAATTATATTTCCAATGCAATTGGTTTCACCCAAATACGATACCGGAGCAAAGAGTTATGAACGATTTACTTCAGCCTGACAAAACTGTCCACTGGGGACAGATTCAGATTTATTTAAATTTTTAGGGCAAAATGGTCATTTTCTATTACCTCTTGGACGAAAATTGGTCTTTATAAATATACACTTAGCCTCATATATATCATATATCATCCAATTATTAAGAGAAGGTGAAACCCTAGCCTAATTTCAACTTCAAATATTTTGTGATTCAACCGTTGAAAATTCGAATTGGTTCCGTAGTTGTGTTCACCATCTCGAAAACTTCGAGAAGCACCCCATGGTTATGTAAGGAGGATTCTAAATACAAGAGTTCATTGTTAAGGTATGAATATTGTTTATTCTTGATTCTTATCCATGAATAAGTATTGATAAAGGATTATGAGTATTGTCTTGATGTTGGAAGATAACTAGAAACATAGTTATGAATTGTTTTGTATAAATTGTTAGTAGTAAATTATGGAAGTTGTTGTATTGGATTATGGAGGATGAATTGTGGTGATATATCATTATATTAGTGGTTATGTATGCCTAGTGATCATGTTGGTATTGGATGGTGATTAAGAGGGGAAATAAAGGCTAAGAGTGATGTTGAGGGATATTGCATGAAAATGCATGATATGTGAATGTAATAAGAGTATAAGAGGATGTATGTAGCACTCTTATTGATGAGTTAAAGGATTACTTCCTAGACATTATTTGGTGAAGTTAATACCTAAATGGTAAGGTTTGGTTGCTAATACTAGTTTTTCACAAATGACTTATTGTAGATAAGTGTTCGAAGAGTACGGGAAGTCAAGTTGGACTTGTATTGAAGTGGTTATATCAAGGTATGTAAGACATACTCTATCTAATCTTTGGCATGAATAATGACCCATGACACTCTCAAGTAAGCTTCCAACATTGTCCTACGACACATGACACATAATAACATCATATGATCTTCGACACTACCAATTGAACTTGTTTTCACTTTTAAGATGTCCGGATAGTCAAAAAAATATCCATATACTATTGTTGACTCCGAAATGGTTTAATGAGGTATCCATGATTCTCTACTTCATTTTCATGATATTGATTACCTATTTACATATTTTTCCTATTGAGGTATCATGGTTTCAAGTTCCATAAGGTGTGACCACAAAGTAACCAATCTCAAAGATTAATTGAATTAAGAAATGGAATGTCTTTATTTTAAATTGATGATATGATGTATTGTATTAGTACCACTGATCAGTTGGCCATTGTATTATAAAGATTATGTATATATGCCATTCCAGGGGTGGTCCCTGATGTATTGTATTAGTACCACTGATCAGTTGGCCATTGTATGACATATGTTATGTATTGATAAGGAATACGGGAAGTAATGATATGAAAGTAATGTGCAGGTATCCCATCACCTCTTTTAAGTGTGGTCTACTCATACTGTTTATTCACTGGTATCTGGGTTCTGTTGATCTTTTGTATCTCATCTTGATACTCACTGCCTTACATACTCAGTACATATTTCCGTACTGACGTCCCTCACGGGGGACCTGTATTCATGCCTGTAGGAACAGGTACTTCAGGTCGTACACCTCCGCAGTAAGAGCCAGGACATTCTGTTGATAGTGGTGAGCTCCAGTTATTTTGGGGCATCCCAAGTCGTTTCTATATGTATTTTTGGTATTTGTATAAAAGTCTTTTGTGGGCGGGAGTTTGTCCCGACCCTAACTCAGTTGTGTATCTATGTAGAGGCTTTTGTAGACATATTGTACAGCCATAGGAGTGTTTGGTTGATAGACGTGATGGCTCTGACGGCCAATTACTGTTTATATATATATATATCTGCGTGGCTGCTGGGCTGATACAGGTACTGTTTTCTTCTATTTACAACGAAGTGCTGCCCAAATTTCTAATTTTCATAAGTAATGTAAATGTGAAAGTATAGGTTATGAACGGGTTCTCCCGGGCCTCCTCGGCTACGGGTGCTAGTCCGCTCCAATGGGATTTGGGGCGTGACAGTAAGTGTCAAACAAACTTAAGAGTTTGAGCATGCTTCAGATATTTAACCACAAAGGCATATATGACTGCGTAGGTGATACTTACGCCACGTAAGTTCCCCATTGTCACTATCAGAAAATTATCAAACTTCAGAGCCTCAGATTACCGTTCTTCTACTAATTACGTGGCCACTTACGGTGGCTGTAAGTCGCACTTATGCCACGTAACTGGCCCTTCGTCACTGTCAGAACAAAACTTCAGCTTTCAGGTTCTCAGAACCATCTTCTCTGATACTTACGAGGCCACTTACGACCCGTAGGTGGTCTCGTAAGTAGTTCCTTTTGCGCACTTCAACTCTTTTGCATCTTTTAAGCTCCAAAACCTAGTTTCCTACAAAATAAACACAAAACACATTATATCTAACAAAATGATCTAAGTACTTGCATGTTTTCATAGTTTTAAGCATCAAAAGTGCATTGAAACCGTGACACATCAAAAAGTCCCCAAATGGTAGCTCACCCGTCCCCACTAACAGTTCTAACATATTTATATGAAATTAAAATAAAAGTATGTATTCAATAAAGGTAATAGAAACTTATTACACATCAAGAAATATAAAGGAAACACTGAATATGCATATGCAATTGCAATACAATCATTATGAAATGAATAGTTTGAAAGTCATCGCATGACTTTTTGTATACACCCTATCGGGCCTCATTGTTCCCAAAATAGGATCGACGGGGGGAGGGGGTCGCAACCTGTGTACTATCTCAAAATCTCAACCCACTTCTTTAGCTTTTGTTCACGGATCAAGGTTTTTATGAAAATATCTTCTTTTCTTTTAAAATTGTGTTCCTCAACGGTATCGATATCTCATGAATATGTATGTATGAAATAAGAATATAATCTTCACAATCAAATCATTCTGAAGATAGCAAATCCATTCAATAAGTGTATAAATAAACTAAGAAATCAACTTAATATGTCAATAATTTATGATACTAGTTCTAGTTTGGTACCATTGGAATGAATATGCATGTGAGACATCCAAAGGCGAAGCCAAGATTTGAAGTGTTGGGGTTCTAAATTTTAAAACAAGAGAACAATTTCATGCTAATATTTAATAACCAACGAACGATTACCGATATATATTGTATATTTAAAAAATCTACGAACCACTTAATATTATATAAGTATAAATGTTATCATTATAATTGCACTCGCGAGCTAAGAGAGTAGTGGTTGAAGAAGTATGAGCCTTGAAAAAAGATTGTGATTATATCGACTCTCGCTTTAAAGAATCGAATTCATAAAACACAAATTATGTACCTATTTTTCATTGCAACCATATAAAGATCGCAAACTATGAAAAAAGGTAAAAAGAAATCACAAATAAGAAAGAAAACATGGATTTGTCGTCTTATCGAGAGTTTTGGTGTTAATCTTTGTAAAGAAAATAACAAAATTGATGCATATAGAAGGCTAAAATCATTTTTTAATTATGTTATCATTTATCACACATTATGATAGACAAATAATTGAAAAAAGAAAAATAGGAGAAAGAGTTTCCTATATGTACCAACAAGAAGTTTCTAGTATAAGGTGCGCAAATTAGAATATTGGTTTTGTTTGGAAATAAGACAGATATTAAGAGTAAAACATTTTAATTTTTTTTGTTTTTAAAACTTTTTCTAATGGTTAATTTTATGTTTTTTTTTAAATAAAGTTTTTTAGAAAAGGGTGTGTCTGTTTTTAAATTCCCTTGGAAAAGGAGGAAAACGTTAGCATCAGTGAGATTCGAGAACCCACACATCCCGATGCCAAGAGCTTTACCAACCTCCACCCAATCACTAAGCCACCAGAGAGCTTTTGTACCTGGGTTCGCAGGATTAATATCTATAGTAATTTATTTAATTTTCCAATATAAGTATCGGGTCTTTGTAAAAGCTATTGGGTTCAATCGAACCCCCTCATTATATTGTAGCTCCGCCCCTGGAGACATCATTAATATCATATTAACCCATAACTCTGACATTTGCATGATAAAGACAAAAAATGCTCAATAAGGTTTATAATATCTATTCAAGCCCTCGTATGGGCATCCGTTAAGAATAAAGGCTTTTTAAATGCACAAATAAGGTCAATGACGTCATCTAAAGCCCCCACAAAGGCAACATACAATATATGATGTCTCAAGTCAACAACAATAAGAATATAGACCCCCCCCACAAGGGTACACCAATATAATAATACGAATATAAGCCCCCATATGGACACGCAACAATAATAATAACCTTGAAATATACCCCCCATGTTTATTTTTTCTAACCCATCGCATGATTTACTTATTTATTAACTACCCAATCTAGTTTAAAGAAAGTTAAGCCATAACCTACTCCAAAGTGTCGAAATCCAAGCCTAGAACCTTCAACACAGAGCTTTTTCCTTATGAACGACCTCATCATGAGCTAAAACCATCTAAAATATCATCCACACATTAAAAGAAAGCTAGTGATACCACATTGACCCTATTTAAGATAGGTCCAAAACGGATTTAAAAAATGGGTTTGAAAATAAAATAGGTAAAATCGAAAATTTTATTTTAGAAATCAGTTCTCCAATGTTATAGTAGTCTATCATTGAAAACACATGGGGAAATAAGTTTAAAATAAGGTTCAAATTGAAGAAAAACTTTTTTGAATTTTATTGGGAAACCCCCCAAAAATTCCATTTCAAAATTGGGATTAAAGAGTTTTTTCAAAGATATAATCAATGGGAATTAATGAAAACAAGATTTTAGAGCTTACCCAAGCTCAAATGGTGAAGAAAACCCTCAAAATTGTCTCAACCCGAAGCTTCAAGATCCAAAAATGAAGGAAAATCGTGAAATTGGACTATATATACTATTCCAATAGTGGTTGCTTAAGCAACTAAATAACCGCTTAAGCGATCACCGCTTAAGCGGCTGGGTCGTTGCTAAAACGAGCAAGCTACATTTGGTTGACTTTCTTTTAAATGATCCATTGTCACTTAACCAACCTTCTCTAAAGGGAAAAAAACCAACCTAAGCGACTGAAGGTGATATCAGTTGGCCGCTAAAGTGACCTTTTGGCCGCTTAAGTGGATTCCGCTTTAACAACCGATTGGACGCTTAGGTGGATGCACTAGTTGAGGCCCAACATCAGAAACTTAGCAAAAATGCCAAGTTTCCGATTAGACCTTCAGGATTCATTCACAGTCTCGTGAATGATAACGAACTATGCTACTAGGCTATTTTCAATATTCCAGACTCAATGGCAATGTCGAATTAAACAAAAAAGTCATTTCAACAAATTTACAACTGGATTTCTAAACGCGTATTTAAACTAGTTTTCACAACCAGGGTGGTCAAATTGCAATATAAAGGTACTGAACCAAACCAACTTGCTACTAACCCAAAATCGGCATTCCAAATCTAATAAAACTATCCAAATCATCATTAGTCTCTCGAAACACAATATGTTGACCAAATCCAAATGGCTTTGAATGGCTCTAAGATTCTCAAACTCTCTCAAATCATTCTCGAATGTATTAGGGATAATGCCAAACATTCTCACACCCTATAATCAATATGTAACAACTATGGGGAAGGGCAAAAGGATTGAAACACACAAAATGGAAGGTTTTGCATACTAGGTCATTACAATATCCACCACTAAGACACTACTTCATCTCGAACTAAAAGGCAAAAGAAATACTTGAACCGGTAAAAATCTGAGAGTAACTACTACACATGTTGGACTCAACCTTACAAGTAGCCTTCTGGATGGGATGGTGCCTCCACTGAACTTTAACCACATAAATATCTCTAGAACGCAACCATCTAACATCCCTGGATAATATTAAAATTAGATCCTCTACAAATCTCAATCTCTTACCTAACTGGATCGAGTTCCAATGAAGTATGTCAGATTTATTTGGGATATACCATCATAGCATAGATATACAAAAAATAGGTGAACGACTGAAAAGTCTGGGGGCAAGGCCAACTTATAAGCTACCTCCCTAACTATCTAAAGTATCTCAACTGGACTGATGTACCCTGATCTGAGCTTGCCCCTCTTTTCAAACCTCATCATGCCCTTCATGGGCAATACTTGAAAGAAGACTCAATCACCAATTCCTAACTTCAAGGCATGAAGTTTGTTGTCAGCATAACGCTAGGCTACCCAAACCCTATCCTAAATCACCTGAACTTTATCCAAAGACTCATGAAGCAAGTCTGTACCACGGGGTCTAACCTCAGAAGTCTTAAACCAACCAATCAGGGATCAACAACGCCTACCATATAATGCCTCAAAAGGTGCCATATAGATAATCAAATGGTAGCTATTATTGAAAGAAACTTTTACTACGGCTAAATACTTCTCCCACTGAACTTCAACGTCCATAACACACACATGGAGCATATCCTTCAAAATCTAAATAGTCCACTCTGACTGACCATCAGTTTGGGGATGAAAAGTGGTGCTAAGGTCAACCTGAGTACCCAACTCCTCCTAAAACATCCTACAAAATCTATAAGTGAACACTAAGACTCTATCTAAAATAATAGACATAGGTACCCCATGAAAATAAACCACTCTAGCACATAGATACGAGCTAACCTCTCAACACTGCAGGAAATCTAAATAGGGATGAAATGAGCTGATTTGGTTTATCGATCTATGATGACCCAAATGTTGTTAGAATCATAAGAAGTACGAGGCAAACCACTCTGAAGTCCATAGTGATACTCTCTGACTTCCACTCAAGAATGGGTAATCTCTTAAGAAAATCACCCGATCTTAGATACTCGACCTTTACCTGCTAACAATAAAAGCAACAAGCTATGAAGTTTGATACATCTTTCTACATACCAACCCACCAGTAATGTTGCTTTAAATCACAATATATTTTGGTCACCTCTGGATGAATGAAATATCTAGAGCAATGCGCCTCCTCAAAATCAATCTCACCATCCACCATCTCTCATCAGAAAAAATCAGCCACTAATCCTCAAAACATTGTCAGAATCAAGAGATGCAACCTTAGCTTCACTCCTCAACACCGTATCTCGAATTACCCTCAAGATATCATCATCAAACTACTGAGCTCAAATCTACTCCATCAAAGAAGACTTGGCATCAATAAAGGCTAGCACATGTTTTGGTGTCTAAAGATCAAGCTAACCAACTAGTTAGAGAAAGACTAAACCTCTAAGGATAAAGGTTGCCCCAGAGTCAAGAAATGAGCTAAACACCCTATACTAGTTGTCTTCCAGCTCAAGGTATCAGTAACCATATTAGCCTTAGTCGGATAATAAAGAATCGTGAGATCATAATCCATGAACAACTTAAGCCAACGTTATTGTTTTATATTAAGATCTAACTAGGTGAAGAAGTACTGAAGGTTGCAATGATCCAAGAAAATCTCACAATGAAATCCATACAAGTATTGCCTCCACAACTTCACCACAAACACAAGTGCAACCAACTTCAAATCATGTGTAGGCCAAGATAATTCTTTTTATAAGGCTTTAATTGATGAGAAACATAAGCAATCACCTTATCCTCCTACATCAACATTGCACCCAAACCCACACTAGAAGTATTACTAAAAATGATAGAACCCATGCCCTCCATGGGAAAAGTCAAGATTAGAGTCAAAGTCAACAACTCCTTAAGCTTTTGAAAACTCACCTCACAAACATTCGATCGAAGAAATAGGTCTAGCTCAATCACCCACTAAACCGACAAAACTCTATCTTGATTGGAGAAATAGGTCTAGATCAATCATGAATTGTCGTTATATTGGCCCAATCAAACATAATGTCATTCCTGGTCACCACATGACCCAATAAAATATTAGAATCCAACCAAAACTCATACTTGGGGAACTTCGCATACAACTTCTCATCACCTAATATCTAAAGTACAATTCTCAAGTGCCTTAAAAGATCGGTCTCGTTCTTGAAGTAAATCAAGATGACATTTATAACTACAATACAAAGGAGTTGAGATACGATCAAAACACCTGATTCATCAACTCCATGAACACTGGTGGGCCATTGGTCAACCTAATAGACATGAAAAAGAACTCATAATGACTGTATCAATTCTGAAAAGCCATCTTTAAAAAATCTAAATCTTTAATATTTAATTGGTGATATCTAGATCTCAAGTCAAACTTCAAAAACATGGAAAACACCCTAAAGCTGGCCAAACAAGTCATCAATATGAGGAAGAAGATATTTGTTCTTAACCATTGATGTTTTCAATTACCAATAGTCAATACACATGCGCAAGACAGGAGCATCCCAAGGAGATACACTAGGTCTAATAAACACCTTATTAAATATATCTTATAGTTGCTCCTCTAATTTCTCCAAATTGGTCGGGGATATCCTATAAGGAGGAATCGATATGGGATCAGTGCCTGGCTCTATATCAATAGCAAAATCAACATCATAATCCAAAGGCATACCAGGAAAATCCATAGAAAACACATCCGCAAACTTAAAAACAACCTAAATAGAATCCAAAAGAAGTGGTAAGGAAATATTAGTATCACGAACACAAGCCAAATAAGACAAACACCCTATTTCTACTATACAGTGAGCACAAAGGGAGGATATAACTCTCTTTTAGCCTAAACTAAGCGTACACTTTTAAGCTATTCTTCGCACACCTGGCATAGCTAAGATCACCATCTAGCATAACCATCATAAATAGCATGATATAAAGCTAACCAATCCATACCAAGTTAACATTAACATCCACTATTTCTAGGATGATCAAGACTACTCAAGTCTCATATCCCGTAAAGGTCATTACACAAGATTGGTACACTCAATCCACCACTACGAAATCTCCTATGGGTAGAAACATAAAGAGGCATAGCAAGGGACTTGCAGGAAACATCAAAACTAGAAGCAAAATATGTAGACACATAGAAGAATATTGACCCAGGGTCAAATAACATGAAGAAGATCGATATAATGACTGCATTAGAGGCCTATGCCTTGGGTCTCTCGAGTATAACATAACACTATCCATATCTGCTCTTGGTCTAAGCAACCTAAGACCACTACTACAAGCTCCCCTACCTCTGTCTCTAGTACTACCCTTACCACTCTATGATTTACCTCCCACTGTAGATATTAGAGAAGGCAAAGTTGAAGATGAGAGCCCTATAGAGTAGGTCCATACACACATCAAGGAAAATCCTTGGACAAATAGCCAATCTCATCACATACATAGCATCCTATACGACCTAACTTAATTTGAGGAGGCACAAACAAAATAGGACAATATCTCTAGCCTAAAGAACTAAAGCAAAAACCTCCATTAGCATGACCTAATACCTAGCTAGCTGAAGCCACAAAACCTGAAGGTATACTACTTAATCCCTGTTAACTAACTGAATTGACCTACCATGATAGCTACAGAAACTTCTACTCAAGAATCTCTGCCTTAAGATGCATGTCCACCAAACCACCTTAACAACGCACCTTCTTGATGCCTTCCTGAGTAGCTTGGGTAATAGTCTCAGTCAACTTGGCATGCTTAATAATGCTTTGAAAAGAAGCCTTTGAAAAAACCATCTAGGTAATAGCCAACTGATATGGACCCTGTAACTCCTTCATAAACTTTTGAATCCTCTTATCTTGGTAGAGATACTGGCGATTGAATATCTCGATTGAGCATGGAAACATGACTCATACTCGATAATAGATATAGAGCCATGCTCCAAGGGATCAAACTTATCCCCATCTAATCTGTTAAGCTATACTATAAAAAAATCTCTAAAAAGGCCTCAGAAAATTGATCCCAGGTTATAGTTATCAAACCCAATGGACTACAGCTAGAAATCAATCTCCACTAATGTCTGTCCACATTCGTCAACTGATAGGTAGTATAAGTAACTCCATGAGACTTAATGTATCCAAGATTGTGTAACTTATCCTAGTGGTCAATAAGAAACTCATAGGCATCCTCGCCAATCACACTACTAAACTTGGGAGGAGCCAAGAAAATAAACCTGTCAAATCTCTTTTGATCATTATAAAACATCACTGTTCCCGAAGCAACCAGATCGATAGTAAGTCTGGTAGGCAATATACCCACATGTGGGGGTACCATTGATAATGGTTGTCCCCTAAAGTATGAATACCATAAGAAAATTTCGGTACTGATTAGCGTAACGCCACTCAGAGTCCGAGAAATACCTGGTGCACTCAAATAAACACCCTTTAAATGACTTAAGAGATGAATCAATAGATCTTGTATCACTGAATGTCAACTAAACCCTGTGGGACCTGAGTTAGACCTGTGCTTCCTATTTGATAGTCATTCTCAATATACTTAACCTCAGGCTCGAGAGAGACCTCCATACCACGTCTTTTGGCAGGCAACTCTTTGTGATCATTGTCTACCTCTGGGTCGACCACAACCCTTGCCTCACCCTCGGATTGAGGCTCCTATATAGGGTGTTGACTTAGCACTCTGGACCTAGTCCTCACCATTTGCATAGAAAAAATAAAACCCAAGTTTAGAACATTGGGTATGAACAACTTGCATGATAAGGAATCAAATTTGAGAAGTTTTTCCTAAAAATATCTTATAGCCTCTCGAAGATAGATACAAATGTTTATGTATCGATCTGTAAGACTCTACTAAACATCCTGCTCTTACACTTATTAGACCGGTGAACCTAGCACTCCAATACTAATTTGTTACGATCTAAAAATTATGGTTATAATGGCATATACCCCGATTCAGTCTTGGTAGATAAGCCAATCACCCAAAAGAAGAGAGGATAAAAAATTAAATAAAGTAAGACAAAACAAAACTTCAACAATAAATTTAGTTCAATACATATTTAATAAAGTGGAAATATGAAATAATACCATAAAATCCCCAAGAAATAGTGTCATAAGTGAGCATCTAAATATAACATCCAAAATACTGAATATACAAAAGTTTGTCTTTGGAAACAAGTAAAGACATCTAGATTGATAAGAGGAGGTTAGAAATCATCCCTAAAACTCTAGAGCATAAGAGTACCTCTCTCACTAACTCTAACAAGCATGAAATCAGCTACCGCACCTCGTACTCGTACTATGATTTACACTAAAAGGGCATAGTAGGAGTGAGTATGGTCCATTTGTACTCAGTAGGTATCATAGGCCTACTTAACAAAGTAGAAAATAATATAAGTAAAGGAGATACTATGAGCACATCACCTACAAATAGAAAGTCAGAGAATGGTAGCTCATACCATCTCCACTACTAGTTCTAATATATATACAAAATTAAAATTGAAGTAGGTATTCTCAAAAGGTAATAGAAATTGATTACACGTCAAGAAACATAAATGAAATATTGAAAATGCATATGGAAGTCCAATGCAATGGTGATGAAGTAAATAGTTTGAAAGTCATCACATAAATTTCTGTATACACCTACCAAGCCTTATTATTCCTGAAATAGGACTCATGGGGGGTTTTACACTCATATACTCTGTCAAAATCTCAACCCACCTTTTTGGCTTGTGTTCACAGATCAAGTTTTTTGTAAAAATATCTTATTTCTTTCAAAATAGTGTTCCTCAATGGCACTGATATCTCATGAATGTGTATATATGAATTGAAGATATAATGCTCACAATCAAATCATTATGAAGATAGCAAATCCATTTAATACGTGTATAAGTAAGCCAGAAATCAACTCAATATGTCAATAATTAATGATATCAGTTCTAGTTTGACATCATTGGATAAATATGCATGTGAGACATCATTAATATCATATCAACCCATAACTCTGGCATTTTAAACCCATTGTGAGTGGCACCCACACTACTCATCAGGTGGGAGAACTATCTATCCTAAAATACCATCTTTAAATCAATGCTTGAGAGATAATAAAACTAATCCATAATTAGGTATCCAATTCTATATCAAAAATAAGTACAACAAAAATGTAGAACATTGTACTTAACCATAGCCATCCCTAGGAGCCAAAAGTCATTTGTACCAAAACAACTAAAGATTGTCAAGAAGGGGATGCAACCCCAAAAACTTAATTGAAAAACACAAGTCTAGAAATAAAGACTATGTCATAAAAGCAAGATCTCATGGTAGCCTTGATATGTCGCTCACCCTGAAATCTGGAATCAAAAGCTAGAATCACAAGTGAGGTCTCGAGGATCCACTGGAATATATGTTGCACTCAAAAAAGTAAGATAAAGTGTAGCATCAGTATACAAGAAAACAAAGGTGTACTAGTAGGGTTATTTGGCCAACCCAAGATGAGAATATGGACACATAACCAAATTTTGGTACAAGTAGTTAATCCATGCACAACCAACATACATAGCAACACAAGTATCACATAATCAACTTAGGAATTCAATCAATAAGTCAACATATTATAACCCAATTAAGTTCAATCAAACCAATGTCAAGACATGTAAGCAATTATCAAGAATAGGGTTTATTTCTCGGTCCACTCATGGAACTATCAAACTTACCTGACCCTCATACATACACGCTATGGGTTAAACACCTACTCTCTAGCCATGAAATACAACGAACAATTTTTATCCATGTACTAAATCTCAAACACAAGTGTCTTCCAACTTTATTTCACCAATAATCCATGAGAACGTTCCAAATATCGAAACATTCTATATTTATCAATGAGTTAGGACAAGATCATACAACAACATAAAATTCTTTGCATTGAACACATCAAATAACATGCACTAAAAAGTCACACTACAAAGTAAACATGCACATATAACACAAATTGAATTAAACTACAATACCATCTCCTACCCAAAACCAAGATTGCACAACCTTAAGTTGAAGTTTTTCCCTTCTGTGCAATTTTTGCTTGATATTGATCTAGAATATGCATATAAATATATAATTAATAAAATAACCTACCATATTGGAAAGTTTAATTCACATCCAACCCCCTAAGGCCAAGTTCATGATCATTCCCTTTTTGTTCTAAGGCTTTTCTATCATAATTCACCTAAAACTACCAACTCCATGGATTAATTAATGATTAATGAAATATAAGGATAAATTAATTGTTAATGATCAAAACCCATTAACTTATTATATAATTTCATCCCTTGCACCAAAAAAACTAAAATCAGCCCTAAAACCCTCCCCAAACCCTATAAATTTACAATTCTAAGGTTTAGTTACCTGATACAAGTTAACGAGGATGAATTTCTTACCTTTATGAAGCCAAACAAAGAAAATCTAGTAAGAATCTCTCAAGATCTCCCCTGTACCTAAAATGAGTTTTAGAAAAATAATTTGTTTTAGGAAAAAACTTTAATTAAATTGTGATTTTCGCTGCTATAGAAGCACATGTCGTTGTAGCGGGCGCTAACCAAGTCTGATCGTCGTAATAGAAACAATTTCTTTGCTATAGTGGCAGTTGCTATAGAGGTGTATCAGCCTCTATAGTTGCATTGATCGGATAAAATGTCTAGTTTCGCCTAAAAATCTCACTTTTTGTAACATACCTTAAACCAGAAATATTTCAAACGAAGCCCGTTATGCTAAGATCAACTTTGAGAGTTCTACTCACCCAAATTCAATTTCATAAATTCCTATGAGTTTCTTATTATCTGAGATCATTTGAAATCAAATCAAACACCACCCAACTTTCTCAGATCATTCTCAGATTTTTCTAAAATATACCTTTCTCCTATTTTGTCGAAACTAACCTAGCCTAAAATTTATAACTTTAAATTTGGGTAGAATTTTAACTTGAGACTTTTAGTGGGAGGTTTATACATAATGAAAAAATGGTCATTACAACCCTGCTATGACAGATCTTTTGCAAAAATGTACTTTTAAACTCCTCAAAAATTTGTGTTTCTAAAGATTCTTCATTGGGTGTCGTACATAGCTAGGCCTTAAGTGAAAGATGTTTGTTGAGCCAGCACATGACATGCCCGACAGATATTTATCAAAACTTTTACAAGTTCTTCAAAACATAACTTTTTTTGAAAATCTACATAGCTTTACTCGACTAATTTTGTCTTATATCTACCAATTGGGGAGTCGAGGCAGGCATCAAAAAATGACAAGCACCCAAAGATGACAGACACCCAAAATATGGCAATAAGTAGCCTATAGACCAAAGGAGGTCAACACAGATCAGTTTTACCAAAACTGACATTTTTCTATGGATGTAGGGGTCACCTTACAAAAGAATGGTGTTTTCCTCAAAATCCCCTGGGTAGGCCAGAAATCTCACTAAAGCATGAGATACTCAAGAACGATATTTGTAGTTGACCCCAGAGTTGGGTTCAACCTCTCATTTAGAGTTAAAAGCTCTTGATTTGCCTATCCATATTCAAAGAAGATATGGACGACAAATAGAAGTGTCTAATTTATCTTATAAATGTTTTATTTAGAACTTTTGCAAAAAATAATCACTAGAAAATATGACTTTGTGTCTACTAAATATTTACCGTGAACACAAGTATACTCAAAGGAGTTTTCACAAAAATGGAGCAACCAATGGGATCACCCAATAAGGAAAAGAGCAAAAATGTCCTCCTTACATTTTCCACAAGGCAAAGCAAATGGTATGTCCCTAGAATGGGATTTTAGCCATTTGTTTACATCCAAAAGACTCACTATTTTTTATTTATCCCTTTGAAAGGAAAAGAATAATAATAGACTAAGTTATTCAGATTACGATTCTTAATATTTGTCTTTTAAACTTTTATAAATTTTGATTGCAGTCGCTAGCAAGAGCAACACTTGTAGCTACTAAATATTTACCTTAAGTACAGGTACATGTAGAATAGATAACACATTGACAAATGAACTCAAGTGAATCTTCTCTTGAAACTATCGAGAGGGTTATTTCATTCAATTACATATCATTATCGAGAGGTCCATACCAAAAGGCCCATTTCATTCAATTGCATATCATTGTCAAGAGGGCCATGTTGAGGGGGTCATTTCATCTAATTATATATCATTGGTGAGATGTACATGCTGAGAGTTGAGAGGGATATTTCATATTTTTGTATATCATTACCAAGAGGTCTATTTCATTTAATTTCATATCATTACCGAGAGGGCTATTTCATTCCACTATATGTCACTTCTGAGAGGTCCATGCCAAGAGGGACATCATGCCATTCAAATAAGTCTCCATAATCGCTCACCATGCATAGGTGATAAGTTCTGGCATTGGAATATGATTTGGAGAACCTATACCTATTGACCACCCAAATATACATAGTCTGCCATCGAGGATATCTCATTATTTTATATTTATTGCCAACGCAAAGGCGATATATCCCAATATTGAGTAGGGCTGCATATCGGGTGGTTCGGTTTGGTTTTAAAAATTATCGATTTTACTTATTCATTATCGATTTATATATATGCTAAACTATTAAAGAACCGTTAAGATATCGGTTAATTGGTTTATCAATTTTTAATTGTTATCGGTTCGGTTATCGGGCTAACCATTAAAATTAAACATATATAATTTAAAGTCCAAAACTAGTGAGGTACTGCGAACTACCTACTGCTCACCTAGTGCTCTTTTTATGCACAAAGCCACAAATATAAATTAAACTATAAAACATTCAAACTAAAGTCATAAATTAAAAATAGTCTACTGGTCTAGCACAAACAATCTACTTGAATACCTTTTCTTGGTGTGAATACTGAGACTTGAGAGTGAGAGACGACTGAGTAGTGAGTACTAACGAGGATTCAGAATTGTGAAGTAGGCAAGTAGGCAACTGGATTCTTTTGAACTTACTGCAGGAGGAGCCTTGTTGTGAACCAGATGAGGATTCAATGTCAAACCAACAACTCTAGTTGATGGATCAATAAATAGTATCCGAGCATTAACCTACACCACAAAAATAAAGTGCCCATTGGAATTAAAGAGATGACTTTTAACTGGAACAAAGCAAAGGCAGAGGAAAACTCAATATAAACTCTAAATTTTTTAAATATACAACCCAGGGTAGACAGATTTGGCAACTCATTCATTTTCCTATTACTAAAAAAAACTTTACTTAAAAAGAGGAGAGTAAAATGAGGATGGACGTCTATCAATCTCACCCTCTCGAAAACCCATTACTTAGGGTATGTTGTTGTTTAACATCGAGCTCTACAACCTCACTAAAGATCAATAAAGAGTATATCATGAAAGGCTAATTGACTTACACCATACGGAGGACAAAAAAACACTCTATCCTATATAGTGTTCTAGATTTGACCAAATACACCGCAGTGCACATTAAGGCAATAAGCATCTCAATGATCTTGCCATTTTCGCTGAGACCAAACTAAAAAGTGAACAATGAAAACACACCAACTGTAGTCAAGAGCAACTATGGGCTGCAACTGAACGGTTGGGTTGCTAAACTCGGAGCTAACACCGTTGTTTAAGTTCCTGAAACTAATCTTGGGTATATGCTTCCTCCTTTTCTCTTGTTCACTATAAGAGGTAAGTAGGCAACTGGATTGTTTCTGTTTTTGTGAATTCATAATTGTGAAGAAACCCTAAAACCTAAGTGGCTAATTACTTAATTCACTTATTATTTACTGATAGAAGAAAAGAAATGGGTATTGGGCCTTTAGGACAGATGGATTACTAATGGGAATAAATGGGCTAAGGCGCTTAGCAGTGTAATCGTGTATACTGTATTGTTACTCTATCGGGTTATCGAGCCACCCAGTAAGAAGGGTTAATAAACCAAGGCCCGAATCGATAACCCAATTTCGAAAAACTGTCTCGAAAATTGACCCGACAGATAAAAAAACTGAACCGTTAACCCGATAAACATATTATCGGTTTGGGTTAACGGTTTGAATCAAAATTTGCACAACCCTAATATTGAGGATATTTCAGCACTTCATGCACTAGCATTCGAATGCATCAATGTATCGGAGTTGAATAAGTACATGATCCAAAGGGGAATTCCTTAAGTTGCTATCTGAAGGTGGAAGACAAACTAGACTTCCCAAAAATTAACAATCTAAAATCCATTTGTAAGTTGCAAAATTTGAGACAGGGTAGTATGTAAAAACACCTGTGAGTTGATAGTTCATGGGTTATCCATAAGTTGCAATAATATCCTAACTGAATAGTATACGGGATTACCCAAAAATTAATAGCTCGAAGGGTGTCCATAAGCCACAACTAAATCCTTACCAATTGATGTGCAAGATTACCGAATTGGTAGGTCCAAGGTTTGTAATACCCCATACTTATCTTAGATTAATTCAGCCCATAGTACATGTACAAGGGGCTTAAAACCTGAAAAATTAGCTAAGTGTAGGAAACAATTTTATTTTTGGCCTCTTAACTTCGATGATTTTTAAAGTGAAATTCTCGACCCCGAGATGTAAGTTTTTGAGTTGATCCATGTTCAGGGGTGTAAGTATCATGTCTCAGGTAAGTTTTGGATTTTTCGAACGAGGTTTGGACCACGTTTGGATTTCCAAAACAACAACTCACCGCGACTGTGGTGCGTCATGGTGGAATAGCGATGGAGGCCTTGGCGCATTGCGGTGAAGGATCAATTGGCATTCCAGTTATGAATTTTAATTTCCCAGGGGCAGTCTGGTCTTTTCCCATGGCCCCAATCCATAAAAACACGGGATTTATCATCAGTTAAGACATTATATGCCCTATATCCATAATTCCTCTTTAACATAAACCCTAGCCATCACCCAAATTGATCTAGTTCAACCATTGTTCCTTCAAGAAAACTCAAGAATTCAAGCTTCACCACCCAATAATGATTAAGAACGTCAATTCTCTTGCAAGATTAAGGCCTTAAGGTATGTTAAATGTTCATCCATGGGCCCTTTTCACCCATGGAGTCCAAGTACTTATTTTTGTGTTCTAAATCATGAATTCATATGTTTACAATGAGTTAATTTTATGAAGTGTTTGGTAATTTCAATTATGCATGATGTTTATAAGTGTTTTTAGTTGGAAAGTAGCCTTTACACGTTTAAAGCATGAAATTCCATGTTAAATCCCCCAATGTATGGTTTTAGTGTTATGATTATGTTATTCCCACATATTTCAATCATTCCCATGCCTAAGTTCATGAATTTCAAGTGTTTGATGAAATGCCTAAGAGATGAATTTTGAGCAATGACTACTTATTATGCTTTTGAAGCTTTGGTATGCTTTTACTATTAATGTTATCGAGTCCTGGGGTTATGAATACCTGAAATTTAGCTTTTACTTAGTCCTAGTACTTTCAGAATGGTTTTCAGGCATATATGAGTATTATCAGTTCAGTTAGTTATCCTATCAATCAAGTTTAGCTTAGTTCAATATTCTGAGTAAGTTCAGTTGGGAGTAGGATTTAGCATCGAGCGAACCTAGGGATGAGGGTTCACCTTCTAGTTGAGGGTGTGACCTTTAGTAGAAATCCCTACATTCCAGAACTACATAGCCAGTGTAGGTTAGAGATGTTAACCTGCCAGTTGAGGGTTGACACATATCTCACCAGAGCACCTGCCAATACAGAGTGACTCTTTTCAGTGGATCCACGCAGCCAGTGTTAGTACCCGTGGCACGGTACTGATACCCTTCCAACTGGGGTCATAGGTTGGACCCCAAATAACTCTTAATTAGGGTATGTCGGTTAGATGATAACTCCCACAGTCTCAGTCCAGTATTCAGTTTCAGGTTTTCTTGACCACAACATATAGTTATTAGTTGTTCAGTTTCAGTATCTCAATATTTCAGTTTACAGGCTATTCCAGTATCATGTCATATGCTTGGTCATGCATTCTCAAATTTTACAGCTTTTACGCATACTAAAAATCAGTTATATAATGCCATTCATTCAGTCAGTTATTATTCATGCATATGAGCCATGCATATCAGCCTAACCTCATTTAGCATACCAGTACATTCAAAGTACTGACCGCATACCCGTTTCTTGCGCTATGATGTCTCATATCATAGGTTCGGATGCTCAAGTTCCCGGCCTCACCTTTACATCCCAGCACACCAGCAGCAACAATAGTGGTGAGTCCTCATATTTTAAGGACCGTTTATGTTTATTTAAGTGTTTAAGTTCCGTAGTCAGCCAGAGTTAGTTGGGGACTTATCCCATCAACTCCACAGTCAGTCAGTTAGAGGCTTTCAGACACTTACAGATAGTTAGTCAGTTATCAGTTGTTATTGGCACTCTTCACAGTATTTTTTTCAGACATTTGTTTCTTAGGCATATTAATTCAGCGATATTTTTAAATATCTAAACCTTATGGCGTATCCAGCTTTATTTTCTGCATATCCTTTACTATCAGTTTGTTTAGTGCTCACAACAGGTACCAGTTCATGGGTTATCTTATGGTCACTTGTGACTATAAGCACCGTGTGGCATCTAGGGTGTACTTCTGGGGCGTTACAAGGGTACTCTATAAGTTGCACTATATCTAAGATTGATTATGCACCAAATTACCTGATGATTAACAATTTGAGAGATATCTATAAGCCATATTATATCCAAGATCGAATAATGTACAGTAGTACTCCAGATCTAGAGATTTGATGAATATCTATGAATCATCACTTATCCAAGGTTGGATAATATGCAAGATTATCCAAAAGCTAGCAAACCAAAGGATATCTGTAAGCCACCTCATATCTAATATTAAATAATGCGCAAGATAATCCAAAAACTGATAATTTAAGAGACATCTATAAGTCATGTCGATATGGAAGATGCATAAGACTTTCTCGAGGTTACATACAAAAGAGCATTACAGATAGCTAAGAAGGTTATCACATTGAATACAAAAGCGTACTGGTAGCCTAGAAGGTTATCATATCAAACAAAAGATCAAATAATTACAGGGACCGTCTACTTAAATGTCATCGGTGGCCAAAAGAGCTATCCTATTTTTAAAAAGAGTCAAATTACCAAAAAGGTCCATCATATCCAACAATCGAGATGGTTGTTGTGCCTATACTATTGTGGAAACCATTATCTTCTAAAAGCAGGGACAAAAAAGAACGACACTATTGGTTAGAAATAATCTATGCAAAAATTTGGTAAGAGATTATTTACCCCTTAGTGAATTATGTTTACTGCTAATAATTTTTATTTGAGATGTTGTCAAGAGCATTCGAGAGGATGAAAATCTCAAACTAAAATTACAGGTGTTGATAACTCCAAAAAGGACGTAGCATGGAACTTTTTCTTAGCAGCAAACTTGGACATAGTTCAAAGAGAAGTATCAAACTCTTTGGACACGAGCTAGAGGACACTTCCACCACCATCAAAGCACACCATGCGATCTAGAGGACACTTCCACCGCATCAAACCACACCCATATCAGAAGGCATGTGGGTATTTAGGATTTTTTATTTCAATTTCACTTTCGAAGTACTTCTAATCTCATACTAGAAGTAACTTTCCTTTTCCTTCAAATTTGGGTGACCATACACCGAGAATTTTGGGAATTATGTCCTTGTGGATTATATTTACGGGTGTGAGAGCCCTATATTTGTAATTGAGATAATTACAAGCCTTTTATACCAAGCTTAATATTCGTGATCCATCTTGAGCAAAAGGTCGTTTAGCATAAGAGACTATTTTTTTCTACCTATCGAGTTGAACTACAAGACGTCTGATTCTCTGAGTCTCAAAAATATATAGGCTAGTCTCTATCTTTAAAACTCGACTGCATTCTACCTCCCCCAATATCTTCTCATTCCTAGTGTTCTGGTTTCACCAAAATTTGAAATCAAGAAAGCTTGTAAATTTTTTGAAATCAATGCTTTATAAACTACAAGTGACCTGAGTTCTCATACAACTTGAGATATATAGGAAATCTAGTAACAGGGTCCAACTATAATTTCTTGAAATTTATGCAAAGACCAACTGCTTCCGAGAGATAAATTATGGTTGGACAAAATTAGAAATGCCAAACTACCTTTGCCCAGGGTTACTTACATTCACCCTACCCAATGGGAAGGGGTAGTTGTTGACATCTAATTATTTTCTTCCCCATTCTGAATTAATTTTTGAGTTTCTTAATTTCAAATAATTTTAAATTTTTATTTTAAGTTATTTTAAAAATAAATTCCAAGCCTGCCTTTTGAATTTTAGGTGAAATTAATATGATCTGTATTTAATTATACAAAATCATATAATTTTTGCTTAAATAAATTGATTTAGAATTTATTTCGAGTGAAAGTTTGGTTAAATTGAAAATACTCTACTTTTTTTCAAAATCGATTGAAAAATAAGGAATTGATAACATAATTATTTCCTTAATTTTAAAACAAAAATAATTATGCTTTATTAGATATTTATTTTGAAATTATTGAATTTGAGAAGCTATGTAGATTAATCAGAAATTAATTTTGCCTCAATTTGATCTTATTTATTCAATTTAGCCATTTTATTAACTTGAATTGGCTAGAAGTGTAATTAGACCTTTCCATTTATTTTCCTCCATTTTCTAAATCTCAGGCCCAATTCATATTTCTATGACCCTACCCATTCTTCTAATTTACCTACAATATTCAACTACACACACATATGCAGAGTTATTTCTATAAATAGCCACTCATGCTTTAGAAATTACCTTCAAATATTATTTTTGTCACATTTAAGACAAAATATCACTCAACTATTCATATTTTCCTCAAAAAATATTTAACACTTTAAAAATCTTCCTCTCTCCTAGTTGACATGTTATGTCGCTAAATTTTATTTTATTAATAATAGAAATATTTAGCTCTTCAAATCCATTTATCCAAACTTATGTCTCATAAAGTACAAGAATAATGTAAATAATGTGAAAATTTGTATGGAGATAATACAAAAGAATTTTTACGTAATCTAATTTTCTATAGATTTTTTTACCAAAAAAATCGAGGATAAACCTACGATCTTTTTTGTTGCCAAACAAATTCAATGAGAAAAATTTAATATGTATTATTACCTGAAACATTTAATTTGGACGTAGATTACTTGCAAATTTGTATGCAAGATAATTTTTGATAAAAATATAGTGAAAAGATGAATATAAATACCCAACTATAAATACCCTTTTCCTTCATTGCTTAGGTGGTTGAATTTCTTTGGTGAAAAATTAGAGATTTTGGAGGAGCATTCCTCTAATCTCACGTAACTAAGAAATTCATAATGAAATCTACTCAAATTCGTTGAAGTAATTCAATTTCAGCAAGAGATATTTGAATTCCGGTGATAAGCATTTAATGAAGTCGTTCTTTAAATTTGTAGACATTGAAATTTTGTGGGACTCTACAAGACGAATCTAAATTCTATTAGGGTTCTTGGAGGCTACTTTACCCTTAATTTAGCTTGGAGGCTACTCAACTCTATACCCTAAATCATGTATATTTAAAGGATAACATATTCCCTTAGAGAGGAATCTTGAATATTCCATAACTCATGGGTATTCATAAAGAGATAGAAATCTCCAATATCTCACAAATTCTTAAACTCTCGCATACCCTTGCGATATTCATAAAGAGATCAAGATTATCTCTTCTATCAAATTCAAATCATCCTATGTTCGAGAAATACGACACTAGCGGCCCTCGAGTTATGAAAAAAATCCATATCAAATCTAAATCTTTTCATGTTCGAGAAATACTCTATTAACAATCTTCGAATTACGGAGAAAATCAAGGGAGAAACAGAATTTTACTCATATCATTTATCAATAAAAATTCTTGTTTCTTCATATTTTATTTGTGATTATAATTTATTTTTTGTCACAATGAAATTTGTTGCAAATAAATTATGCCACGCCTAGTGGGACCAAATCTGCCCTTCATCTCTTCTCTCACAAATCAGATCTGTAATTTGGAGCAACAAATTTGCAAATTAAAGATGGAAGAGTACTTCAATACTTGTCTTTGAGTTTCAACAAGCCTACACACCGAAAAGCCTTAAAGTAGGGGGCATTTGTAGACATCAAAACTTTGTGGACTTTACAAGATGAATCTAAATTCTATTAGAGTTCTTGGAGACTACTTTACCCTAAACCCTAAATCATGCCTATTTAAAGAATAACATATTCCGTTTGAGAGGCATCTTGAATATCCCATAACCTCATGGGTATTCGTAAAGAGATCGAAATCTGCAATATCTCACAAATTCTCAAAATCCCACATACCCTTGGAATATTCATAAAGAGATCAATATTATCTCTTCTATCAAATTCAAATCATCTTAAGTTCGAGAAATACACGACTAACGATCCTAGAGTTACAGAGAAAATTCATATCAAATTTAAATCTTTCTATGTTTGAGAAATACATTATTAACAACCCTTTAATTATGGAGAAAATCAAGAGAGAAGAATCAAGGGAGGACCAGAATTGTACCCGTATCGTTTATCAATAAAAATTCTTGTTTCTTCATATTTTATTTGTGATTGCAATTTATTTTTTGTCACTGTGAAATTTGTTGCAAATAAACTTTGCCACGCCTAGTGAGACCAAATCTGTCCTTCATCTCTTCTAACACAAATCAAATCTGTAAATTTGGAGCAATAAATTTGCAAAGATGGAAAAGTACTTCAAGATTCATCTTTGAGTTTCAACAAGCCTACACACCGACAAACCTTAAAGTAGGGGGTATTTATAGACATCAAAATTTTGTGGACTCTACAAGACGAATCTAAATTCTATTAGGGTTCTTGAAGGCTACTTTACCCTAAATCTAACTTGGAGGCTACTCTATCCTAAACCCTAAATCATGCCTATTTAAAGGATACCATATTTCATTTGAGAGGCTTCTTGAATATTCCATAAACTCATGGGTGTTCGTAAAGAGATCGAGATTTGCAATATCTCACAAATTCTCGAAATCCCACATACCCTTGGATATTCATAAAGAGATCAATATTATCTCTTCTACCAAGTTCAAATCATCCTATGTTCGAGAAATACGCGACTAACAATCCTCGAGTTATGGAGAAAATCCATGTAAAATTCAAATCTTTCTACATTCGAGAAATATGATATTAACGACCCTCAAATTACGGAGAAAATCAAGAGAGGAGAACAAGAGACAAATAGAATTGTACCCATATTGTTTTATCAATAAAAATTCTTGCTTTTGCATATTTCATTTGTGATTGCAATTTATTTTTTGTCACTGTAAAATTTGTTGCAAACAAACTCGTAGTCACAGTTCCTACTCCGAAAAAGGTAAGATCTTCATCTCTTTACACTGTTCTTCGTTGAAATCGGTGATTGTCAATGAATTCTATGGGGTGGTTTTGTTTTATTGTTGGATGTTTGACTTGATACATGCCTTGGTCTTGAATGAAATTTTGTGTGTTTAATAGCATGAAGATTTCAGAATTGATAGTAAGATTTATTAGTATCTTTGAGCTCTATGATTTTGTATAAATTGCTTGATGATGCCTTATGTTATAACACTGTTTTGTTCCTCTTAAAGACTGGAGAAAATTTCTTCACTATTTTCAGAGTATAAATGGTTAGAGGTGGATATCAAATAATGCATTAGCATGTCAGTCTTGTTTTGAGAAATTGTTGAAGATAGCAATTCGAATCTGCTTCTATGTAAAGGATTCCCCAAGGATTTCTTTTGCTTTGTTAAAGAGGGGATGAGATTGTTTTCTTGGTTGGATACGAGGCAAGGAATGAACATCTAAATTTTCCATCTTTCCTTTCCTGAATTTCCTTACCAAAGATTTCCTTTTGACTATTAGTGTCTCATTGGTGTAAAACATTGTCATGTTTTGTCTATGTCTATTTCGTGAAGAAAGAAAAAGGTTCCTTAAACAATAGCTTTTATTTCACTTCTAGGAATCGTCCCTCTAAAGCTAATATTGAGTCCAGTAAATTAGCTTTCTGTGCATATGGTAACATGATCTTTCTTCTTGAAAATTCTCTGTAGCATGATTGATGTTAGCCATTGTTGGATTTTATTTGAAAACAATTACAATATGTTGGTTTCTATCATTGAAGGTAGTGGTTGTTTTATTTATTTTCTCCTTGATTAAGTCATTTGCTTAAATGGGGTGGTGAACAATGCATTACCATTCAAAATACTCACTGCCTATTCACTTTTTTTCCTCTTAAGTTTTCCACATGACGATAATGTCTTAATAAACCCATCTTTCCTTGCTGCATTTTCGTTACTTTTTAGCCAACACAAGATGATCTTTGGTTGATTTCTAGTTCCATGGTCTCTCACTTTATATGGTAAGTTGCTTGCAGTCTAGTAATTACCAGGAATGTACTTGATATAGGAAATATTAACCTATGAGAGACCATGATATCTCGTGATTGTTATGTGATTTCTCATATGAAGTTCCTGATCTTCCATTAATCCTTTATATTTTCTGTTTGGGTCCACCAGACCCTAATCCCTTGCATTTCCTCGGGACCAAGTCCTATTAAGTCAAGCTTCAAACGAATCAAATAGGGGCTACGACATCATGATATACAGAGGGTATATATAGGATATAAAAGGAGGAAATGAGTCAGGACCAAGAGTTTCTCAAGTGTATTCGGCCAACAATGGCTGATATACACTAAATATGCAATACTATACAGGGAATTGAAGGACATATGAGCTCATATACAGCCAGTATACAGGCAGCTAAAATGGATCAAAAGTCCATTATCTCAGGTCCAAAGAATTTGGACAGATTGGCAGTGGGCGTAAAAAGTCGAATTCTCTCTTCTTTCCTCTTCTATTTGTAATTCTTATTTAATACGTGTTTACAATTAATTCTTAAATTTGGTTAATCTAAATAGTGTCCTCTTTTGAGTTGTTATTTTGTTTTGTCTTTGCGTTTTCTTAAATTTAATTTTCAATGATTGCATAGTATTATATTTGGAATCAATAAAAAAATGAGTTTTTTTGTTTATATTTCCTTTTAGAACAAACCTTTGAAAAATAAAAAAAATGACATTCTCTTTCGTTCATGTGTTAAATAGGTTACTTAAGTTAAGGAACTCTCCTCAACATAAGAAATTATTTTGTTAAAATCAAAACTTTTGCAGCAATTTAAATATTTCATATCTTGTTTAATTCGGCACTCTTTAAAAATCTCCATTATTCTAAAATTGATATTTCTAGTAAAAATCATTTTATTTCCTTTTCATGAAAATGATTTATTTTTCCTTAAATTTGATAAAAGATATCAGATTTAGTTCAATCTTTCATGTTAAGAGATTTTTTTAAGTTAAATAAAGTATCTTTCGTTTGAATGGAATGAATGTCATATTTACAAATAATATGAATTTCAAAATTTTACAAAGTTAGTCATGTTTAAAAAATTAATCAAACTGTCTTTTTGTCAACCGTTTTAACAAACGCTTCTTGAGGGCCTTAAAAACCTTCTCATGGTGTTACCAGAATCCTTACCTATTTTCTCTAATTTTAAGAGTTTGTTTCTGTTTTTAAATCTTTAAAAGATTCTTTTAGTTTTTCTTGATACATTTTATAAGAAATCAAGTGGCGAATATGTATTTTCTTAAATTGTTTCAAATTTTCTTTAAAGTGTTGGGAGACTGATCTTCTTGCAGTCCAAGGTTATCTAGAGAGGTCTCATTTCCCCCTTCCCAGATTGTCTCCTTCAAGCTCTACTGCCTCATCGGACCCAACTTGGGCTTATGTGGAGCTTCGGCAGAGCTGAATGAGAAAAAATAAGAAGTGTCGCTCTTGTGACCGCATGCTTGTGAGAATGTAGAAGGCGGTACGGATGATGTTCGGGTGCATCTATCCCTAAAAGAAGTTGCCAAAACTAACTCAGAAGGATGCTGAGAGTTCTCATTTCTTAGTGGCATAGAGAAGGAGGGTTCAGACACCTCGAGCATTGGATATAGTGCCTCTAGTTAGATACTTCTCTTCCCTTCCCCCTTTTATGTTTTAAGTTTTTGGATTTGGGTTGCCCCCTTTTGGGGCAAGTAATAGATAATTTCTCTTTCTATTTTCTGCACTGTTAAGATGTTTTCCCTCCCACCCCCTTAATAATAATCATTTTAGCTTATAATGCATGCCAGATTGATTTTTGTGATTTCATTACTTTGAAAACATGGTTGCCTTGCTAAAATTGCAAAATCACAAAAATAAGAAAAATGTTTGGTAGGACACTGCCTGGAGTCTCTACAACGGTAGCCTCCACCAGGTTTGCTTCTTACCTGGACTCAAGCTTTTTTCTGCATCATACTCTCTTTATGTTTGTTCTAGCAGCGTAATAAACTCTCACGTATATATACTGAAATTGAATTTGCATTTTCTATTGCTTCTGGACCACAACCAATACAATTTTCATTTGTCAAACTAATAGTGTTACACTTTCATCAATCTTTTTACTTACTCAATATACCATCCTCAAAAGTTCTCCACCAACAACCAGGCACCTCGGTGATTCGTACAATATCGAATAAAAGACAAGTAGTACTCTAAATCATGAAGATGGGTGTAAATTAAGTCATAGAAGTGAATACACTCTCGAGATCACACTCGGTCCTTACTTTCACTAATCTGATTGGCTACAAATCATACAAACACGCACATACTTAATAATCCTATTCAAAAGTCTAAACATTCCAAAGCAAGTTACCATACATTAGTATTAATAATAATACGCATAACACATTTTAACACATCATTGTCTCACCACAAGTACCTAACCGCATATCAAACAAAGTATAACAATATATTTCCTATGTTTCTTATTGACCTATATTGGTTGAACGTCTCGTTCCAACCATTCCATGTTAAAAGATACTTATTGGGACCAACTAGTCCTAATTGTGATGATTGAGATACCAGTTGGAATAGACTAGATACCAATTGGACTCAAACCCGAGGATATGACATTGGAATGACACGATAGGAGAGAAGAAAGTAAAATAGATTCCTAGATGCCTTGTAGATTTCTATAGATTTGATATGGACGTCAACACACCCATCCACATGACTCTACTCGTCATTTGCTCTTGTGCTAGGAGACCAATAATATTGTCTCTTATACCATGTTTGTCATGACCCAACCCACCGGATAGTGTCGAGGACCTACCTATACCTACCCTAGGTAGGAGAACCCTAAATAACCCACCATTCAATTAATGTAGAAATTATAATAATGCTCACTTAGTCAATTTATGCCTGCCATATGATAACTAATCAACAATTAAAATACGATTACCCAATCAATTCATCATATAATTTATTTTAATACATCAAACATGTAAATTAAATACAGAAAATAGCTAAAACTGATTCCCCAGAACCTAGCCTAAACCTGTATAAGAGCACTAGATAGGGCTTACGGATATCCACGATGCAATATGTATGCAGAATGAAAATACTAGGAGCTGTTGCAGAGTGATCAGCATCGCTGGTATAGAAACTCCAACTGACCTGCACCATGGATATACCCTGAATAAAGGTATAGTAAGTATAACATCAGTACAACCACACGTAGTGGAAACTATAATCGGTCGACCAGGGTTATGTAATACCCCAAAAATTATAGCTAAGCTTCTAACTGTTAGTAATATATTTATAGGTTCAAAAATGATTTTTTTAAATCATAGATAAGTTTATGATCATTTACCTAGTGTGAGTGCTTTTGATGTAAATATTTTTCATAGGAAACAATTAGAGCAAAGTTGAGTTGAGAACTATTATTATCGATTGAGCTTTGATATTCAATCCTATTGACTTTAAATAAGTATATCTTCTATAATATATTGAGTTTTGGAGTTCAATACCTACCAAATGAAAGTTATATGAGTTCTCTTTCCAACGTATCTAATTTTGCCTTAATCCGATGCCCGAGTGAAAAGTTATGAGTATTTTTGCGAGCGAACCAGTGAGGGTCCGCGATAAGAGCGTGGCATGCTCTGTATGCTCCGCAATAAGAGAGTGCCATGCCCATGGTCTCAGAGATGCTAAAACTCATATTTTTCTTCAATTTTTTTAGGGTAAACTAGTCATTTACGTCCTAAATGATCCTATAAGTAATACTAATGTGATTTCCCTCATCCCTTAATCCAAACACACGATTCCTCTTCTCTCAAATTCTCATGAACACCAAATAAGGATTCTTCTTCGAAATTCAAGATTCCAAGGCTCAAATTTAAGTTTTATTCAAGAGAATTCACTAAGTCCAGGTATGTGGAATTTGAACAAGGATATTCTTCCGTCTTTGTGCCTAAAAAGTTATTTTTTAATTGAATTTAATGAATTGGTTTACTAGGGTTAATACCCACTTTTTCTTATGCTTTAAGATTTTGATGTTTTCTCATGAGTTAAGCCTTATTTAGTACAAGATTTCATGTTTACTTATGTTTTATCCATAAAAGTAATCTTAAGCATTGAGTTTGATATTTTAATTCTATGAGATGATAAATGATTTTAATTTTGAGTATTTGTTACTGAGCTTACAAGAAGTTCAATCTTACTAGTATAAGTTATAAGCATTATAGCATGATGGAAGTTTCAGTTTTGATCTTATGATCTCAGATAAGACATGAAATTCACAAGTTTCTTTATGAGTAAGATTTAAGTAAGAAAAGCATAGCTGGTTTTCAGTTTTATAAACCCATATGCTATTTAATGTGAATTTTATAAGTATGAGCATACAAGTATATATATTGGGAGTAGTATTTAGCACTGAGAGGGGAATGTGAGTTTAGTGTATCTTATTTTCCAAAAACTACGTGCCATTGTAGGTTTAAGGGGCCTCGCCAGAGAGTGTCTCCTTTCCCCAAGGGGCTAAGTTTAGTGATCACTGTAATTTAAGGTTCTTTTTTTATTGTAAGGGTAGAATAGCTCTCCTCGATGTGGATAAGACATTGGACTCCATGATAGCTCACATAGCTTATGTCGGTTATAAGAATCTCCCATAAGAAAAGTAAAGAAGATCTTAGAAACTAAGTGTAATGACTCACAAGATTTATTTAGATGTTGTTTTATGATTTATGCTTATGTTATTTTAGCTTTCAATTTCATTCATGATCAAAGTGAGTCTATTTACATTTAGCATGCATGTTTTTAAGCTTATGATATATATTAATTTTTACTTATTGCATTCTCCCCCACATACTCAGTACATTCCAGAAGTACTGACTATATATACATCTGTGTGGCTATATTATTTTATAATATAGGTAACAGTTGTAGCTCACAACATTATGATCAGATAGTTCGCAGCTTTCAGCCAGCGGGTGATGATTTCTCTTTATTCGAGGGCTCAAGTCAGTTGTAGATTTAGTATTTTATTTTAATTTAGTTGTATTGATTAGGGATATGTGGGAGTCATGTCCCATCTACCTATAGTATGTATTAGTAGAGGATTCATAGACAATCAGTCAGAGTTGATGTATTTTATTTTAGTTTTCTTTTGTATAACCAATGTTGTAAAAGTTTTACCAGTATCATATTGAACAAGTTCAGCAAATGGTATCTCTTCCACTTATTATTTCCAGTTTTATGTAATTTATTCACTTGCTCATGAATTATGCCTGTATCATGGGTTAGCTTGGGATTACTTATGGTTTTAAGCACCGTATGACGTCTAGAGGGTAGTCTCGAGGCATTACAAATTTGGTATCAGAGCATAGAATTCAAGCGTCCTAGGGTGTCTGTGAAGCCGTGTCTAGTAGAGTCTTGCAAAATGGTATAGAGATCTCTGTACTCTTCTTCGAGAGGATATTGGACATTTAAGAATTTCTTTCATATTCTAGATCATGCAGTAAAGTTTTCCTCTTAGAAACTTACTTTGATTCGTGTATTACTCCAAAGTCCTCCAATTACGCCTCATTCTTAAAGATAATATGAGTAGTAAATCTCAATTCCTATCAATATGATGATCTCAGATTTAACTATTAGAAACTTCAAAAATTGCACAAGGTCTTTAGAAGAGACATTCAATTTATTTTAAGTTTAGTTATTCAAAATTATCCACTCTCATTCATGCAAGTCATGCATTTAAGAAAAGATATGATATGCTCCCAGACCCATTCTCAAAATTCTATGATAGATTGACCCCAACGTTACAAGTGTAAGTATAGAAGTGTACCATTTATAGATTAGTTTGAAGATTTGTAGTTATAGGAAATATTTCTTATGAATAAACAGGTGTATATTGTATTATGTGGTCATAAGAAAGATCAGTAAGTCAATAAATGAAAAATGTGTGTGTACACCAAAGTTAGATAAGAGGCTTGGTTTAAGTTGATCATGCGTTATTATAAATTTTGGTGGATTAGTGTTTCCTTGATTCCTATCTAGTAGCCCAGGGACTGTATAATGTAGGATACGTGTAGTGACAACAAAGGTAGGGATAACAATTGATTAAAAACATATAGATGGATCTGTGTATGCTATTATGTTAGGATTGAGATTTTATGTTATTAGGTGTTACCTAAAGGGTAGTGATGTGGTGTAGATTTCATGGTGGAAAGTAGAGAAGGAGTTATTAGTTAAGGTGACTTAAAATGTGCTTGAAGTATGCGAGGAGTTCGTGATGACATTTTGTTATGTTAGAAAGGAATAACTCATTAATAAAAGTATTAGACTGTTAAAGATTGTTAGTATAGGCTTTTTGATAACGCTCAAACTACACCTCTCAATGAGAATGTAAACGATCATTGTTAATATAAAACTCAACTAGTTTGGGGTCGAATCCCACAGGAAATATGGTGTGAACGTAAGTCGTTTGCAAATTAATCAACTGATATTTGGATGTTTCCAGAAATGGGGGGCTTTTAGTTTAACAAGCAATTTTTGGTTACATTAGTTTCAATGTTCGTAATCAAGAGTTTATGAAAAAAAACCAGAATTATGTTCACTAGGGATTTTGGTACTTGACAGATACTACTAGTGGTTCAGGATTCTCACAGTAGGTAGGACAACAAGTTATCTTTATCGAAGTTATGCTTAAATGTCTCTCAATCTACTTAAGCATTTAATTACCTAATCCTCTCGGACTTAGGGAATTTATATTCACTGCCCAGATTTTACCTCAAGTTAACCAACCTTGTTACAATGCTGATTATTAAACGGAGTATTTCTAAGTCCCTATTGATAATTCACTTCCTACTGTATTTGATTTCTTTCTCAAGCAAATCAAAATAGGTTTTATCTATTGTTTGCAACCAACAGACGTTAATTAAAGCCTCAGAATTATCAAGAAGTCCTACCTCCTTTCGAATCCTGATCACTCAGCACCTTATCAAGACCTAACCCTAGATCCCATAATTCAGGTTAAAGGAATTTAGCCGCTCATGACGTAAAAATCAAAGCAACTAGATGAATTCATGCTTTGAAAGATAAACTTACCACAAGATGAAAAGAAACTAGAGATTCTCAGATTAAATCACAAAGGAAATCCCAAAATAATGAATATAATATCTTCCAAGTAATTGCTTTCTCAAGCCAAAAGTAGAGAGAGAAAATATCAAAGTGTATTACTTAAAACTCAATGTGTCGAACTCTCTAGAAAACCCTAAAATAAAGCTTTAAATAGTTTACCCTGATTATGGAAACAAAATAATAGAATTCAAAAATCCCTCGGATTAGGTGACGACATTTGTGATAGCCTATCAGGAGGCTGATGACTTATCACAAATGTCATCAGCTCCTTCTTCAGTTTTGGCTCTTCTTGTTTAAGGCTGACGACAAACTTGACAACTTATCAGTTTCGTGACGGCCTATCACAAAATGTCGTCAAAGCTATGCTTCAGTTCTCCTGTGCTGCCTCAGGCTGACGATATTCTTTCCAGCTTATCAGACCCTTGATGACTTATCATAAAATGTCGTTACATCTTTCAACTTAGGCCAATTCTCTGTTTACTGCTGACGACGAACTTGATAACTTATCATAGGGCTGACGACTTATCATAAATATCGTTAGCCATACTTGTCTTCAGATTTCTTTATATTTTAAATTCTTTGCTTCCATTCTTGTTGGTTCTCTATCATATCATCTTAAACTACAAAATCAAACATAAACCAATCAAAAGTGACAAAAGTTACTTAAGACTTCACAATTATTCTTAGTTAAAAGCCTCAAATGTGTTAGCATTAGCTCACGTATCAACACCCTCAACTTAAAACAATTGTTTGTCCTTAATCAACTCAACACAACTAAGAGATTACAAAGTACATTTGGCAATTAATCATCCATATCATCTTAAAACACTTTCACCATCTCCAAGGTCACTCAATTCAAGAACAATGTAGTACACCAATGCAACACACAGGACTCAAGATACGACATCAATTCAGTTATAACAACCATGTATAGACCAGTATTACACTACCCGAACAAGTCAATAACTAACAATGTAACCAGTGTGCCCTCACAGCAAAGAAATCCCCCTCCTCTCATATCAAGAATTATATATATAACTATGGGGACAATAAAAACACTCACTCTCAGAATGAAGTTCCAATCAGTGTATGACAAGTACCCTAGGCTTTCCCTTATATTCATTACCCAGATCTTTAGATAGGTCAGCTAGGATCACTATAGGACTTCTCTTAGGCTTGTAATGTAGGCTAGAGGCTGGTATGATACTCGATGGTATTTAAAGTGACTAATCCTCCTTGATACTACAATAGATTTTTGGGGTTTCACTCATCATCCTTTTCCGCTCTTTTCTTTGCTTGATCACACTTATTTAGGATGGGTGCAGACTTTTCTCAATTACTTAATCTTTTTCACAATTTTTCTTTTTTTTGCTCTTTTCCTCTGCACCCAGCTTTTTTTTAATGCTACCTTTCTTCATACTCATTCTATATCACGCACCCCTATGATATCCACCCTCAACTTAGGCCATTTGCATAAGTCAAGGTGCACAGTGTCCAAGGAGGACCAGGGCCAAAACAGGTTCATTGTGATCTAAATGGGAAGGTGACAGGTGTCATACAAAGAAATAGGCTAATTAGGCTCAAAACAGGGATCAAGGGATATTATACACATAGGGAAGGTCATTTAGGCTAAAGTGAGCTAATATCAAAACGGCCTATGATCCTTTCCTAACCCCTATCCTTCAACCTAGGTAAGACTAACCGGGCAAATTCTGGCTTCAGCATACAAAAGGAACTAAGTAGTTGCTCACACACATATGGCACACATGTATATCACAAGCTATGACTCATTCAGTTTATGCAGATGTTTAGCAATGATTATTATGTTACTAGAACTAATACCATACAAAGATGCACAGTGGTCACACTTGAATGCAAATCACCCAGTTAAAGGAGTAGACCACTTGAAGAGGTGTACAAAAATCACAAAATAATTCAATTGCCTTAAGTACAAGTATTTCTCCTAATTGGCTATAAAATTTTATAACAACAATTTACTTTACACCCTCAACTTAAAATTAAAAAAAAAATTGAACTAAGGGTCAGAGTATACCTGGAATGGATCAATCCCGGGGGTCATGGGTTCTTGACCCTGCTGCTGCCTCTCCATCAGGAGCCTCGAAATGTTCTAGTTTAGTTGGTCTATCAGTCTCTAAATGCCTACTGGTGGAGGCACCTACTGCTCTCGCTCGGATGGCTGCCTCCCATCTCTCATTATCCGTTAAGGACTCAATCCTTGCCTTCTTCATCTCTTCCTTTTCAGACTTCTTTCTTGCCCTCTTCTCTTCTTTTCTTTCTTCATCACTGTTGGGCCTCTCTCTCTTTTCTTTGTCTTTCTTCTCACCTTTATTTTTCTTTTTCTTCATTGGCTCCTCTGTGAGATCAAGCATCGAGATTTCTCCCTCAGACTCCTCAGCTACCGGGTCTACTGACGCTATAAAGTGGTGATGCTATAGCTTTCTAACCTCTGCCTTTACTTTATCTAGGTCTAATATGAATAATTCCATCTCTGGAGCAGACCTCTCTCTCAACTGAACATTGAAGAGGTTCTCTAATTCATCAATCTGGCCCGATAGAGCCTTGTAAGGCTCGAGTGCAACCTTAACCCTCTTATCGATTGTAGCTGCAAATTGCTTGGCAAAGAGTTTAAGTTGAGCTTCGCACCACTTGGATTGTTTTGCTACTCTTCTGAAATTCATAAGGTTGAAGGCAAATTCTGTTGTAGGCACTGCAGCTGGAGAAATTGTCTCAGTTCTGGGCATTGATGATTTTGCCATTATTGCGGATGTTGGAGGTACAACTTCAGAATCAGGCATCTCTGCATTAGGCACTGAACTAGTACCTGTGACCGGTGGGTTAGTGGGAATCTCTGCGCCCCTGTCAAACATTAGCCTCGGCTGATTTTCTTCATTTCTAATAGGATTATGGGTCTTCTTGGTAAGGAGTTCTTCTTCTAGCCCCACAATCTTTGACACATTTTCTTCCCTGCACAACCTTGTAATTAAACAAGGGAAGGGACATGCTGTATCAGACCTCGGGACACAAATTTTTATCTCTTTGGTAATAATCTCTCTAAAATTCAATTCAAGGTTAGCCACAAAACTTGGGACTAATATTTCTTTGTCATACCCAAGGATCCTATCACCATCTGTGGGCATCAACCACGTACGTACAATACCCTACCAAAATCTTGCCTCTGAATTCAGGGAGGCCTTGAAGATCCTTTCACTCGAATTTGTTAGCCATTCTGGTTCTCCATCGGCTATGAGTATGGGTAACCAATTTCACTAATTTTCTCGATGCTTTAAGCTGGCATAGATAGTAGGTGAAGTGGCCTGAGCTGGCATAGATAGTAGGTGAAGTGGCATGAGGAGTGAAGTTTGGGCCATGAAGGAACCTGTTGATTGTTGCTTCAGAAATATCCACCATTACACCCCGTAACAGAACTTTGTCCAACAAAGGTTGGTCAACTTCTTTCTCTCATTCTCTACACATGTTTTCCAAGTGAGCTTGATAGTTTGCATAGAACTCCCTAACTAGTGTAGAGAAAAATGAATTTCCTCCCCGTGTAGTCCATCCCAAATCATAGCCATAAAATTTCTGCTCCACTCTCAGGTACCTGCTCAACCCCTTAGTGATGATTCTCTTCTCCTCAAAGATTCGCCTCTTGACAACTCTTCTGTTGGTTCTGCGAAGCCTATCAAAAAAGATTTTCTAAGCTTTGGGAATCTGCCATCTAGTCCCATCTCGAACTTTAGGATTCTTATATTTAACCATAGTTCCCCGAATCGGAGAGTCTTCATCATCTTATGGCTCAGCAGAAGGGGACTCAGTTGATGGTCCCTCAGATTGAGGTTGCCTAGACTCATGTTCCTTAGACTCAGGCTGATCTGAATCATGCTCTTCAGATGCAGCATGTTCAGACTCTTGTTGCTCAGAGGTCGACTGTTCAGAAGCTGTATGCTCGGATATTGTTGGCTCAGTGTCACTTTATTCACTCTTCTCTACTCAATTGGTGGGGGTGGTGGAGTTTTTTAGAGCTTTGCTTCTTCTTTTGCTTCCTGAGCAGAGGCTCTTCCTCTTTATAATCAGACTCTTCATTAAAGAGTCTCCGAGTTATACTTCTCTTGGTCACTTTCTTTATGATTTTGAGTTCTTTTATTTGGGTGCCATTTCAATACCTGTAGCAAAAGAAAAACCGTTAGTTGAACCTCAAGAGTACAAATATAAACACATCGATCATTGAAATTCCACACCCCTTGAAAGGGTTTAGTAATGCTTTAGGTCCCAGGTGTGACGACATTTCTTGATAAGCCACACAGTTCTGATAGCTTATCACGAATGCCATTAGACTTAAACAAAACCCTTGCGATTTTATCAACTTTTGATGACATTTCTGATAAGTCATCACAAACGTGATAGCTTATCACAAATGTCGTCTGCTCTAAATAGAACCCACAACATTTTTAGCAACCTTTGATGACATTCCTGATAAGCCGTCACAGTTGTGATAGCTTATCATGAATCTAGTCATCTCTTATCAGAACCGCCAACTTAACTTTAACTCAATTTTTGGTCCCATTTTTTCTTTAAATCCACTCGAGTTTCATTTTTGAGTTGAACTTTTAAGCCTTAGGCTTGCACAACAAACCCTAGTTTCAATTTTTAGCCCTTTTTGCAAGTTGGACTTGGTTCAAGCTTCTTGGGAACTTGAGTTTACCTTATCTTACCACTTACTAATTGAAAAGAAAGGTCAGGTTTCGATCATACCTGATGGAGACCTTCTCTTTGTTACACGTGCAAGAAGAAGTAAAGAGAGGTTTTTGATTTTGATTGCAAGCCCCCCCACACACAAGGAAACTTTCTTCTTGGTTTACTTGGAAAGAATTTAAATAAGGTAAGAAAATATTCTAAGTATGGAAGGAAAATAACTTAAAGGAATTAAAATCTAAGCGGGAAGGTGGAAAGGCCAAGCTGTGGGCTGGGTCGGGTCTTTTTAATTTGGCCCACAGTTTCAGCTAATGTTGGGCTTTTTGTGATGACATTTCTGATAAGCCATCACAATTATGATAGCTTATCACAAATATTGTCAGCCTTGAAAGACCCTTCTTCAGAGCTGACGTCTCTGACGACAAATCTAACGACTTATCACCATCTTGACAGCCTGTCAAAAATGTCGTCAGGGGTATTTGGCTAAATACATCGATTCCACCTTCTGTGAACTAAATCGTAACTACAAAAATAAATAATTTATTAGAATATAAAAATTTTAGGTTGCCTCCCAATAACGCCTGATTTACTATCGCGGCACGACTTGGTTATCTTGACTACTCAGACTTTGCCAAGACAACCTGTTGATACCCCTTTAACATCTTCATAGAATACATCAATGATTGAGAAAACACTCATCTCTTTTTGCTGAGTCATGGATGAGTGTATTTCGAAGCGTGCTTCTTTGTCATTGAGCCTGAACTTCAGCTCATTCAGCTCCATATCTACTATCACTCGCCCAGTTGCAAGGAATGGTCTACCTAATATGATGGGAACTTCAAAGTCCACTTCGCAATCTAGTACTACAAAATCAGCAGGCAAAATAAAATTAGCCACCTTAACCAAGACATCGTGTAATATGCTCACAGGCCGCTTCATAGACCTATCTGTCATCACTAACTATATGTTTATCAGAGTAGGATCCGCCAAACCCAGTTTCTTGTACACAGTAAGTGGCATTAGGTTTATACTAGCTCCCAAATCGCATAGTGCTTTTGTGAAATTCAGGGAACCAATAGTGCACGGGATGGTAAACGCTCCCGGATCTGCCTTTTTCTGCACTAAAGACCTTGTAGAGATAGCGCCATAATGAAGGATATTGTCCTTCGATTCATGGATAACCTTCCATTTCTTAGTCACAAGGTCTTTCATGAACTTCGTATATCCTGGCATTTGCTCAAGTGCCTCAACCAAAGGCACATTTATTGTCAATTGCTTGAGCATTGCCATGAATTTGCTAAATTTTGCCTCGTCCGTTTTCTTCTTCAATCATTGAGGAAAGGGAGGTGGTGGTCTTGGGATAGTTTTCAGCACTACCTCCTTCTCCTTCTCTTTACCTTTCTCTGGAGCATTATTAGAATTGTTCAGCTTTTCAAACTCCACTAGATCACCTTCTTTCGGTTCATCAACAACTACCTCATCAACTACAGGTTTTTCTACAGAAGGGACAGGTAATATCTTACCACTTCTAGTGGTAATATCTATGCATGAGCCATCATTCTGCAGATTCTGGACCGTATCACTTGGTAACGTTCTGTTCTTCCTCTGGTTGAATGCTGCGGAAAGTTGGCTCATCTGTTGCTCCAACTGTTTGATTATGGTGGAGTGTGAGTACACCAACTGACTGATGGATGTCAGATCGGTCTTCATGGTGGTCACACCAGAGTTGGTTGCCTCCACTCCCTTCAACAACTTATCCATCATGTCCTCCATGGACATCTTTTCAGAACTTGTTAAAGCAGTCTCACGATTTCCAGGAGGAACATATAGACCGCTCCTATCATTGTTATTCCTCTAATTTTCTTGCTCCCTATCATTATAACCAGGCTTATCATAAAAGTTTCGACCTTGATTCCCTTGGATATTGCCTCGAAAACCCCTTGATTATTAACAGAGTTAGCCTCTTCTTCTGCATCAGCCTCAATCCTATCCTGAGATCTCACAGCGTTTACCTTCCCAACCTTGCCTGATAGGAAGTGCTTGGTTAGCAAGTCCATCTGTATTTTCAGGTGAGCCATGTCTTGGTCACGCTCCTCTTCTCTTCTGCGTTGTTCCGCACTAATACCTACAGAAGTAGTGGGGCTGGCCACTACAGAGTCTCTGGTATGCCATGCCCGACTCTATTTGGTCATTCTGTCCAGCATATTTGAAGCCTCTGGGAATGTAAGTACAACAAACGAATCACCAACAACATTTTCTACAATTGGCTTTGTAACAGAGTTAAGAGCCCTATATAAAGTCTCCATCAAATGTAGGTCTGTCATGTTGTGGTTCGGACACTGTGTCAGCTTTTTCTTGAATCTTTCTCAGGTTTCATGCAAGGCTTCAGTCGGGAGATGCCTAAAGTTGCTGATCTCGTCCCTCAACTGTACCCTCCTGGAAAGCGGAAAGAACCTTTCTAGGAAAGCTCCTTTCAACTGCCTCCAGTTGGTTATAGAATTGGGCGTCAGCTCATTTAGCCACAAAGTTGTCTCCCCAGACAGAGACAACGGGAAAAATCTCAACCGAATAGCATTCTGGACCACTCCTGGGTTATCAAAAGATTTGTAGATGGTGACAAAATTCACAAGATGCAAGTTCGGGTCATCCCCAGGAAGGCCACCAAACAACCCCTTCAGATTGAGGAGTTGGATTATAGTACTCATAATGTTGAACTTGGCCCCAGGTGACAATGGTGGAGGAATGATTGCACCTGATCCGTCCATTCCATCATCATCATCATTGATATCATACTGGACCGGCTGGTACTCTTGTCTTTCTTGGAACGAACGGTTTCTGTTAACATTACGCCGTACTGGTGCAGCTATCTGCTCTGCATGCCTTGGGTTACCAGGATTTAACAACTCCTCATATCCCAAATATTCATCCTCAGGGTTTGGATGTCGTGCTTGTTGCCCAAGATTTTGTACACTCACCTGAGCTCGAGCTAAGGCTGCCAGTCTGTCAGCTTCTTGTTGTTCTACCATTCTTCCAATTCGTTGCGGTTTCGGATTAAGTGGTAATAATGGCTCTCCGGAACTTCTGTTTCTTGGCATACACTATAAAGATCCTACAAATAAACAAAAATACTAAATAAACGTAAAACTAGAAAACTTAACTAACAGTCAAGTTGCACACACAAACTTCAGTTTACAACCGTATTCCCCGACAATGGTGCCATTTTTGATAACGCTCAAACTACACCTCTCAATGAGAATGTAAGTGATCATTGTCAATATAAAACCCAACTAGGTTGGGGTCGAGTCCCACAGGGAATATGATGTGAACGTAAGTTGTTTGCAAATTAATCAACTGATAGTTGAATGTTTCCAGAAAGGGGGGAGGGTTTAGTTTAACAAGCAATTTTTGGTTACATTAGTTTCAGTGTTCGTAATCAAGAGTTTATGAAAAAAACCCAGAATTATGTTCACTAGGGATTTTGGTACTTAACAGATTCTACTAGTGGTTCAGGATTCTCACGGTAGGTAGGACAACAAGTTATCTTTCTCGAAGTTATGCTTAAATGTCTCTCAACCCACTTAAGCATTTAATTACCTAATCCTCTCAGACTTAGGGAATTTATATTCACTGCCTATATTTTACCTCAGGTTAACCAACCTTGTTACAGTGTGATTATTAAACGGAGTATTTCCAAGACCCTGTTGATAATTCACTTCCTACTATATTTGATTTCTTTCTCAAGCAAATCAAAGTAGGTTTTATCTATTGTTTGTAACCAATAGACATTAATTAAAACCTCAGAATTATCAAGAAGTTTTACCACCTTTTGAATCCTGATCACTCAGCACCTTATCAAGACCTAACCCTAGATCCCATAATTCAGGTTAAAGAAATTTAGCCGCTCATGACGTAAAAATCAAAGTAACTAGATGAATTCATGCTTTGAAAGATAAACTTACCACAAGATGAATAGAAACTAGAGATTCTCAGATTAAATCACAAAGGAAATCCCAAAATAATGAATATAATATCTTCAAAGTAATTTCTTTCTCAAGCCAAAAGTAGAGAGAGAAAATATCAAAGTATATTTATCAAAACTCAATATGTCGAACTTTCTAGAAAATCCTAAAACAAAGCTTTAAATAGTTTACCCTAATTATGGAAACAAAATAATAGAATTCAGAAATCCCTCGAATTAGGTGACGACATTTGTGATAGCCTATTAGGAGGCTGACAACTTATCACAAATGTCGTCATCTACTTCTTCAGTTTTGTCTCTTCCTATTTAAGGTTGATGACAAACTTGACAACTTATCATCTTCATGACGACCTATCACAAAATATCGTCAAAGCTCTACTTCAGTTCTCCTGTACTTCCTCAGGCTGATGGCATTCTTGATAGCTTATCAGACCCTTGACGACTTATCACAAAATGTCATCACATCTTTCAACTTAGGCAAATTCTCTGTTTACTGCTGACGACGAACTTGATAACTTATCACAGAGCTGACGACTTATCACAAATGTCGTCAGCCACACTTGTCTTCAGATTTCAACTTCTTTACTTCCATTCTTGTTGGTTCTCTATCATATCAGCTTAAACTATAAAATCAAACATAAACCAATCAAAAACGATAAAAGTTGCTTAAGACTTCACAATTATTCTTAGTTAAAAGCCTCAAATGTGTTAGCATTAGCTCACACATCACTTTTCTTTGTGATTGTGAAAAAGAAATTGGTTGATGCTTATATAGCCATGAATATAATTTAGATGTATGGGTGTATAAGTAGTAGTGATGTGTGAATGGAGGATATGTTAATGGAATATTATGAGACGGACCATAAGATTCTGATCAATTATTGTTATTATGAGGTTCTATTGGACTTATGTTTCTTAATGTTTTTTTATAGCTTCCAAGAAAGAATAGTATGTGAAGTTATGGTGTTAATTATGCCGAGTACTATACACTAGGTTTGAATAATGAATGATCACCAAGGTGGAAATAGTGATTGCTTGGGATAGTTATTCTAGTTATATGGAAGGTGAGCTAGTAGGCTTGAAATAATGTATGCAAGGATTTAAGTTCATTGATTCACAGTTAAGTATGATGGTGTAGGTATGATGTAGAGGTGTACGCAAAGGTAGTATGTGTCTACATTATTTTATAAGATTATTAAGTGTCTTATTTTCTTAGATAGTACCTTGAGTTAATACATGTGAAGGAGGCTAGTTATATAGTGTATGGTGTTCTTTATAGGCAAATTAAAGAGCTATGGATAGATGATGTTAAGTCTTTCAGTGTAATTTAATTCTCATGGTTTAGGTAAAAATATAAGTTTAGAGGTATGATATTAGCAAACTATGAAGGAATGGGAAAATCGTGTATTTAGAGAGGTAGGTATGTTTGCCAAAAAGAGTGTAAGTATATGATAATTATTATTGAAGCTAGAGAAAGTTATGAGTGATATATATGGAAGAGTGTCCAAAGAATGAAGTTAGTATTTTCCAAATATAGTTCATCCAGGTGAGTCGAGCATTCAAGTATAGATTATTAGAATAAAAAAATTATGACTCGGTCTTGAGGATGTGGAATAGGACCATAAGCTTAGAATGTTGACTTTAATATAAGGGGGAGATGCTAGGGTGAAGACCAAATCATGTTTTGTGAATTAGATTGTGATGCATGCCAATAAGTGTTATGATAAGATAGTGATTTATTCTTAATCTAGTGTATTTCTTGGATTTCAGCCATTATGGTACTCCATGTCTTTTGTGATAAAGCCACACCCGTGGCCAATGCTTATATACTTCATGTATATTCATGTTCATCTCCAACTCATAGTAAGAAGGAGGTAACAACTTTATCCGGTGATCCTAGTCACCCCCATGAATCTATGAGTTTCAGTCTTATGTTTAGACACTTATGATAAGTATGAACCCATGTTTTATAGTATGCTCAGTTCCCTAAACTCATGGTACACCCTTAATAACCAGTGAAATTCACATAATGTCATGTATGTTTTTATTTTAGACCTCTTTAAATAAATCCATGCCTATGATACTCTATACTTTAGGCATTAATCAAGTGCCAAAATTATGTATAGTATTCTTTCATCCTTTAGGTCCTCATGTTCTATCGCTTTAGTAACCCTCCTTATAGTAAGATAGTGGTGATGAAAATAGATGAATAGTGGTTTAAATGGGAGAGAGTAGATGTTCCTTATTAGAAAAAATTCATGTATGCTTGTTTTATCTAAGGTTATAAGTTATAAGTATGGAGGAAGATCGAGGGAAGGCTCTAGAATATGTAATAATTAGGTGTGAATTTTTATGTGCCTTTTTGGAGATAATTCATGAAATTATTATTAATAGAGGTATTAGAGAATATGGAAAAATTCCTAAATGGGTTGGTTTCATAAGATTTCATATGTGGTTATAATGATAGGCTTGAATGTCATATTGGTATACAAATGTATGAATGCATAGTGCACTAGTGAATTCCTAATTAGAGCTCAGAGTTAGTTGCTGAAGTGATAAATGGTATTATTCTTGAGATGAGATTTTTGAGAAGATATAAGATATTGAATCACATAGTTTAGACTAAGTATTACAGTGCTATGTGTAGTGCCTTGTGACTTTGAGTTAGGCTTGAACATGGTGAGAGTATGTAGTTCAACTCATACTTTGGTAAGAGTAGTCACCTATACCCATTTAAAGATTATAAGTTGCATCAAATGAAGTGTAGTATTTAAGAGGACAAGTATAGTTGGAGAGAGTGTTTGAGAGGTGTTTTTAAGCTTGAATTAGTTGTTGAAGTGGTAAATGGTATTATTCTTGAGATGAGAGCTTTGAGAAGACATAGTATATTGAATCACATAGTTTATACTAAGTATTATGGTTCTATATGTAGTGCCTTGTGACTTTGAGTTAGGCTTGAACATGGTGAGAGTATGTAGTTCAACTCATACTTTGGTAAGAGTAGTCACCTATACCCATTTAAAGATTATAAGTTGCATAAAATGAAGTGTAGTATTTAAGAGGACAATATAGTTGGGGAGAGTCTTTGAGAGGCATTTTCAAGCTTGAAAGTTAACAGTTGCATCACCTAAGGCATGGTAATACTATTCTTGCTTCTATTTTATATGTATGATCATGTCATGAATTCCTCAATTGATTTCTATGCTTTCAGCATGAATCAACTTCTTATAGTCAATCAAGTTAGCTAATTAGGGGTTTTATCTATTTAGTACAGCTATATCCTTCAGTAGCAGACATGATGGTCTAGTACCTCATTTGTTCACTTCTAAGAATGATTCAATAGATCAATAGATTCCCCCCCGCATTGCACTCTTCAAATTTCATATCTACATTGTTCTATGCGATTCCTATGTATGTGATCGAGTTCCATATGTATCAATACTCTATCAAAAGGTGACTCCAGTTACAAAATATGATCAATTTTAGAAATTCAATTTCATGTTAGTAACCACGTTCTTTTCATTCAAAATTTGACTTCATTTGAGGACAAATGATCCCAAGAGGGAGATATTGTAATACCCCAAAATTTCTAGCTAAGCTTCTAACCATTAGTCATGTGTTTATAGGTCCAAAAATAATTATTTTTAATCATAGATAAGTGTCATGATCATTTACCAAGTGTGAAAATTGCTTTTGATGTGAATAATATTCATAGGAAAAATTTAGAGAAAAGTTGTGTTGATTGAGATTTGGTATTCAATCCTATAAGGTTCGACTGTAAACGGGTATATCTTCTATAATATATTGAGTTTTTGATCTCAAGACTCACCAAATAAAGAGTATTTGAATATTTTTTCCAACGCATCCAATTTTGCCTAATCTGATACTCGAGTGAAAAGTTATGAGCATTTTTGTAAGGAAACCAGTGCGTTTTCATGATAAGAGCGTGGCACGCCATGTGTGATCCACGATAAGAGTGTGGCATGCCCTGTGTGCTTCATGATAAGAAAGTGTCTCGCCCATGGTCCCAGAGCTGCTAAAACTCACATTTTCTTTAATTTTTTAAGGGCAAACTAGTCATTTACGTCCTAAATGATCCTATAACTAATACTAACATATTTTTCCTTATCCAATAACCCAAACACACAATTCCTCTTCTCTAAAATTCTTGAAAACACCAAATAAGGGTTCTTGCTCAAATTCAAGTTTTCTTCAAGCGAATTCAGTAAGCCTAGGTATGTGGGATTTGAACAAGGATATTTTTCCATCTCTATGCCCCAAAAGTTATTTTTTGATTGAATTTGAAGAAATTGGTTTACTAGGGTTAATACCCACTTTTTCTTATGCTTCAAGATTTTGATGTTTCATCATGAGTTAAGCCTTATTTAGCACAAGAGTTTATGTTTACTTCTATTTTTATCCATGAAAGTGATCTTAAACATTGAGTGTGATAATTTGATATGAAGTTTCTATGAGATGATAAATGATTTCAATTTTTAGTATTTGTTACTGAGCTTACAAAAAGTCAAGATTACTAGTACAAGTTATATGCATTATAGCATGATTGAAGTTGCAGTTTTGATCTTATGATCTCAGATAAGACATGAAATTCACAGGTTTCTTTATGAGTATGATTTAAGTAAGAGAAGCATAGTTAGTTTTCAGTTTTATAAACCCATATTCTATTTTAAGGAAAATTTTATAAGTATAAGCATACGAGTATATATATTGGGAGTAGTATTTATCACCGAGGTGGAATGTGGGTTTAGCGCATCCTATTTCCCAGAAACTACGTGCCATCATAGGTTTAAGGGGCATCGGTAGAGAGTGTCTTTTTGCCCCAAGGGGCTAAGTTTAGTGATCACTCTAAGTTAAGGTTCAATTTTGATAGCAAGGGTAGAACAACTCTCCTCAATGTGAGTAATACGTTGGACTCTATGTGATCTCACATGATTTATGTCGGTTATAAGAATCTCTATAAGAAAAGTAAAGAAGATTTTAGATACTAAGTGTATGACTCACAAGCTTTATTCAGATGTTGTTTTATGATTTATGCTTATGTTATTTCAGCTTTAAGTTTTATTTATGATCAAGGTGAGTCTATATACACTTAGCATAAATGTTTTTAAGCTTATGATATATATCAATTTTTACTTAGTGCATTCACCTCCACATACTCAGTACATTCCAAAAGTACTAACCACATATACGTCTGTGTGGCTACATTATTTTATAATGTAGGTAACAACTGTAGCTCACAATATCATGATCGGATAGTTCACAACTTCTAGCCAATGGGTGATGAGTTCTCTTTATTCAAGGGCTCAAGTCAATTGTAGATTTAGTATTTTATTTTGATTCGGTTGTATTGATTAGGGATGGTTGGGGTTCATGTCCCGACTACCTATAGTCAGTATTATTAGAGGTTTCATACGCAACCAGTCAGAGTTGATGTATTCAGTTTGAATTTTCTTTTGTATAACCAGTGTTGTAAAAGTTTTACCAGTATTGAACAAGTTCTACTAATGACATCTCCTCTACTTATTATTTCCAATTTTATGTAATTTATTCATTTGCTAAAAAATTATGCTAGTATCATGGGTTAGCTTGGGATCACTTGTGGTTCTAAGCACCGTGTGACGTCCATGGAGTAGTCTTAGGGCGTTACAGGTTAGAAACAATTAACATCAATAACACAGAGAGAGTCATAACATCAAGTACAATTTTTGTTCTAAACCCCTAGTTATAGAATCCTCGACATATCATTTTAGCATCTTTGTAACCTACCTGTCATTTAAATTTTTTATATACTTGACTTAACATTTTTGTATATATTGTTTTCCTTTGACCATCCATCCTACCCTATACCTCTTCCTCCCATTCCGACCATTATTATAGTACCTATAATTTCTTAATCTACATCCACCCAAGTCCTCTCGGTACTCCCCAGATCAAGACATCACAGTACTATATCCTATAAAAATTAGAATTCTCCTATTCACATTCTACCATAAAATGATGCTCTCAGTGGTTCATAGAATCTCATTTTAAACCCAGTCCGTACTAGAGACCTAACGTGTATTCATACCCTCTTTCACCATTTATCATAACAAAAATCATGTATGAGACATATATAAAATGTAATTAGCTTCAAAACATATGTATGAATGCATGTATTTAAGGCGTTCACATCATCTCTTATCCTTCTCAACCTCATCATCAATATAACATCGTATTAGCATGGTGCCCGAACCATAGAGCTGTCAATACGGGCCGAACCAAACCATCCGAGATAGACCATACGGGCTTTAAAGTTTGATGGATCAGGTCAGGCTGTCCCATCAAGATGACAGGCCAGAAAACAACAAGCCCAACCCTCCACTCTGTGGGTTGCGGGCCTCTACGGGCCAACCCACTTTTTAAAATATATTATTTTTATAATCTTAATTTGAATTTTAAAATGTTAATTACATAAATATTTACAATATAATATTAAATGAAGTTACTAATTATTAATCAAGTTACAAATTTACAAAAAAATCTTAATAATCTACGAAATTAAATAGCTTTTGACATGATACCAATCACCAAATTTAAATCAAATAGAGATGTTGATAAACAAACTAATCAATTAATGAGTAATAATATAACAAGCTAAATAGAAATATTAACCTAATTTTATTTCAATACATCACAATAAAACACAAGAAAATATCAATATTTAATCCATTAAAAATCAAAATGAACTCCTAAAAAAAAACTCTCATGGCATTTATGGCGTGTTCAACATCGTCACATCATCTTCATCAAACATATCTGATTCTTTAAGAAAATTAGTAATTTGTATTTTTATTATTTATATATTTTATAAACATAATTAATATTTAAATATCTATGATTATCTAAATACACTTTGAGTTTGGACTCTTTTGGTTATTCTTAGTACTCTATTCTAATTTTTGATTAATTTTTTATTTGGCCAACAGGCTAGCCCAACTCATATTTCTCAAGCCCCATGGGACAATGGGATTATTCAGGACGAGCTAAAAAGTCTTGTTCTTAAACAGGATTTAAAAATTACAGCCCAATCCTATCAAATTGTAGGTCGGGCTGGGCCAGCCCAACGGGCTTGACCCATATTGACGGCTCTACTGACCCATATCAAATTTGTATAGGCGTGGTACCAGACCTATTACTATATTAGCACTGGTATGGTAACCAACCCATTATCTTAATATGCCATTAAATCACAAGTCCTGATAGTAGGCAATCATAGATGTCAAGTTCACAACAAGCACAAAGCTAAGAGAGTCTAAGTGCTACAACAATCATCTAACTCATTTTAATCAGTGAACTTAGTTTATACATATATATGTGTCCATAACCATCATATGCCATGCATTCTTATGGGCTTCCATTGCCCAGGTTCACACTATCATACTCTTTCTCTCTGTCTATATCCGAACCTCACATTTTCTTCGTTATCCTCTAATCTTTTCTAATTACTCATAATGGGCAAATCCACTCTTTACCTTATAGTATTGCTCTTTTATGTTCACTCATCAGTCATGGGATTTGGTTATGTTGATCACTAACCCCTAACTTACCTTACCTCACACGTTAGCCAACTCCTCTATCAAAATCTGAATATTAAGACATTAGAATTAATCAAAAACCCTTAATTTCCCTATTTACTATTTCATGCTTTTTCATTCAACTTTCCACTATCTTCAAGCCTCGAAAGGTATTAAGTTATTCACATTCATTTCATTTTTCTATCCATCTCTCATCATAATTAAAATATCAACCTAATGTACATTTATACAATTATATTTGAGCCTACCAGATTTTAAAGCGTCCATCTATGAATTACTAAAATAGTGGTGCATTCTTGTTGTTGTATATATCAAGAATGAACCAAACAAAAATAAAAGGAAAAAAGTGTGTCTTAAAGGTGACTTTGAGCAAGAAATTGAGGTAGGCTATGATTTTCTTGTAGCACTTAGACTTTCTTGGCTTTGTGATAGTTTGTGAAATGGACATCGATGATTCCCTTCTAGCATGACTTGTAATATAATGACTGCATTACATTTTACTTGCATTTTGATGATATGTTGAGATGATGGACCGGGTACCATATCGGTACAAATGTGATAATGGTTTGGGTACCATGCCAGTACGAATTTGATATGGGTTGGATACCATATTGGTATGATGTTATGTTGATGATGAGATTTAGAAGGGTAAGATATGATGCACACATCTTGCATACAGGCACTCATACAAATACATTAGGTACCTACTGATGATTTTACATGATGATAAGTTGTTTATGAAATGATTAAGTGTGAAAGCACGGGAAAGTAAACTTGTGATTGTAATTATGTGATGATATATGATATGTTGAGTTGAATGATATCATTATTTATTATATTTGTTACGATCATAGTTATACTTGTTTGTCTTGCGTACTTGTATATTGTGGAGTTAGTCAACCTATGATGCTTACTATTATTTGTTGATGTACTGATACTACCTGTACTTTTCTTTTTTAGTGCAGAATATCTTTCAGCGGTTGACATGGGACCTCGACTCTAGATGGTGGTTCAGACTTAATTTTGAGGGTGAGCATCATGTTCGGACAACCTTCATACCCTATTATGATGTTGACGTCCTTTGTTTTGGGGACTAAGATGATTTTTTAATTATGTTTTGGAATATTTTCTGTATTTTCAGACTTCATTATTTTAGATGTTCTTCTACGGTGACCTCAAGTCCCGTGAATTATAATAAATAGAATTTTCTGCAATCTATTTATTTTATTAATGATAATGTCATCGGATGATTATTATTTGTTGAATGAAACTATTTTAGTACTTTTTAAAAACATGAGTTAATATTACCATGAACGTGAGAATAACACTTAAATGAGTAAAGATGAGTGTAGTATGTTTCTCTTGTCATAAGTTAGGGCGGGTGTCATCATGACTGTTTGGACCGTGATAATAAAATAATATTAAAATTATTAAGATTAAGTTCTAAGTAAATAAATAGACATGAAAGAATAAAGTAATAGTTTTGTGAATAATTATAATTAGGTGCAATAATTATTCAGTAACCATTACTGATAGAGGTGGTGGGTGGGGATAAAGGTAACTGATATTGAAAATTGACAGCAGTACTATAATGCTCCAAAAAAATATAAAAAGTTGTGGAAAAGAATAATCTTAAATTGTGGAATTAACTTAACAAGAGAGAAAATCAAAGAATGGTGACTTCATAGACGATGAGCTGGGACTTACAAATGAGTATATGATTTAGTGGTACCTATGAATCTTATATATAGTGGTCAATATTTAAATTTCCTCCATCTGTAATTAATTTTTTCGAGACTTAATCACCTCAATTCAAGATAATTAGGTAGGATAAAACTAAATGTCATACTTTTAAAATGGTAAGAAACATTAATTTCTATTAATGAGACCATGTTGATATAATAATGTTTCTCTCCCGTTTTAATTAGTGTTTGAAAGATGTTTTTGTGGCGAGCCTGAGGGCGGGGCGTGTATTCAGGCAAGATTTAATAAAAATACCCCAAAAAGATTTGTGGGGGCAAAAGTATCGCGAGGTGAAAGCCCCATTTCACGACCCAAATTACGAGGTCATGTGGAAACCTATTTTATTCTAACGAGATAGGAGAAACCTTTACCACCTAAAAATTTATTATACAAAATTTCTTTGATGTAATATTTTTATAACTAGTCTATCGGCACGTGTGTTGCGCGTGTGTATCGAGTCATGTAGTATATGTTATTGTAAAATGATATCACTACCATTAAGGTTAAGTTTTGAGTAAATAATTATACATGAAAGAATAAGGTAGTAGTTTTCATGATTAATTATAATTAAGTGCAATAATTGTTCAGTACTCATAGCGGATAGACGTGTTGGGCGGGGATAAAGGTGGCTAGTGTTGAAAATTGATGGTGGTACTGTAATGCCTTAAACAAAATAAAAAATTAAGGAAAAATTATCTAACATCGTGAAAAGAAAATAACATACAGAAAATCAAAGAACGATGGTTTCCCAGACGATCAACTAGAACTTAAAAATGAGCACATGATTTAGATGTCCAATGAATCTAGTAATAGTAGTCAATATTTAATTTTACTCCATACGTAATTAATATTTTCGAATCTAAATCACCTTAATTGAAGATAATTAGATAGGATGAAACTAAATGTATACTCTTAAAATGGACGGAAATATTAAGTTCTATTAATGAAACTATGTCGAAATAATAAATTTTTCTATCCTATTTTAATTATTGTTTTAAAAGATATTTCTATGGTGAGTCTAGGGCGGGGCGAATCTCTAAGTAGGATTTAGTAAAATGCACTGGGAGATCTGTGGGAGAAAAAGTATCGTGAGGCGTAAGCCTCATGTTACGACCCAAATTATGAGGTCGTAGGGGCACCTATTTTATTCTAATTAGATAGGAGAAACCTTTACCTCCTAATCATTTATCATATGAAATTTTTTGGATACAATATTTTTACAACTAGTGAATCGACACGTATATTGCACGTGTGTATCGAGTAAGTAGTATATGTTATCGTAAAATGATATCAAAATTATTAAAGTTAAGTTTAGAGTAAATAATTATATATGAAAGAATAAAATATAAGTTTTGTGAATAATTATAATTAAGTGCAGTCATTATTCAGTACACATGCGGATAGAGGTGGTTGGTAGAGATAAAGGTGGCTGACATTGAAAATTGGCGGTAGTACTATAATGCTCAAAATAAAAAAATTGAGAAAAAATAATCTTAAATTGTGGAATTAAAACAACAAGAGAGAAAATCAAAGAACGATGATTTCACAGACGATCAACTGTAACTGACAAATGAGTATATGATGTAGGGGTTCCTATGAATCTTATATATAGTGGTCAATATTTAATTTTACTTCATCTGTAGTTAATTTTTTTGAGACTTAATCACCTCAATTAAATATAATTAGATAGGATGAAACTAAATGCAATACTTTTAATATGGTAAGAAATAATAATTTCTATTAATGAAACTATGTCAATGTAATAAATGTTTCTCTCTTATTTTAATTAGTGCTTTAAAATTTTTTTGTGGTGGGTCTAGGATTGGGGCATGTCTCATGAAATTTTTTAGTAAAACTGCACTGAAAAGATCTGTGAGAGTGAAAGTATCGTGAGGCGTAAGCCCCATGTCACGACCCAAATTATGAGGTCATATGCACTCCTATTCTATTCTAACTAGATAAGAGAACTGAAAATTACACAAATACACAATTTATGTTTTCAATATTACAAAAAATCTCAACTCCCTAAACATATTATAAAAATTCCAACATATACACAGAATGCTATGTATATGTCGGCTATGTTATGTATATTAATAGAGAGAGGGAGTAAAGTAATTAACAAGGTGGAAGAGAGTGTAATTATTTCCAAAAGGGTTGGTATTTATGTTATTTATACATAAGAGAAACCGCTACCACCTAACCAATTATTATACTGAATTTTTTGGATACAATATTTTTATAGCTAATCTACCGGCATGTGCGCTACACGTATGTATCGAGTCATATAGCATGTGTTATCGTAAATGATATCAATATTATTGAGGGTAAGTTTTGAGTAAATAATTATGCATAAAAGAATAACATATTAATTTTTGTGAATAATTATAATTAAGTGCAATAATTATCCAGTATCCATGTCGGATAGAGATGGTTGGTGGGGATAAAGGTGGTTGGTGTGGAAAATTGACGGTGGTACTGTAATTCTCCAAATGATATAAAAAATTAAGAAATTAATGATCTTACATTGTGAAATCAAAATAAACAAAGAGAAAATCAAAGAACAATGACTTTACAGACGATCAACTGGGACTTACAAATGATTATATGATTTAGCGGTTCTTGTAAATCTTATATATAGTGGTCAATATTTATTTTACTCCATTTGTAATTATTTTTTTGAGACTTAATCACCTCAATTGAAAACAATTAGATATGATAAAACTGAATGTTATACCTTTAAAAGAGTTAGAAATGTTGATTTTTATTAATGAAACTATGTCGATGTAATAAATACTTCTCTTCGAGTTTAATTATTGCTTTAAGGAAATTTCTGTGGCGATTCTCAAAGTTGGATTTAGTAAAAATGCAATGGTAGATCTGTGGGGGTGAAAGTATCATGAGGCATAAACCCTCGGTCATGACCTCAATTATTAGGTCGTGTGGACACCTATTTTATTCTAAGCATTTTCGAGAAACCTTTATCATCTAATTAGTTATTATATGAAATTTCTTGGATACAATATTTTTATATCTAGTCTATCGGCACGTGTGTATCGATTCATATAGTATATGTTATCATAAAATGATATCAATATTATTAAGGTCAATTATTGAGTAAATAATTATGCAAGAAAGAATAAAGTATTAGTTTCCGTGAATAATTATAATTAAGTGCAATAATTATTCAGTACCCATGGCGAATAGAGGTGGAGGGTGGGAATAAAGGTGGCTGATATTGAAAGTTGACGGTGGTACTAGAATGCTCCAAATATATAAAAAAATTAAGAAAAAAGTGATCCAACATTGTAGAATAAAATAAATAAGAGAGAAAATCAAAGAATGATGACTTTACCGACGATGAGCTGGGACTTACAAATGAGTATATGATTTAGCGGTTCCTACAAATCTTATATATAGTGGTCAATATTTAATTTTACTTTATGTATAATTTTTTTTTTTTGAGATTTAATCACCTCAATTGAAGATAATTAGATAGGATGAAACTAAATGTCAAACTTTTAATATGGTAAGAAATATTAATTTCCATTAATAAAACTATGTCGATGTAATAAATGTTTCTCTCTCATTTTAATTAGTGTTTTAAAGACGTTTATCTGGCGAGCCTAAGGGCGGGGAGTGTCTCGAGGCAAGATTTAGTAAAAATGCAATGTGAAGATTTGTCGGTATACAAGTATCGTGAGGTGTAATCCTATGTAACGATTCAAATTACGAGGTGATGTGGACACATATTCTATTTTAACTAGATAGGAGATACCTTTACCACCTAATCATTTATAAGATTGAATTTATTGAATGCAATATTTTTATAACTAGTTTATCAACATGTTCGTCACACGTGTGTATTGAGTCATGTAGTATATGTTCTCGGAAAATGATATCAATATTAGTAAGTTTATGTTAGAGAAAATAATTATACATGAAAGAATAAAGTATTAATTTTTGTCAATAATTGTAATCAGGTGCAGTTTTTATTCAGTACCCATAGAGGTGGTGGGTGGAGATAAAGGTGACTGGTGTTGAAATTTGACGGTGGTACTGTAATGCTCCAAACAAAATAAAAATGAGGAAAAAATAATCATACATTGTGAAATTAAAATTACCAAAGAGAAAATCAAAGAACGGTGACTTCACAGACAATCAACTGGGACTTACAAATGAGCATATGATTTAATGATTTGTGTGAATCTTATATATAGCGGTCAATATTTAATTTTACTCCACCTGTAATTAATTTTTTCACGACTTAATCACCTCAATTCAAGATAATTAGATAAGAAACTAAATGAAATACCTTAAAAATAGTCAAAAATATTGATTTTTACTAATGAAACTATGTAGATGTTACAAATTTTTCTTTTCGATCTTAATTAGTTCTTTAAAGAAGTTTCTGCAGCGACTCTGGAGGCGGGGCGAGTCTCGTAGTTGGATTTAGTAAAAATGCACTTAGAGATAGGTGGGGGAGAGAGTATCGTGATGCGTAAGCCCCATGTCATGACCCAAATTATGAGGTCGCGTGGGCATTTATTTTATTCTAACTAGATAGAAGAAACCTTTACCGCCTAATTATTTATTATACAAAATTTTTTGATACAACATTTTAATATCTTGTCTATCAACACATGTGTTGCACGTGTGTATCGAGTCATGTAGTATATGTTATTGTAAAATGATATACATTATTAAGGTTAAGTTTTTAGTAAATAATGATACATGAAATAATAAAGTAGTTATTTTTATGAATATTTATAATTAAGTGCAATAATTATTCATTACTCATAGCGGATAAAAGTGGTGAGTGGGATAGAGGTGTCTGGTGTGAAAATTGATAGTGATACTGTATTGATCCAAACAAAATAAAAATTGTGAAAAATATATTCTTACATTGTGAAATCAAAATAACATCTCAGATAATCAAAGAATGATGTCTTCACAAACGATCAGCTAAGACTTACAAATGAGTTTATAATTTTGCGGCGAGTCTTGAGGTAGGATTTTATAGAAATGCACTAGGAGATTTGTGGGGGCATAAGTATGTTGAGGCATAAGCCCCATGTCTCGACCCAAACTATGAGGTTGTGCGGGAACCTATTCTATTCTAACTAGATAGGAGAAACCTTTGTCATCTATTCATCTATTATACAGAGTTTCTTGAATGCAATATTTTTATAACTAGTCTATTGGCAGGTGTGTTGCACGTGCGTATCGAGTCCTATAGTATATGTTATTGCAAAATGATATCAATATTGTTAAGGTTAAGTTTTGAATAAATAATATACATGAAAGAATAAAATATTAGTATTCATGAATAATTGTAATTACGTGTAATAATTATTCAGTACCCATGACAGATAGAGTGGTTGATATTAAAAATTGATAACAGTGTTGTAATGATCCAAACAAAATAAAAATGAGGAAAAAATAATCTTACATTGTGAAATCAAGATAACCAGAGAGAAAATCAAAGAACGATGACTTCATAGACGATCAACTGCAACTTACAAATGCGTATATGATTAGCGATTCCTATGAATCTTATATGTAGTGGTCAATATTTAATTCTACTTTATCTATAATTAACTTTTTTGAGACTTAATTACCTTATTCAAGATAATTAGATAGGATGAAACTAAATGTCATACCTTTAAAATAGTCAAAAATATCGATTTCTATTAATGTAACTATGTTAATGTAATAAAAGTTTCTCTTCAATTTTAATTAGTGCTTTAAATAAGTTTCTATGGAGATCCTGGAGACGGGGCGAGTCTCAAAGTTGTATTGAGTAAAAATTTATTGAGTGATCAGTGGGGGCAAAAGTATTGTGAGACATAACCCCATGTCATGACCCAAATTATGAGGTCGTGTGGAACCTATTTTATTTTAAGTAGATAGGATAAACCTTCACCGCCTAATTATTTATGATACAAAATTTCTTGGATACAATATTCTTATATCTTGTCTATACGCATGTGTGTTGCACATGTGTATCGAGTCATGTAGTATATGTTATCATAAAATAATATCAATATTATTTCGGTTAAGTTCTGAGTAAATAATTTTATATGAAAGAATAAAGTATTAGTTTTTATGAATATTTATAATTAAGTGCAATAATTATTTGTTACCCTTGGCAGATAGAGGTGGTGGGTGGGGATGAAGGTGACTGGTGTTGAAAACGGAAGACGATACTATAATTCTCCAAAAAAAAAATGAGAAAAAAATATTCTTACACTATGAAATTAAAATAACAAGAGAGACGATCAAAGAACGATGACTTCACAGACGATCAACTAGGACTTATAAACGAGTTTATGATTTAGAGGTTCCTATGAATCCTATATATAGTGGTCGATATTTAATTTTACTCCATCTGCTATTAATTTTTTCAAGACTTAATCACCTCAATTCAAGATAATTAGATAGGATGAAATTAAATGTCATACCTTTAAAATAGTCAGAAGTATTAATTTTTGTTAATTAAACTATGTTGATGTGATAAATATTTCTTTTTCTCTCTTATAAGTGTTTTAAAGACGTTTCTGTGGCAAGCCTGGAGGCGAGGCGAGTCTCGAGGTAGGATTTTATAAGAAATGCACTAGGAGATCTGTGGGGGTGAAAGTATTTTAAGGCGTAAGCCCTATGTCATGACCCAAATTACGAGGTTGTGCTGGCACCTATTCTATTCTAACTAGATAGGAGAAACCTTTCTCATCTTTTCATCTATTATACACAATTTCTTGAATACAATATTTTATAACTAGTCTATCGACATATTTGTTGCACGTGTGCATCAAGTCATGTAGTGTGTGTTATCGTAAAATGATATTAATATTATGAAGGTTAAGTTTTGAGTAAATAATTATACATGAAGAATAATGTTTAGTTTTCATAAATGATTTTAATTAAGTACAATAATTGTTCAGTACCTATGGAGGATAAAGGTGATTAGTGTTGAAAATTAATGATAGTACTGTAATGTCTCAAACAAAATAAAAAATTTAGAAAAAAATAATCTTATATTATGAAATCAAAATAACAAGAGTGGAGAATCAAAGAATGACGACTTCACATACTATCAACTGGGTCTTACAAATCAATATATAATTTTGCGATTCCTATGATTTTATATATAGTACTCCATATTTAATTTTATTCTATTTATAATTGACTTTTTTCGGGACTTAATTACCTCAATTGGAGATAACTAGATGTGATGAAATTAAATGTCATATTTTCAAAATGGTTAGAAATTTTAATTTATATTAATGAAACTATGGCGATGTAATAAATGTTTCTCTCCCATTTTAATTAGTGTTTTAAAACATGTTTATGAGGAGAGCTGTAACACCCCACATTTTCGGGCTAGAATTTAAATCGTTTTCTTATGCGTACGGACTTGAACCCAATTATACTATGTATATACATGTGTTATTAGGAATTATATAATGTGGTAATGTCGTCATATATTGATCGAGGTCACAATACCCTCCTAACTCGTAGACAAGCTGAGGACTTTTCTATCGATAGAGTTTAGACAAATGCTCCAGCTAGGGTCATATTTAAACGAGTTTATATCCCATCATATATCAATTCAGGTGTCCTACATTATATCAAATGAAAGTTCTTTGAGTCTTCTTTCCAATGCACTTGGTTTCACCTTAATCCGATATCGGAGTGAAAAGTTATACTTATTTTACCTCAGCATGTCCGTCTGTCAACAAAGTGACGACCTGAGTTGTAAGCCATCAACTAAGTGATGACTTATCAGCCCAAGTCGTCAGCCTTAAACAAAAACTCATCAAATTCAGATTCTAAGTGACGACTTGAGGTAATAAACCGTCACCTAAGTGACGACTAATCAGACCAAGTCATCACCCATGACCAGACTTGATCAACCTCACCCTTAAACAGTTTTAGAGGGGTATTTTGGTCTTTCCCCTCACCTCCCATGACATAAATCACCAAAAATACGTACTTAGCCATCATAAACAAGTTTTAAAAACCCTTAATACTGTTTATCCTCAAGAACAACATTAGGGTTTCTCCTTGAGATCATCTCCCAAGAACTTCAAGATTCCATTACGTTCTCTTCAAGATAATCAAGAACTTAAGGTTCCTAAGCCAAGAACTTCAAGAAAAGCCTTCAAGAATGCTCTCAAGTCTTTCAAAGTCAACTTGTTTCATCAAATCAAGCCAAATAAGGTATGTGAGGTTATGAACAAGGATACTTCTTTCATCCTTGTGCCCAAAACTAGTTTTTAATGTTGAAATTACATGAAATTATATGATTTACAGTTTAGAGTTCTGTAACGCTCCGAATCTGGTATTCGAAATGCTACATGGTACTCATGACCCTGAAGGACCACAAGTTAACCCATGACTGATATCTATAATTGAGCACTGAATAATATACTGGAAATATGCAAAATTAAAGCCATAAGGTTCAAAACTGAACTAATACTGAATATAAAACAATATCTGTAGTGGGGTATGACAATACCTAAAACTGAGATAAACTATCTGAAACATGTTGTAGTCTAAAAGCCTCTAAACTGTCTAAAAATTATGGAGTTGATGGGACATGTTCCCAACTAACTCCGAACTATTAAAATAATAAAGTAATAAAATAATCATGTTATCCTCGAATGATGAGGACTCACTGCTAGCCTGTCTTCTAAACGTCTGATCTACTAAGGATGCTCGTGAGCTCATGCTTCTAAACCTATGGTATAAAACACCATAGCGCTAATGTGTCAGTACGTTGAATGTACTGGTATGCAAGTGAGGTAGGCTAAATGCAAGGGTTCATATGCATAAAAAATAATAACTGACTGTATAACATGAACATGAGAATATATGCATGAATATGTAACTGTAACTGAGATTGTGATAATGCTGACTCATGAATTCTGATAATATGGATTTACTGATATCTGAGTACTGATACTGGGACACTGAATGACTGAATCTACTGAATACCGAGGAACTAATGTCATATTACTAATAAAGGAATGACTGTTTCTGACAGTTCTAATTATGAAGAACTGGTCTGATTGACTGTATCTGATAGTCCATAAACTGAATACTAATAATATGGGTTTTATATAATTAATATACTATTAACTGAGTTCGTGATAACATGATTACTGAGTCTGAATACTGATAACATGAGTGACTATATTTGACAGTCCTGATATTGATGGAACTAGCTGGGTTCCGCACTGTACTAGTTTGACTGTATCTGACAGTCCTGTATTTCTGTAGAATTAAACTGAGTTTTATTACTAAAACTAGATCTGAAACTGAGACTGTGAGAGGTAATCATCTAACCGACATGCCCCGAAACTGAACTGGTGGGGTCCTTTAATACTCTGGGAAATTTTTCGTTGAAATTTTGTGCGTAAACGTGTTGGGTTCTATCTTCTAGAATGAATTATAAATTTTCCATGCGGAATGTCTTAGATTATGACCCACCATTGTGTAGAGTATCGAATAAACTTTCCAAAGATATGTGGATCATCCAAAACGGACACCCGAGCGACGAGTTATGAACATTCTGATCGAACCGTGAATAGTAGTGAACAGTAAGACGTGCAGGAAAAAAAAAGTACTGAGGCCTGGCGTATTTTTTCTCCAACTTTAAACAATCATAACTCCTTGTACATAATGATCTGGTGATCTACTATATATCAACGAAAATCTCTGCGAGTCCTCTTTCCGATGAAATTGGTTTCATCCAATTTGTCTAACGGAGCAAAAAGTTATGGTCGATCTACTTCAACCTATCAAAAGTGAATTTTTGGGTCAACTTCAAATGATCATAACTCCTCGTACACAATGATATGGGTGAGATACTATATATCAACGGAAATATATGAGAGTCCTCTTTCTAATGAAATTGGTTTCATCCAATTTGGATATCATAGTAAAACGTTATGGTTGATCTACTTCAGACTATCAAAACAGTCCACCAAAGGACAGATTCGAGAATTATTTGATTATTAGGGGCGTTTTGGTCAATCTCCCTCACCCAAAATCCATCCAAACCCTATATTAAAGCCTATTAGAAGCTTTATATGTTATATTTCATCAAATTCCCTCAAAAAGAAAACCCTAAGCTCCTACATCCAACTTCAAGAACCTCCAAAGTTCACCATTAATTCTGCAAATTTATTCAAGATTCCAAGTTCCTAGTTCAAGAACTCCAAGAACCATCATTCAAAGGCACGATTAACATCTCAAAAATGAGTATCGATCTAAAGTTAATCATTCAAGGTATGTAGGGGTTTTCAACAAGAACAATCTTTCGTTCTTGTGCCCAAAAGTAATTTTCTTTACGAAGATATGATTTTTATATGTTTATTATGATTTTGGAGCATGAACTTATATTCTATCTTGGTTATCTTGAGATTATGATGTTTATGACTTTGAAAAGTCGAATTTATATGAAATTATGACTTAAAGCATGATGCTTGAAAGAAATTTACTATGATTTTGATACTTGGGTCTTGAACCCCATTTGAAATTGTGTCTTTGAGAAAATGTGTGCTATATGCACATTGATGTTGAATATTTGAGATGTTTTGAATGATTTGACCTTTTGGTCGTGAATGAGTTATTTTGAACTTGACTGTGAAAGAAATCCACGTTTTTATTGATTATGATAAAGGGGTAGCAAATTGGCTCCCGATGAAAATTATTGAAGTGTTTATTGTGGATTTTCTTTAATGTGAGCCTAAGGCTGATTTAAATTTTTGAGCTAAGTCCGGGAGTAATCTTTAGCACCGAGTGGGAGGTATAAAGTGACCTTACTTCCCTAGAACTACGTGCCCCCGTAGGATGTGAGCCTGAGGCTGATTTATATAGTGATCACTAGTGTTTTTGAATTGATACTGGAAGTCCTACTCCGATGGCAAGGATAGGACGGCTCTCCCCAACGTGGGTTGTACGTTGGACTCCATGTAGCTCACATGATTTATGTCGGTTATAGGATCTCCCAATGTGTGTGTGTGTACTCTTCTATCTGAGATGAAAATATATTTGCTTAAAAGGCTGAGTTTGAGAAAGTCATTATTCTTAAAAGATTTAAGGAATATATTCTAATGAGAATTGACATGAGATTTGATTGTTTTGATGATTTGAAATTGAGATGAAAGTGAATTGAGAACGTATTGTAATGACTCACTTGCTTTACTTTACATGTATTATTCATCCATGATTTTGATGATTTCATTCGAGCTAAGTGAGTCATCTATATCAGCATGCATAATTTTATAAACTGTGATGATATTAAGATATTATTTTATATATGCATTGCACCCCCATATGCTCAGTATCTTTCCATGGTACTGACCCACATATTCGTATGTGGTCTACATTTTATCGGAATATAGGTACAAGGTATAGTTGCATCTTCGGATCCAGTCAGTTCGTGGTATCCAGTCAGCAGGTGATGAGTCATTTTGATTCAAGGGCTTGGGTTCGTTATGCAGAGTTTATAGTGTTGTATTTTTTTTATTCAGTCGTATTGAGTTGGGGTAGTCGGGATTCATGACCCGGCTACCTACAGTCAGTACTAGTAGAGGCTTGATAGACAGTCAGTAGAAGTTGATGTATTTTGTTTTAATTTTGGTTGTAAAGGCAGAATTGTAATCCTATAAAATTCCATTTTCGTATCGATCAGATTCAGAAAAGAGTTAATTTCTGTTGATTTGTATGCATTTGTATTTTTATTCAGTTGCATATGAGTTATGCCATTTCTGCTGATTTGTATGGATTTGTATTTTTATTCAGTTGCTTATGAGTTATGCCAGTAGAAGGGTTAGTTTGGGGTCACTTGTGACCCTAAGCACCGTGTGACGTCTCGGGACCCGATTTCGGGGCGTTACAGGTCCAACCTATAACCCCAACTGGAAGGGTGTCAGTACCGTGCCATGAGTAAAGATAAGTTGTGAGTATACCCTCTTTGACAGGGAGCTCTTCCGTCAAACCCTCCTAGTAGAAACTCAAATAAGATATATAAATCCCTAACTGCGTAGGGTGAATCTCAACCTACGTTGGCTACATAGTTCTGGAACACAAGGATTGCTTCTAAGGATCACATCATCTACTGAATAACAGGTGAGTCCCCATCCTTGGGTTCACTAGGTGCTGAATCCTACTCTCAACTGAATAGACACTGAACTAATTACCTGAACTGAACTGATACTAATGGTATTATTTAGCAGAGCTAAACTGAGTTCACTGAGTTCCATTGACTAACGGAATGCTACTGAGATTTGAGGACTGACGGAGATTACTGAAGTTACTGAGATTTCTGGGAATACTGAGGTTACTGAGATTACTGAGTACTGATATTACTGAGATTACTGAGTACTGATATTACTGAGACCACTGAGGTCACTGAGATTACTGAGTAGGACTAGACTGATACTAAATTTACTGAGTTTTCCTGAGTTATGAGACTGACTGAATTCTAAGGATCATGGCTTGACTGAGAGTATCGTGAAATAATGACACTGGCACTAGGCACACAACTAAATTGTCAGGTACAAGTACCCCGAGGACTCGATAGCATGAAATTGACAGGACATGACACTTCTTAAACACATGACCAATATCAACAATTCATAATACATTAATTTGGGGATTTCATGAAGCACATAGTTATCATAGTCTTGTACATGAATGGAATTACATATAAACATGTCATACTTTCATCAACCTAATCTCATGGACATTCCCTCAACCATTCATAATGCACACAATATCATGGAAGTCATTCTTAGTCATAGGGTAAAGCATACACTTATCACTTGGGTCACAATTAAGATATAATGCATAATTTCTATTCTCTTAGGCATTTAATCAAACACCTAGGATGCATGACTTAGGGAATAGGCATGAACATAAAATTAATACAACAAAACTTCATATTTCAACTCAATTTCACATGTTTAAGACCACATACTAGCATAGGTGTATGAACAACACATAAAGATTCCAACTTGGGAATCATACAACCATAATCACATGAACATAATCAACCCACAACAAAATATTCACAATACAAGATTTAAAACTTGATTCTTGGGATTCATGGATGAAAGGAATCCATGAATTAATACTGTGCATACCTTAGTTCTTGATTCTATGAAGATTGACGGAGAGATTCTTGAATTTGAGTCTTGGATTCGAATCCCTAATTGAAAACCCTAGCTTGTTCTTGAGACAAACTTGAGAGAAACAATATATTTTGGGTGAATTATGGCTGAATCACATGTTATTGGGTATATATAAAGATGATAAATTGAACCTTTTAACCCTTGGACGCGTATTTTAATTTTGTGAAAATTTTCCGACCTGGACCCCTGGCGCGACGAGGCGCTATCGCGTTGTGTCACTGGAATTTGATAACTCTGAATTTGAGCCTTGGAGTGATGCACCATAATCACGGAGGCTCAATGGATTTTGACGATTTCCATTTTGGCTGGCTCCGCGATGCATTGATGGCTCAGGTCGCACACTGTCTTACTAAAATGGCTCTAACTCTTCGCCCGGGTGTCGAATTTGGGCGAATTTGGTATCGATGGAAAGGTTATTCAGTTTTCCACATGATAAAAAGTTAAAATATTGAAAATACCATATGTATAAAAGTGGATTCATCTTTGAAACAAGTCTTTAACATTTCTGGGATGATTTTAAGCTAGATAGAAGTACGGGGTGTTACAATATCTCCCCTTTGGGAACATTCGTCCTCAAATGAGACTGATTTAGATGGGAGAAACGATAAGATAAAGTACATACTGAAGATGAACAGCTGAAACATGACTACCTGACTGACATTACTGAGATTCATACCGAACATGGATACCTGATGCATGATTTTATGACTGATCTAATACATGAGTACATGACTGAGAGTACTGATAAGCTGATCACGCATATCTGATGCATGAATACATAACTGAACCGACTCATAAATATGCGACTGAACATGTAAGGATAACGATACCATGTTTGAAATAAAAACTGAGCATGGAACTGAATACCACATTTGTAACTGAAACTTGAACATAAAACTGGATAAGCTTAAGAAAAGCTATTACCTTAGACTGAGCCTAAGCTTAATTACTAAAAATGCATGAGCGAAAACATGAGAATGTAACTGGATCTAGAACGTGATACATAAGATGAATATCGTGATCTGAACTAAGTACCTTGAATACGTGGCATACGACCGAGATTGGAGCTAGAGGTTCAACCTATGGGTACCCACTACTCCAAACTGGATTTGTTACGAGAAGAGAGTGGCATGTTTATGTCATGAAAGTTTTAGGGAATTATAGTGTATCTCTCCCTTGGGACACTAGGTCCCTAGAAGAATACTGACTTGACTGCGATACTGAGGAAAACTGGGATGATGCACAGGGCACCAACGAACTGAATCGTGACTGAATATCTAGGATATGAAACTAAGGAATGATACATGAACCAAGTTGAACACGCAACTACCTAGTTGGTCCATCTTAGAATGATCACATTCATGAGATTCCGAATAGTGCGATTAGGTGGAAAGATGGGGAAACCACACCATCTGAACTTTTTCGTTTGGACTGCTAAACTGAAGTACTGGCTTTTCGAACTAACTCATGCTGAAAACTTATACTCGATCGGAGAATTTCTATGACACTCTTTCTATAGAGTTCTAATGACTATAGAGAGAAAATGAATCTTTGCCTGATCTGAGTAGGACATCTGAATGGGAGATCGCTACATGGATGGAGTTATTGTATTAGGAGGCAAGGCCTATGAAACATCATCTAAGATAAAGTGACCAAACCTTATGCACTACAACTGAGACTGCTGAAAAGGTTCACATGGTGTTGAGCACGAATGCATAAATATACTAATTTATCTGATTAATTGAATGACTTATAGATGAATGCTGGTATATAAGACTGAACTATACTTAGTCTGAACGACTAGCCTGAGGCTGTAGAGTACTATGCATAGGAGGTAAGGACTGACTGAGGACATAAGGTGACTGGGCATGGATTTGTGAAAATTGTATTACTTGAAATTATGAGACCAAGCGTATGACATGATTCAGAAACATTCTGTAACTAATGTACTGAAATACTAATGACTGTGTAACTGATAGCTATATGCTATGGTCGGGTAATCCTGAAAGCGAACTGATTTTCTAATCTGGATGAACTAGGACTGGGACTGAGATTGTAGCTAAGACGGTAATTGAGACTGTAACCGTAACTAAGACTGTAACTGGGACTGAATACTGGATTTCTGATAACTGAGGTTTAGACTGATATGGGAGCACTAAATTCTGATGGCTAAATAACTGATAGCTGAAAGCCATGGTTCTGTAGGATTGTCTGAGTCCTTTACTGGATACTAACTACTGAATGATGTTGTGATTAAGGACTTAGGGACGAAACATCAATATCACGAATTCACCGAGGTATCTAAACTGAGAGGGCACATGAAATAATCTGAGTTTGACTGAACACTAGGAGTGAAGTCATGTATCGTGTAGGCTAAGAATACTGTAAAGCATGACATGAGTGCATGAGTCATGAGCTGCATGAACTGGGTTTGAAATTGCTGAATTCATGGAACATGGTTTGCAACACTGAGTAAGCCAAAATTCCTCATGCCAGGAACTTAAAACATACTCTATTCTATGAAAAACATATGGATATAAGCTATATTCATTGGACTAAAATGTAAAGAATGTGTAAGTATCGAGAGGGTTAAAGTACAAAACTTCACATTGAGATAGGAATGGGTCGAAAATCATCTCCCCTTATTGATTTTCTACACGTACTGGCATTACAACTAGAACTTGAAGGCCTGGATTTTTGAGATATCATAACCGGACAGTTACTGTATGCCTATCGGGCTATGTTAGACCGACTCACTAGGGTAGAGATTGGAAAAGATCTTATTAACATTTGGTCTGACCTTAAGGTTGACTGCTATGCAAGGAGTTACAAAAGAAAAAGAAGCTCCTAAATTTGAAGAAGCGAGAACATGTAAATGAAGGATCTGTAACATACCAGTGGATGCATCAGGAGGACTTTCCTAATTCTGTCGGGACTGAAGTGCATAGAGTCTATTTGGGTGTTGCCCACTGATAGTGCTGGAATTGGCACCTTGCTGATTCGGGCGACCGGACTGAGCTGAAGGACGACCGTGTTGACTTTGAGGACCGGGTTTAGGATAGTCTCAGACCTTATGACCTGACTCGCCACATCAAAAACACACATTATTGTTGGCTCTACACACACCCTTATGATGCTTACCACACTCTTCACAAAGAGGATGAGTAAAAATCCTGCTCTCACTACCATGGGTCTTGGAGCCTAGCGCCTCATCTCTATGGTTATTTCTGAACTTTGGTGCTGGTGCACTAGCTGAAGATGGAACTGGGGCTGGAAAATTCTGTCTATGCTGAGAACGGTTAACACCCTGCGACCCTGGCTGAGAAAAACTATAACTACCAGTTCTGACCCTATTATCTTCCCTCTCCTTCTTCTTAAGTTTTTTCTCCTCAATCTGCTAAGCATGGACCATAAGCCTAGATATGTCCATCTCCTTAATCAACATCGCAGTTCTGCACTTCTTAACCACTCTACCTGATATCCCAGACAAAATCATTTTAGATCTACTGTCTGCTACTACATAGGGAGCGTGCCTGGCTAACTCAGTAAACTTGATGGAATACTCTTTTACGCTCATGCTACCTTGTCTGAGGTTGATGAACTCTAATACTTTGTCTTCTTTCTGCTCTAGGGGAAAGAATCTATCTAAGAAAGCTATAGCAAACTCTTCCCACAATATGGGCTCTACATCTATACCCCTGTCTACCTTCCACTGCTTGAACCACGTATGGGCTACATCTTTTAGCTGATAAGCGGCTAACTCTACTCTCACTGAAAGTCACTCCCATGATGTCTGTGACTTTCTAAACCTGGTCGAGGAATTCCTATGGATCCTCTTCGGACTTAGAACCTGAGAATAATGGAGGATTCATTCGGGTGAAGTCCCAAATCCTGGTTGCAGCTGAATTGGCCACTGGGTTGGCCGCAACAGTAGTTGGCCATTCATTTTTAGCTACAACTAAATTGGCTAGAGTAGTGAATGCAGTCCTAAATTCTGCATGAGAGACATGCTCATCCAGAGGATCTGCCTGAATGAGCTGAGGTGCTGACTGATTTCTCGTTCTTCTTTTGTTAGTCCCTTTGGGAGGCACGTTCTATTAACAAAAGGGAGAATGGATTAGACTGAGAGAAAAATTCAAGCTTATGCTCACTGGCATGACATGAATACTGAAAGAAGGGAAACTGTTCCTAAAACATCTTATAGCCTCCTGCACATAAGTGTGGTGCATAACACACCCATGTATAAGACTCTACTAGATGTGGATTTTCAGACTTTCTAGGATACTGTTGAACCTTAGGCTCTGATACCAAGTTTGTAACGCCCCGAATCTGCTACCCAAAATGCTACATGGTACTCATGACCCCAAAGGACCACAAGCTAACACATGACTGATATCTCTAACTAAGCACTAAATAATATACTGGAAATATGCGGAATGTAAGTTGTAAGGCCATAAGGTTCAAAACTGAACTAATACTGAATATAAAACAATGTTTGTAGTGGGGTATGACAATACCCAGAACTGAGATAAACTTTCAGAAATATGTTGTAGTCTAAAAGCCTCTAAACTATCTGAAAACTATGAAGTTGATGGGACATGTCCCCAACTAACTCCAAACTACTGAAATAATAAAGTAATAAAATAATCATGCTATCCTCGAATGATGAGGACTCACTGCTAGTCTGGCTGCTGAACATCTGATTTACTAAGGATTTTTGGGAGCTCGTGCTTCTAAACCTATGATATAAAATACCATAGCACAAATGCATCAGTACGTTGAATGTACTGGAATGCAAGTGATGTAGACTAAATGCAAGGGTTCATATGCATGAACAATAATAACTGACTGTATAACATAAAACTGACAGGACATGACACTTCTTGAACATATGACCAATATCAACAATTCATAATACATTAATTTGGGGATTTTATGAAGCACGTGGTTATCATAGTCTTGTACATGAATGGAATTGCATATAAACATGTCATACTTTCATCAACCTAATCTCATGGACATTCCCTCAACTATTCATAATGCACACAATATCATGGAAGTCATTCTTAGTCATAGGGTAAAGCATACACTTTTCACTTGGGTCACAATTAAGCTATAATACATAATTTCTATTCTCTTAGGCATTTTATCAAACACCTAGGATGCATGACTTAGGGAATAGGCATGACCATCAAATTAATACAACAAAAATCCATATTTCAACTCAATTTCACATGTTTCATACCATATACTAGCATAGGTACATGAACAACACATAAAGATTCCAACTTGGGAATCATACAACCATAATCACATGAACATAATCAACCCACAACAAAATATTCACAATACAAGATTTAAAACTTGATTCTTGGGCTTCATCGATGAAAAAAATCCATGAATGAACACTGTGCATACCTTAGTTCTTGATTCTATGAAGATTAACAGAGAGATTCTTGAATTTGAGTCTTGGATTCGAATCCCTAATTGAAAACCCTAGCTTGTTCTTAAGAGAAACTTGAGAGAAACTATATATTTTAGGTGAATTATGGATGAATCATGTGTTATTGGGTATATATAGGGGTGAGAAATTGACCCTTTTAACCCTTGGACGCGTATTTTAATTCTTTGAAAATTTCCCGACCTAGACCCCTGGCGCGATGCGGCGCTATCGCGTTGTGTCACTGAATTTTTACAACTCTGAATTTGAGCCTTGGCGCGACGTGCATAATCGTGGAGGCTTAATAAATTTTGATGATTTCCATTTGGGCTGGCTCTGCGACGCGTTGATGGCTCAGGTCGCACACTGTCTTACTAAAATGGCTCTAACTCTTCACCCGGGTGTCGGATTTGGGCGAATTTGGTATTGATGAAAAGCTTATTCAATTTTCCACATGATAAAAAGTGACAATCTTGAAAATACCACATGTATAAAAGTTTACTCATCTTTGAAACAAGTCTTAAATGTTTCTGGGACAATTTTAAGCTAGGTAGAGGTACGGGGTATTACAGGTTCATAACCAATTATCATTATTTGAAGATGTTGATGTTACAAGTGATTAAACGTTGAATTGCATCTCTACTTTTGCATATTTATGCATGTGAAGTGATTTTATATACATTAAGAGTTTAATTTCACTATCTTGACTAGAATTGTGCGAGAATTTCAAGATTTTGATGATTGAGCATGAGTTTATGATAATTTGACATGAGTTTGAAACATGGGTTATTAAGCCCTAGTTGGAATATTGATATTTCAAAAAGATTTTGCTTTTAAGCATCCTATGATTAGTTTATATTCTGATTTGAACAAGATTTGATCTTTTGATCCACAGCTACGATATGGAATCCACTTTACAGTTTTGATTTCAGATTTTATTACAGTTTAAAGTAAACAGATGCATAACTGGTTTTCCTTGTAAACCCTTATGCTAGTTTAAAGTGAATTTCCAATAGAATGAGCATACAGATTAAAATAAGTAGTATTTTTCACCGAGTTGGGTACGTGTCCTAGTTCATATGCCCCAGAACTACGAGTCAATGTAGGTACAAATTATTCAGATTATTCCCATTTATATGGATGACAGATACAGATTGTGATAACTTAGCTTAGGTTATACTCCTTGGCAAGAGTATGACCCCTCTCCCCAACGTGATGTTTTCCCCTTCGGGGAACATGACATTGGACTCCATGATAGCTCACATGGTGTATGTCGGCTAGAAGAACCTTTCTAAGCCTAAGTCCTAAAATAGAATAATAGAATAGCTTTTAGAAACTAAGTGTAAAGGCTCACGATTTTATTCAGATATTGTTTTACATAATTCATTAGCCATGAGATTTCAGCTTTTAGTTTACAGATACAAAGGTGAGTCCTTTTACACTTAGCCTGCATGATTTGAAAATAGACTTAACTTCAGTTCTACTTATTCTACTAGAAGAAAGAATAAAAGTACAACTTCTAGAACTAAGTTTTATGGCTCACAAGATTTATACAGTATGCTTTATTATTCATGATTTATGATTTTTAGCTTTCAGTTATTCAAGCCAATGTGGTCATTTACACTTAGCATGCATCTTTTTACAAGTTTATATAAATATTGAAATATTTTTTTACTTATGCATTCACCCCCACATGCTCAGTACATTCCAAAAGTACTAATCCATATATACGTCTATGTGCTAAATTGTTTAATAATATAGGTATCAGTTCAGTTATAGTCCATAAATCACGATTAGATAGTTGCAGATTCCAACAACAGATGATGAGTCCTCTTTCTTTGGGGACTTCAGTTAGATGTTATTTATGTACTTTATTTTCTTACTCATGTGTATTGATTAGTGGTAGTTGGAGTTGTGTCCCAGCTATGTGTAGTCAGTATAGTAGAGGCTCCATAGACTGTCAGTAGAACTAATGTATTAGATTCCAGTTTTGTTTTGTATAAGAAGAGTTGTAATCAATTTTATTTAGCTTTGTATTGATCGAATTCAGAAATGATTGATCTTCCGCCCATTTTATTCAGATTTATGTATTTTATTCAGTTGCTCATGATTTATGCTAGTACAAGGGTTAGCTTGGGATCACATGTGGTCCTAAGCACCATATGATGACTAGGAGGTAGTCTCGGGTCATTACAAGAGCCTAAGGGTAGGGCGAGTCTCGAGGTATGATTTAGTAAAAAGGCACTAGGAGATCTGTGGGTGCGAAAGTATCATGAAGTGTAAGACCCATGTCATGATCGAAATTCTGAGGTTGTGTAGACACATATTCTATTTCACTAGATAGCAGAAATCTTACCACATAGTCATTTATTATGCGGATTTTTGTGATTAAAAGTTCATTTTATTGATAAAAAAAAGTGAAAATTACAAAGCCAGGCATAGGCAGACCTTTGCCCCTCAACTACAACTAAAGAGTCTATTTAAACAGGAAGGAATTCTAAGAAAATTGTGTTCAAATTCAGACTCCTAATAGCGCTAATTAAGAAAAGTAATTCAGTCTTTGGAGTTGTGACTGACACTTGATCATTCCTCTTTCTCGTATATGCATGTGCAAAGCCACTTATCTACAGACTGCATCTACTATACGACAACCTGCTTGGAACCTAGTAGAGTTCATTTCAGAACAATTGCAATCCACCACAATGGCAAACACACAACAGGTGATTTCAGCCGCTTCAGTTTTCTGCTTAGCTTTTTGGTTTATCCAATGTATTTCTGATTCCCATGTCCCAACATTGCGATCATAGCCCATCCAATGCAACAATCTACTCCACAATTATTTGGTATGAGTGCACTCAAAGTAAGGATGTGAAAAGCTCTCAATAGCACCATCACAGAATATGCAATCCAATGACACTTGTATGCCAATTTTTTGGAGTCTAGTCACAGTAACAAGTCTTTGTATAGTGCCAACCATAAATTGAAATGATGTCTAGGGTGTATCTGAGGTTGCAACACTAGTGCTTTCCATGATACTCTAGGAAGTTGAGGTAGTATTAAGACATAAGATCTCTTTATATGATACACACTTCCTTTCTGGAGCTCATTAGAATGAGTAAATGCATCTTGAAGTGAGCTCATTTACATCAAAGTGTCTCTGCGCCCCAAAATTTTCCTAACTACCTAAGCTGCATTCTTGGGTAGTTCCATATCTGCCAGGTTCCTGTCATGACCTAAAAACCAAGGGTAATGATGGCACTTGCGGAGGCAGGCCTTGATAAGTAAACCTATCTCCAAACTGATATGAAAAGGAAAAATAACACCAAAACCCAAAGTAAGACTTCTAGAACGAAACCGAACCACACATATACAATATCGCGGGAAAATACATAACTAAGATACCATAAATCTCCCAAAATCCGGTGTCATGGTGTAAGAACCAACTAAATACATCTCAAAGTCAAAATATATAACTAATAGTCCAAAAGGAACATAATCTGTCTCTGAATACGAAAACAAGAGATAAACTAAGCAAGAGGAGGTAGTAGATCATCTCTAGAAGCATGGACCGATCGCTACCTCAAAAATACTCTAAACACAGCTCGAATCAGTTATCATGTGACACACTCGTACCTGGATTTGCATTGAAAGATCACAATAGGGGTGATTATTGTCCACTTGTACTCAATAGATATCATACGCCGGCTGAGTAAAGTAGAAAATAAAGTATATAAATACTCACTATGGGCACGTCACATGCAATCAGAAAATGTCCCAAACGATAGCCTATACCATCTCCACTAACAGTTCAAAAATATACACATATACCAAATACAAGAGAAAGAAAGAGGCACAAATAGTTAGATATCAAATCAAGAACAAAAATACAACACAGAATATGTACAATGTGTAAAATACGATGAAGATAAGGATGATGATGATAATGTGATGCACGAGGTTATTGTATAACCTCTGTATAAACCTACTGAGTTATGCTCCCAAGGTAGGATCTATGAGGGGTTTGTCAACCCATATACAATCCAATAACCAATATCAATCCAATATCTATAACTCCTCTCTGAAACATACATCAAAAGAGGGATTTTAAAGATGTCACATGTTCTGTCAGAAAACCAGTATTTTCACGGCGGTACCAATGTTTCATGAATGTATATGACATGAGGATGTAATGCACAACCAACATGAAAGAGAATTTTCAAATCTAACCAATATGCCAAGCATGTAAACCAAAAATCCACTCAATAAGTCAGCCATCCATGATCCAATAAAATCCATATACCAATGGGGTAAGATATACCACAATATGTCATTTTGGTACCACATAAGTCCTAATTTAGACAATTTCTACTAAGAAAAAAACACCCAATTACATAAATTTCAGGCCAAAAATCATATATGACCCCACATGGTCACACATAGCCAATAATATCTCAAAATAACCAAATAACAACATGACAGGAACCCACACAAGCACAAAATAATAATAAATCCATTTTCATGATTAGTTCCGACACCCATAGCATTTATATTAGTATTAATTACCCAGCTCAGTCTGAAAAAAGTTAAGCCATAACCTACCTCGAATAAAGAAAATCGGGTCCAAGATCCTGCAATACGGATTATTCTCCTCACAAATGAACTCAAAATCAACTAAAACATACAAATATAGAATCTGTGCATCAAAGGAACCAACAATACCCATATTGCCCATTTCAGGCCGGGGCTAAAACAAACCTGAAATAGATTTTCAAAAAAGAAGGGTAAAACTAGAATTTTAGTTCAAATATATTACCCATGATTAAAGAAAGCCATAGAATAAAGCACAAGTGAAAACGGGTTGAAATTGGGTTTAGATTGAAGAATTACTAATTTAGGCCTTCTGAGACAAAATCTCTAAATTCCACTTTTGAAATCGAGTTTTAACAAGGTTTATATGACAACAATCAAAGAAAAATAACTGAAGTAGGGATATGGAGCTTACCCAAGCTTGAAAATGGAAGAAATCTCCCAAGAACTCTAAACCCAAATGCACCCGCCCCATCTGCACCCACCGCTTAAGCGAGTTGGCCATCGCTTAAGCGGTACTCGACTGGTTAAGCCAGGTTACAATCTGAGTGGTGTATCAACTGGAGACTTGGAGTCTCGAAGTCTCCGCGTACCCCTAGAGATTCATTTGAAATCTTGAGAACAAAAAAAAACTATGCTACACAATCAAATTTGCTGCTCCAAACTCAATGGCAATATCAGATTTTTGAAAAAATATTATTTTCACAAAATTGACCCCCAAAACACAACTTCACAACTTTCCAAATCGAGGGTCAAAATGAGATACAAAAGCCATAAAACCATACCAACCTAAAATCGATATTTTGGATCTGCTGGCATAGTTTATTTTGTCACCCAACACATAGAACAACAGATGTTGACCAAGTAAACTATAAAGTCTTTTTAACTACCAAAAGCCACACATTCACACAAATCATATTAAAATACATTGGAAACCATGCCAATCATACCCACATTTCAGAAATACCACAAAGCAACCACAAGGAAGGGTAAAATGGTCAAATGATATAGAAAAGAATAATTCACAAAAATCAATTCATTACATCTACCACGACTAAGAATCTAGTTCATCCTCGAACTATAGATAAGGGAAATATCTTAATCAACAAAAAGTTAGGGATAACTACCACGCATATCAGACTCAACCTCCTAAGTAGCCTCATCTATCGATCGGTGTCTCCACTAGACCTTAACCACTGGAATATCTCTAGAACGTAAACGTCTCATATCCCTGGCTAGAAAGGAGATGGGCTCCTCAACAAAAGATAACCTTTCATTTAATTAGACTAAATTCCAACTAATGATATGAGACTTGTCTAGAATGTAATGACGAATCATGAAAATATGAAAAACTGGATGAACAACTAATAAATTTGGAGGAAATACTAACTCATAAGCCAGATCCCCAGTAGTCCAAAGAATCTCAAAAGGTCTAATATACCTAGGATAAGCTTGCCCCTCTTTCCAATCCTCATTATGACCTTCATGGGTGACACACGAAGAAAGACTCGATCACCAATATTAAATCACAAGGCATGAAGTCTACAATCTGCATAACACTTCTGCCTACTCTGAGCTGCTCAAAGTCTATCATGAATAATTTGAATTATATCCAAAGTCACAAAAAAAGTTTGTACCTCAAGGTCTAATCTTAAAAAACTCAAACCAACCAACTGGAGAGCGACAACGCCTACCATATAAAGACCTGAAAGCTATCTCAATATTGGAATGGTAGTTATTAGTATACACAAACTTCACCAAAGCTAGATATTGCTCCCACTGACATCTAAAGTCTATGACACAAGCATAGAGCATATCCTCTAAATCCTAAATAGTCATCTCTAACTGACAGTCAGTCTGGGGGTGAAAAGTTGTGCTAAGATTATTTTGGGTACCTAATTACTCCTGAAAAGTCTTCCAAAAGTGAGACGTGAAGGGTCCTTTCCTCTCCAAAATGGTACCAGAGCTATGCAGATGGGTAAGGGTACCCGAGGAACCCAATGATGCAGTAGTGGAAATGGATATAGCTTTCATCCCCTCTTGGTGAGAGAATCATTATCCCATAAAAGGAAGAATACAAAGAACGATGGGGCAGAGAGTATTTGGGTCGCAGAGGAGTCCCCAAAGGTAGATGAGGATAATGATGATGATGCCTCTCCATCCCAACCTCAACCCCTGATACCTAGCATATATTTGGAGGCTGGCCTACTCATTGTTAGGAGGTTCATAAAGCAGTGCCCTTCCAGTTCCAACCCTCTTTCTACTTCCCAGAACATTGTAGCGATCCGCTAAGACTTCAACATAGAGGGGATGAAGAGGCAGTCTCGAGATTACTAGCTTGCCCCCATTTTGAGTATGTACTAAACATTATTTATTATTTTACTTTATGCACATGGATGTTATTTTATTCCTACATTAATAAATAGTTTGCCTGCTAATACAGTATTTATGAAATTTCTACATTAATGCAATATACCGCACCCTAAGTATCAAAACAAATAAGAAAAAACAATGGGTTAAAATAGGGGAAAACGGGACAGAGTTATTGTCCCACCCATGCGTTTATAGCGATGTGCATTCTGCTATTGTGGTTCCACTATTGCAAAATAAATACCGCTATAGTGGTGCCTCATGCCTCTATAGCATCCCAAAACAGTGGTCGCCTCGATTTTTGTTACTTTTCCCTCTTGCTCCCTCCTTTGACCCTTACTCGTGCTCTAGATGACTTTAATTTTGTCATAAACATGCTAAAACCATCCCTTAAAACTAGATATTAATTCTTTTCCGATTCCAATTTCAAATTCCTTAAGATACCAATTAGAATCGAGATATGAAAATTGAATTCAGTCCATCCCACAACTAAACCAACTATACAAGAGGAAAGAAGAAAGTGCAGTCATTTCTAAAATGCCTCATAGCTTCTCGAAGATTAGATATGGACGTCAACACACCAATACATTGGACTTTATTTGATATTTTCTCTTATACTGGGAGACCGATAACCTAGGCTCTGATACCAATCACACCCTAAATTACCAGATAGTGAAGGAACCTACTCTAATTCACCTAGATAGGGGAGCCCCTACTACCCACTACCATATCATGCAAAAGTCCTTATTAACAGGAAATAACCACCTTTATTATAATTCATTATTATAATTTAAATGTGGAAATAAAACTACCCTAGGATCTAGTCTACAGGAAAAAGAGCTACTAAGAGAAAGTAAGGAATAGACAGGACACAATTTTCACTGAGAATGAGAATGTGGGAGCTGCTGGAAGATCACTACTTCCCGATCATGAAACCATCACTAATCCCTGCAAAAGACTATACCCCAAAAAGGGTATAACAAGTGTAGTATCAGTACAAAGTACACATATCGGTAAGCCTCATCAGTTGACCCAAATTAGATTACACAAATATAACATAGATATCCAAGGAACATGCATGTATATGAACTCATTCCTCAACCCCTAAGGTTCTCTTCCACCCTCTTCATAACCTTATCATAGGTTATGAGACACCACTCTACCCTTCTTCCATAACCCTATTACCCCAAACCACCAAACCTAGTTCATCCCGTAACTACATACGACCCCTTTCTCTATCTCATCAACATAGAACTATTAAATTTGCCCCTAACCCAGTGGGTTTCCACTACCATGAGTAACCTAATAGTAAGCCCTACAAGAGTAAGAATCAAATTAAGAGGGTTCACACTATCATGATCCAAAGTAACCTATGATTTAACCAATATAGACTGAACATGCAGCAATAATAAGAATTTTAAGATCATCTAACAATCAACAAGTTATCACCAATTCAAATAAAATCAAGGTAATTCCTTGTAGGTAAGAAATTATACAAATAAACCATAACCATGTCAACAACCTTGGCATTAAAATCAAGAATCTCAAAATACATGACCAATACCTGGATCACATGGAGTTCAAATATGCACACTCAAACCAAATATATAAGCATAAATCTCAATTCACTCATGGAATCCATAGACTTACCTAACCCTCATGCATACATGCGATGGGGGATGCATCCACCCTCTAGACAAGACTTGCAGGGGACAATTATAGTCCATGTACTAAATTTGGAACATAAGTGTCTGCCAGCCTTGTTTTACTTATATCTCATAAGAGAATTCCTACTACTGAAACATCGTATATTTAGAAATAACCCGGTCAAATCAATAAGCAAGTAAAATATTTCATTGACCAATACCAAACAACATGCATTAACTAGCCACACTACCAGTAGTTAGTAAGCACTTACAATACATGTTGGATTAACCACACTGTTATTATGATGCTATTGGTGGGGCCCTAGCCATGACATATTCCCAATACTAACCCTGGGAGACCTAAACTAGAAGTACCATCTGTAATGCCCCAATTTGCAGAACCGGAATGCTACACGGTGCTTATGACTTAGAGGGACCACAAGCTAACCCATGACTGATATTTGTACCTATACACTGCATAATATACTTGTAGAATGCGGAAAACATGAACAATAGGCCATAAGGTTCAACTGAATAGAATATCTGATAAATAATAACATCCATAAATGGTAACAAATACCCAAAACAACTGAAAGCTGAATCTAAAATCTGAACTAAATCTCAAAGATTCTAAATATTGTCTGAAATAAGGAGTTGAAGGAACATGTCTCAAACTAACTTCGTCTAGCAAAACTGAACTGAAATAATGAATGAAATAAAATAATATCATCCTCGAATGGATGAGGACTCACTACAACTCTGCGACTGGAATGCTACTGTTGATCTGGAACTCGTGTCTCTGAACCTATGGTGTAACATGAAAGAAAACAACATAGCGCAAATGCGTCAGTACGACTGGGAGTACTGAGTATATGAGTAAGGTAGGCTAAATACAAAAGGGTTTAATGCATGAACAATGTTAACCTACTAACTAATATGAACGTGAGAGTGCAAGCATGCATACATAGTAACTGAGATCATGAATACGTAATATCTAGATCCGTACACTAATACATGGTTTACTGTTATCTAACATGACTGATACTAGAATTCTGATAACATGGATGGCTATGTCTGACAGTCCTGAATCTGATGGAACTACCTGAGTTCCATACTGTAACTGACAGTCCTGGTATACTGAAATCTAAAGAACTATCTGAGTTTTTTTACTGAGACTGGGACTGAAAATGTGGGAGGTAGTTGATTAACCAAAATTACCTAATAACACATATAGCTAGGTTGGGGTCCAATCTGTGCCCCGACTAGAAGGGTGTCAATACCGCACCACTGGTAAAGACAGCTGTGAGTGACCCTTAGTTGGCAGGTACTCGAATGAGAACAATGGGAACCCTAAACTAACAGGTTAAGACACCTCATCCACCCTAATCTGGCAGGTTAAGATGTCTCAACCTACGCTGGCTATGTAGTTCTGGAATACAAGGATGACTACTAAGAATCACACCCTAAACAGGCAGGTGAGTTCCCATCCTTGGGTTTACTCGATGCTAGCTTCTACTCCCATCTGAAGAAATTGAACATGAATTAACTGGCTGTACATGGACTGAGTAACTAACTTCCGTTGACTGATGGAATAGTACAACTATCTGAGAATTTATTGAGATCATGAGATTTCTGAGATTTCCTGAGTCACATGACTAACTGAGTTCTATAGATCATGGCTTGACTGAGATTATCATGATAACGTGACATGGCTCTAGGCACACAACTATATTTTTTAGGTACTAGTACCCGCAGGACTCGATGGAAGGAAACTGACACACATAACTGACTTGATCATAAAATGGAGTCCATAATTCACCATATCATAAGTAGGGGATTTCACACTAAACATAGTTCTCAACATCTTATGTATGGAAGGGAAATTCATACAACATGTGTATACTTGCATAGCTTCAATATCATGATCAATCCATATCACAACAACGACGCATATCAATCACGTGGAATTCATGTGAAATCATAAAGCATAGAGTATGGACTTGTCATTTAAGAACTATTACATCATGGGACATGAATTCTATCATCCTAGGCCTTTTATCAAACACTTTGCATGCATTATTTTAGCTTAGGTGTGTTCTTGAATCTCACCATATTAAACCACATAAATATCATGGGTTTCAACTAACAAACACATATACTTCATGAAAACACCTTTAGATATCATCATGAAACTTAAACAACAATCATCATCATGTACATAGTTATATCACAACAAGACAATCATATTATAATATTTAAAACATGGTTCTTGAGCTCTATAAACGAAATGGATCCATAGATAAACACTACGCATACCTTAGATGGAAGATTCTTGATGATTGATGGAGAAATTTGTTTGAACTTGAATCCCCAATTGAAAACCCTAATGTGTTCTTGAGAGGATTTTGAGAGAAAGAGTAGGTTTTGGTGAAATAAGGGCTTAATTATGTGTTTATGGAATATATATAGGGGTGGAAAGATGACCCAAATACCCCTCTAGATGCATCATTTAATTTCTGTGAAAATTACCCAATTTGGGCCCCCAGCACGGTGCGGAGATATCGCGTCGCCCCCCATTTGTGACCTGGAAACTCACCTCGATGAGGTGGAATCACAAAGAGACACTGGAAATTGACAAACAACATTTTTGGCTTACGGCGCGACGCGCCACTGACTTAAATGAAGTTGCTGAAACTTTAAATCGCCATAACTTCTTCACCAGGTGTCCGTTTTAGGAGAATTTGGTATCGATGGAAAGCTTATTTAATTATCTACAATTTGGAGGGCATAAATCTGCCAAAATACCACCTATAAACTAAGTTATGCTCGTTTAAAGATGACCTATGTGAAATCACACACGAAAACTTAGTGGATTCAAAAGTTCTTAGCTTGGCTTACTCTAAGCTACTCTTATGAACATGCTTAACATATCATAAGCTCTATTATCACTAGGATACTCATCCTAATTCATGTACTCAAATATGAATCACAGGATAGGAGGTTTCATGTGTAGGAACAATGGTTCATTTTCTAGCTTAGAAATATACGGGGTATTACAATATCTCCCCCTTGGAAACATTCGTCCTCGAATGGGACTGACTGAAATGGGGAGAGACGATAAACTAGAGTACGTACAATACATACACTACCGGAACATTATCTCATAATGGACATGACTGATAAGCTAAACATATCACGTTGAACATGCATATCTGATGCATGAGTAACTAATTCATGAATGCATAACTGAGATATTTGATAACTGAGTTCTCCTAATGAGAATACATATTTGATGCATGATTATACAATAGACTGATACATGAATGCATGACTGAATATGCAATGGTACTTGATACCAGATTTGTGATGAAACGTGAGCATGAATAGAATACCAAGTTGTATAGAATACTGAACGGGAAACTGAATAAGCTTAAGGAGAACTGTTACCTTGAGCTTGATCTAGATTGGTGGAAAATAGGTGAGGATACTTAGTACGCATGTCTGTTTTTGCTTCCCAAGTATCTCCCTCAACGGACTGATTTCGCCAAAGAACTTTGACTAGAGAGACTTCTTTGTTCCTCAGTCTATAAGTCTGATAGTCTAGAATTTCGACTGGAATTTCCTCATAGAAGAGACTGTTTTGACTATCAATGCTCTGAATAGGGACTACGACTGATGGATCTCCTATACACTTCTTGAGCAAAGAGACATGAAAGACTGGATGAACTGAGGCTAGATCTGAAGACAATTCGAGCTCATAAGCTACCTTGCCTAAGCAACTGAGAATCTTGAAGGAACCGATATATCAGGGACTGAGCTTTCCCTTCTTGCTGAACCACTTCACTCCCTTCATGGGAGAGATCTTTAGATAGACATAGTCATCAACCTCGAACTCGATATCCTTTCTATGAACGTCAGCATACGACTTATGTTGGCTTTGAGAAACCCGAAGTCTTTCTCTGATTAACTGGACTTTCTTTAAGGCATTGAATACTAAGTCAGGCCTTATGACTGAGGCCTCACTAACTTCGAACCACCCGATTGGAGATCTGCACCTCCTACCATAGAGAGCTTCGAACGGAGCCATTTTAATACTGGAATGATAGTTATTGTTGTATGCAAACTCAATCAAAGGAAAGTGGTCATCCCAACTTCCCTTGAAATCAATTCCACACGCCCTTAGCATATCTTCAAGAGTCTAAATGGTCCTTTCTGCTTGACCATCTATCTGAGGATGAAAAGTTGTACTGAGATGAACTTGGGTACCAAGACCCTTTTAGAATGCTTTCCAGAAGTGAGAGGTCAACTGGGTACCTCTGTATGAGATGATAGATAATGAAACACCGTGTAATCTGACCAACTCCCTGATATAGAGTTTGGCGTAATCCTCAGTTGAATAAGAGGTATAGACTGGAAGGAAATGGGATGACTTGGTCATTCTATCTACAATGACCCAAACTGAATCATGTTGATAACGAGTTCGAGGCAAACCCGTCATGAAGTCTATGTTCACTTCTTCCCACTTCCAAGTAGGACTGGTGAACTCCTGCATGGAACCACTAGGTTTCTGATGCTCTATCTTAACCTGCTGATGTAGGGCACTTAGCCACAAATTTTGCAATATCTCTCTTCATCCCACTCCACCAATAGATCTCTCATAGGTCGCGGTACATCTTAGTGTCCCCTGGATGAATAGAGTATCGCACACCATGCGCTTCTACAAGAATTCGCTGCTTTAAATCATCTACACCTAGAACATAGAGATGACCCTGACAATGAATAACATCATCTCCCCCTTGGGAGAAAACCTCTAATTTTTTATTCTGAACTGACTCTTTTAGCTTGTCAAGGCTAAGATCCCTGTCTTACTTTTCTTTCACCTCGGAAACTAGAGATGACTCTGAACTATCCTGAACACATATACCACCCTCTAAAGAATTGACTAAGCAAACACCTAGTCTGGCAAGCTGATGGATTTCCTGGGCTAACTTCTTCTTACTATCATCAACATGAGAAATACTACCCATAGAGAGTCTACTGAGAGCGTCGGCCACTACATTAGCCTTGCCCGAATGATAGAGAACACTCAAGTCATAATCTTTTAAGAGCTCTAACCACCTTCTCTGACGAAGATTGAGATCTTTTTGAGAAAAGACATACTGAAGGCTCTTATGATCTGTGAAAACATCTACATAAAATCCGTACAGATAATGCCTCCAAATCTTCAAGGCAAATACTAGGCTGCTAACTCAAGATCATGAGTAGGATAATTATTCTCATGGGGCTTTAACTGCCTGGAGACGTAGATTATTACCTTTCCATGCTATATGAGGACACAACCCAAACCTACTCTAAATGCATCAAAGTATACTACAAACCCATCTGAACCATCTGGAAGAGCTAAGACTGGAGCTGAGATGAGTCGAGTCTTCAATTCCTGAAAACTTTTCTCGCAAGGATCTGACCACTGAAACTTGACCTTCTTCTAAGTCAATGTGGACATGGGGGATGTAATAGAAGAAAATCCCTCAACAAACCGTCTTTAATAGCTAGCCAAACCCAAGAAACTCCTGATACCTGATGGAGAGACAGGGTGAGGCCAGTTTCTTACTGCTTCGATCTTCTAAGGATCTACTCTAATGTCATCACTGAAAATAATATGGCCAAGAAATGCTACTGATCTTATCCAAAACTCACACTTACTGAATTTGGTGAATAGTTGGTGATTTCTGAGAGTCTGAAGAACAATTCTGAGATGGTCTGAATGATCACGCTCTATGCGGGAATAGACCAGGATATCATCTATGAAGACTATGACAAATATGTCTAAGTACTGCTTGAACATGCGGTTCATCAAGTCCATAAAAGTGGTTGGGGAATTGGTAAGACCAAAGGACATAACTAGAAATTCAAAGTGACCATACCGACTACGGAAAGCTGTCTTTGGGATGTCACATTCTCTAACTCTGAGCTAATGATAGCCTGATCTAAGGTATATCTTGGAGAAATAGCTGGCACCTGAAGTTGGTCAAATAAGTCATCTATTTTGGGAAGATAATACTTGTTCTTGACCGTAACTTTGTTGAGCTGACGGTAATCAATACACATCCTGAGAGAACCGTCTTTCTTGCGCATGAATAAGACTGGTGTGCCCCATGGGAAATACTGGGTCTAATGAATCCCTTATCTAAGAGATCCTTCAACTGATCCTTCAGTTCTTTGAGTTCTGCTGGTGCCATTTTATATGGCAAAATAGAAATAGGCTGAGTATCTGGAATAAGGTCAATGCCAAAGTCTATTTCCTTTTCGGGAGGAATGCCTGCAAGATCTTCGGGAAAGATATCTGACTATTCATTAACCATTGGGATTGATTCAAAGCTAGGAGATTCAGAACCAGAGTCTTTAACATGAGCGAGATGATAAACACATCCCTTAGAAATTATTTTCCTTGCCCGAAGGTAGGAAATAAGCTGACCCCTGAAAGATGAAGTACTACCCTTCCACTCTAGGAAGGGCTCATTCGGGAACTAAAATTGAACTATCCTGTTTCTGCAGTCGACTGTGGTATAGCAGGAATGAAGCCAATCCATGCTAAGAATGAAATTAAAATCAGTCATCTCTAACTCGACTAAATCTACTGATGTGTATTTCTAAAATATCATAACCGGGTAGTTCCTGTATACCCGATGAGCTATGATGGTTTTACCCACTGGGTAGAGACTGAAAAGGGCTCTGCTAAAATTTTGATACTGATTCTAAGATCACCTGCTATATAAGAAGTAACAAAAGACAAGGATGCACCTGGATCTAGCAAAGCATAAATATGAACATGGAAAATCTATAACATACCAGTAATGACATCAGGAGAATTTTCTTGATCCTGTCGGGTCTGAAGAGCATAGAGTCTGTTTGGATGTTGCCCACTAGCAGCATTGGAAGTGGCACCCTACTGATTTGGGCGACTGGACTGGGCTGTGGAACGATACTGCTGACCCTGTAGACCTGACTGTGGACACTATCTAATCCTGTGGCCTGGCTTACCACAACCTAAACAAACATTGCTACCAGATCTACAGGTACCCTTGTAGTTCTTACCACAAGTCTGACACAAGGGATTAGTTCGGGCACTGCTGATACTACCCTGAGACTTAGAGCCTGGTGCTCGATCTCTATTGCCGTCTCTGAATTTCGGCACTGGGGCACTGGCGAAGGAAGGAGCTGGAACAACTGGCTTAGGAAGGAACTGCGAACGGTTTCCTCCTTCTGATTTGGGTTGAGCAAAACTGAAACTATTTGATCTTGATCTTTTATTCTGCCTCTCCCTAATCCTAATCTTTTTCTCTTCTATTTGCTGAGCATGGGTTATAATCCTGGCTAAAGTCATATCACTGTTCAGCATCACAGACCTACACTCATTTACCACGCTTTCATTCACTCCTGACATGAACTTGCTTATCTTAGCCCTGTTGTCTGCAACCACATAAGGGGCATATCTAGCTAGCTGAGTAAATCTGAGAGAATAATCTTTAACCATCACATTTCCCTGCCTGAGGTTGATAAACTCTAGAACTTTTGCCTTCCTCAGCTCTTGGGGAAAGAATCTGTCTAAGAAAGTCGTGACAAATTTCTCCCACTCTATAAAACCTGCACCATCTACCCTCTCAAACTTTCACTGTTTGTACTAAGTGTGAGCAACATCCTGTAACTAGTATGTGGCTAACTCAACACTCTGACAAGAAGTAACTCCCATGATGTCTATGACCTTATGGACTTGGTCAATGAGTTCTTGAGGGTCTTCATCAGACTTAGACCCGAAGAAAGATAGAGGGTTCATTCAGGTAAAGTACTGAATCATATCTATAACTGAGTTGGACACTAGATTGGCTGGAATAACTGGTGGCCGTTCATTTTGGGTAGCCACAGACTGAGCAAGTATGGTGAATACGGCCCTAAACTCCGTATGAGAAATATTTTGCCCAAAGGATCTTTGGGCTGAGGAGCGGGCTGGTTTCTTCTCTTTGGAGGCATATTCTAAAATAAGAGAAGAATGGATTAGACTGAGAGTTTAACTTGAGATTATGCTCAGTAGCACGAATTGAATACTGAAAGAGGAGAAACTGTTCCTAAAACATCTCATAGCCTCTTGCACATAAATGTGGCGCGCAATACACCCATGCACAAGACTATACTAGATGCGACTTTCAGATTTCCTAGGACTCTATTGAACCTTAGGCTCTGATACCAAGTTTGTAACGCCCCAATTTGCTGAACCAAATGCTACACGGTGCTTATGACCCCGAGGTACCACAAGCTAACCCATGACTGATATCTGTACCTGTACACTTCATAATATACTTGTAGAATGCAGAAAACATGAACAATAGGTCATAAGGTTCAACTAAATAGAATATCTGATAAATAATAACATCCATATAGGGTAACAAATACCCAAAACAACTGAAAGTTGAATCTAAAATCTAAACTAAATCTGAAAGCCTCTAAATACTGTCTGAAATAAGGAGTTGAAGGAATATGTCTCTAACTAACTTCGTCTAGCAAAACTAAACTGAAATAATGAATGAAATAAAATAATATCGTCCTCGAATGGATGGGGACACACTATAACTCAACAACTGGAATGCTACTGCTGATCTGGAACTCGTGTCTCTGAACCTATGGTGTAATTTGAAAGAAAGCACCATAGCGTAAATACGTAAGTACGACTGGGAGTAATAAGTATATGAGTGAGGTAGGCTAAATGCAAAAGGGTTTACATGAATGAATAATGTTATCTGACTGACTAATATGAATGTGAGAGTGCAAGCATGCATACATAGTAACTGAGATCATGAATACGTAATATCTAGATCCGTACGCTAATACATGGTTTACTGTTATCTAACATAGCTAATACTGGAATTCTGATAACATGGATGACTGTGTCTGACAGTCCTGAATCTGATAAAACTACCTGAGTTCCATACTGTAACTGAATTGACTGTAATTGACAGTCCTGGTATACTAAAATCTAAAGAACTATCTGAGTTCTTTTACTGAAACTGTGCAAAGATTGGGACTGAAACTGTGGGAGGTAGTTGCTTAACCGACATGTTCCAATAATGTATATAGCTAGGTTAGGGTCTAATCTTTGCCCCGACTGGAAGGGTGTCAATGTCGTGCCACTGGTAAGGACAGCTGTGAGTGACCCTTAGCTGGCAGGTACTCGAATAAGAATGGTGGGAACCCTAAACGGACAGGTTAAGCCACCTCATCCACCCTAATCTGGCAGGTTAAGATGTCTCAACCTACGCTAGATATGTAGTTCTAAAACACAAAGATGACTACTAAGAATCACACCCTAAACAGGCAGGTGAGTTCCCATCCTTGGGTTCACTCGGTGCTAGCTTCTACTCCCATCTGAAGAAACTGAACATGATTTAACTAGATGTACAAGGACTGAGTAACTAACTTCCATTGACTGACGGAATAGTACTACTATCTGAGAATTTATTGAGATCATGAGATTTCTGAGATTTCCTGAGTCACATGACTAACTGAGTTCTATAGATCATAGCTTGACTGAGATTATCATGATAACGTGACATGTCTCTAGTCACACAACTATATTTTTTGGGTACTAGTACCCCTAGGACTCGATGGAAGGAAACTGACACACATAACTGACTTGGTCATAAAATGGAGTTAACAATTCACCATATCATAAGTAGGGGATTTCACACTAAACATAGTTCTCAACATCTTACGTATGGAAGGGAAATTTATACAATATGTGTATACTTGCATATCTTCAATATCATGCTCAATCCATATCACAACAACGACGCATATCAATCATGTGGAATTCATGTGAAATCATAATGCATAGAGCATGGACTTGTCATTTAAGCACTATTAAATCATGGGACATGAATTCTATCATCCTAGGACTTTTATCAAATACTTTGCATGCATTCTTTTAGATTAGGTGTGTTCTTGAATCTCACCATATTAAACCACATAAATATCATGGGTTTCAACTAACAAACACATATACTTCATGAAAACACCTTTAGATATCATCTTGAAACTTAAACAACAATCATCATTATGCATATGGTCATATCACAACAAGACAATTACAATATAATATTTCAAACATGTTTCTTGATCTCTATGAACAAAATGGATCCATAGATGAACACTACGCATACCTTAGATGGAAGATTCTTGATGATTGATGGAGAAATTTGTTTGAACTTTAATCCCCAATTGAAAACCCTAATGTGTTCTTGAGAGAATTTTGAGAGAAAGAGTATGTTTTGGTGAAATAAGGGCTTAATTTCGTGTTTATGGAATATATATAGGGGTGGAAAGATGACCCAAATACCCCTCTAGATGCGTTATTTAATTTCTGTGAAAATTACCTAATTTGGGCCCCCAGCACGACGCGGAGATATCGTGTTGCTCCCCATTTGTGACCTGAAAACTCACTGCGACGTGGTGGAATCACGGATAGACACTGGAAATTGACAAACGTCATTTTTGGCTTACGGCATGACACGCCACTGACTGAAATGACGCTGCTGAAACTTTAAATCGCCATAACTTCTTCATCGGGTGTTCGTTTTAGGAGAATTTGGTATCGACGGAAATCTTGTTCAATTATCTACAATTTGGAGGGTATAAATCTGCCAAAATACCACCTATAAACCAAGTTATGCTCATTCAAAGATGACCTATGTAAAATCATACACAAAAACTTGGTGGGTTCAAAAGTTCTTAGCTTGGCTTACTCTAAGTGACTCTTATGAACATGTTTAACACATCATAAGCTCTATTATCACTAGTATACTCATCCTAATTCATGTAATCAAATATGAATCATAGGATAGGAGGTTTCATGTGAAGGAACAATGATTTATTTTCTAGCTTAGAAATATACGGGGTATTATACCATCCTAGGTTATTTGGGAAATATCCCCTCCACATACACCATACCTAGTGCCATTTCATTATTTAGAGTTTATCTAACACCCGATAATCACCTTTCAACTATTACACATATGAATTTACAGCAAAAGAATCCCCCAAATAGCCTCACGTAACATAACATGAAATAATCGCATAAACAACCCTTAATATATAGACTACCCACTTTTTAACAAATTTTTATCCATCTAAACTTTGTGCTCAAAGGCCTAGACATGAAGTTTCTCATCCACCTATATTAAATTCATGCTTTCAAACTCGAGTCAATGCTATAAATTTAACCTGAGGTTACCTAGATGCCAACTAGTTTTAGGAAGGACAAACAAATGCAATTCATAAGCATATGGACGCAGTATCACCAAAAGTATATGGGTTAATACCCATTCGCACTACTTTCTTATCTCTTCCAAGGTTCTAAAGCAAAGGAGGTAGCCCTTAAGGTTTTCAAAGCCTCCCACTTTGTTATTTCACCAAATGGATAAAATAAAAAATATATCCTCTTAAATAGAGATGCTGCCCGTCGTCACACCGTTATAGCGATCTGCGTACCGCTATAGTGGAATAAATACTAATATAGCTGAATGATGTTAGTCCACCTCCACTATTTAATAATCTAATATTTTACTCCATATTGCCTTGCATAATTTTTCTAATAAAATCTAGATAATACTCGCACTCTGTACTAATATTAAGACGTTTCTAAGTAAGGATGGATTTTGGTTGTTATAATAGATACCAATTTAACCTTCTTTCATCCTTGAACAATCAATAGAAGGAATGGATTGAGTCTATATACCCTTGGCTTAACACCCTCCCCTCGGGATCATAAGCAAAAAAATCACCACTAGTCAAACTCTAATTCAAAATTTAAAATACCTAGCAAAGTTAAATTAAACACCACCGCTTTAAACTCAATTATTAGGTTTGAAATGGTGCTTTTGGCATGATTTAGGAGTTATCATGCCCAAATTTATTCTTAAACTAGTTATAGAACAATATTGGAACACTAAACTGAGTCCACAATTAGCTATTGAATGATTTGGGTCAAGGTCACTATTGTTGTACCCCTTGGTTGTTGGGGACAATGAAGACCATAATTGCGGTCCCCCCAGCGTTGTAGCATTATCGCTGTAAGACCCTTAAAATTTCCATCATTTTATTTTTTATCTTTTCGTGTTTGTAATATCGGTTTTTGACATGAATTGTGTTTAGGAATGTTAAAAGGTTGTTCGGGGATAGTTTTTAAATTTTCAGAAAGGGTTCGAGGCAATTTTGGAACTTTAAGGTAGTGAGCCTCCGCATTATCATTGTGTCACAGAGGTTACCCTCCGCTATATTAGCGTGGCTGGAGGATAACCTCTACGATATTGGCGTGCTATTTCAAGGTGTATTTTTCATGTAGTTTTGTTTTTATTAACTTAGGATGATGAGCTTTTGGTCTTTTTACCCCTTGTACGACCTTTAAATATAAAATAGTCTCATTTTCATCAGTGTTCAAAGAACAACTACCTCTATTTCACTCTTATACATAAATTCCAAGAACATTCAGGGATTTCACTATGCATTCATTATTCGGGCTCCGAACTTCAAATTGCTTTCAAATTTTTGTGTGTTTCAGACATGTTCCTCTTCCCTAAATTAAATTTATACAAAAACATATGTTTAATTATTGTCCATGTGGTTTAATTGTTTGGTTTCGAATATGGGTTGAAGGGTTTGGAATGGTTATTACATGAATTGAGTTCTCATAGTTTTGAATTAGTTGTTTACACCTTGTTTTCATGATTTTTGAACTAAATAAATGCATGGGTGTGGGAATCAGAATAGGGAATTTCCCTAAATTTTATGGCTTAATGGTTTAGAATTGGCTTTAACCTCAACTCAACTGTAAATTGATTTTGAAATATGGATATATACATAAATTACTTCACTTTTGAAACCTTGCATTGCATTAAAGGTTAATGAAACATAAATTGGTTTTGAAAGGCCTTGGTGTCTATGGATTGATTTTAAATTGGAACTTTGGAGTCAATTTGGCTAATTGATATTGAAATAGCATAATGAAATTAGCTTGCAATTTTAAACTTTAATTAGTATGAAGATACCAATGGTAAATACCTAATTAAAGGACTCATTGGTTGATGTATGAGAATGTGTGTAAATAGTTTTAAGAAGTTTAGATATTCAGAGAAAAGCGGGGGGTCAACAGAATAGTAGGAGTAATGGTAGACAGTGGACCAAGAAGAAGAATTAGGGGAATTCTTATTCATCTGCTAGTGCTCCCTATCCTAATCCTTCGAATGATCGTCATCTTTAGGCTAGTAATGGTCCTAAGGCATAGGGTGCCTAGTCTCAAGTTAGTGGATTTCAGTCAACTCCACCTTACCCTCCTTGTCATTTTTGTGGGCAGCTTCACCATGGTTATTATAAGGAGGGGAGAAATCGACGTTATAATTGTGGTTAGCTTGGTCATATGCGGTGAGATTTTTCTTTATCCAGGGTTACCTCGAGAGCTAATAAGGTTCCAATTACCAATATTTAGCTCCTGCACCAAAGGTCACTACGTCTAGTATCAGCACTGGACAGAATTATCTCTATGCTCTTGCCACATGTCAGGAATTTGAGGTATCTCTTGATGTTGTCACTAGTATGTTACAACTCTTTTCTGATTATGTTTGTTATTTGCTTGATCCGGGTTCTACCTTATCTTATATGACTCCTTATATGGTTGTATATTTTGGGTTTGCTCCTGAAAATATTTCCAACTCTTTTTCTATGTCTACTTCAGCGGGTGATTCTATTGTGGCTAGAAAAATCTATAGGGGTTATGTTGTGCCTATTTTTCATAGAGAGACAATGGTGGATTTGATAGAGTTGGATATGGTGGATTTTGATGTTATCTTGGGAATGGATTAGCTCATTCGCGCTATACTTCTCTGGATTATAAAACTCAAAAAGTCAGTTTTCATTTCCCTAAGGAACCGGTATTAGAACGAGAGGGGAGTTCCTTAGTGCCTAAAGGGAGGTTTATTTCTCATCTTAGAGTCTAGAAATTAATTTCAAAAGGGTGTCTATATCATCTAGTTTGGGTTAAGGATTCAGATTCTAAAAGTCTTGCATTGCAATCTGTCCCTGTGGTTAATACATATCCTAAAGTATTTCTCGATGATTTTTTTTGGAATTTCTCCCAATAGGGAAATAGATTTTGGGATTGATCTGTTACCGGACACTCATCTTATTTCCATTCCTTCTTATAGAATGGCTCCAACTGAATTAAAGAAGCTAAAGAAATAGTTAAAAAAATTCTTAATAAAGGGTTTAATCGTCCTAGTGTGTCCCTGTGGGGTGCTCCTATGCTTTTCGTGTGAAAGAAAAATGGGTCACTTTGGATGTGTATAGATTACCGTCAGTTAAATAAGGTGACAGTAAAGAATAAATACCCTATTCCTAGGATTAATGACCTTTTTTATCAGCTTTAGGGTGCAAGATGTTTCTTTAAGATTGATCTTCGTTCGGGATATCATCATTTGAAAATTTAGGAGGTTGATATTCCCAAGACTACTTTTCACATCGGTATGGTCATTATAAGTTTTTGGTTATGTCATTTGGGTTGACTAATGCTCCGATTGCTTTCATGGATCTTATGAATTGGGTTTTCAGGTAGTTTTTGAACTCGTTTGTTATTGTCTTCATTGATGATATCTTGGTGCATTCTAAGAGTAGGAAGGATCATGCCAATCACCTTCGAATTATGTTGCTAACCCTTAAGGACCAGAAGTTGTATGCTAAATTTTCTAAGTGTGAGTTTTAGTTGAATGTTGTGACTTTTCTTGGGCATATTGTTTCTAGTGATAAGATCAAGGTGGATACACAGAAAGTTGAGATGGTGCAGAGATGGCCTAGACCTATGAGTCCGGCCTACATAGGAACTTCTTGGGTTTGGTTGGGTATTATAGGAGGTTTGTAGATATTTTCTCTTCTATTGTTGCTCCATTGATGAAATTGACTCGGAAGAAGGTTAAGTTTTTATGGTTCGATGCTTGTGAGGGTATATTTGATAAGTTGAAAGATAAGTTGACTTCTGCGCCAGTTTTGACCCTGCCCAAGGATACTGATAGTTTTGTGGTAGTTTGTGATACGTCCCATGTAGGACTGGGTTATGTCTTGATGCAACATGGTAAGGTTGTGGCCTATGCTTCAATGCAGCTCAAGGTTCATAAGAGGAATTACTCGACTCACAACTTAGAATTGGCGACTGTAGTTTTTTCTTTGAAGATTTGGTCCCATTATTTGTATGGAGTGCATGTGAATATCTATTCAGATCATAAAATCTTGCGGTATGTGTTTACATAGAAGAAGTTGAATCTTAGGCAGAGAAAGTAGCTCGAATTGCTCAAGGATTACAACATGAGTCTTTACTACCATCCAGGTAAAGCTAATGTTGTTGTTGATTCTCTTAGCAAGTTGTCTATGGGGAGCTTATCCCATGTGAATGAGGAGAAAATAAGATTAGTGAAGGACATTCACGGATTGGATAACTTGGGAGTTTGTCTTTTGGACTCTAAATATGGGAGAGTCATTGTTCAAGAAGTGGTAAAATCATCTTTTGCTGCTGAGGTGAAGGAGAAACAGGCTTTGGATCCCATACTTATGCAAATTAAGGGGTCAGCAAAAGGTTATGGCTTTTGAGATTGGATGAGATGGTATTCTAGGTACCAAGGTAGGTTATATGTTCCTGATATAGATGGGCTACGGGAAAAAATTTTGAATGAGACTCATGAGTCCAGATATACAGTTCATCCAGGTTTGACAAAGATGTACTATGACTTGAAGGAAATCTATTGGTGGAACAATATGAAGAAGGATGTAGCGAATTTTGTTGCTAAGTGTATGGTTTGTCAATAAGTTAAGGTTGAACACTTGAGGCCTGGTGGTATGTCTCAAAAGATAGAGTTACCTATATCAAAATGGGAGATGATAAATACGGATTTAATTATGGGTCTTCCTCGGTCTCATAATCAGTATGATACAATTTGGGTCATTGTGGATAGGATGACTAAGTCCACTTACTTTTTACCTTTGAGGACTAAATACTCAGGAGAGGAGTATGCTAAGATATTCATTCAGGAGATTGTGAAGTTGCATGGTGAGCTAGTGTCCATTATTTCAGACTAAGGTATGCAGTTTTCTTCTCACTTTTGGAATTAGTTTGAAAAAGGTTTGGGTACCCAAGTGAACCTTAGCACTGCTTTCTACCCTCAAATAGATGGACAAGCAGAATAGACTATTCAAACTTTAGAGGATATGCTAAGGCCCTGTGTGATAGATTTTTAGGGTAGTTGAGTTGATCATTTTCCTCTTATTGAGTTTGCGTACAATAATAATTATCACTCAAGCATTCATATGGCTCATTTTAAGTCCTTTTAAGGTAGGAGGTGTAGGTCTCCTATTGGATATTTGAAGTTGGTGAGACTGGGTTGTTTGGTCCTAACTTGGTTCACCAAGCCACGGAGAAGGTAAAGGTGATTAGATGAGGAATTAAGACTGCTTAGAGTCACCAAAAGTCTTATGAAAATGTGAGGCGAATAGAATTAGAGTTGAAAGTGAATGATTGTGTATTCTTGAAGGTGTCTCCTATGAAAGGAGTCATGAGATTTGGGAAGAAGGGGATGATTAGTCCCCGTTATGTTGGTCCATACCAGATTGTAAGTAGAATTAGGAATGTTGTTTATGAGTTAGACTTGCCCGCAAGTTTAGCTTCGATTCATATAGTGTTCCATCTGTCTATGCTGAAAAAAGTGTGTGGGTGATCCTTCCTTGATAGTTTCTGTTGAAGATGTTGGTGTTACAGACTCTTTATCTTATGAGGAAGTCCTGGTGGAGATATTAGATAGGAAAGTTTATAGATTGAGGACCAAGGATGTAGCTTTTGTGAAGGTTAATTGGAGGAACCAAAAGGTGGAAGAAGCTACATAGGAAGCTGAGGAAGATATAAAGGCAGAGTATCCATTCTTGTTACTCGTGTTGGGTGAAAGTGCATAAGGTATGAGTTTTATTTTTATCTTGTCATTTTTCGACTTTGTTAATTGATTTTGGTGTATTTTTTCTACTCTCGTGCTAAAAGTGTCCTAACTCATCATTCGAGGATGAATGATCCTAAGGAAAGGATAATGTACGACCCTTAAAATTTCCTTTATTTTATTTTTGACTTTCTCGTGTTCTTAATATTAATTTTGACATGAATTGTGTTTAAAGGTGTTAAAAGGGTATTCTGGGAAAGTTTTGGGATTTTTGGAAAGGGTTCGGGGCAATTTTGGAACTTGGAGGCGTCACGGAGGTTACCCTCTGTGATATTGGCATGGCACAGAGGATAACCTCCGCGATACTGGTGTGCCATGCTAAGGTGTATTTTTCATGCAGTTTTGTTTTTATTTACTTGGGATAGGGGCTTTTGGTCTTCTTACACCTTGTACGACCTTTAAACATAAAATAGTCCCATTCCTGTGAGTTTTCAAAGATCAAATCCCTATATTTCACTCTCAAACACAAAACCCAAGAACATTCAAGGATTTCATTGTGCATTCATTATTTGGGCTCCAAACTTCAAATTGCTTTTAATTTTTTATTTGTTTCAGGCATGTAACTCTTCCCAAAATTAATTTTATACAAAAGCATGTGTTTAATTATTATCCATGTGGTTTAATTATTGGGTTTTGAATATGGGATGAGGGGTTTGGAATGGTTGTTACATGAATTGTGTTCCTATGGTTTTGAATTGGTTGTTTATGCCTTATTTTCGTGATTTTGAACTAAATAAATGCATGGGTGTGGGAATTGGAATGGGGAACATGGGTTTCCCCAAATTTTATGTCTTAATGGTTTGGGATTGGCTTTAACCTCAACCCAACTTGTGAAATTTATTTTGAAACATAGATATATACATAAATTACTTTACTTTTGCAACCTTGCATTGCATAAAAGGTAAATGAAACATAAATTGGTTTTGAAAGGACTTGATGTCCATGGGTTGGTCTTAAATTGGAACTTTGGAGTCAATTTGGCTAATTGGTTTTGAATGGCATAATGGAATTGGCTTGCAAGCTTAAACTTTAATTGGTATGATGATATCAACGGTAAATGCCTAATTAAAAGACTCCTTAGTCGATGGATGGGAATGTGTGTAAATAGTTTTAATTTGGGCTTAAAAGGGTTGTGTAGCTCGTCGTGGAAGGTGGAGGTCCCGGAGGGACCAATACTGGAAATCACATTTGTCGGTGTGGGGGTCTTTTTGACCATGTGCATAGTTCACATATTATATATATTTTTGAAATGGTTGTAGCCGCGGTGGATTTGGCCCTTTCTTATTTTTTCTCCAGTTTGTGGGGCTAACACGCACTAGGGCCCTTTCAGCAGGGGGAGCTGAACCTATATAGTCTATGGGTGACCTTAGGACGGATAGAGCTACACAGTCCAGGATAATGGTTTTAAATCTCATGCTTAAACCTTGTTCCCTATACCGATATCTTATATATGTATATACAATGTGTGTATGTGGTTTAAATTTAGTTTTGGACATGGCATTATTTTATACCTATATTGAGTTACATGCCAGTTCTTATCCCACTGACCATCCTAGGACACTACATTATTTCATAATGTAGGGTCCGAAGACACTTCTTTTACCCCTGTGCAGTGTTAGGTGGATTAGCACGTCTGTCAAGTTGTTGTGAAGTGGTCAGCCTCCATGCTTCAGAAGGCCCTATCATTTCCTTATTCTTTTATTTTTAAATCAGTAATTTTGGATTCTTTTGGTCATGGTCGGGGGCATGTCCCTACCTATTCGGTATTCTTATTTAGAGGTTATTGTGGACAGATGTGGGTTGGTTGGTTGTAACTAACTCTTAGTTTTCATTGAGTCATTTATTCACCTTCTTATTACTGTTTAATTTTCTTCCGCATTGTTATAGTTGTTATTATTTTGTTCTTATAAGGTTATGCGATGAGGGTGGTCTTCGATCCATGGTGGACGTGAGATACCCATCAAGGCCAGGCCCTGGTTTGGGTCGTGACAATCTCTATGGCAGAGAAATTACTGTTATAACGGTACCGCTATAGTGGCAGACCTACCATTATAACAAGAGGCTGTAGACAGTAGCCTCCTAGTCGATGACTAGACTTTGCTATATTTTTCCACTCGATCTTTTTTAAACGATTAACGAATCCTAATAAGTTCCCTTTTCAATTTCTTGCAGATTAACAACTAGAATGTCTAGAACTCAAGACAACACCCCCATATACATAAAATTTCTTGATAAAGCTAGCTAGGGGTGGTATCGAGAATACCGATGAATGGGGCTTTGCTTTGAGCAAGGCTTCAATATGAGGAATATAGAAGAAAAGGCTCCAAAATTCTACAACTGACTGCAACAATTTGGATGAAGCCCACTGGTGCAAGCTCGCCCCAAAGGGAATGCTGCTTGGACAAGGGTGTTCCTTTCCATACTCTGTACTATGCTCTGGGACTCCCCCAACCCTACTATGCTTATCCAGGGAGTATATGTACGCATCGATTCCTACACCATCAATAAGGTGCTCAAAGTACCCCCACACCTCCAACAACAACTACATTGTCAGGGCTCGAGAGATGGACATAGGACGCTGAGAGACACATTGATTTCAGAGGAGTTCAGGTACTAAATCTTCTAACCCACAATAAAGAGTGTCACTAGAACCTATTTTTCAGTTGATGCTAGAAGGTGGCTGAATCTAGTGTTCTGAAAGATTCTTTTATCGAACAAAACTACTGATGTGACTTATCTCCAGGACCTAGTGGTAGCCTATACCATTAGGGGAATTCCGTTGAGTGTTGTGGATCAGGTGATGATAAAGTGGAGGGACTTCTATTAGGGCCCTAGGAAGGGTTCCTTCCTCTCCAAACTAGTGTCGAAGCTATGCAGACGTGCAAGGGTACTCGAGAAACCCAATAATGCAGTGGAGGAGATGGATATTTCCTTCTATCCCCTTTTAGTAAGAGTACCCTCATCCCAGAAGAGGAAGACTGATGAGACGGAGAGTAGTTAGGCCACAAAGGAGGACCCAGAGGTAGATATGGATGATGATAATGATGTCTCTCCCTCCTAGACCCATCCCCCGATCCCTTACAGCCAATTAGAAGCTGACCTAGCCATTGTTAGGAGGTTTATGAAGAAGTACCCATCAAGTTCCATCCCTCCCTCCACTGCCCAGGACATTGTAGTGCTCTGCCAAGACCTCAACGAGGAAATAAGGAAGAGGCGCTCTTGAAATTGCTTTCTCACCCAAATATGGAAGACCATAAATTGCATGTCAGAGTGTATGGCACCCAACCATGCATTTATCGAGCTGGATCAAGAGGATCTAAGGGAGTTTCCCTTCCTGAGTGATGCTAAAGGAGTCGACCCTGCCCCAACAGCCTACGTGTGATAGGGCATTCAACTTACTTTCCCCTTTCCACTCCTCTTTTTTTTTATTACTGATTTAGGTTTCCCCCTTTTGGGGTACGTACTAAACATTATTTCTTCCTTTCCTTTTCGCACATAGATGTTATTTTTACTCCCACATTGATGAATAGTTTGCCTGCTTATACCGTATTTATGCAATTTGTACATTAGTGCAATTCCCCGCACCCTAAGTGTCAAAATAAACAAGCAAAATCTGAAGGTCAAAATAGGGGAAAATAGGATAGGGTTACTACCCCGCTCATACCACTATAGCAATGTTCCTTCTGCTAAAGTGGTACCGCTATATCAGAATAATTACGGTTATATTGGCGTACAACTATAGCGATGCCTAACTCTGCTATGGCGACTAAAAAAAATGGCCGCCTAGATTTTTTTCCTTTTTCTCTCATGTTCCCTCCACTAACCCTTACTTGAGCTTTAGATGACCTTAAGTTGGTCATAAATAGGCTAAAACCAACCCTCACAACTAGATACCAATTGCAACCTTTTCGATTCCAATTTTGAATTCCTTAGGATCCCAATCCAATTGAATTCAATCCATACCACAATTAAACCAACCACACGAGAGAAAAAATGAGGTGTAACCAATCCTAGAATACCTCATAGCTTCTCGAAGACTATAGGTAGAAGTCAACACACCAATCATATTCAACATTTGCTCTTGTACTGAGAGACCGATAACCTAGGATCTAATACCAAATTGTCACTATCCAAATCACCAAATTGTGGGGGCACCTACTCTAATTCACCTACATAGGAGAACCCTTTACCACCCACTATCATAACATGCATAAGTCCTTATTAACAGGAAATAACCACTTTTATTAAACTGATTATTACAATTTAAATGAAAAAATAAAACTACCCTAGGATCTAGTCTACAGGTTCAAGAGCTACTAAGAAAAAGTAAGGATTAGCTAGGATACAACTTTCACTGAGAATGAGTAAGTAGGAGATGAAGGAAGATTACTACCGCAAATTTATGAAACTATCACCGATCCCTTCAAAAGACTATACCTCGAAAAGGGGTATAGCAAATGTAGCATCAATACAAACCACACGTACTGGTAAGCCATAACGGTTGATCTAAATATATACAAAAATAACACAAATATCCTAGGAACACGCATGCAGATAAACTCATTACTCAACTCCAAGGTTCCCTTCAACCCTCTTTATAACCTCGTCATAGGTCCCAAAACACCACTCTACCCTCCTTCCATGACCTTATTGACCCGGACCACCAAACCTAGTTCACCCTGTAACTACATACGACCCCTTTCCCTATCACGTCAACATAGAACTATTAAATCAGCAACAACTCGGTGTCCTTACACAACCATGATTAACCCAATATTAAGTCATTCTAAGAGTAAGAATTAAATTGAGAGGGTTCACACTATCATGTCCCAAAGTAACTGATAACGCTGAACTTACATGTCAATTTAAGTGCAAGGCGGTCGTCGTCAATATATTTACCCAACTTTAGAGTCAGGGTCGAATCCATGATGAACAATGTGAGTGGCGATCAAATTAATTCGAAATGATAGATACAAGTTAAATTCAAACAAATGATACTAAAAGATAAAATGGGGGGATAGGTTCCTACACTAATGTTTCTTTTTTGGGGGTTTTCTAGTATAATTTTGGGGCTACAAATAATTAGAGTTTTAACAATTATGCACAGATCTCGAGATTATGCATTACTAAGGGAATAACATGTGGGAGTTAGTAATCAACATCAATTTAGTAAATTAAATATGGGTAGGTTTGGTTATTGATTTTGATGATAGTCTTTCAACAAAACACCAAACTTTCACCCATTGATTCTTTCGAATACCTAATAGGTGTGTTCAACAATTGGCAATCAAAACCTCAATCTAGGCATCCCTATTTCTAGGATGATACCCATGGCATAGTCAACCTCACATTCACCCTTATGTCTAAGATAGTGAAAAATTAGCAAACTACACACATAATTGTCTATCATTGCTTTGGATTCCACATGCCTCTTTCGAGGATGATATGGATTCCTACACTTCACCCAAAACCTTTCTTTCAAAGATGGCCTTGAACTTTCTAGATCTTGGAGCTTTCACTCATCAAACCCATGTGGGTATTTGCGGCTTTCACCCATCAAATCTCAACCAAAATATCATAGCAATGATAAAACCCATAAACATAAACTACCAAATAGATGTTAATAATAACAACCCACACACACTTAAACCCCTATTCACACATAACCCCAAGAGGGATATTTAGCTACACATAAGATAAATAAGCATAGATATACCCATAACCTCTATTGAAATGAATTATTGAAGATTTAAGCGAATGTTACTTCAAACATGGCACTCCCACAATATCAACAATGGAAGTGAGCAAATCTTCCACTTAGAAAGTGTCCAATGTACTCTTCACTCAAAATTTATACAATATTTTCTTCTCCAAAAATAGAGGCTATGAAGTCTAGAGCTAAAACCTAAAAAAATTGGGGAAGATAGAATTTATTTTCAATCAAGGGTTTGGGTCATTTTGTTCAATTTGGGATTAGCACGTGTAATTACAGATTTTCCCTTGGTTTGATTTCCTCCACTAGGCCGCGATCGCGTAAGTCTAGCTTCGATCGCGGATATGTGATCATATCAATATCAGCGACCGCGGTTGGAAGACTTTTGCTCGACCACTGCGATCGCGGTACCTGAGGATCTTCTGCTCTAAGTCTTCAGCTGCACTTTTCTTGCTCTCTTTTGATCATTTTACGCTCTAATCCACATCTTTTGATCTCCTCAACTTTATGCCTGCAAAGAGTGGATATTAGTGCATCTAACCACAAATTTGTCTCATTTAATCATTCAAAACAAGGTAATATGCATGAATAATGAGTGTGAATGAGTGGTAAAATCACCACTCATTAGTAACCCATACCCTAACCAACATACATTCAACATGTAGAAACAATAAGCAATTTAAGATCAGCTAACAATCAATGGGCTATCACCAAGTCAAATCAAATCAAGTCAAGTCCATACAGGTAAACAATTATACAGCTAAACACAACCATGTTAATAATCTTGACACCAACAATAAGAATCTCGATATACATAACCAATACTCAAATCACATGGAATCCAAATACATATACACAAACCAAAAATATAAGCATAAATATCAGATCACTCATGGAATATATATACTCACCTGACCCTCTTATACACACCTTATGGGTGATGTATTACAACCCATTCCCTTCTTTCCCGCTACACACACATATTTTTAGGCTAGAATTTGAATCGTCATTCCTACATGTATAGACCGAACCAAATAATTTTCATGTCAAAATAAGTGTATTGATCAATTCTATAGTGTGTTAATATCTTTGGATATGAATCGAGATCATAAAGATCTCCTAACTTAAAGATGAGTTGAGAAATTTTCTACCGATTGAGTTTTAGTGGATGTTTCAACTTGTGTCAATTTCCAACGCATCCTATTTCACCTTAATCTGATATCATTGTAGAAAGTTATGCTCATTTTACTTTGGAGTATCAATCTATCAGAAGGTGACGACTAGGTTGACGAGACGTCACTAGGTAACAACTAAGGTTATGAGTCATCAGAGAGGTGATGAGTTGTCAATCCAAGTCGCCAGCCTTAACCAAAAAATGGAAAAATCCAGCTAGAGTTGATGAGTGGGGTGATGAGATGTCACCAAACTGATGGCTTGTCAACCTAGTCGTCAGTTGAAGAATCCCTGCAACTCTTTTTGTTTCTTTAAGGGTATTTTGATATTTTACACACCAAAAAACCTACCCCATGACTTAAATAACCCTACAAACATTATGTATTCATCAGTTATAAATTTTCAATGCTCATTCTCTTCTCCACTCTCAAGAGAAAGAAGTTAGGGTTTCTTCCTAAAGTTCAACTTCCAAGGATTCAAATTCAAGCTCTCCTTCAAGAATTCAAGAATTTTAGGTATGTGGGGTTTGAACAAGGATAATCTTCCGTCCTTGTGCCAAAAAATTGGGTTTTTAATTGATTTTGAAAAAAATGACTTACTAGGTTTTATACCCACTTTTCTTATACTTTGAGATTTTATGCTTCCTCATGAATTGAACAATATTTTGCATATGATTACATGTTTGCATATGCTTTGAATCCATGAAAGTGACCTTGATGGTTAAGTATGATGATTTCATGAGATGAAATTTATTATTTTGACAAGAAGCTTGACAAGTTGATAAAGGATTTCAATTTAAGCATTGGGTTTGATATTTATATATGAAGTTTCTATGAGATAATGAATTAATTTTAAGTTTAATCCAAGGTTATTGAGTTTACAAGAAGTTTAAGCTTAGAATCTAAAGTTACAAGTAGTACAGCATGATTAAGGTTCATTTTTGATCTTATGATCTAAGATAAGACAAGAACTCCATAAGTGATTTAAGTAAGAAAAAAATAGTTAGTTTTAAGTCTATAAAATCCTTATGCTATTTTAAGGTGGATTTCATAAGTATGAGCATATAAGTATATGTTTTGGGAGTAGTATTTAGCACCGAGGGGAGAATGTGGATCGCATCCTATTCTCCGAAAACTATGTGTCACCGTAGGTTTATATTTAGGGGCCTCGCCAGAGAGTGTCCCCTCCTTTACCCAGTATGGGATAAGTATAGTGATAACTCTAAGATAAGGTTCTATTCTGATGGAAAGGGTAGAAAATCTCTCCTCAACGTGGGTAAGACGTTGGGCTCCACAATAGCTCACATGGTTTATGTCGGTTATAAGAATCTCCCACCAAGAAAATAAAAGTAAGAATTTTAGGAGCTAAGTGTAATGACTAAAAAGCTTTATTCAGATATTGTTTATTTGTTCATTCTTATGACATTTCAGCTTTCAATTATATTCATGATCAACGTAAGTCCTTTTACACTTAGCAAGCATGATTTGAAAGTATGTTCAAAATCAGTTTTTACTTATTACATTCACCCCCATATACTCAGTATATTCCAGAAGTACTGACCATATATACATTTATGTGGCTACCTTGTTAAATAATATAGGTACCAGTTGTAGCCCACACACCATAATCAGACAGTTCGCAGTTTCCAACTAGCAAGTGATGAGTTCTCTTGATTCGAGGACTCGAGTTAACTATAGTTCCAGTATTATATGTTTTATTCCATTGTATTGATTAGCGATAGCTAGGGATCGTATCCCGACTACCTATAGTTAATATTAGTAGAGGCTTCATAGACAATCAGCTAGAGTAGATGTATTTAATTTTATTTTTATTTGTATAACTGATGTTGTAAGTTTTTGAACAGTATTCTATTGATCAAGTTCAGCTTAAGACAACTTTTCCGCTTATTATTTCAAGTTTCATGTGTTTATTTAGTTGCTCACGAATTATGTTGGTATCATGGGTTAGCTTGGGATCATATGTGGTTCTAAGTATCGTGTGACATCCAGGGGGTAGTCTCGGGGCATTACATGCATCTACCCTCTAGACATGACCTGCAGGGGATAATTATAGTCCATGTACTAAATCCCAGACACAAGTGCCTGGTAGTTTTGTTTCACCAATATCTTGTGAGGGCATTCCAAATACCAGAACATCTCATATTTGGAAATAACTCAGTCAATTTAATAAGCAAGTAAAGTATTTCATTGACCAATACCAAACAACATCCATTAACCAACCACACTACAAGTAGTTAATATGCACTTATAATACACGTTGGAGTAACCACAATGCCATTGTTATACTACCCATAGGCCCTAGCCATGATGTATTCCCAGTACTAACCTTGAGAGACGTGAACCAAAAGTACCACCCTAGGTTAATTAGGAAATACCTTTCCCCACACCTTACCCAGTACCATTTTGTTTTTTAGACTTTAGCTAACACACGATAATCACCTTCCTACTATGACACATACGAATTTGCAGCAAGAAGAACACCTCAAAATAACCCCATGCAATATAACATGAAATAATCATATAGACAACCCTAATATATAGACTACCCATCTTTTAAGCAATTTTTATCCATCCAAACTGCATGCCCGAAGGCCAACACATGAAGTTTCCCATCCACCTATGTTAGATTCATTCTTTCAAACCTGAGTCAATGCTACAAATTTAACCTTAGCTTACCTAGATGTCAATCAGTTATATAAAGGACAAACGAATACAATCCCCAACCATATGGATGCATTATTATAAAAAATACGCGGGTTTAGACCCATCCACACCACCCTCTTCTCTTATCCAAGGTTTCAAAGTATGGGACATAGCCTTAGGGTTTTTAGAGCCTCCCACATTATTATTTAACCAAATGGATGAAAGAGAAAACAAACTCGCTTAAGTGGGAATTCTGCCCGACAATTGTAATACCCCAAGTTTTCATATTCTAAACCTCTCAAAAGTGTAGCTATAAATCCTCGTCTTTGTAGGGTTATGTTCATCATATGACTCATCCCTTGAAACGTATGTACAATATACAAGCCGTATGTTGCACTCGTGCTCAAGACAGTCTAAGATGGGTGGCATTCTGTTTAAGGTACGACTTAACCCCTAGATTCGTAAGTTCAGTATACAAGTCGTATGTAGTTAGTTGTATCCATATCAGTATGGGGTGATTTGAGGTCTGACCTAGGTACGAGTTGATATTATAAGCTGTCAAGAATCATACGAGTCGTATGATGCGAAGTCATAAGTTAAGAAGTGTATGTTCCCTAAGGTATTTTCCAAGAATGATGTGAAGTCGTACCCTAACTAGTGAAGGATACAAGAATAAATCCATGTTTTGATAGCTTTATAAGTTATTAGGCATATATTAAATCCTTAACTAGCTCTTAGCTCATGAACAAGTCAAAACATCCCTTAGAAATTAAAATCTTGGGATGTACACAACTATAGTCATCTTCAATTGATCATAACTTTTGTTATACTAAGAATTTTTTGTACCAAGACACACCAACAGATATATAATTGAATTAGTTTTCCAACGTTACCAATTTTTTCTTAATCCAATATTGGGGTGAAAAGTTATGGCCAAATTACTGAAGCACTATCAAAGATGTATCGCACACTGGTCAGCATACAGGTTGCCAGTCTAACTCGTACCCAAACCATACGAGTCGTATGGTAAACCCATAAAGATAGCTGAGAATTGTCTGTAGAGTTTAATTTAAGGGATTTTTGGTCTTTTACCCTCTTGTAACCCCCAACCACGACTTATAACCCTCCAATAAGCATTATTTTCCTCTTTTTTCAATAGATTAACAACTCTTGCCTCCTCCCATTATCAAGAACATCAAATTAGGGTTCCTCACCCAAAATTTATCCTTCAAGTCCCAATATTCAAATTCAAGTATATCAAGATTAAGGTTCCTCGCACTAATTCATCCTTTAAGTCTCAAGGTTTAAAATCTCTTCCTAAGATCAAGGAATTCAAACTTTCTTCCTCAAGAAATTCAAGAACTCAAGTTTCAATTTCAAGATTTCTTCAAGAAGTCATCTAATTAAGGTGTATGGAGTTTTTAAAAAAGGATACCCTTTCATCCTTGTGCCCAAAACTAGTTTTAAAGTTGAATTTACATAAATTGCAATTATTGTTCATACCCAAATTATCTTATTTTGAGTTTATGGATTTATAAAGAGATTGAAGTAATAAAGTGCATAATTGTTCTTATTTATTATGTCTTGACTTGAAGAATTCTCATTTATGATGTGAATACCATGAGTATGATTTGAGACATTGATTAAAGATTTTCAATTGAGTTTTAAGCATAATATTGTGTTACAAGTTATATGAGAGAAAGCATGAAATTCAAGTCTTTAAGTGCATCAAGATTACATATGCTCATGTTTTGATTTATAAGATTCATATTGTGATTTTGATTTCATTATCTTGACTAAAATTATTAAAGTATTTCAAGAAGATTATTGAGTATGAAGTTTTGTTACAAATTTCTATTTAAGCATATATATTATAAGACCTAAGTACAAGTTTTGATATTTCAAGAAGATGATGCTCTTAAGCTCATTTGATAAGTCTATACCAAGATTTAAAGCAAAGATTGATCTTTTGATCTTAAGATAAGATATGGAATCCACATTTGTCCATCCTGATTATGATTTAAAGAAAGAGAAACATAACTGGTTTTCATTCTATAAACCCTTATACTATTTTAAGGTGGATTTCCTAAAGTATGAGCATATAAGTAATATAGGAGTAATATTTACCACTGAGTTGGGTATGGGTCCGAGGTTGCATGCCCCATAACTATGTGCCACCATAGGTTTAAGTCCCAATATGGGTTAAGTTCAGTGATCACTAAGATTAAGGTTCTATTCCGATGGCAAGGGTAGAACAGCTCTCCCCAACGTGGGTAAGACATTGGACTTCATGATAGCATGGTTTATGTCAGTTAGAAGAACCTCCCTAAGAAGAATTAAAAGGAAAGCTTTTAGAACTAAGTGTTATGGCTCACAAAGTTTATCATTTTGCAGTCTTTGTTTTATTCAAAGCTCAAGGTGAGTCATCTACACTTAGCACGCATTATTTGAAAGTCTATGAGTATATTCAGTTATTGTTTTACTTATTCATTCACCCCCACATGCTCAGTACATTCCAGAAGTACTGATACACATATATGTCTATGTGCTACATTGTCTCATAATGTAGGTACCAGTTGTAGCACATCATAATCAGACAGTTTGCAGCTTCCACTTAGCAGGTGAAGAGTTCTTTTGATTCAAGGAATTAAGTCAACTATAGTTTCACTATCATTCTTTTATTCTGTCGTATTAATTAGGGATAGCTGGGGGTTATGTCTAGGCTACCCATAGTCAGTATTAGTAGAGGCTTCATAGACGGTCATTCAGAGTTGATGTATTTATTTTCAGTTTTGTTTTGTATAACCAAAGTATGTTTTGAACGGTTTTGTATTGAATATATTAGAAAAGCCATTTCTTCCACTTATTTCTTTCAGATTTATGTAACACATTCAGTTGCTCACGAGTTATGTAAGTATCATGGGTTAGCATAGGATCACTTGTAGTTCTAAGCACCGTGCGACGTCCAGGGGGTAGTCTCGGGGCGTTACAGTAATACACTGCTATAGCAGAATGAAATCAACCTACCTCACTATTTAATGATCCAAATTTTTAATCCACATCATCCCACATAATTTTTCTAATAAAATCTCGATAATACCCGCACTCCATACTAATGTCGAGGCGTTTCTAAGTAACGATAGATTTTGGTCGTTACACCGGTAACATAGGCTCTAATACCAACATGTTATGATCCAAATTACTGGATTGTGAGGACACCTACTCTAATCTACTTGGATAGGAGAACTATTACCGCCCGATTCAAAATATTGTGAAAGTCATCAAATAAATAATAAATTTTTATTTATTACAACGGGTTTACAAAACTTGAGATACTAAAGGAATAGTTACCTCAATGACCTTGTCTAAATAGGTACAAGAGCTATTAAGAGAAGACACAAAACTATACACAGGACACAGCTTTCACTATAGGAACAATGATAGAAGTTGTTGGGGATCCTTATACGCCAGGCAGGAAACACCTACTGATGCTACAACCTGATTATACACCAAAAAAGGTATAGCAATAGTAGTATCAGTACAAACAACCTGTACTAGTAGGTATTATCAACCAACCATAGTTATATTACGTAAACACAAGATAGAAATCATGAAAAGAAAGCATGACAACTTATACAACAATTTAATCCACATTACTCTCATCCTTTTATGTTATCTTTATCCCTTTATAATTACGCATCAGCCTTCACATAACAAGTCATCCATCATAACTCTCACTTGTTTAACTTCAATAGTTATTATAAGACAATTTGTTTCACGTACACCTCAATTAACCTCAATTATAAATTAGCACCATAACCTTGTAACAAGCACAACCATGAATACTTAACAATTACTTCAATTATGCCACCACCTAACCTTTCACAACAACACCAAGAATTCAGTCAAGTATAAGTCAATATAGACAATATATCAAGTCTAGACCATGACTACCTACATAGACCCAGTCAACAAACCATGACTAACTACAATAATCCAAGTTAATAGAGCCATGACTTACAACAATATCTTACACCTTGTATTAAATACACCAATAAGTAAACAATAAAAGAATATATGTCATTCTTTTATGTTCTTAGACCGTACCACTCGAGGATCTAATATAATCAATAAGTCAGAAATTATAACTTTCAATTCACTCAAGAACCCAAATACAATATCAGATAACACATAAACTCAGTTCACTCAAGGAACTAATATAATATCAGATAACACGTAGACTTGATTCACTCAAGGAATCAAATACAATACCAGATAACACATAGACTCGATTTACTCAAGGAACCAAATATAATATTTAATAACACATAAACCTATTTAACTCAAGAAACTGCCACACTCTCTATCCATTTACTGTACCGACATGCTACCCGAGCTAACCAATGAATCATAGATAATGTACCAGTGTGGTACCTAAGCCAACCAATGAACAATATCAACCAGTCTTGTGAAGATGCTCAAATACTAGTACATCCCATAATAATAAAAATAAATTCCATAAACATGTCCAAGTACCGGTACATCCTACAATAATAATAGATATCATAATGATTACAACCACAATGAGAATAAGCAATCATATTTGTATGGTCAAAAGCCTTTAATAGAACCTCATTATATATGAATAATACTTAGTATATCATTTAACAAATACCTTTATTACCATGCGTTGCAATAACAGACAACCACCCAAACATTTGGTCAACTCGAGTTAATCATTTCATGTAAGAAACAATCATTCTTTAACACACCGAATCACAAGTAAAAATAATTCATTGGTTTAATTAATTATAGCATGCCCAAATACCAATCCATTGCTTATTTAAGTAATCATTATCAATCCATATTCATTTAATTCAAGAGTGTACATTCAACTAAATGGAATCTAAACTATAGTTCAACATTCATAAATTCATTCATTAATCTGATCCTTCTTTATTTATACAAAAATTAGGGATTCTGCTATTATCTAGTAACCATTATATTCAAGTAATTACTAGGTTCAAGACCCTACTCTATTAGTCAAGCATTCAATTCTATTCAACTTACAATGTAGTTTTAGTCATACATTTTTATACCTTTTACTTTCTAGCCCACAGCCTAACTTGACTTTAGGCTCTTAAATTATGTTACCACCTCCTCATACCATAATTAGTTCTCATCACTAACCTTAACTAATATTATCTTAAATTCCAAACACACAGAGTACCAAGAACACCCTTTTTGGTAATTAGGTTGAATCACTAGACCATAAGCTCACACAATCTCCTTATAATCTATATCCACATAATTCATATTACAATCCACCATGGAGTCATACAAACACAAAACACTCATTAAGGATTCATATATTAATATAATAGCACATAATTAGGATTTTATTACATTAAATCCATATTTTATCCATCCAAACTCTATGCTTGCAGGGCTAAATATGATTTTTCCTATCAAATTTATATTATGGATACAATTACTAACCCTAGTCTACTACTCATAAACCATAACCTACCTGGGTACCAAGTTGTTGTAATAGGGAAGCTATGCCACAAATGATCTTCATGCTTCTTCACGTTTCCAAAGGCTAAATCATCTAATACAACAAGTTTAGGAGTGATTAATCAATTACTCTTAAAATAAATTCTTTTGAAATTCAAAACCACTCTTCAGATAAATGCTTTCATAATTCAAAACCACTATTTTACCTTTATTTATGGTGTATAACAATATCCAAGGGTCAATTAACCACTAACTAGCTCTATCATACTTAACACATCTCCATTAATGGAGTTTTAAAGATAAAGGTCCCATTTTTATAGAATTTAAGGTCCCCAGCCATTAAAATTCATGTTTTTGAACCACAATTTCATACTAGGAAGCATTAATTTACAATCTAAAATTAATTCTAGGGGAAAATACTCATACCTATAGGATTTGCCCATAATTTCATAAATCTAGGGTTCTAAACCATAAGAATTTCACCATAATTTCTCATTCTAAAGATTCTAGAAGAAGAACACATAATCAATGTTAAAAAGGAGTAAAAATCTTACCTCAATGAAGGATGTCCACCCCAATTATAAGCAAATCATCTCTCTAGAGCTTAGGAATAAAATTTTAGAATTTATGGACTGAACCCATCAAAATAAAATTATAAACTATTATCGTCCTGCTATAGCAAGAAAATTCCTGCTATAGCAGATCTGCTAGCAACCTGAACCCGCTACAATGGCCTAAATTTTTCAGCACAGATAATCTTTAGTAAAATGATCATAACCTTTTACTCGAAAAATGGATTAACAAATGATTGATTACATTGTACAAAAGACTCATAAATATTTAATTTAATGGGTATTGGACCCCATAACTCCTTATATTCTAGGAGAAATGCTTATTTGACGTTGACCTTTATCTAAACTTAGCCAAAACTAAATAGATAAGGGCACTTTCAACTTAACTTTGTGCTAGGGACATTGTATGATCTTAATTCATGACTAATGCACTCACATATCAAGGAATTGATCTTAACACCTATGACGAATGAGATTTGTACACTTCTATCAGAGATGTTTTTAGTTACGATGGAATGGGTCGTTACAGTTGTTGAAGTTTATGATTTAAAGCACGAATTTTAAAGCCTTTATGTTATTATGAAATCTATTTTGAGAATCTACAAGTTATACATCTTTTGATAAATTTTATCATGATTTAAATTATAAGCATGTTTGAAAGATATGTTTTAGAAAGAGAATTTCAGCATATGATTTATGACATGATTATAGTTTAGGCTCACAGTAGTAAGTTTTATAAATATTATGATATCTAATATGTCCAGTATAATTTATGAATGACATGACATCGGATATGTTATAGATAGATATGTTATGAGCTATATGTATATGTTTCGGCAGAATTATTTAGCACCGAGTGGACTTACGTTCTAGATAACACTTCTCCCAGAAACACATGGCCATAGTAGGTTATATTTTTGCCCGAAAGACATGATTTCGGGATTCTTATGTATATGGTTATAAATTCAGACGGTTAGAACAACCTTTTATTAGTATGGGTGTATGACACTCCATTATGCTCACATGGTTTATGTCAGTTATAAGAAACTCCCTCTTAAAGGACTTTATGTTACTTAGAAAATTAACTTGATATTGTCATTAAATGATTTTAAATAGCATGATTTTAGATATGTATTTCTCATAATATCTTACCTATGGTTTTAAATTACACTTACTCTTAGTTGAAAATTTTATTTATGTAAGTTTCATTTTGGTCATTTCCTCTATTTATGATATACACATGATTTTGGTTATTTAGCTTTATTCCTACATACTAAGTAAATTTTATGTACTGATCGCATACCTCTTTTGTCTATATTTTTTATTTGATGTAGATGTAGGCAATCCTTCTCAGACACGTGATTGGTTATTAACAACTCAGATTTTAGTTGTGGTGAGCACCCTTTATTCGAGGACCTATGTAATACCCCATAAGATTCTAGGCTCGATTCAACTCTTAGTTGCATGCTTTAAGGGGTTTCAAGGCTTGAAATTTTCACTAATTTTGAGGACTTAGTCATTTCAAGACCCCAAGACTTTATAGATTTTTATTTTGTCCTTCTCAACCCCGAGACATGGGTTTTTGAGTTGATTCATGTTTAGGGAGGTTAAAGGTATGTCCTGATAGAGTTTCAGAGTTTTTGGATGGGATTCAAGATGCATTTGGATAGCAAAGACAAAGATCCCTCACAATAGGCCCACGACGCGAGGGTGGCTCCATCGAATCAAGGATCGCGATGCGAGGGTGGCTCCACCGGAGCAAGGGTCACGATGCAAGGATGGCTCCACTGGAGTAAGGGTCGAGGCATGTTGGTATAGTACATCCAACTTCTTGATTAAAGAGATCAAGGGGTAATTGAGTCTTTTTTCCTCAACCCAAGTCGTCCATAACACAATTGAGGACATACATAGGGACATTATTTGCCCCTTTCTCACAAAATTACTCACTAGAAACCCTTCTCCTTCCCAAGAATAAAGTCTAAGCTCATTTCCCCAAGAATCCAAGAGTTCAAGCTTCCAAGTTCAGGCAATCTTCAAGAATCTAGCTATTGAGGTATGTGGGGTTTATGAACAAGGATATTTTTCCATCCTTGTGCCCAAAACTTGTTTAAAAGTTTAAGTTATATGATTTGCAATTAGGGTTCATACCCAAGTTATCTTGTTTTGAGTTTATGAAATTATTATGTGATTGAAGTATTAAAGTGCATACTTGTTCCTATCTAACTATGTTCTGACTTAAAGATTTTTCCATTATGATTGAAATACCATGAGTTTGATTTGAAATATTGATTAAAGATTTTCAATTGAGTTTTAAGCATGATATTGTATTATAATCTATATGAAAAAAGTATGAGAATTAAAAGCTTAAATTTAAGCACTAGGTTTATAAGAAAAGTTTGATCGTTTGATTCAATGATGAGGCTTGAAATCCACAATCATTTACCATCCTTATAATTTAAAGTAAAGAAAATCATAATTGGTTTTTAGTATACCAACCCTTATGCTATTTCAAGGTGGATTTCCTAAAGTATGAGCATATAAGTAATATGGGAGTAGTATTTAGCATCGAGAAGGGGATGCGGATGAGCATATCCTTAATTCCTAGAAACTACAAGCCATCGTAGGTTTAAATCCCAATAAGGGTTAAGTTCAGTGATCATTAAAATTAAGGTTCTATTTTGATGGCATGGGTAGAATATCTCTCCTCAATATGGTGGACTCCATGGTAGCTCACATGGTTTATGTCGGTTAGAAGAACCTCCCTAAGAAAGCATAGTAAATAAAGCTTTTAGAATCTAAGTGTCATGGCTCACAAAGTTCACTCTTATGCTTCTTCATCTTTGATTTTGATCTTGCAGGCTTTTGTTTTATTCATATCCAAGGTGAGTCATTTACACTTAGCATGTATTATTGAAATTTTATTTGAATATTCAGTTATAATTTTTTACTTATGCATTCACCCCACATACTCAGTACATTTCAGAGATACTGACCCACATATATGTCTATGTGTTGCATTGTCTTATAATATAGGTTTTGGTGCTCAGTTCCAGCAGCACGATTGATTACATGCATCACACCAATATCCCAACTTTTGGATAAGTCCTCATAGTCCGAGGATCTAGTTTATCAAACTTTGATATTAATGAAGGGTTTTTAGTTATTTAATTTTTGTTTATGTTTGAGTCAGCTGGGGGTCTATCCCAGTGGCTCTCTAGTTAGAAGTAAAGGCTTATCTGACTATTGTTGTTTTAAGTACAAGAGTTTCTGTTTAAGGATTTCTTAGATAAAGGTTTTTAGTTAAGATATTAATTGAGTTATCTTTAGACTTTATATATGTCAGTTAACTTTTATTATGAGTTCCAAGTTAAGTAGGCTTAAAGGTTTAGCTTTGGACTATTTGTATTCTTAAGCATCGTGTGACATTGAGGGGGTACTTTTGAGGTGTTAAAAACTTAGTATCAGAGCCTAAGGTTTTAATAAGTCTTAGGGAGTAAGACAAGTTGTGTTATGTATAGTCTTGCTCATGGATGTGAAGCGCGCCACATTTATGAGCAAGAGGCTACGGGACAAGTAGAAAACATCATTTCTTTCATGATCTATCGTGCTTACCGTTGTATCTATTTGCTTAACTCATGCTTTTAGGTGAAAGAATATGCCTCCTCATGAAGCTAATGCATGTATAAATGCTGACCAACCACCCCTTCATGTCGTCCCTCTAAATGAGAATGTGTCTCATGCTGAATCTCGGGTTGCCTTTTAGGTGTTGGTCCAAGCTGTGAAAGCCAACGTCCAGCGCAACCAACAGGTGGCAGTCCCACTTTAGCAAAATGGTAATCAGATGCAGCCAAAATTTGTGATTTCATGAAGATGAATCCATCTGAGTTCCATGGGTCAAATATGGATGAGGATCCTCAACTCTTCATTGATGAGGTGAGAAAGATTACTCAGATTATGTATGTTACTGGGGATAAAAGTGTAGAATTGGCATCCAATAGGCTGAAAGATGTTGCTTATTATTGGGTTGTTATGTGGAAGGAAGGTAGAGGTATGGATGCAGCTCCTGTGAGTTGGCAAGTATTCTAGGATGTATTTTCGGGCAAGTTCTTTCCGCGTGAGATGAGGAAATCTAAGGTGGAAGAGTTCATGAACCTAAGGCATGGCTCTATGACTATGAAAGAGTACTGTCTTAAGTTTACTCAGTTATCTAAGTATGCTATGCTCCCGAGTTGATAGTCGACCCTGGAGCTCATATGAGTAAGTTCGTTATTAGGTGTCTGATTTGATAGTCAAGGAGTGCAAGACTGCTATGCTTATTGGGGATATGGATATTTCTAGATTGATGATACATGCTCAACAGATTGAGGCAAAAAAGTTGAAAGAAAGAGAGAAGAGAAATAAAAAGGCTAGAACTAGACAGTTTGCATATGGTCAACCACGGTTTGAAGGGGGAACCATTCGAAGTTTTAGGGTCGTTCATCAATGTCAGCGCCATCTTCATCCAATGTCTCTACACCCAGGACCCAGCAAGAGTAGTGGGTTAAGACTTTTAATTCTAGGTCTCAGAACTATGTGGTTGGAAGTCCCATCTATCTGGCACGTGTAAAGTATGGCAGAACTCATCTTGGTGAGTGTTTGATAGGCAAAAGGGGTTGTTATGGGTATGGCAAGTTGGTCCACTGAATCAAGGAGTGTTCGTATACTAAGCAGGGAAGTAGGGATGTTCGTCCTCAGACTTAGGTTACTAACACACCAACTTCGTTAGGTCGCCCAGTTCCCCCTGAGGGCGCATCATCCAATACTGATGGCGTTCAGCACTAGAATTAGTTTTATGATTTACCATCCCAACAGGAGCAAGAGAGTTTACCAGATATTATCACTGGTATGTTTTGTATCTTTCATCTTGATGTATATGTGTTGTTAAACCCAGGATTAAATCTCTCCTATATGACTCCATTGGTTGCTATAAATTTTAGGGTAAGTCCTAAAAATCTCTCTAAACCCTTCTCAGTTTCCACCCCAGTGGGTGAGTCAGTTGTTGCCAGACGAGTCTATAAGAAATGTCCTATTGTTGTCCTCTATAATATTGTTCTAGCAGACCTGATAGAGTTAGAGATGGTAGATTTCGATATTATTCTGGCATGGATTGGCTCCATTCATATTATGCATCAATAGATTGTTACACTCGTGTGGTGAAGTTTCAATTTCCTGATAAGGTAGTTTTTGTATGGGAAGGTAGTTTTGTGTCTCCTAAAGGTCATTTCATATCTTATCTTAAGGCCAGAAATTTTGTCAAAAGGGTGCATCTATCATTTAGTTTGAGTCAAAGATACTAAGTCTGAAACTTCAACCGTTCAATCAGTCCATGTAGTCAACGAATTTCCAGAGGTTTTCCCCAAAGATTTTCCAAGGGTACCTCCAGATAGAGAAATAGAATTCAGTATTGATGTCCCTCCTGATACTCAGCCCATCTCTATCTTTTCTTATTGTATGGCTCTGTCCGAGCTTAAGAAGTTAAAAGAGAAGCTTAAAGACTTCTTAGATAAAGGTTTCATAAGGCCCAGTATCACTTCGTGGGGCACTCCTATCTTTTTCATGCGCAAGAAAGATGGTTTTCTTCAGATGTGCATTGACTATCGTAAGTTGAACAAAGTCACCATCAAAAACAAATATCCTCTTCCTAGGATTGATGAATTATTCAACCAGCTTTAGGGTGTAAGTTATTTCTCTAAGATAGACCTCAGGTTCGGCTATCATCAGCTTAAAGTAAGAGAATGTGACATTCCAAAAACAGCCTTCATAACTTGGTATGGTCACTTTGAATTTGTAGTTGTCTTTTGGACTAACAAATGTCCCTACAGCTTTTATGGACTTAATTAATAGGGTGTTCAAGCCGTACTTGGACATGTTTTTCATAGTCTTCATTGATGACATCCTTATCTATTCCGGTCATGAAAATAATTATACAGACCATCTGAGGGTTGTGTTGCATACCCTTAGAGATCATTAGTTATTCGTTAAGTTCAGTAAGTACGAATTTTGGTTGAGATCAGTATCTTTCCTCAGATACATTATTTCTAATGATGGCATTTGAGTTGACCCTTGAAAGACCAAAATAGTGAGAAACTGTCCTAGACCCATCTCTCCGTCTGATATCAAAAGTTTTATAGGGTTTGGCGAGCTATTACTGATGTTTCATTGAAGGATTTTCTTCTATTTCTTCACCCATGTCTAGGCTAGCCTACAAGAAGGTTAAATTTGAGTGGTCAAATTCCTACGAGAAGAGTTTCCAGGAGTTGAAGACTCGACTTACTTTTGCTCCAGTCTTGACTTTGCCAGATTGCCCAGATGGTTTCATAGTATATTGTGATGCTTCTAGAATTGGTTTGGGTTGTGTTTTAATACAGAGAGTCAAGGTCATAGTCTATTCCTCTAGGCAACTTAAACCCCATGAAAGAAATTATCCGACCCATGGTCTTGAGTTGGCAGCGGTTGTCTTTGCCTTAAAAATTTGGAGGCATTACCTTTATGGAGTTCATGTTGATGTGTTCACAGATCACAAGAGTTTACACTATGTATTCACACAAAAAGATCTAAATATCCATCAGAGAAGATATCTTAAGTTGTTGAACGACTATGATATGAGTGTGTTGTATCATCTGGGCAAGGCCAACGTAGTGGCAGGTGCCCTTACCAAATTGTCTATCGGTAGTGTTTCCCGCATTGAGAATGATAAGAAGGAGTTAGTTCGCAAGGTTCATCATCTTTCTAGGTTAGGAGTTTGGTTAGTTGATTCAGCCGAAGGTAGTACGTTGGTGCAGAAGCTTCATTAATTGCAAAAGTGAAAGAAAAGCAAGATAGAGTTTCTTATTTTGTTAAATTGAAGGAGGTAGTTAGAGATCAGAAGGTGGAAGTTTTCTCCAAAGAGGGAGATGGTGTGTTTCAATGTCAAGGAAGGCTATGTGTTCCTTGCATTGAAGGTTTGAGACAACGAATATTGGCAAAGGTGCAAGGTGCGCAGTACCCTATCCACTCAGGAGCTACTAAAATGTATCGTGATTTGTGGGAAATTTTTTGGGGAGTGGTATGAAGAAATATATTACAGGGTATGTGGCTAAGTGTTCAAATTGTCAGCAGGTTTAAGGTTAGCATCAAAGGCCTAGTGGTATGCTTCAGGAGTTTAGCATCCTCACTTGGAAGTGAGAGGTTATGAATATGGATTTTTTTATAGGGTTGCCTCGTACACGTCTTCAGCAGATTCAATTTGGGTCATTATCTATAGAATGACCAAGTCAGTCCATTTCTTGCCAATTCATACTCCGTACTCAACTAAAGATTATGCCAGACTTTATCTTAGGGAGTTGGTGAAAATGCATGGGTCCCATTGTCCATCATTTCAGATAAAGGTACTCTATTTACCTCTCACTTTTGGAAGGCTTTGTAGAGGGGTCTTGGTACCCAAGTTCATCTCAATACAGTTTTTTCATCCTCAAATGAATTTTTAGGAAGAGAGGACCATTTATATGTTAGAGAACATATTGAGGGCATGTGTGATTGATTTTAAAGGCAGTTGGGATGACCACTTACCTTTGCTTGAGTTTACTTAAAACAATAGTTATCACTCCAGTATTCAAATGGTTCCTTTTAAGGCTCTCTATGGGAGGAGATGTAGATCACCTATTTATTGGTTTGAAGTAGGTGAGGTTGCTTTGATAGGACCTTTGAGGCTGTGAAGAAAGTTCAGTTAATTCGAAATAGGCTGAACAAATCCCAAAGTCGTCAGAAATCTTATGCAGGTGTAAGGAGAAGGGATCTCGAGTTTGAGGTTGGTGACTTAGTTTATTTGAAAATTTTGCTATGAAAGGAGTGAAGAGATTTGGCAAGAAGGGGAAACTTAGTCGCTGCTATGTTGGCCCCTATCGAATTTTGAGCCATTTTGGGAAGGTAGCTTATGAGTTAATGACACGAACTGACTGGGGGACTTATCGTAATGGGCATCCCAAGTTTGACTAGGACTGGAGACTACCCCCGTTACCCAACCCAAACTCCAGCCGCCTGCCCTGAGTTGGCTGAATTTTGATCATATAACAAGATAGTGTAACAAATCACATGAAGACTCTGGGATAAGATCACAATCGTGACAAACCCAACTGAGTCCAACCATCCCATACCAACCGTCCCACCATACCAAACCAAACCAATACCGAAACAAGGTCCATAAACTAGGCCATAAGAAAATAAGTTCCAAAACATAATATGATTAATCCCAAAATGAAATATAATAGAACAATCAACAAAATCGTCAACCGATATCAGGCCCAATACTAATGTCAATGCTAAGGTTGACACCAATACTGATCCCGCCCATTCCAACCCATAGCAGTACCACAAAGCCTCTAACCAAAAGAGTAAGAATATCCAGTTGGGACATTCCCCCAACCATAGCCAAAACCAATATCCAAAAATAAATTAAAATGTCTAAAAATATCCAAACATGAAGTGGAGACTTTCGGAAATATGGAAGCTCACCACTTCAATCCAGCAGTTATCCCTGAGTCAACCAGTATGTAGGAGGAGTAAAACGGTTGGTTCCTGCATAGCGTGGGTATACAGCCACCCAAAAATAGGTTAGCGAGTGATCACTAGCATGAACTCAGAATAAGGATAAAATAATGCCAATTATAAAACCAAGTAAGACCATCCATATGCACACAACCATACATATGTATATAACTATGCTGGAAAAGGGAATCGGGTTTAGCATGCCATTAAAACCTTTACTTTGGTTATATAGCTTTGTCGTCCTAAACCACCCACCAGTTATATGGGTTCAGCTCCACCTGCTGAAAGGGACCCAGTACGTGAAGTCGCACGACTAGGTAAGAAAACCTGGGATAAGTAGTATATCCCCCAAAATATAGTGTGACATCATGCACACGATCACCAAGACCAAACCACACATCGACAAATATGAGTTTCCAGTTTTGGTAACCCCGAGACCTCTACCTTCTAGGGCTTTTCTACACACCATGCCATTATTGCCCAATTAAAACCATTACCAAGCAACCAACCAATCCATTTACCATTTATTAACCAAGGTCATTAGTAGTGGTATCGTCATAATGACTATACTTGCAAGTATTATCCTTAGCCAAACCTTAGAGGATTCCATGTACCCCACATGATTTCCAAATAACCAAAACCATGGCCACCAAGGCCTTTCCAATCTAATTAAAACCATTTAAACCATTCATACCATTTAGGATTCCATTACTAAGTTTAAACCATGCATAAGTTCCACTAAAAAACCAATATTATACTAAAAACATTGTTAAAGGAGTTTTATCAAACACATTGAGGGCATAGTATTTCCAAAATCAAAGTCCATTACCAAAGAATCATTCCCATGCAACCAATTATCCAAAATCACCATTAATTCATATAAAAGCATAATTAAAACATGGGAAAATCATAACCAAGCATTTATAGCCAAAAACCCCAAATCATATTTGAAACCAAAATCATATAATATTCAAATCATAAAAATATTGTATAAAACCATGCCTTTAATTAGAACTAACAATGAGGGAAGAGAACATGCCTTAATTGACAAAGTAGATGAAGAGAAACCACCAACAAGATCCCCAAATTAGTCCTCTAGTTGAAACCCTAGCTTTCTTTCCCAAAATCTCTTAAAAGAATTATAGAGTATTTAGGAAGATTTTCTAAGTGTTAATGAATAGAATAATAGGGTAAATAACCTCCCAATAGGAATATAAGTCGTGGGACCTTATTAGGGTAAGTGGGAAAATGTCCAGATTACACTCACTTAAGTTGCATAAAAATCCTGTTACGACTGACCCTCACGAGTCATACCCATCGATAAGAGTGGCACCTACCACTCGTATCCTAAAACTCAACCCTTAGAACCCCAATATGGGTTAAGTTTAGTGATCACTAAGATTAAGGTTCTATTCCGATGGCAAGGGTAGAACAACTCTCCTCAATGTAGTGGATTTTATTATAGCTCACATGGTTTATGTTGGTTAGAAAAATCTCCCTAAGAAAGCATAGTAAATAAAGCCCTTAGAATCTAAGTGTCACGGCTCCAAAAGTTTACTTTTATGCTTCTTCATTTTAGATTTTGATCTTGCAGGCTTTTGTTTTATTCATATCCAACGTGAGTCATTTACACTTAGCATGCACATTAAAAGTTTATTTGAATATTCAGTTATAATTTTTTTTACTTATGCATTCACCCCCACATACTCAGTACATTCTAGAGTACTGACCCACATATATGTCTATGTGCTACATTGTCTTAAAATGTAGATTTTGGTGCTCAATTCCAGCAGCACGATTAATTATGGGCATAACACCTATATCCCAACTTTTGGGTGAGTCCTTATAGTCCGAGGACCGAGTTTATTAGACTTTGATATTGATGAAGCATTTTCAGTTATTTGATTTTTGTTTATGTTTGAGTCAGCTGGGGGTCTGTCCTAGTGGCTCTCTAGTTAGAAGTAGAGGCTTGTTCGACTATTGTTATTTTAAGTACAAGAGTGTTTGTTTAAGGATTTCTTAGATAAAGGTTTTTAGTTAAGATATTAATTCAGTTATCTTCAGATTTTATATATGTCATTTTACTTTTCTTATAAGTTCCAAGTTAAGTAGGCTTAAAGGGTTATCTTGGGACTATTCATAGTCTTGAGCACCATGTGACGTCCAGGGGGTACTTCTGGGGCGTTATACCTAGTTTAGTTATTTTTTTTCATGATTTAAGATACTGATTTATGGGTAGCTGGAGGCCTTGTCTCGACTTATGATTTATTCAGATTTAGAGGTTTTTACAAACATTAGAGTATGTGATATTAGGTGGATTTATCCAACTAAGTGTTGTTATCTACGCTTATATAACTTAGTTTTGAGGAAATCTTGTGGGCGTAAGGACATGATCTTTGTAAATGAGAATGTAAGTGTTAATTTATCGAATTTTTGTGTTTAAGGTGTGTTCATAATGATTTTGGTGTCAAAACACTGAGTTAAAGTTCAAATGCGAAAACGAGTACTCTTAGCTTGAACTATATTCTTTTCTAGTTCGCCATGTTGGATTCTATGTTGTTTTGAACTCTAATTCATGGTGTGTATTGTTATAAGAATCTTGTTGAGTTGATCAATATGATAAATAAATGGTTTACAAGCTTGAAATCAAGAGTAAATACCACCACAAATCTTGTAATGAAAGGACAAACGCATGGAGAATACATTGTGCAAAGCTGGAATTTCTAGGTTCATTGGCGTGCCACGCTGTCTAGATGGCACGATATGGGCGTGGCACGCTCTTGGTTGCATTGTCAAATGGCACAAAACAGTATCCCTCCATGATTAGTCCATTCTATGGCCCCTAAGACATGCGATAAGGGCATGGAACAGAGGCTATGTTCAATTCGGCTATTTGGTCCTAGTATGAAAAGGACACTTAAACATTATTGTAAAAACCTTGGACGACCTTAGGGATTGAATATACGATTGATAATTATGAAAATAGGGTTTTTATTCCTTTAGTTTATTCTTGTATTTATACATGGATTATTTCATTATGATTCTTTTTACATCCATGAGTGGCTAAACACCCTTTTTCGGGGTTAAGGCCAAGAACATGAGTACTCTTGTTATTAATTGAATTGGTTTTGGTTATTTATCATTGTTGGCTATTTTTTTTATCCTTATTATCACTATTTTAAGGATTCACAACCATTAGAATACATATTTAACTTTATTAACCCGATAGGATGAATGATAGGGTAGAACATGGGATATATAGAATAGGATCATAATCTATCGATTGAATAATGTTATGATTTTTATTTAGGATAGGAATATACCTAAAGGCCCTATTTTTTTTAATTATGATATAGAATATGAATGCATTTAGCTTATTTCTCGAATCCCCGCTCAATGATGTAGTTGTGGGGCTAAGTTAGATAATTGGCTATCAGTTCGGAAGGCTATAGTCACAACATCGACCCTATGAACCAATAACCAAGACAATTAACCTAATTAACAAAATCATATAACTGAGTATGATTGTTCAGAGTGCATTAACCCTGGGTTTCTCCCTATTACTGTCCAAGAACTTTACTTTACCGCATTGTTTTAGTTTATGTTTAGCTATAACTTTCAAACATGTTATTGTTACATTTGCACTTGCTTAATCTTAATAGTTGAACTCGAACTGGATAGTTGCTTAACACTAGTCCCTGTGGGATCGATAATTGGCTTTTTAAGGACACTGTATTACTTGGGTGGACCACGTACACTTGCGCGTGTACTTGGACGCAAAAAGTTTTTGGCATTGTTGTCTGGGACTTGTAATTTGGCAACTGTCTTAGTTTTAGTTTTACTTTTTGATTTTGTAAGTTCTAATTAGTTTATCTTAGCTTCTGAATTTGCAGGCATAGGTTTAAAGTCTAGTAAGCTGGCAAGGGATCGAAAGTTGGTTGATTCATATCCCGAACCCTAGTAACTCTTGCAGCAGTTAAGGAGAGAAGCAGTAATTTTTTACCAAATCTTGCAAATTCATCAGCAAGAGGAAGATTATTCTTTATTTATAGATAAAGATCCACCAGCCTGTAGGACAGTTCGTGAAGTGGCAATCCCATTTGTGACTAATATGACCTCCGCTATTTGTAGACCCACTGTTGGAGGTAGATTTGGACTGAAGCGGAACAAGGTGCATCTTATGCTCAGCATTGGTCAGTTCACCGGGCTTCCATATGAAGATCCACAGGTTTATTTGTAGAATTTCTCATAAATTAGTGACACATTCATTCCAACTAGTGTGTCCACGGATTATGTGAGGCTGACACTCTTCCCCTTCTCACTTTTGGGGGAAGTAAAGAAGTGGTTGAACACTGAGCCAACAGCTTCCATCACTACATGAGATGAATTGGCCCAAAAATTCCTCATTTATTTCTTTCCATCTGGCAAGACTGTAAGATTACACAGTAAGATCTTAAGCTTCAAGAAGAAACCGAATGAGAACCTATATCATGCTTAAGAGAGATTCAAGTCTCTTCTTCAGGACTGTCCATATTATCAGTAGTTCAATGAGGTATTAGCTCACACGTTTGTTGAAGCACTTGACCATAACATAAAAATTTTACTAAATTCAGCTGCAGGTGGTCAAGCACTGGAGAAACTTATGATGAGTTGTATACTTTATTGAACCATATTGCTTAAGAAAATCCTGACTGGCATGGTGACATATCCAGAAACTCAATGAAAAAGGCTGCGGGCATGATTGAAGTTGATAGTATCACAGCCTTAGCTGCCCAATTGCCAGTTATACAAAATAAGATAATGACCCAATTCAGCAAGTTGGGAATAAACCAATCTCCGGCTCAACTGAATGTAGTGCAGTGCAGCTAGCCCAAGGTTGGTGTGCGATTTGTGGCAATAGTGGCCACTCTACAGACTTGTGTGGTGCAAACTCAAAATTGGTAAACTTTGTAGTCAATGCTCAAAAGCCAAATTGTGGTAATTCCTACAACCACAAGTGGCAGGGTCAGCCTAATTACTCTTGGGGCAATCAACAGTTTTAGCAGCAATACAACATACATGCTAGTAACGTTGAGGACACCTTGAAAAAGATCCTGACCAAGCAAGAAGAAATGGCTCCTAGAATAAAAAATCAACAAGTAGCTCAGCAGAAGTTAGAGTAGTAGTTGGGGCAACTATCTCAGGCACAGAATACCAGGCCACAAGGTAGATTGCCAAGTGATACAGAATATCCAAAACAAGTCATCTCAATCATTTTAAGGAGTGGTAAAGATCTTAGTGACAAACCTCCAAAGAAAATAAGGAGGTAGATACAAAGTTAGTTCTACAACAGGTTGCAAGCAAAGATATTGATAATTCGGGGAAGTATGAGTACCCAAAAGCAAAGGTTGTTGAGCAGGTGCAGGAATGACCACCACTACCATTCCTACATAGGCTGAAAAGCCAAAGAAGATGCTTGTTTTATGAAGTTTTTTGACACGTTCAGAGAACTTCACATTAACTTGCCTTTGTTATATGTTTTGCAGGAAATGTCCGAGTATACCAAGTACTTGAAGGATGTGGTGACTAACAAGATGAAGCTACAGGAAATTAAGACGGTGGCATTTACTAAGAAGTACAACTTTGTGGTAATGAAAAAGATGCCCAAGAAGCTTAAGGACCCAGGGAGTTTTACCCTCCCCATACAGATTAGTGACAGCAAAGCGGTGCACGCCTTGAGTGATTTGGGGGCAAGTATAAATTTGATGCCCATGTCAGTGTTTGAAAATCTTAGTTTGGGTAAGCTGAGACCATGCTCTGTATTGCTCCAGATGGTAGATAGAACCCAAGTCAGGCCCAAAGAAATAATTGAGGATGTCCTCATAAAGGTTGGTAAGTTTATAATCCCTGCTGACTTTATTATTCTAGATTATGATGCATGTGATAGGGTCCCAACCATTCTAGGACGGTCGTTCTTAGAAACAGAATGAGCACTAATAGATGTGAGAAAGAGCACTCTCAAAATGAGATTGAATGATGAAAAGGTGGTCTTTAAAGTTTATAAGCCACTCAATCTACCTTCCCACTACAAAGATTGGTGTATGATTATGATGATGGAAGTGGATGAGGCGTAGAGTCCAAACCATCAAGAACCTCTTTGGACTATCTCATTGAGTTACCCAAGCCACCACCTAAGTCCGACGGGATGATGATTGATGAGCTTGAGAAGGTTGTTGTTGAGAAAGATGTTGACCTTGAGATTTCACTCTCAAGAGGTCAGAAATGAGTTCAAACATGGCCACTAAGTAGGAGAAAAAGGATGAAGAAAGTCGATTCAGTGGTGATGTTGGGTCATGCCGCGATACTAAATCTGGCACTGCTTGGGAGGCAACCCAAGTTAAGGTAGTTTTTATTTTTGTGTGTTTACTTTCTATTTCACATAGTTTTTATTTTTCTTGAGTCACGGGTTGATGGAAAGTTCGAGTACCGGAGACCCGAGCTAAGGAGCATGGCAAAGATTAGGTGTGGGGTCCACTCGACCTCATCAATGATAAAAGATGTTGCTATCTAGGAATGGAGGCCCCCGAGAGTATTCCTATCTCTGCTTTTGAGTTTACGTTGGGGACAAAATGAGTTTTTAAGTGTGGTATGGGGAAATTTCCATGGTTTCGAGTAAAGTGATGTTGTAGGATCTTAGTTCTTAGTTGTTTTTAGTTTTTGTTTAAATTTGAAAAAAAAATACAAAAATATTTTCTTTTTAGTTTCTAGTCTATTTTGGTCAGTTTAGTAGGTGCACACTTCACCCATCCCGTGGTTGTTATTTTCGGTTATTTTCCATGGTGGCACTCTTTGAACCCAGTATCCTTTTTCTTTTTAGGAGTAAACTTTAAATTTTTGTGTTAGGTAAGTGAGATGTTCTTGTTGGTGTTATGTATGATTGCATGATGCAAGTTGGTTTGGTTGTGAAAGCATGTTGATTGCAGTGAATTACTACTTTTGAGACACCTAGGCTCTTGTTTATGACTTTTGTACGTTGTTGGTTTAGTTCTAAATTCATGTGATTACTTGGTTTAGAGTTCATGATGATCCTATTTGACTTGAATAGATGTCATGTATGTGTGAGGTTTGTTTGTATATTGCTTGTTGCATGTGATGTCTAGAATTTGCCTAGTGTGTATGCAAAACAATATAAAGAGTGTAGGTTTAGGAGATAATATAGACATTTCTTTTGTAGTCATATTTTGTATGCCCTCTCTTTTATCTACCCTTGTGCATAATTCTAGATAGCCCCATTGAGCCTTAGCTTGTTTCTTTGGTAGCCTCATATGCAGTCTGTTCTCCTTCTTTGGTTGACCTAAATTTAATCCAAAGCTCTTAAGTACTTTAGTCAAAAATTAATGAGGTTAAGGAGCAAGAAAAATAAGAAGGAAAAGGGTGAAAGTGAAGCCACAAGATATTAACTATTAGTGTTAAAACAATAATGAGTTGTGGTTAGGAGTTTTGTAATGAAAAAAGAGAGATATTATTCTAGAATTTGATCATGATTGATAAAGAATACTCCTTCCATAATAATTGTGAATTAGCTTAAAGACATGGGGCATAACAAAAGATGTGTGTAGATAGAAGTGGTGAAAATTGGTTGTTAATAGAGAGATCTTAATATTCATGTGATGTATTAAAGCACTTCGGAAAGATAGTCACTATTCTTAGCCAAAATAGTTCCTACCCGTCTCTTAGCCTACATTACAACCTTTAAGGACCTATTTGATCCTAAGTCTGAATATTCTGATATTAGTGGAGTACTACACTAAGGGCAAGCTTATGGTTCATCTTGTGTAACTTGTGATTTCTTTGTAAGAGTGAGATTAATTTGATCCTTATATTTATTCTTATGACAATTGCATCTACGTGAGTAATAACAGGTAACTAACTCTCTTGTAGTGAGGGCACATATTTGATGATAGTTGAGTGATTTGTATGATCTCCGTGATTGAGTGATATGCATGAGTTTGTCAACTTAGTGAGTCAATTCTAGAGGTTAGGATGTTTTTAAATAGTATTCTTGAGTTCTCTATTGTATAACACATGCTTGTGTGTGAAACTTGCTATATATGTAGTCATTATAGTGCTAACATGAATGTCTTGCTTATAGTATTTGAGTCTTTTCATGGTCTTGATTCTTAAGTAAAGAGTTGTTTGAGGATGAACAAGGCTTTAAGTGTGGGGTGATGATCTCAGGTGGATTTATGCACCTAGGTATTGTTATCTACTCTTACATAGCTTAGTCTTTAGGATATCTTGTGTGCGTAATGATGTAATCTTTAAACAAATAAGCATCTAAGTGTTAAGTTGTGGATTTTTAGTATTTAAGATATGTTCACAATGATTTTGGAGTCAAAACACTAAGTTAAAGTTCAAACGCGAAAGCTAGTACTCTTAGCTTGAGTTATTATCTTTTCTAGTTCATCGTGTTGGATTCTATGTTGTTTTGAACTCTAATTCGTGGTGTGTATTGTTATAATAAGCTTGTTAAGTTGATCAATATGATAAATAGATGATGTACAAGCTGGAAATCAAGAGGAAATACCATAACAGAGCTTGGAATGAAAGGACAAACGCATGGAGTATGCATTATGCGAAGTTGGAATTTCTGAGTTCATTGGCATGCCATGCTGCCTAGATGGAGTGATATTGGCGTGGCACGCCCTTGGTTGTATTTTTTGATGGCACAAAATAGTATCCCTATGTTATTAGGTCGTGCCACAGACCTTAAGCCATGCGATAAGGGCGTGGCACAGAGGTTATGTTCAATTCGGCAATTTGGTCCTAGTATAAATAGGACACTTAAACATTATTGTAAGAACCTTGGACAACCTTAGGGATTGAATATACGATTGAGAAGGCTGAAAATAAGGTTTTTATTCCTTTTCTTTAGTTTATTCTTTGATTCATACATTGGTTATTTAATTATGATTCTTGTTACATCCATGAGTGGCTAAACACCCTTTTCCAGGGTCAAGGCCAAGAACATGAGTACTCTCGTTATTAATTGAATTGGTTTTGGTTTTTAGCATTGTTGGTTGTTTTTAATCCTTTTTATCACTATTTTAAGGATTTGCGACCCTTAGAATACATGTTTAACTCTATTATGAACCTGAAAGGATGAATGATAAGGTAGAACATGGGATAAATAGAATAAGGCCATAATCTATCGATTGAATGATGTTATGATTTGCATTTAGTATAGGAACATACCTAAAGGCCCTATTTGATTCAATTACAGGATATAATATGAATGTATTTAACTTAGTTCTCGCATCTCCGCTCAATGATGTAATTGTGGGGCTAAGTTAGATAATTGACTATCAGTTCAGAAGGCCATAGCCACAACATTCTTGTGAACCAACAACCAAGATAATTAACCTAACCAACAAAGTTATATAATTGAGTATGATTTTTCGCAGTGCCTTAACCCTAAGTTTCTCCCTGTTACTGTCCAAGAACTTTTCTTTACTACATTGTTTTAGTTTACATTTATCTATAACTTTCAAACATCTTGTGGTTACGTTTGCACTTGCTTAATCTTAATAGTTGAACTCAAATTGGATAGTTGGTTAACACTAGTCCCCGTTGGATCGATATTTGGCTTTCTTTAAGGCCACTATATTACTAGGGTGGGTTATGTACACTTGTCTGTGCGCTTGGGCGCAATAGTATGGTTCATCTTAGCCTTTTAGGCTCAATATTTTGTTCATTAAAATTTTCATTTATGTTTTAGAACTCAAGAAATACGATTTCAGTTTTAGCTTATGCTTTATGTCATTAATATGCTCAGATGTGCTATCCCAAGGGTTAAATTGGGCTTACTTGTGCTTTTCAGTGTTGTATTCCGACTGGGAGTTGACTCAAATCATGATACCCGATCCATAATAATAATAATATTGTACTAGCGTGGCACTCAATTCATAATAATAATAAGATCATATGAGTGTGGTACTCGATCCATATTAATGTCTAAACTGTATGAAAATTGTTATATCAACAATTTTAAGTATACCAAAAACATCATACTATATTATACTTCCCCCAAAACATCATTTAATATCTCAAAGACGACACATACAAATCTTGTATGCCAACTTCTTAAGTGTTGAAGTTAGCAATGTTTAGTAAACATATATGTTAAATTATCAATTGAGCAGACTTGTTGAACATCTATTTCATCCTTCTTTTGAAGATTATGAGTAAAAAGAATTTTGGTGAAATATGTTCTACTCGTCTTTCTTTAATTCATTAGCTTATTATTTGAGCTATGAATGCAACATTTTCTTCATACAATGTTGTTGGATATCTTTGTCCAAAGTATGACTACTTTCTGGATGTGTCAAGTTATTAATCTCAATCAAATGCATTTTGTTTTGCTTCGTGGATGACCGTTATAAAGAAGTAACGACCATAGTTCATTTTTCAAATGTCATGATATGGTTGTGCCTCCACACATAAATAAATAATTTGCTTAAGATCGATCTTTATGTGAAACGGACAAACATATGCATAACTAATAGTAGCAAGTTGAATTTATTTGAATAAACTAGTTTTATGCCAATGGTTTCTTATATATATCTCAATATCATTCTAGTGTCTTCTAATTATAGAAGAATTAAATCTGGTCTAGATTATTGGCAAGATATATTAATATTTTAATTACATTAAGATATATATGATATTTCAGTACTAATAATTTTTTTACCATTCATAAGATCGAAATTGATCTTTGTTAATATCAAACAATCTCATAATCATCAAGTATGTTCTATTCATGTAGAATCTCTTTAATACGTTTTAAGTTTTTGTTGATTGATAACAAATATGTCATTAGCAAAATGTTCAATTTGTATATGAAACACCCTGAGTTTTTTACCCTTAGAAATTTCTCGAGTTTGAACTCTTTGGACATCATACGACTCATGCTTACTAGTCGTATGATGTGCGTACGGTTTAGGGGTCTTGGTCGTATGTTACTTAGTGTGGTTTTGATTTTTTTCTGTCCAAGGTACGAGCGGACATCATACTAGTCGTATGATGATGGTACGAGATAAATTATAGACTCGTATAATTCTCAGTGTGTCAAGTCCTTGGTAGGCTGCCTAAAGTAAGTCTTAAGGGTACCAATCGTATGTTATGGATACGAGTCGGCCCTTGTGGTTGTATGTTAGACAGTTTTGGAGTCCAACTTGCTGCCTAGGGTACGAGTGGAGGGTACCACACGTATGTTGTGGGTATGATTTGGTAGGTCTAGTCGTACCCTTCTGCACTCATTTTTCAGCTTTTAAGCTGAGGGTATTTTAGACATTTTCCACCCCAAAACCCTTAAGTCCCCACGTTTTATATCACATTGTGGCCTCTCATAACATACTTTGAAAGATCAAAACACTCTTAAAACTCTTTCTAAACTCTCTCAAGAAGATTGGCTAGGGTTTTCTTCAAGTGTTCATCTAGAGGCTTAAAGAGCAAATTCTCTACGTGAATATTCGTAAATAAGGCATGTTATCCTCCCTCATTGTTAGTTCAACTAAATTCATGCTTTAATAAATGGTTTTCATGATATTATTGTGAGTTTATTTTGGTTTTGCAATATATGTTGGGGGGTTTTGGTTATTAATGGTTGGATAATGTTTTTCCCATGTTTTCTTAAGGTTTTCAAGTTATAATTGTGGTTTGAACATATGGTTGCATGTGAATGGTAAATTGGTACTTGGTTTTGGTTTGGAAACTACATGCCCTCGACATGTTTGATAAAATGCCAATGAGAATGTTTTCGTCACATAATTTGACTTTTATTGAAAACCTTACATTGCATAATATGGTAATGGAACCCAAATTGATCTAAATGGTTTTAAAAGGATTAAAAAGGCCTTGGTGGTCATGGATTTGATTTTGAAAACCTTGTGGGGTACACGAAAATCTCCCAAGTAATTCTAATAATGAAATCTACGGGGTACATGGGAATCCATTAAGTGTTGGCTAATGACATTGCTTGCAAGCTATAGTCGATATGACGATACCATTAATTAATGCCTTAATAATTAACTCTTGGAATTGGTGGTTTGATTATGTGTCAAATATTTTAATTGGGCAATAATTGGGGTTGTGATAGTTAGTCGTGAAGGTATGAGTCCGAAAGGTTGACACTGAAAACTCATGTTTGCCGACATGAGACTTGGTCTTGATGACCACGCACATATGGGGTACAAGGGAATCTCCCAAGTATATACATGTACATATGTATCATAGAGGGCGAAGGGTACAAGGGAATCCCCGGCCACCTATGGTATCTCCATTTCGTGCGGTTACACGCACTGGGGCCGGTTCAGGGGGGTAACACTGGACCCATATAGCCCGTGAGTAGATTATGAAGGTAAAGCTACACAATCCAGGTTAATGTTTTAAATACATTCTAAACCCGATTTCCATTCTCGGCATAGTATATATATATGTATATGTGTGTGTGTGTGATTTCATATGGTTATTTACTTTGGTTTTGAATAATGACATTACTTTATCCTTATTCCTGAGTACATGCTACCGTTCATCACGCTAACCGTCTTCACGCACTATATCCCCATGTGATGCAAGAACTGACCATACTATCATTCCTCCTGCTCAGTGACTTAGATTCAGGGACAATTTTGTGTCAGATTGAAGAGGTGAGCTTTCATACTCCGGAAGGCTCCGTTCATGTTATGGACTTCTCTACATACTTTTGTTATTTCTTAGACTTTGATTTGTGGCTATGGTCGGGGGCCTATTCCGACTAGATATTCTTGGACATTGTTTAGAGGCTTTGTATGGACAACTGTGGACTTGCGTATGAGATGGATATGGTTTTGGTTATTGTTGGGTTTGGGTTGCTATTGGTTGATTTGACTTATTTGGGTTGGTCTCGGTTATAGATCTATCCCAAAGTCATTACATTTTGAATTACTCTATCTTTTATATGCTCAAAATTCATCCGACTCAGGGTATATGTTGGTTGGTTGGATTGGGCATCGAAAGTGGTCTCCGGTCCTTGTTGAACTTGAGATGCCCATTACGACAAGGCCCTGATTTGGGTCGTGTCAGTATGTCACGACAAAATTTTGTTCTTCTAATATCTTTGATTTCAAAATCTTTTTTCAAATATTTTGCTGCCTTTGAAAGCTCTTTAGAAATTTCAATGATATCCAATACATCAACATATACAACTATGATGACAAATTATGTTATAAACCTTTTCTAAAGACACAAGGCATAGGGTCATTTTTGTATCATTTTTTGAATATATATTCATTAAGGTGATTATACAAATATGTCCTGACTGTTTCAATTCGTATAAAGATTTCTAAAGAGTTATTATACAACATATTCACGCATCTTTATATACTTTAGAAATTTTCATAAAAAATATCCTTGACTACTAGCCATATAGATAGGCTATGGCTGTATCCATCAAATGTATATCATTTGGATGATTAAAATTTTAAAAAAATATAATTAATATGTTTATTTAGAGATTTCTTTTAAAAAATAGTGATTCTTCAATTTCATCCATTCATTGTTATCGTCATCATCCACTATTATCAACTATGTTCCCCCACCCACCGTCCTCAACCACAACCATCGTTATTGTCACTCACTATTAGTAGCGCCATTTATTAGTGAGTGTGAAAATAAAAAATTTTGAAGTTGGAGTTGGAGTTTGAGTTGAAGTTGGAGTTATAAATAGGTAAAAAAAATTCATGTAAAACTTAATATTCTTAATTAGTGAGGTATTAATGGTGAATTATTAAAAAATTAAGGGTTCGTTTGGCCATGAGATTTTTTCACTTTATGTCAAATGCAACTCTAAAAGTTAATGTTTGGCAAAGTGAAAAACAAGAAAAATCGTTTTCATTTTTTTTCCATCTTCCTTCTCTCACAAAAATTCAAAAGCAACTCCAAATATATTCATGGACAAACATAATTCTAAGGGTCCGTTTGCCCATAGAATTTTTTTCATCTTTCCGAAAATAATTTTCACCTTATGTTAAATACAACTCCAACTTGATGTTTAGCCATGAAAATTTCAAATACAACTTGAATTTGAATTTGAAAAAGTGAAAAACAAGAAAAAGTTGTTTTTCACTTTTTTCATCTTTTTTTTCTCACAAAAATTCAAAAACAACTCCAGTTATATTCATGAACAAACAGAACTTCAACTTTAATTCCAACTTCGACTCCAACTCGAGCTTCAAGATAAAAAATAATAATTTTCGCGACGAAACTCCCACTTAAATTGCAAAGGATCCAACTAGGTCTTTTTTTAAAAGGGGAAAGGGCATGGGCTAGAATTTTTTTAAAAAAAATGGCCCACAATTTGAAAATGTGGACAACTGTAATCAGTCGGTCCAATTTAATTCTCTTTTTTAGTCATTTGACTCAATTGGGCACATGCAGTCTCTATACTCAATTGATACACTTTTATACCACATTGATACATTTTTATATTATATTGATACACTTTTTAAAAAAGAGAAAGGAAATTCTATGCAGGCACATGTAGTTCTTATACTCAATTGATACTCTTTTATACTATAATGATACACTTGCAGTGTCCATATATTCAATTGATACTCTATTATACTAAATTGATCCATTTTTAGAATGCATGTAGAAATTAGATAGAGTCGTATAAAATAAGTATCTAAATAATAATTGTAGTTAAAAATTGTATAGAATGTGTATAAAAATGCTATAATTAACATATAAAATATGTATATAAATAGAAACTATATCATTATTATATATAAATATATATCTTTAACAATTGTATTATATTAAAAGTATATGGTATTATATTTTATTGTATAAATAAGTAAAACTAAACAAAACAAATACTCTAGTATGTTATTTTAATAATGTTGGTGAATGCAAAATAATCTGAAAAAAAAAATAATTACTCAATTGTTTAAAAAGAATAAAAAAAATTAGAATCTTTAAAAAAGAAAAGGAGCCAAAATAGCAAAAACAAAAATTTAAAGAAAAAAAAGAAAAAAGGAGGCAAAAACGTGACGTACAAAAGTGAAATCAATGAATATCTAAATATTATCCACCGAAAGAAGGCTAGAAACTGGGGTATCTATTTCTTGGTCATTCAGTTGGTTGGAAGTACTTTTCACTGAGTAGCTCTATTTATCGGGTTTTTGAATTTAGTGTTAGTTTTATGAAATTATTTTAGTTTTAAATGTTATTTTTATCTTTTCCCTTTTTTTTTTTTTTTTTTTGGAAAGTATACGGACAGAGAGCAATATAAATAGCAGTGATCGTCGTAAAACCCTAAACCCTCTCCTTTAGCAGAAAATGGGGAAGAAAAAGAAGAGAGGCGAAAGTGAAGCAGGATGGGAACCCCTTAATATAGAGAGAAACAAAGAGCAAAATGATGTCCATCTTGGGAACGGGGATTCGCAGGAGCAGAAGAAGAAAAAGAAGAAAAAATCTAAAGAGATGGTGAAGGAAGAAAATGTGTTGAAGGAAAAACCCACAGTTTCCATAGCACTTGCTGGCTCTATCATTGACAACACTCAGTCACTCGAACTCGCTACACGGGTAACTTCAGAAAATTTATTACACTCTCTTTTATCATTGGGTTTATTTGACATTGCCCAAAGTGTCGGATTTAGGATTTTTACTATTTGGTTCGGATTTGAACTCAGTACCTCAAGTTAAATTTTGACCCCCCTTAATCACTAAGCCAACTTCTTGCTTGTGTTTAGTGACTCAAAATCTCTCTCTACATATATACGTGAAAAAAAATTTGCTGAGGGATTTGGGTTAACACTAATGCACACAATAACAACTGTGCTTTGATCCAAGAGTAGGGAGTGTGAATTAAAAACGACTTTTGAGAGTGAAAATAAAGAAAATAGGACACAACTCTGTAGAAGGAACACTTTAATTAGTGATAATGACACATATTTCAAAACATCCACAAATTTTTTTAAATAACATCTTTCATTTGCTTAAAAAACTCCTGATTGTTTAAACAATATCCCCAAACCACCTTCCCTCCTCCACATCATCACCACCTCCAAAAACAATTAGCATATGTTTAAACAATATCTTCTGGTTGCTTAAACAACTCTTGTTTGCTTAAACATGTTTCGGTTGCTTAAACAACTCTCGGTTGTTTTCCGATGATTGCAACTTTTTTCACCTAATACTCTCTGAAAATTTTCACAATCAAGAAGATAAGGCAGAGAAAAAAAGATGCAGAAGAAAAATGGAAAATATGAAAAGGAGGAAGACGATGCAGGGGAGAAGGAAAAAGGAAAACAAGAAGAAGAAAGAAGCAGATGAAGAAAAAGAGAAAGGAGGAAGGAGGGAATTGAAAGTTTGAAATTTGAAATATGAAAGAGAGAAAATGCCCAAATGAAGCTACATATCTAGGAGAATATGTCCCAGCACATCCACTATTATGGGGATTTATCTTAATTTGTAGCTATTCCACTTCATTTTGGCGTGTTTCATTTCTCGGTTCTTGTGTGTGACTAGATAATCATGTTCCTATACATTGATTATCAGCTGATTTATTAGTTTTAGTTCTGCATCTCACCTTTTTCGTCTGGGCTGGGAACTGGCCATGCCAAGTCACACAGATGTGGTTAGAAGGAATAGATTTTGAGAGACAACACGATAGAACTGATAAAGACATAGACTATTATTTTTTAGATAACTAGTGGTGTTCGGGCTAGCTTTTTTATCTCAACTAGTTCTATAGGATACATGCCACCTCTCACCAGTAACAGTAACTCAGTTCACCAAGGCCAGGACAAATGGAAAGAATTCACCTAGTGCTTTTGTCTCTGCTTGGATTTGAACTTGAGATCTCGTAGTTCTCAACCCACTTCAGTGACCATTAGGCCACACCCTTGGGTCATAGATTACTTATTTTGTGTGCAAGTTACAGTTGTTTATCATCCAGGTCAACTTTTTTATTGTCTTAGTCATCTTCTTATTACTTATTATCCTTCCTTTTCTTATTTGGGCAGTTGGCTGGCCAGATTGCTCGTGCTTCCACCATTTTTCGGATAGATGAGGTACTCATATTTCCAAGTTGTTCATTTGATCATTTATTGATTTTGTTGGGAGAATCTTTGGTATGAGATTGGTGTTGCTTTCAGTATGTGGACATCATACTTAAATGTTTGAACTCACGCATACGATACAAACTCTAAAACAGCTTAAGTTGTCAAAAGAGATAAATAAATTGCGATGTGAGTGTGGACATGAGTTGAAGGTTTTTTCTTGAACAGGTTGTTGTATTTGACAACATAGGTAGTTCAGTGGACAGTTCAGATCCAACTTTGGAGGACGGGTCAAATGATGATGAAAGTGGTGCTGCGTTTCTTCTAAGAATTTTGAAGTATATGGAGACACCTCAATATCTTCGGAAGAGTCTATTCCCCATGCACAACAACTTAAGATATGTGGTGAGAATAGCCATTTGAAATTATGATAAATCGTCAATTGTTAAGAATTTGAAACTAGCTCTATTTCTTTTCTGGTGTTTTTCTTATGTGCACATATTTTGTTACTTTCTTACTGCTGCATAACATATTTACCTTTCTTAAAAAAGCTTTCTATTATGTAGTTGTATTTATTTAATTCAGTACCCAGCCTGGTGCTCCATTATTAGCTCACAGACTTGGTTATTTGATTTATTTTCATACAGTAACCAACAACTGCTGTGATTAACACGATTTTACTGATAAAAGAGCCAATACTATTTTGATGAGATTTACTATTTCAGTTCAGTGAAGTTGTCCAAACGAAACAAGCTTAAATTGAATCGAGTTGTGATTTCTGATCTCAAATGTACTATTGTCTTCAGGGTTCATTGCCACCACTTGATGCCCCACATCATTTGCGGAAGCATGAATGGGCTCCCTATCGAGAAGGTAGCATCCTAAAGAATACCCCTATCATTTGCATGCCAGAGTCCAGACACACTATCTCACTCAGAAAATAACTAAAAGGACCTTGCACTCAATCGCTTGTTATTTGCTTTTTTTCTTTTTACTAAACTTTCCTATAATGAACGTGTTTCACTATTATGCTTATAAGCTCATCCTCAATTTTCCTTGACTTGCTACAACTTTGAAATCTTGATTTCTAAAAGAGAATTGCAAAATAAAACTTATATGTCAATGTTTATCTCCTTATAAAAGCTCAGAATATCAATATCTTGATTTCCATTTCCCAACATCCTCCACATGGGATGTCTGCCACACTTAATTTTTACCATTGGTTCAGCAAGGGTGTGATTCAAATGGTATTGATGTAAGTATGTCAATCTTTTTCAGTTTTCTTAATTTAGTTGCCCTTTGCAAGGGTATGTTCATACACGATGGTGAATAGTCAAATGGTAATACATGAAGGTGATGGCTTTTTCCTTGGTGTATATGTAAATAATGATGCTTGCACCGCTGTATGCATGTACTTGTCTCTGTCTATTGTTTTCTATTGCAATGACATCTAATGGAGCTATTGGTGGATTGGATTCTTGTCACTTCAAGTCTTTAACATCCTTCTATCGCTTTGTTTTATAACTTCGAAAATATCTATATTTATTATATACAATTAATGGTCTGATGGTGCAAAGTTTGTTGCATATGATGGCTTACACTTGATCTCTGAACTTCAGGTAGGTCCTGTTGAAAATTTACTTAACTGATGCTAAAATTTTGCACCTATATATTGTCTTTAGTTAATGTATTTTGACCAAATAATAGTTATTTGGTTTGGCATTGAGGTTGTAGTAGTACTTGCTTTGTATGGTTACCTAAATATAAGGTTTGAAATACAAAAATTCTAAAAGACTATCAAAATCTTACCTAACCAAACATTTATCTAGTTTGTTTTAAAAAATACATGATGAATGGATTATGGTGCAAAGTTAGCTGCATATGATGGCTTACACTTGATCGCTGAACTTCAGGTAGGTTCTGTTGAAAAATTCATGTTACTGATGCTATAACTTTGCACCTATCTGTTAAATTGACTCAAGAGTTCCAGATGGCTAAATTAAATGTAAGGGCCTGTTTAACAATACAAATCTCATATTAGATGTTAAATTAGGTCTTGATTTTCATATATATCAATTAAATTATCCTTTTTCTTGTAACCTTTTTGACAAATTGCTCAAATACTTTTGTTATCTTGTCATATCCCTTTTAATCATGTTGTGTGATGATGTAAGTATCAGCTTGACATTCTTGATGGATAGGTGACGCCTTGAGACATCTTTTTCTGTTTCTAGGTGTCACGCTAAAGGATCGGAATTTAACATCTGGGGGAACGCTTGTTGACGTTGGGCTTAGCAAGGTATTTTACTCTCATTTTTCAACATGCTGTCTTACTTTGTTTTCAATTACCACTTTTCGGTACGCATCCGTCATCATGTCACCCGCTTTAACATTCTTACTTACGTTATCGGTGGCAACTTGTACAACATTTTTTCAGTCCAATTTCTTAATAGTCTTCTCTAGCAAGTTGTACATTAGGTGGAATCAGGAGATTTGTTGTTGGCATCGACATATCCACGAAACGCACTACCTATTGAAAAATTCGCCCAAATATTGATGATAATTTCTATTTCGTGTTGTCCGTCATATAATGGATCATCTAAACTTTTTTCATTGTGCTTTATGTTCCTCAACAATCTTGTAGACCTCCTTTGCTTCTTTTTTAAATTGAGGAACTCTGACTTCGTGATAGCTAGGAGACTTCACTTTTAGGCAATGTTGTCCTATGACCTCAATGAATTTATCAAAAGTTTTGTAGCTAATACAATTAAAGGGGAGCCCTGGATCGTACATCATGATGCAAAAGCACTTGTAGCGTGCTCCCTTAAAATCTTCTTGGTTTCATCAACTCCTCCCTTTTGCCGTGATTTCTGCGAAAAATACAGATTGAGAGGATTGTGAAGAAAGCTTAACGGTCTGCGTCATGGATGACTTCCACTAAAAGATTTTTTTTTTAGGGAGGCATCATCTTTATCAAAGACATTAGCCACAACTTTGTGTTTCATTTGATTTTTTGAATTTTATTATAGCTTGATTTTCAACATACGCCTTTATTTCTTCCCTCATTTCAGGCGTACAACTTGGGCATGCTATTACATTTTTATACCCACCAATTAAATGTTCTTTGTGATGACACATTCCATCGTTGTAGGTGTGTTTACAAAATATACATACAACAAAATCTCTTGTTGGTCCTTGCGTACTTCAACCAATGTCTCTCTTTTGGCTACCTGCCATCAAATGACACCATTGAAATAGTTGTTTATAGGCAAAAACTTAATGTATTAATTAGTACTCCCTCCATCCCATTTTACGTGGCACCCTTTCCTTTTTAGTCCATCATAAAAAGAATGTCACCTTATTATAATTGGAAACAATTAACTTTATAATTCCCCCTTTACCCTCAATGAAATGATTTATAGCCACACATATATATCTACGGGTTGTTTTAGACCACAAGTTTCAAAAGCCTTCTTTTTTTTCTTAAACACCGTGCCAAGTCAGATGGTGCCACATAAAATGGGACGGAGGGAGCATACAACTAAACTCAATTGGGCAGAAAATAAATGGACTAGAAAAAATGAAAAAGAAAGATAGGCATATTAGCTCTAACTTATTAGCTAGAAAATAGTGTGACGAATAAGTTGTGCAAGAAAAAGGAAGAGTTGGAAACAGAGGAGAAAGAAAAAGAATTTGCTTGTTGCCACAAACGGAGGAGGAAGAATCCAAAACAGGGAAGAAAGAAAGGAGAAGATCCACACCTTTGCTTCTGAAGACAACAATGGAGAACTCAGATGAAGTCTTTAAGTTTAAAAGTTGCTCCCTTTTCTTTTCAGAAAGGGCCACGCCTTCTTCATATCTCTCACCTCGCAGCAGAAAGGCGACACAACCTCGCCTAAGGCACTAAGTCGGGCGCCTTTGATAAAACTGCCTATGTTATTTGTTTTAATGAAATGTTGGTGAGATGAGCTTAGATATGAAGCAGAACGGCTTGACATGGAATAGAGTTTGAAGATATTGGTAAAACGGTATTAAAATATGGGTTATGAGAAAGAAACCTAATAGAACCTGTGATGACATTAGGTATTGTCATTCTTTTTCCATTTTTTGATCTTCATTTACTTTCAAAGGTAGAACTTTATCATATTCCCAAGCTCTTTTTTCTTTTCAAAATATAAAGCTTGCTAGAAAAGTAGGATCACGGACCACCAGTGTGGTTGGGCAACCTGCTTAATGTGAAACGAAGTGTAGATTCTTTATCGCTCTTTAAGGAATGTGAAGCTCAGTATAGATTCTTTATCATTCTTTGAGGAATACTTGGCCAGATGTTCAATCATGAGATAGGAACACTGTATGATAGAAATAAGGCTTCTAGATGCAGTGTTCATTTCTCTTTCCTTTGCCTTTGTTTTTTCAAAGGTTGTTGCTGCCTCTCTATTCGCATATTCTCTTACAAGATGGTGTTCCACTTGAAACTCAGATGTTCTATTTGTCATTAATAACATGTTGGAATTTTACTACCTCTTCAAGTAAACTATTAGTGTTGCATCCCAAAAGCCTTCTACTGATGTTGGTTGTCTTGATAAACTAGAGTCGGTCTTGTAATGATAAAAAAAAGATAAACAAGTTGAAATATTGTTGATATTTTTTATTATAAGTTTGGTTGAGTTTCAAGTATCTTGGATCTATGATTTAGGGGAATGGTGAGATTGACGAGGATGTCACGCAACCTATTGGTGCAACATGGTTGAAATGTCGGCTCGTCTCGGGAGTCTTGTCTGATAAGAAAGTGTCTCCAAAGCTTAAAGATAAGTTCTACAGAGTGGCAGTCCGACCGGCTATGTTGTATGGAGCGGAGTGTTGGCCAGTTAAGAATTCCCACATCCAAAAGTTGAAGGTGGCGGAGATGAGGATGTTGCGGTGGATGTGTGGACTTACTAGGAGAGACAAGGTTAGAAATGAGATTATTCGGGAGAAGGTGGGAGCGGCTTCGATCGAGTACAAGATGTGAGAAATGAGGTTCCGTTGGTTCGGGCATGTGATGAGAAGGGATGCAGATGCTCCAATTTGGAGGTACGAGAGGCTGACTATGGATAGTTTTAGGCGGGGTAGAGGTAGATCGAAGAAATATTGGAGGGAGGTGATTAGGCAGGACATGGGGCAGTTACAGCTTATGGAAGATATGACCCTATATAGGAAGGTGTGGAGGACGCGGATTAGGGTAGAGGGCTAGTAGGTAGGAGTGTAGTCGTAATAGTAGGGAAGAGTGCTTTGTTTGTATCTGTGCTGGTAGTGTCTTGTAGCCTCTTGTTTATGGTGTTTCGGTGATGTCTATGATTTCGTATAGCAAGTTTATAATATTACTTTGTGGGTGTCTTGTTTTCTTTATTATCTAGCAGTGTGCCACCGTGCCACCCTTGTTGTTTGCTTTTATGTTTTTTGTTTGTTATATTTGTTATCTGTCTTGAGCCGGAGGTCTATCGGAAACAACCTCTCTACTTCATCTAAGGTAGTGGTATGGACTGCGTACACTTTACCCTCCCCAAACCCCACTTTGTGGGAATACACTGGGTATGTTGTTGAAGTTTGTTTGAGTTGGCCAACAGTTTACATTGCTAATACTGTGCAGCCTGTTGCAATTGATCAAGTCAGTGGCCCAGGAATAAGGGTGACAGTATCCATGGGAGCAGAGAGGAGCTTGGATGCAGGTTTTTACCAGAGTTATACGGCTTTTATAGCTGTATATCCTGCTTTCCTTTCAACAGTCGTTGTGCTTTAATTAATTGTTACTTTAATTTCCAATTTTAACCCTATTTTGACTACCTAGGAGGTATTAATAAAGTCTTCTGATTGAATGAAATTTGTTTGTGCATCGTTGGTTTTTTTTTTGACAGACATGTTTGTTCCTCACTCTTTAATTTGGATATTTTTTCTCTCATTTTCTCCAAGAGGGATATGTCGAGTTTGGAAGGGCACCTTCACAAACCTCCTCGATGTTTTTAGACTTCAATATAGGTTGTAGTTAACCTAAACACAATGTGCTATAACATGACAAAATCCTTGAGTTCTCATATTTATTGAACTCACTTACATGATACTTGAGTAAACCAGCCAAGAATGCCAGTAGTAATATTTCCAGAAAACTGTCTCAGACCCCAAATACTGCCACAGGAACTGTTTCTATTTACTTAACATGACTGTTACCTGTTTAAGTTTTCAATTCTGCCTTTCAATTCTCAGACATACCACATCAGGTTGTTTCTTCTTCAACACCTAGGGAGGATGCTGGGATGTATTGGGGTTATAAAGTAAGATATGCTCCAAATATAAGTTCTGTATTCAAGAATTGCCTATACAAGGTATTTAGCTTTTGCATACAACCCCTTTTGAGAAGCAATACATAAATAGTAACTGTGCAACATCTCTTGTTTGATTAGGGAGGATATGATCACGTAATTGGTACCTCTGAGCATGGTATTGTAATGAAGTCCTCGGATCTGACTCTCCCATCATTCAGGTATGTTTCAATAGTCGTCGGTGAAATTTGTGTGTGCAAGTAGTCACCCTGTTGTTGTCCTGCAATGGATAATCAGAAAGTTCCTATACCGAATATGATATTGGAAAGAACTTCCATCTCATCTTTTATCGAATAATTTAAATGCATCTTGACCACGTGGAAAGCCATTTTACGGCAAAGATTTCCCGAAAAGAAAGTGAGAACTAATAACTCCATTCACTTTATGCTGAATTTTCACTGGAGGGCTTCTACTTTTATAGTGTGTAGGTTTTGAGCTCTTTTCGCACTCAAATATGTCTGCCATATGCATTTCTTAAATTAAGTCATAACCCAAATCTATTGTATTAAAATTTATCCTGTTCTATTTCTCTATTTATGTGGTTCCCTTTCTTGGGCTACCAATTCACAACTTAAAACCTATAGAGAGCTCTGCAACCAGGACCTATTCTTCAGTCCCGGGTAATTGTTCTGGGTAGAGTGTCCAACATCACGTGAGGGTGACAGGTTGTTGTCTTGTCTCACCTCATGGACTAGCTTTTGGAGTTGTGATAGGTTCAAGGTCTGTATTTTTAACATGGTATCAGTGTCAAATTCATCCCTATTCTCGGTTTACTCAGTGTATGTTGGGATCTTATGTCATGCGGTCCATATTCTAGATGTCCAGCCCCCTGGCCAGTGAGTTGTGTGTATTAATGTCCAATATTGCTCCAGGGTATAGGTGATTGTTGTCACCTTATATGCATTGGGCAATATTCATGGGTTAAGCGTTTAGGATTGAGTTAGGTGCATATTCATTTCTTAACAGTTAATACATATCTTTGAGTTATGTACCGTGTTTATTTCTTAACAGTTCATATTGCTCTCTCTTTATATCAACACATTAAATAGAAATGCAGAAGTGCTCCATGTTTTTCTTTCTCTCTTTCCTGAATGTTTTTCATGTAATTAATTTATCACTTGATGTTATCATTGGGCTTATATTTTGTGTTTCATCTATTAATGTAGTTGGATTTTGTCTTGGTTTATCTTAATCTTTAGGCACCTGCTAATTGCTTTTGGTGGACTTGCGGGGTTGGAAGAGTGTATAGAAGAAGACAATAACTTAAAGGTACTATATATGCAAAAACTTCTTTAATGTGGATGTGCCAAGTCTACCGGTGTTTGAACCTCTATCATGAAACAAAGTATATAGGGTGCGTATCAGAGAGGTGTCGTGATTATGGTTATTGTAGACGTATCAAGGTTGAGGAGGTCAAAGTGGCTATTTGCAGGATGCCTGGGGCAGGGCGACTGGGCCAGATGAGATTTCGGTGGATTTTTGAAAGTGCACTGGGGGTAGATTTGGAGTGGCTAATAAGGTTGTTCAACATCATTTTTAGGGCGGCGAAGATGTCCGAAGCTTGTAGATGGAGTACGATGATTCCATTATATAAAAACAAGGGAGACATTCAGAGTTGCAACAACTATAGGGGTATCAAGTTGTTGAGTCATTATAAAGGTTTAAGAAAGGGTGATAGAGTTGAGGTTGAGGAGGATTGTGTCTATTTTTGAGAATCAGTTCGGTTTCATGGCAGGTCGTTCGACTATTGAGGCCATCACCTCGTGAGGAGATTAGTGGAGCAGTTTGGGGAGAGGAAGAAGGACTTGCATATAGTGTTCATTGATCTTGAGAATCAGTTCGGTTTCATGGCAGGTCGTTCAACTACTGAGGCCATCACCTCGTGAGGAGATTAGTGGAGCAGTTTGGGGAGGGGAAGGACTTGCACATAGTATTCATTGATCTTGAGATGACAAAGTCCCCATGGAGATTCTGTGGAGGTGCTTGGAGGCTGAAGGGGTGCTTGTGGCATACACGAGGTCGATTCAGGACATGTATGATAGTGCGAAAACCCATGTGAGGATGGTAGAAAGAAATTTAGAGCCCTTTTTTGTTTTGACAGGGTTGCACCAGGGATAGACTCTTAGCTTGTTTTTATTTGCCTTGGTGATGGATGTTTTGATGCGGCGTATTCAAGAGGAGGTGCCTTGGTGTATGTTATTTGCCGATGGTGTTGTACTGATTGACGAGACTTGGAGATGAGTTAATGATAAGTTGGAGATTTGGAGACAGACCCTTAAGTTTAAAGGGTTTAGGTTAAGCGGGACCAAGACGGAGTACTTGAAATGTAAGTTTAGTGATTTATCGCATGAGGCTGACGTGGTAGTGAAGCTAGATTCTCAGGTCATTTAGAAGAGGGGGAGTTTCAAATATCTTGGGTCTATGATTAAGGGGAATAGTGAGATTGACAAGGATGTCACACACTGTATTGGTGTAAGGTGGTTAAAATGGAGGTTCGCTTCAGGAGTCTTGTGTGATAAGAAAGTGCCTCCTAAGTTTAAAGGCAAGTTCTACGGAGTAGCAGTCCGACCAACTATATTGTATGGAGTGGAGTGTTGGCCAGTCAAGAACTCCACATCCAAAAGTCGAAGGTGGTGGAGATGAGGATGTTGCGATAGATGTGTGGACTTACCAGGAAAGATAGGGTTAGAAATTAGATTATTCGAGAGAAGGTGGAGGTGGCTTCGGTGGAGGACAAGATGCGGGAGGTGAGGTTGCGATGGTTCAGGCATGTGATGAAGACGTGCACGGATGCTCCAGTACAGAGGTGTGAGATGCTGGCTATGGATGGTTTTAGGCGGGGTAGAGGTAGACCTAAGAAATATTGGAGGGAGGTGATTAGACATGATATGGAGCAGTTACAACTTACAGAGGACATGACCCTTGATAGGAAAGTGTGGAGGACTGGAATTATGGTAGAGGGTTAGTGGGTAGGAGTTCAGCCGTTATAGCAGGGAAGAGTGCTTTGTTTGTATCTGCGTCTGGAGTTTCTTGTTTATGGTGTTTCGGTGATGTCTATGATTTTGGATAGATAGTTTGTGGTAGTACCTTATGGGTGTCTTATTTCCTTTATTATCTAGCAGTGTGTTATCCCATTTTGTTGTGTGCTTTTCTGTTTTTTTATTTGTTATACTGTTATATGTCTTGAGCCGGGGGTCTATCGGAAACAACCTCTCTACTTCATCTGAGGTAGTGGTGTAGACTGCGTACGCTTTACCCTCCCCAGAATCCACTTTGGGGTCTTTGTGGGAATACACTGGGTATGTTGTTGTGGTTGTAAAGTATATAGGTGTTGCTTTGTTTAGATTTTTCTAAATGATATCTTTTAGCTTCATGAAATAGAAACATTTTTTGTGGCAAGTGGTAGTTTCTGTGACCATCTCCCAAGTCACGTGTCCTCTTATTTATCCTCGGATCAACTTGGAGCATGTATATATAGTTAAGAGGCCACATTCAATCATTCTGATAATTCCATGACATTAACTGCTAGAATTCTAGTAATAGAATTATAACTGTGTAGTGGGGGTAGAAGCAGATGAGCTGCCACTGACTTGTTCTTCTTCTGCTTAGGGGAAAAGTGCGAAGGAGGTATTTGATTTATATTTGAATACATGTCCACATCAAGGAAGCAGGACAATTCGAACAGAGGTACTTATTCTCTGGCTTTTTTGTATGTGTCAGGCAACTCTTTTGCCACCAGTGAGGTGTCGACTTATTGTACTTCCAACCTTTTCTGCTAGCAGGAAGCCATCTTCATTTCTCTACAATACTTACAAGAGCCAATCAACAGTGTTCTGCAGAAGTTTTAGGACCTTGGAAGTTACCAGCCGCTTCAAGAACCCAGGATACATGTGAAGTCGGCTGTATGACCTCTTCTATGCTCAGATATTGAAGACATTTCAAAGCGAGAAAATCACAAGGTATTGTTGGTTTTGGCACCTCCTGGTTTGGGGAACTCGAGGTTATTGCAGCATGAGTTGGTTTTGAATGCGTCAAGGAAAATTGACCTGATTGTATGTACTCTTCTGCTGGTGCTGCTATAAGTACTCTGGCAATGGCACCTGAATCAAAATTCTTGCCCTCCCAAAGTTGGACAGTCCTAAAGTTCTGTTACTTGTCCTCACCATA